>SKCR01006519.1:0-630000 GCA_019454045.1 Zanthoxylum bungeanum
TTATGTCAAGCATTTCAATACAAAGATGCATTATGTAGTTTTTTTTCTCAACATGTTCAAAATATCACACTTTATCATAGTCAATGGGATATTTGTGAAATTTTTTTAGATATTTTAAGAGTATTTAATGATGCCACTTTAGTTTTTAGCGGTGTTTATTATCCTACAGCACATTTATTTCTTCTTGAGAGTTTGAATATTGTTGGCACTCTCGATGAGCATGTTGACAGTGACGACCCTAATGATCTTGTTTTGCTCGAAGCCATTACTGTTATGAAGGTAAAATAGTTGCATTATTTTAGAGAAATTCCTTTACTTTATCTTATTGCTGCTGTTTTTGATCCTAGATTTAAATTAGAAGGTTTGAATGATGTTTTACAAGCTTACTATGGTTATTTAGGAATATTAGATGACATTGATATTACGAGCATAATGACGAAATTAAGAAGTGATTTAATTATTTTATTTAATGATTATATTGTAAGATATAACTTAGGAACATTAGGTCAATCTAGTAATACCGAACCAGTAATTCAAACAAGACTTAGCGCAGGGGATCGTTGGTTATTGCAACGAAATAAAAAATCTAGGGATACGACAACTAATAATCCTGAATTAGATAATTATTTATCTACAAATTTTGAGTTTTCTAATGAAATTTTATGCAGTAAAAATTTTAAAATCCTTGAATGGTGGAACCGGCATCAAAATATATATCTTGTTTTATCTATTATTGCTAAAGAGATCTTGGCAGCACCTATTTCCACCGTTGCGGTTGAGCAAGCCTTCAGCTTGGAAGGTAATATATTGGAAGCTAGGCGATCTTCATTACATCCAAGCACTCTAGAAGCAACAGTTTGTGTGGATGATTGGACTCGAGCTGATCTGAGACAACAATAAGATGCCCCCGATGATTTTGAAGATTTGTTCGATAATGCTTCTGCAACAAGTGCAAGCGGAACCGGAGCCGAAGGATCAACTGATAATGATGATTGATAATTGTAAAATTATAATTTACAAAGGGGATATGTCTTAAACTTGTAATGGAACTACGTGAGCTTTGATTCCTCTCACCCTTGGAGGATACGTAGGCAACTTAAATTTTTAAAATTTAAGCTCAAGCTCTTCAATGTAATAATTTTTTTTTATTTATAAATTTAATCTCATTTTTTTAATTAAGCTTTGATTCCTCTCATTTTTTTTATTTTAATTAATTAAAAAAAAATAAACGGAACCGAACCGAACCGGTTCGGTTTTAGGTTCCGGTTCCACTTAAGTGTGGAACCGGAAACCGGCCGGTTCGGTTCGGTTCCGAACCGGAACCAAACCGCCGGCCGGGTCTAGCTACATGACGGGCGCCCGATTGCGGACCCCACGTTAGCATAGAACCTTCCTGGAATTTTATTGGCGAGAGAAAGACTTGCACTGCAGTCACAGCTGACGTCAAATAGGGGGAAACAATGAGATAAACGACATCGTCTGATCTGATTCATGCAAAAAAAAAATTAAAAATTAAAAAAATTGGTGCATGTGCACTCGCGTTAACACATGATCAAAGCCCCGAGGATTGGAGATGACGTTGTTCATCTACGTGAGCGACCATTGAACGTGACGTATTATTCAAATCACACCCATTGAAAAAGGCTGCGATCGTGTCCCGGCTGACTTTTACCAAACGACTCTAAAACTCGCCATTGATCAGTCGCTGCTTGCGGCCCAAGTATGGACTTATGGACGACGAATTAATTATTAAAGTTCTGAAGAGGTGAAGCTCAACTTTCAAAAAATAATAATAAATAAACAGGTGAAAATCTACTTCAAATTAAAATCCATTAATTAATTATCTAATTGTGCATGTTTCATGCACAATATAATTTTAAAAAAAATAATGAAATAAAAATATTTTTTAAAATAAGAGTACTGCTATTAAGGATGGTATAAAATCTTGTACCTCGATTTAAGATTCTGCTTTTGGTAAGTGATTTGGAAAAAATTATGTTGGATAATTTTTCATAAAGATTAATAATTTGGATCATATTAGAGACGATTTTTTTTGTTTGTATCTCAAATTTTTACTTAAAAAATAATCATGATGTATGATCTCAAATCGTTTGGTCCATGATTCTTATCCCAATTCAAAAATCGATACAAGATTTGTGATGATTTTTCATTCAGATTTCAAAAACTAATACACGATTAAAAATAAAAATTTTCCCGAATCAATAATTGAGGCGAAACTAGGATTGTCAAATCTCATCCCGTCTCATCTCATTCAATTAATATCTCTAATTGCTAAAGTAAAAAAAATAGGCAATAGGCTAAAACAAAAATTGTGCTTCTCAATCTCGTAAGCCTAGTATCATTTGTATAATTAAATTTAAATATGTAAGAAAATAATTAATTTAATAAAAAAACAGAAATAAATAAAATTGGTTGATTTAAGGGAAATTAAAATATTTTCATTTAGCAACGTGGCGCAAGACAAGTGGAGCTAGAGAAAGCACAATCTACACATGAAAGCAGAGGATCAAGTGTTGACAAAAGGCGGAAGGGGAAAATAATAAACGACGATAGTCAGCGAGCCCAAAGTCCTTAGCCCGTTAAGGGGTCGTGGGACGGTTTTTTCTGACAGAAAAAGACAAGGTTTGTGACGGAAGCAGTGACAGATGATCCAATTGTGGGACACCACACGTGGCATCAACGAATAAAAACGATGACACGTGGCATCACTGTTCTGGCTGCGGTCAGCTGTAAAATGAAAACGGCAGGTTCCTTCTCCGCACGTTTGAGTTCCTACTAGGCACCATTATGACCCACGTGCTTTAATTAATTATTATTTTTTTGTGAGTGTTAATAATTCGACTATAAAAATTAAAACCTCTGCTTTCAGATTTGTATTCTTCGTTTCAGCGACCAAACCGAAAAAAGAAACAGAGCAAGAAGAGAGACAAGAGAAAAAGAAAAATTAATTAATTAATTGAAAAGAAAAAAAAGGATGATGAAGGGAGCAGAGCTAGAGTTACCGCCAGGTTTCAGATTTCACCCGACAGACGAGGAATTGGTGACTCACTATTTGTGTAGGAAATGTGCTGGCCTTCCGATTGCTGTTCCTATTATTGCTGAGATTGATCTCTACAAATTCGATCCTTGGCAGCTTCCTGGTAATTTTTTTATTTTTTTTTTCTTCAATCAATTAATTTTTTTCATGCTGATTTAGAAGTAAAAAAAAAAAAAAAAACATGTGGATTACAGCAAAACCAAAACATCTATAGGGAAGGTAATAAAATTGGAATAATTATCATTAAACTTGAAACGGGTTTTATTTCAACTTTATTATTTTTCCGATACCGGAAGGTGCAATAGCAAAATTTAGATTCTTCTTATAATATTTTAAACTTTCAATGATGTAGATTTCAACTTTATTGTATCTCCGGTATTGGGATTTTTTTTTTGGGGGTCTAATTGGTTGAATTTGTATGTGGGTGTAGAAATGGCACGGTACGGGGAGAAAGAGTGGTATTTTTTTTCTCCAAGGGACAGGAAATATCCGAACGGTTCAAGGCCGAACCGGGCGGCTGGAACCGGGTACTGGAAGGCGACCGGAGCGGACAAGCCGATTGGGAAGCCAAAAGCACTTGGTATCAAAAAAGCACTTGTGTTCTACGCTGGAAAGGCTCCTAAAGGAATCAAAACTAATTGGATTATGCATGAATATCGCCCTACTAATGTTGACAGATCACCTGCCACCAAAAACAACTTAAGGGTACTTGTTAAACTCTAAACATTATCTCCTCTTATCACTATTCAATTGATGTCTAAGGGCAAATTGGTCATTTAAACTAGTAATGTCAAAAGATTAGCCGCCTTTTACTGTATCAATAGTGATAGTTAAGTTTATAGTGAGTACTGAATCAAGAATTTTATGTGATTCCACCAATTTATTAACGGAAAAAACTATTTTATCGGAATTGGTTAAACTCAAAATGACATATTTTTGATATGGCATATTTAGACACTAAATTCGGATAAAATAATAATGTTGGTTTACTGACGTGGTTTTGTTACTTACTATTGATGCAGCTTGATGATTGGGTATTGTGTCGATTGTACAACAAGAAAGGGAGGATGGAAAAACATTACCCAACAGACCAAAATTCAATTGAATTCCCAGAAATGGAGGAAAGGAAACCCAATATTACAATGCCTCCACAGCCATCAGCAATGTCAATGATGAATGACCTATTACATATGGACACGTCGGAGTCGGTGCCGCGGTTGCAGACGACGGATTCCAGCTGCTCGGAGCACGTGTTATCGCCGGAGATCACGTGGGATAATAAGGAGGTCCAAAGTGAGGCCAAATGGAATGAATATGATCTAGATGATAAAGTCTTGAATGATTTTCAGTTCAATTACATGGATAATAATGGATTCCAAGATGACCCTTTTGCCCCTCAAGTTCAGTATCAGATGGATCAGTTATCACCCTTTCAAGACATTTTTATGCTTCTCCAGAAGCCCTTTTGAATTTGATCATTTTAGCATCAAATCATGCGGTGGAGGATATAGCTAGCCAAGGTTAATCAACGGGTGATTTAGATTGTTCTCATGTTAATATGTAATCACAATTGTAGGACATTCTTATTTGTGCAAGATTGTAGAAGAAATTCTTTTTCATATATGAAATACAAAGAAAAAGATATTTACAGAAATAAGATACATTGCCCCAACTATACAGAAAATGGTTAACTAGCTGGCGGTTCGACGATATCCTAAAACTAATTGACCTCAATTTTAATCCAAATTAATTATCAAATTGTCATAACCTAACTCTAATTGAACTCAATTTACCAAATATTAATCCTAATCCTAATTGAACCCAAATTTCTAAACCTAATAAAAAATATTTGGATAAAAAATAAAATTGTTTAGCGCCGCCAAAAAGATTTAGTGCTTAGGCACTCCTCACCGTATGCCTAAAGCCTAGTATAATTTTAGAACCATGACTATTCGCTGACAAGATGTAATTAGAGGAGGTACAATGCTGGATTTCACTTTGCCAAGACCAAGTATTGCATCCAAGGTATGAAAAGATGCATCTGGTACTTAATCATATCCACATGGACCACATCTTTAAAAAAGGAAATCGACAGAATATAATTACGATGCTCAGGGAAACAACTTAAAGTAATCATGATTTCTACTATTAGTAACTTCAAATGCGTCCCCAAGGGTCGTGACTTGATGATGTAGGGTTCAAAATCTCACATTAAGATTTTGGGTTCGAATCCATGAAATGCGTTTCTTGTAAGAGCCTATGACAGTCGAGGGTTTTACCTGATTCGCTTAAGCCCGAAATGTGATGGTTTGTCGGTTGGGTTTCCAACGAATGCTATATACCTGAAGGAAAAATATATAAGTCAAATAAAAGGGTATTTTATTGTCTTTCGTGGGCGTTTGCAAGAACTATTCCTGAATTCAAAAGACAATATTTCACCTAAAAGGTCCCATATTTTGCTAATTATTTCCCCTCTGAAATATATGAGAAATCTGACAAACTTATTGGCCAATTTAAGCTATCCTAGTTCAATTGGGAAGTTATTGGTCACCACTCATCAAGCTTCTTATACACATCATCTACAACATGATTTACATAATTTTAACTAAAAAAAACGACTTAAAAGAACTAATAGAATCTAAGTCACCAATCCATTGTTATAAAAAAACCTAAGCGGTACGCATATAGTGGAGGAGCGCCTAGCGCCTAGAAGGATAGATGAGGCGGTTTTATTTTTTATTCAAAAAATTAAAAAAAAAAATAAATTGGGGGAAAAGCGTACAAACCCGCCTAGAATCGCCTAGACAGCCGCATAGAACTGCCTAGACCCGCCTAGTAGCCTGACATCGCTTAACAACCGTTTTCATGCATATCGCCTATGCGCCGCTTAGCCCTTTTTTAGAACAATGCACCAACCTGAGGGCTAGACGTGGATTAAGTCGTTGGCTATTTGTATAGTTGAAGGCAGAAGCATCCTTGACAAGAACACCAAGAGATGAGCCACCATCGGCTAACTCAAACCTCATAGTCACATTGCATAGGATATTGACATTTGTGGTGACCAGGTGCATGCAAGGATGCTCAACAAATGGGGTCCTTGCAAGGCAGTAGGTCATTGTTGGGTCTGTGGTGCAGAGGATGAAGCCATTGGAGCCTAGTGAGATCACTACCCGGTGTCAAGATCAAGAAAATGTAAGGTCTTGCTGGCTGTCCTATGTACAGTGTAACATTTTAGTAGCTGCAAATTCAACAAAAAGTTTGAGAATCAAACAGCAAGCATGTAAATTCAGTAGCCCAGAAACCAATATAAACCCTATATTACATAGCCAGTAGGATATATGGGTGTCAACTAGATTAGTTGGTAAAATCTCCATCGGCTAATCTCATACTTTGCTAATATGAGATAAATGAAGCACAATCTTCCACCACACTCCGCAGTCAGACTAGATTTTGCACTAGTCTAATTAGTTTGGCCGATTACGGCAATATCGGGTAAACCGCATGATTACAATTGAGAAAAATAATAATTATTATGAACCACATGCCGATCTCATATTTAACCAATGCGGAACAAATATACCACATCATAAAAACAAGATATCGAACTCTGCCCTTAAAAAAAAAAAAAAAAAAAAAAAAAACCATTTCCATGGACTTAAAACAAAAGGGAAGAGCCAACTTGATTTATCAGCAATGAAAAGGAAGAGGACGACGTCGTTCCAGGTGAAAACAGAGTTTCTCCTTCTTAGCTGCTGATCATCACTAAAAGCTGAGGAAATGACCAAACTCAATCAGAAGATCAATACCGACTCCAATATCAACGCCTGCACTAAACCAACCTTTACTTTTCCCATCTATTACTTACTATACCATGTGTTTGAGGAAATATCTCAATGAAACGAAGAAAGGTCTTGGCGTATTGTGGTTTTAGTTTTAGTAGTCTCTTCTTACTTGCAAACGTAAGGATTCATTGGTATGGCCTTGCTTGGTTCATTTAGTTTACATTGCAATCCTTTTCAAGTAGGGATAATCCCTATGGGGATGGGATGCAGAGGTCTGGTATGTTAGTGATGGGTAAGAGTGTTGTTGATGGGGATTTCGCAACTAAGATATTTGATCAGTTTGGCAAGGGCAAAGGGGGAATTTCCCATTTTTTGGAGGATCAGATGTTCAGATGTATTGGTCAGTTCTCGTACAGTAAGAGAGTCCAAACACTTCTTTCTCGGATCTTGCGCAGATTTCAGAAACCGACAACATCATAACCGAGGCCGACCACAGTAGACCGGCGGCTCGGTTTGGTTTTATCTTACCTCCTGGAGCAAGTTGATGAGCTCAGATATTATGGATTGGGGCGGGAGCAGTCGAGGTGTTCGGCAAGTTTATTGGCCGACGTCCTATAACCGACCCGTGATTAGGATAGTTTGGACTTTTCCCTCTGAAATCTACTTTCGTATTTGAGATCTTACAGACTGTCATCATTAATGAAAAAGGCGTGACAATATACTTTTACGACGTGATGTAACGGGAAATCAAAGTGTAGGCTTTGCTTTCGGCGATGACAGATGGGGAAGGGAGCTTGTCAAATCACCGGAAACCTGCAGTGCTGGCGTCACAAAGATAAGGGAACAGTATTGTATAGTCGTTAGTATATAAGGAGAAGTTGAATTCATTTGTAAGGGTTGTAAAACTTTTCATTCTAGCATTATTTGTAAGAAACTCAAAGAACAACCGACGGCTCGGTTACTGTTAGACCTATCCATAAACAGGTCGGTAGAGCTCGGTTTGGTAATAAAACAACCTCATCTATTTTGTGCTCGTGGACGTAGGCTGGATTAGCTTCGCCGAACCACGTTAAACGCTTATTGTGGATTTTTGTGTTTGCTTTGTCTTTTGCCACATTTGTTTTTGGTCTCCTATAACCAAACAAATTCAAAGTTGAAGGAGGATTGTCTGGGGGGGGGGTTATCTCGAAACTGCCACTGGGACGAAAATCACTTGTCAACAAGTATAATTTTCTATACCCACGGGTTGGACAGATAGGTGCGAGTATTGACATCCCGTTAAAATAGAGATAAAATTTTTGTTTCAATGAGACCCTCATGGGCCTCGGTCGTTAGAGATGGATAAGAAAATAATTTTCGTATTCGTTGGTTGAACGAGACGAATATGAATATTAACATCTCCGTCCCATATTCGGCTCGTTCCCATTCATATTTTCAACTGTGTTGGGTTAAATTCTACTTTTTTTTTAAAGCCAAAGTTCTTTATTTGGAGTCTTTAGCGGAGTGGTTTTTTAAATAATTTTCTTTGATGGAATTCTTTATTTGGAGTTTTAAGGACATGGTTTTTAAATAACTTTATTTGATTTACCTCTCGAATTCGAATATTGAGAGGTAAGTGGATAAAAAATGAATTTTTACTTTGTACACACTTTTTTTAAAAAAAAAGAAAAAAAAAATCATCATGGAATTCTTTTTGGGGGGAAATCATTTACATTGAAGAAAAAATTGTGCTAGAGATATAATCAATTGTTAAGATAATTTATTATGCGTTTGAAAAATTGTACTTTAAAAATGTTGTAAGTTTCAAAAGTGAGCATATTTGCTTTCTGCTTCTCATAAGTGACAACATATAACTCATAAGCATGTATATAAGGCATAGTTATAGTGGATGCTTGTATAAATCCAGAAGCCTAATAAGGAGAAAGACTTGTGTGGACTGAAGTACGGATGATATGATACTTATATCCACTAATATTTTGACATATAAACATTAAATTCGAAATTAACCAATAATAATGGATAGAGAAAATTATTAATTAACATATGTCATATATTCATTGACGGTATGTATTGACTCTCGATTAAGTTTTTACAATGGCTAGCATTCCAGCCAATTGACAGTTTTGTTACTGGACCTAAACCTGAGATATATTTATTCCCTTGTATATATTTCTTGAACATGAGATTGACATATGCAATTTTTTTGAGGACTTGAATTCACCTGTCTTCACTCAGTCTCTAGACCATCCGATCAAAGCAAGAATAATGCGAAATATGTTACCACTGATCAGGGCCATCAATAATCTTTGCTTTTCCGGTGTGTATGGTGGATACCGTACGGCTGCATCTCCATCGAAGCTTCTGTAAAGAACTGCTTTCTTGTGGCTAAAGGCATCGAAAGAAAATTTACCATGGTATGATCCCATTCCGCTCTCTCCAACTCCTCCAAACGGTAGGGAAGAAACCGTAGTCTGTAAAATTCATTAAGAACATGGATAGTCAGGCATGCTGATCAGGTTATTGATAAATAAGGTCACTAATGCAGATTATATAAAGTGAATTCACAAGTGTAACTGATGGAGCATTGCGGCGACACAAGTCTGTATGACCAAGTTTCAGGAAGAGAAAATCACATGGATAATTGTGTCGTTGACGACTATTGCTCCTGCAGATATGTTCTGTACAAAGTCTTCCTTCAGCTGCTTATCGTCACAGAAAACATATGCAGCAAGAGGATTCGGTTTGGATTTTATCACATTGAAGCTGTCTTCTATTTTTTCAACCTTCCACAGATTAGAAAGAACTAAATTAGTTACAAGTGACTTATTTCTCACAAACAATAGCCGTCTCAATTCTCTCTGACATTAATATGAAGAAAAGGGATTGGAGAGAGGGAGGGAACTGCGGAGAGTCGGGTGCAGAGGGATTAAATAGACTAAAGTGAATGAAAGTAAATTCGGAAATTGAACAATAGCAAGCTCACTCAGGGAACTGAATGAAAGCGTACATGTCCTCGCTCCCTATTAACAAGCATTTGGTTTTAAATGTATACTTGATAAAATACTCACAGTAACAATTGGTAGTAACGGCCCAAATATCTCTTCGTTCATCACCATAGAGTCCTCCGGAACATCCAACAATATGGTTGGAGCTATCTTTCTGCAATACGAAAACAATAGATGCTGTATAGCTATTTCATCCTGTATGTTGCAGTAAGATAAAAAACAGACTATCGAACTCACAATTGGTTTTCATCCCTTTGGCCTCCAATAACAATTTTGTCCGAGACCCCATCTTCATCCAACAGGTTTGCAAGGCGTGTGAAGTGGAATGGATTCACAATGCGAGATAGATCTTTTGATTCCATTGGATACTTCCCAAAAAACTCCTCCAGTTCCTTTCTCAAAGTGTCTATCTATGGAGCAAGCATGCATTAAGAAAAGATATCCCTTGAAGGAAATATAAATTTTGTTATTCTGAGACAATCTTACCAACTTTGGAGCAAAGTCTTTAGTTGTTATGACATAATCAACACCGATGCAAGCTTGTCCATTAGTGCACATCCACTTGCCTGCTATAATCCTCCTTGCAGTGACCTTAAATATATGTTTAAGAATCAGATCCATGACAAGAAATTAAGATGGGATGCATAGTAAAATCTGAGTATCAAATATATTACTTGTAAGTTAATCTTTGAATCAACAACGGCAGGGCTTTTTCCTCCAAGTTCCAGAATTACAGGGGTAAGGTGCTTTGCAGCAGCAGCCATAACAATGCGTCCTACTCTTGGGCCACCTAGACAAAGTTTAAGATTGTTCAAACAAATATATCAAAGAGGAATTGACAGAAAACGTATTAAGTGCTTCTTACCAATGAAAATAAATATTTGGCAAATCTTGAATCCTAATAGTTCTATTGGATAGATATTTATCATCGTGCATCGATGACTTGGAAAATTGATTAGACAGAGTACTAAAATATCATAGAAGAACTATATAACAGAATTTTAAAATATATTGAGGATGTTTTAGTTATTATGCTTCCAAATAATGTGAGTCCTAGTATGAGTAATTACGGAAAAAGAAATTATAGGGAGAAACCTGTGTAGAAAATTTTGTCCCACTTATGCTCGAGTAATGCAGATGTTTCAGCAACAGCCCCCTCTATAACTCGTACAGCTGAGTTGTCTACATAATCCTCTAGTAATTTGGCAAGCAGTGATGATGTGGCTGGAGCAATTTCTGAAGGTTTTAGGACCACAGCATTACCAGCTGCAATAGCTCCAATGACTGGATCAAGAGACAACACTGGAACATAGATGTACAGATTGTGTTATTCAAGAAAGATGACCAGCAGTACAACCATGGAAACCAACCAATGATATGATCATAGCTACCCATCAAAATTTGAAGTTCAGGGAATCCAACCCTATACACACACACAGAGAGGTATATATGCAAATTCAAGTCATAGTGGAATTAATGTGATTAAAATTTGCTTACTGAAGGGGTAGTTCCAAGTAGAGATAACCAAAACAACTCCCAGGGGTTCGGAAACAATTTCTGCTGAGGATGGATATGTCGTCAATGGAGTTTTGGCCTATAAAACGTTGAGCATTTTGCATTAACTATCGAGTTTTTAGGACAAAGTTGGTTATACATATATAATCTCATACTGATCCAAACATAACTTGAAGTTGCAGCTGGAAATACCTTTTCCGCCTTCATCCAAAATTTAAGTTCTTTAAGAGCCAACTTACATGAACTTTTTGTCAGAGAAATCTGCAAAAAAAAAAAAAAATGCATGGAAAATAATAATAAATGTTATTAACTTGAGCATTTTGGTGTAATAAATGGCTATAATGTAAATGTAATTAGCTTAAGGATTCTAGTGTAGCACCAATTGAGGAAAAGATGAGAGAAACACGACTAAGATGGTTCGAGCATGTCTAACATAGACTTCTAAGTTCTCTGGTGAGAAAAAGACAACAAATGGTGTTGTTATGTACCAAGCAAGGTCGAGGAAGATCTAAGTTGACATTGATAGAAAATATAAAAAGAGACATAATCACATAAATTTTACTGAGATTAATAAAACAATGATTTCGGATAGAGTAAAATGTATAAATTTTACTGAGATTAATAAAACAATTATTTTGGAGAGAGTACAATGTCGTTAATATATCAATATAGCCAACCTCACCTAATGGCAAAATACTTTGTTTGGTTTGGTTTAGTTAACCCCTCTAAATTAATATAATTAATATAAATGAATATTAATTGAACATCAAATGATGAAATTTTTAATAATAATAAGTAGAGTGGTAGAAATATTATTACCTCAGAAATGAAGGTTTCTAATGGGGGCTTGGAGAGGTCCTTATGAATGGCTTCAATTATATCCTTCTCCTTTTCTTCAATCATATTTGCAATACTTTGTATCTGTGACATCCTCCACTCATAACTCTGTGTCTTTCTTGAATTATAACTATTTCTAAGCTCCTTCACCAACAATGCAGCTTTATCTACATCAAATCCTTGTTCTTGCTTCTCTTCCACAGGCACCATTGTCGCTGAGCAACTAAAATTAAGAAATTAAAGTAATTATTAGAAGGGTAATTGCTCCTTTTAGTCTTCAGCGGCCAACCACACAGGCTATATTTTGCACTCGATGGGGGTTAGCTCTGATATTACTTGTTACAAATACAAGGATAGAACTCATCCCAAAAAATCGATTTGTAAGAAGAGAGAGCTCATGCGCTTATAAAGCACCACTTAATCTCGTACTTAATTAATGTGGGATAAATGGACCACAAGATAGACATCATGTGCGGTGTATACGATGATGCTTAAAAGTTAAATCCAACAATGACAAAAATAAATATAGAGATATTTTGAGAAATTTTTAAAAAGTACTTACCAGATTGAAAACGAAGGCCGGCTCGAGTATGGATATGAGATGTGGGTTTGATTCTTCTTGTATGTGTAATTATGTATAAAAGCATTGTTCAAGCTAGCCACAGCTGCACTGTTACATTATTACAAGAAAAAAAATTATCATGGGAATGAAATAATTTGATGCTTTATAATATAACAAGATGAATAATTTATTTGAACTGATGTGGATTCCAGGACTCGTAACAAATAAAATATTAATCAGTACTCATAAACTTTTTAATTTTTATAAAATTCACTCAAAATAGAAATTTTTTAATATAGAAAAACTATCAATCGTATATCTAATGTTTAGCACGTTATATATATTCTGAAACTTTGTTTATATTACAAAGTGTAGAAAATATCCACCTATTTTGTGTCAAATGTATACTCAATATTTGACTCATGTTTCAATTTTATACTCAAATTTAGTACAAATTTGATACATTTCGTAATATTTGAGTGGACCGTGTATAAAATTTTAGAATTTGTATATTTTTTATAATGTGCCAGTATATTAGGCGTTACTTGGTGGTGTAGGGGTCAGGATCTCACCTTGAGATCTTGGGTTCAAATCCAGGTAGTGCGTTTCTTGTAAGAGTTTGAGACCGCTAGGGTTTTATCTGCTAGCGTTTCTTGGCGATGGTGTTTCAAACGATTTTAAAAAATATATATACATATTAATGATAATTTCTTTTCAATATATTTTACCCCTATGCCTCATACATCGATTTATCCGCCTCCTACATCGATTTTTCCCTTAAAATTTAAATAAAAACATAAATGGTTATGGACTATGGAGGGATCTTGGAAAATTAAAATAAATAAAAAAAAGATATATAAATTAGTTACTTTGAACATAAAAACAAAAAACAAAAACAAAATTAATGTATTCATTAGTGTCTAACACTTAATAGTAAGAAGATAAATGAGACTTATAAAAGATTTTAGATAAATTCTAACAGTTGATTCAGTGTTCGCTACAGTCTCAGCTCATTATGAAATCCTGATCCAATTGAGTGATACTATCAATTGATGGAAGAAGAAGAAGAAGAAGTTATTTATGGAAGTGGGTACCTGCAATCATGAACAAAGAAGCTTCTCATCCCAATTTTCATTTTTGCAGATGAAGCTTATATACCCAGTGCAAGTTTTGATTGTTCTGCTTCTGCTTCTGCTTCTGCTTCTGCTGGCTCAAGTCATGGAAAGTCACCTTATAAAAAGCAGCTTTTGAAATAAAAGTGCTTTTCCTTTTAGTTTTCTACTCGCTTGTTGCTGTGTATGGGCATGGGGGCTGAGTTTATTATAATAAGTATTTGTCAAAGTGAAATGCAAAGAGATTATATGGGAGATGACTTGGGATTTTCTCGGCCACACAATCTATACACATTTTTTTTTTAACATAAGATAATGTATAACACGAGATTTCATGGAGGGAGATAGTGTTGGGGTTTAAACAGGAAGGCACAGCGGAAGGAGCACTGTTCGGACGAAATCGAAGTTTAAAATTTAAACTTACGAATAAATTATTTAATATCAAATATTAATAATTCTTTTATATTTCACCTAAATATATTTATTCGATATCATATAACGACATAAATAATATAGAAACATCGCGAAATATTTGCGAAAACGTTTTTCTGCAAAATAGCATAAAACGCGTTTCCGGCCGAACCGACCAACCAATGCTCATGGGGACTGCCCAGGTCAGCCCCAAAATATTTGGACAGTTTGTGGGCTGCCCGAACAGTGCCCAGTTCACTGTTTGGGTAGCCGTTACCCGGTAACGCCGTTTTTCGCCGTTTTCGCGTATTTTCACCCGAAATAATTTCCGATAAATATTTTTATTGGGCAATTAAAATAAACCAATTTATTCTAATTACTCAATTAATAAAAACTGAATTTTTATCTGAAAAATCATATTTATCATTAATTGCAATAAGGCCTCAAAAGTTTATAATTTAATCATTTTATTTTTAAATATGTCAATTACATATTTAATTGATTCCAAATCAATCCCAAATTAATTTTATAATTCTGCAACAAAACCAGAAATTTTTTCAGATTTGCGCAAACTACCCAGTAATTTTCCAGAATTACGAAAACAGCACAGAACTTTTATTAATTGCAATTTGGCCCAATTTGTTCAAAACACATCAAGATCAAATCCAATCAATCCCAAATTTGACACACATCAAATATACATCAAATTATAACATATATATGAAAAGCCCCAAAATTTGAGTGGGTTAAGAAGCCTAATTTCATTAATTACTCAATTGGATAATTTACATTAAATTGATAAAATTCAGTACTTTAATCTTCAAATTACCACACCAATTAAATCTCACCATCATGAAATTAATCAAGAACAATTCTAGATTAATTATGAATGGCTAATTAACTCTAGAATGACAACTTTAATTTTCTAATTAATCTATTAAGCTTAATTACACTAAAAAGCTCTATAAATTAATTATACATGCTAATCATATCATACAAGCTTCCAACAAGTTTAATTACAAACTAAAAAGTAGAGAAATTAATCTTAGCAACACAATTGAAGATAAGATAAATAGAAACAATTTCTATCTTGAAGGAAAATGAGATATACTTACAAAATTTCCAAGAAAATTAAACTTTTTAACTTTGGTTTTTCCTTTAATATTTTCTCTACTCCATTTGCAATTTTGGTTTCTCAAACACACGTAATATGCTTGCTGGAAAACTTGTCTAACTAATGAAAAACAAAACACAACTCCTTTTATATTTTCTCTGCCAATTGCCGAGAATAAAGCAACAAAAATATTAAAGGAATTTTGCATTTTTGTTGTAATTCAATTGGTACACCTTTTACTTATTATTAAGATAACATTTATCCTAAAATAAAGTAAATCAAAATGTTTTCCAATGATAGCTTGCCATTTCCAAAGAAATCATTGAAAAAGATATTTAATTTATTAATGCATTTAATTATTTAACAAATAAATAATTAAATAATAAATATAAATACCTTAAATATATGTATTATATTTACATTAAATATCTTAAATACATATATTAATGATATATATCAAATATAATAATTTGATATTTAATTAATGTGTATTAAATAATATCAAATATTAATACAAATACACATTAATTCAAAAATGACGATCATGTCCCAATTGCATGTATTTTTCGTTTAACCGTTTAAACGACTTATAAATAATCAGTATTATTTATAACAGTTGCCATAGTGCTCTACGAGTATATCTCATTAGTGAGACTCTCTAGATTCAGGCATATCCGTCACGAAATCCAATTTCGTGTCCATAATTCACACATCCGTAAATTATGACGATCACGGATAAGCTCGCTGAATCATACAGGTCAAGGTCACTGCATATGTATAATCCCTCCGTCACAGATATCTAGATTATCTCAGAGATATAGATAGAAACGTCAAATCTCTATAGGAATAATCTCGTCGACGTATCTATTAGCAATCTCTAAATAACATACGGAACTCACTTCCGAAGTATACTATGGCCATAGATTTAAAAGATTGCTAATCACATTTGGACTACCTATGCTCTGTACACAGAACTGATGGATCATTTCTTGATACACACAAGATATCATGAGCATTAGTCCACACCCAACGAACAAGCAGAGGTCTGATTCTAAATAGATCGGTGACATGACTGTCATCCAAGTGTGGAGGATAACTCATATATCCACAGTGGTATCTCAAGTCAAAGAATCACTATGCTACTCAACCCAAGAAGATTCCTATTGACGTTGGTGTACCATATATTAGGAAATCTTCAGTGAGTCGTTCAGTGTTTATCAAATAAACACCTACACGTCTATACGAGTCTCACAAGACTCATGGTTCATTGGGATAAATCATCGGAACAAGTCCGATATACGACATGTACTGGTCTCAGCAGATTTTACTAATCGACCCGTGTTAATAAATCTTGACCAGGAACTTAATTTAAGGTTATACAACTTATAGTGACACTTCCCAATGTCAATTACAAGCTATATTGTAATTGTGCACTACGTTGTAAATCATGTGGTCTTTGTCTGATATAAATATCTATCACTAAATCAGATTTAGTTTCAATCTAATCAATCTAATCGAAATTAGATCGAATAAGTATATAAAAGACAAGAGGTGCTACCATTAAATTAGTGATATTATGGAAAAATATATTGCTCGTATTCATGAATCGGACATAAATACGATCCGAATTGGCGTTATGAGCACCAACCCTAACAATTTCTCCCACTTGCTCTTGTGTCAATCCATGGTATCATATACATATCCTAATGTGTATCACATACTCATGGCCCTAAAGAACTCACCTAACACTCAAGAGGTAGGTAACAATAAATAAGTCCGCTATTACATATTGAGTTTGTCCAACAAACACAATCATTTTCCTTAGTAAGCATCATTCATATTTTTGTAGAAACTATGTTCTACATCAATATGACTCAGATGCCATATCAATATTGTGCTTCAGCAACTAAGTTGTCTTTACGAATCAAATCCAAAATACTATGTAGACAACCGCAAACACAATACTAATAACAAACTTCTAATCTACGAGGTCACTATGTAACTTATAAGTCAATACTTCATAAGTTACAACTAATTCTACTCATACAGTAGAATCATCAGTGACACTATCACTGTATCTTTTCTGACTCTTTATGACGTAGACTGTCTAACGTCATAATTAGACTCAAAACTAATCTAACTCTAATGGTTGTGGATTTATTCTCTATTATTAAGAAACTCGTTCTTAATATCTCAAATATAATAAAGAACATGTTTCAAGACCCATCTTATGGTCTTGAGGGTATCAAAATAACTTGTAACAATTATGATTGAATTGATATCTCTAATAGCACTCAATATAGTATTCATTACGCCATCATCATTTGATGCATAAAATTGACTAGACATTCTAATCAATTTCTCTTTCGACAAAAGAATCATCCTTTACGAAAGATGAATATTATATATTATAGACACACTAACTGTCAAACAGATAGTCTCACTGTGTCCTTTATTAGATCATGTCTAATGTACGACTAACGGGAGTAACTCGTGTCCTAGTTTTATATCATATATAAAAATTTATATCGAATATAATAGAGACCACTCCCACTGTTATCATAGAGAAAATAAGGCTCTGGTAAATCTTTTACCTTATAAACATCTCATTAATATCTTAATAATGATGATGTCATTATGATGTAAACACTAGAAAGAAATTTGTACGCTCCCACTAACCCTATGTATCATATGTATTCTATATGCTTTGATAAAATCAGACAATCTGACTGATATCAAAATTAGAGAACACAAATTTCCAGAAAGCTCATCTGAGTCTACAATAGGCTCTATAAGCTAATATACCAAATTGTAATCTTAGCATAATACAAACTCTAGGGCCATTCCAGAATGTACTCTTCAAACTAAGAAATCACAATGGATCTCTTATCTGAAGAAACCATTCAGAAACGCCACTTTGTATTCATTAGTTAAAATACACAATTTAATATTATCATTAACCAACTAATCTTAAATTATTTAATTAGTGCGACTAGTGACAAGTTTCCTCATAATCTACAATAGATTACTGAGTATGACTTTTCTCACTGTTATACTATAAAGGTCAAACCTTTAGTAAGCTCACTTTGTTTTTGCTGCGCAAACCATTTGTTGGGGTTGGTGCTCAGAGCGTCAATCCGGGCCGTATTTATGTCTGATTCATGAATACGAACATCCCCTTATTCCATAATATTACTTATTTATGGTTGTACCTCTTGTTCTTATATACGTATTCGATCTGATTACGATTAGATTGAAACTAAATGTGGTTTAGTGATATGTATATATTAGATAAAGGCCCGATAATATATAATGCAGTACACAGTTACAGAGTTAGTTTGTAATTGATATTGGGAAGTGTCACTGCTATATGAATATTATCAAACATAGTTCCTGGTCAAGATTTGCTAACACGGGTCGGTTAGTCAAATCCGTTGAGACCAGTACATGTCGTATATCGAGACTTAGTCAGATGGTTATCCCAATGAACCATGAGTCTATGGAGACTCGTATAGACGTGTAGATGTTTATAGTGGATAAACACTGAACGGCTCACCGAAGATTCTTAATGGATGGTACGCCAACGTCAATAAGAATCTTCTCGGGTTGAGTAGCATAGTGGTCCTTCGACTTGAGACACCACTGTGGATATATGAGATCCTCCACACTTAGATGGCAGTCACGTCACCGATCTATTTAGATCAGACCTTCGCCTGTTCGTTGGGTGTGGATCGATCCTCAGGATATCCTGTGTGTGTCAAGATAGGATCCGTCAGTTCTGTGTACAGAGCATAGGTAGTCCATATATATTTAGCAGTCTGTTAAATCTGTGGCCACAGTATACATCGGAAGTAAGTTCCGAGTGTTATTTAGAGATTGCTAATAGATACGTCGACGAGATAATACCTATAGAGATTTGACGTTTACATCTATATCTTTGGGATTATCTGGATACCTGTGACGGAGAGATTATACGTATGCAATGACCTCGACCTGTATGATTCAGCTAGTTTATCCGTGATCGTCATAATCTACGGGTGGATAGATTATGCACATGAAATTGGATTTCATGACGGATATACCTGAATCTAGAGAGTCTCAATAATGAAACATACTCGTAGAGCACTAGAGCAACATTTATGAATAATGATGATTATTTATAAATCGTTTAATCGTTAAACGAAAAAATACATGCGAACGGGCCGAACCGTCATTTCCTAATTAATGTGTATTTGTATTTAATATATGATATTATTAAATACACATTAATAAATAGTCAAATAAAGGTATTTGACATATATATCATCAATATATGTATTTGAGATATTTAAAGTAAATATAATACATATATTGATATATTTGTATTTAATTAATTATTTAATTATTTAATTGTTAAATGATTAATATAATTAAAATATAAATATATCACCAAATGATAAAGTTAGGAAGTGATTATAAGTGCAATTGTTGACTTATACATTAAAGGAAAAGGTTGTCAAATTGATTTTGACTTCTTAAGATATTTGTTCAAAATTATTTGAAAAATGAAAATATCTTTTTCCTTTATTTTCCTTTAAATTCGGCCATACACTTTATAAATATAAGAGTTATATTTTTTCTTTGTTGCCATTGTTGACTTTGTTAGAAATATCCTAAAGTGTTTTTGATATTTTGACAACTTGGTAACATGAAATTCAAATGAAAATGAAATGAATATTTCTTGTTTTTGTCCTTCACAAATTCGGCCAAGGCTTTGTTTGGAACAAGTATATATTGTTTTTCATTTCATTTGGATCTTAAACTAATACACTTTAACCAAAAACTCCATTAAAGGAAGGCAAAGAATGCTAGAGAGAAAAGAAAGAAAAATCAAGAAAAGCTTGGAAAATAGTAAGTATTTCCAACCTTCCATTAGAGAGTAATTTGTTCCTCTTGTTGTGGGCGACATCTTGTGATGTTCTTGAGTTTTTCTATTCTTTATTCTTTGTGTTTTTTATGGATAAAAGTTTGGTGAAAGTGTTGAGCATGTATATAGGGCAGAAAGCTTGTGACTAGTGTAGTTATAAGTATTCTTTTATGTTTTGGAAACCTTGTTGCTAATATAGAGTTGTTGACCCACTCTTAGATGACCTAGATTGATCTTGAGTTGTTTCATTGTGTTGAGACTTTGATTGGATGGAAGAAACATGATTGAAGTATTGGATTTAACCAATTTGGTCTAATTTGTCCAATTTGATGAAATTGAAAAATTAGGGTTCATGACCAATTCCAAATTTGGGGATTTTCATATATGTTGTGTTTGGATGTGTGTATATGATTCATATAAAGTTTCATGTTCATTGGATTACATCTTGATGTGTTTTGATGCATGAAATGACAAAGTGCACACTTTGGCACCAAAGTGGTGCATTCGGCCAAGGAGTTAGAATTTGGGGATTTTGGTGCTTTTGGTGTTTTGAACATGATAAGTTCATCTTAGAAATGATTTAGAATCATTCAAAATTGATTAGATCAATTCGGACTAAAATGGACAAAATACCAAAGTAAAGGTAATTTGGTAAATTCACTTAAATATGATTTATTGAATTTTATTTCATAATTTGATTATTGGAATATTAAATAAATATGTTTATTTAATTAATCCGAGAAAAAGTTTGTTGAAATCGGAAAATACGATTTTCCATCGCTTCCGCTGCGTTACCGGTTAGCCCCTAAAAAACCCTACAAAATGGTATCAGAGCGAGTCTGATTCTAGGCCTCCATAAATGATTAGCTTGTTTTATTCAATGTTTATCATATTTTCTTGACTTTATACATGCATGTTGTAATCTAATTTGATTAGATTTAGGGTGTATGACACTTAATGGAATATCCCCGCTTAATAAGGTTTTAAAGTAACTTGTATTTGGAATACTTGTTTCTTGGTCCGTCTTGTCAATACGGTTTATAAATATCTTTCGTTGACTACATCCGAGACCGTGCCTCTGCTGTGAGGATGTAGCTGATAGAAATTATTTATGCCGAATGTATATTAGATACTAGATAAATTCAAGCGAAAACGGAATCCTGAACGTGCCCTAGCTGTCAGGGTTACGCAAGTAACTTGAGTTTATCATTGACGAGTTTAACCTTGGTACGTCTCCTTGTGGGCCTGCCTTCACAGCGACAACGAGAAACGGCCAGGACCGGAATCTTGGAGTCACTAGTAAGTGATTGACAATTAGTTGTCTACCTGTGAATATACGTCGGCGAGACCGTGCCTCTGCTGTGAGTCGAAATATATTCATGGGGTCCTCTTCCCATTATGGAATTTGATTTAATTATTGAGTTCTCGTCTTTCCGTTGGGATTACGGAATTACGTAAAAATAGTGGGAGGCACTGCTAAGTTTAAAATATTCCATAACTTAGGCAGTGTATGTTATTTTGGAAATTGCCGCTGTTTGTTTCCTTATTCTATTGTTTATATAGAATTAAACTTTTATTTACTGCACACATATTATGATATGTGATCTGACTAGACTCTTGGTTGCAGTTATTCTAGAATAGGTTCTAGATACTATTAGACAATGATATTATTAGATTAGTCTAAACCATCGGGAACTGTGTTGTTTTCGATTTTCTTGAAAAATCAAGATGGTTAATGACTTAGTTTCTAAGTCATGCTAGATATCTAGATAGATATCCCCTTTAGGAATGATACTTTAGAGACAATAGTTTCTTATGCAGTAAGAATTGACTTGAATTAGTTCATGTCTCGAGATTCTTGACTGGCATTTAGAAAGCCTATTAGGTATTTGTTTATCTAGTAATGACGTTTCTAAGCTTTAATTACCTTTAGAGGTAATGTGTCTGACACAATTTGCTAATCAGTTTTTACAATTGTTATGAATAGTTGAATGCAATAGTAAAGCTAAAGAAAGGAGATGCGTATATTTGTGTATAGAAATATCGATTTTCAAAATACAACTATAGGTATTGGATACCAGATCTCCCGTCTAGCTATTTAAAATATTAGTTAACGATTGTTTGATATTTGATATCGGAACTTGCGACTATTGGATAGTCACTTGTTCTTTATAAAACAATTGTTACATATTTTATAATAACTAGTAGTGTCATTGACGTAGAGATAAACATTAAGAAAAATTATTCGGTAAAGTAAATAATTTAGAACGGTGCTTTATGAATTTAATCACTTAAGCATTGGATGCTTATTCCGTATGGTAAATGATGGTTTGATACTAGATCACACCAACATCCTTATCCATTTAATGATATTGTATTCAGGAAAGTGATTAAGATCTCGTTTAACCAATGATTGTCATGGGACCACCAAATTTATTTAACTGATACATTGGATGTATGTAGTTTAAAATAATAATTGCTTAAGGTAGTTTTCTTTATTTCGTAACTTGGTTGATGAATTGTCATAACTTAGTTACGTGTTTCTGAAGGAACACATATTGAAAGTCTTGAAAGTATCAAGAACTTTCAATCTGTTCTGATGAAACGTAGATTGAACATTTTTGACTTGTTCAAATATATTCAATCTGAGACGATTGTGAAAACTAGATCCTTAAAATTCATTACATGTCTTTGAACTGTTCTTCAAAATCTTTGATACGATCAAACGTATGAATTTAAAGCAATTAGTTCTAAGGTTATTTAGTGAATATGATTCATATTCAATATTCTTCTTCCACGATTCCATCTTGATGGAATTGAGTAGTGGGAGCAATCGAATCTTGTATGATTTGATTCGTCTGATATTGAATGTTACCGAATTAGTTTCAATACTCTGGGGTTTTGCTCTAGTAACACTAATTCATCTCTTTAATTAATGTTCCATTAATTTCTACAGTTACATATATGATATGTATAGGTAGAAAATTTGAATCTTGAAAAGTTTGAGATTTCAATCTTTCTTTTATATAATAGTTATATAATGGAAATTACTTACACCTCGGAGGTATAAGTAAAAGTTTATCGTTTATTCTGTTTAATAGAATATTGTATTCTATTTAATAGAATATCTTTCCTACGATTCTAAATAATAAAATCGTTTTTATTACTTGTGTGTAACATCAGATGTTAACTATTGTAGAAAAGACTTGACTTATTGAAGTCAAATGTGAGAATGATAAATTACAAATGGAACTACGTAATTAATAAAATGAAACAACCCTTATACATCTTCCGTACAAGTCCAATAGGATAACAGAATCATTCACGAGTATTTGATACTAATGGTTCCGTTGTTTTCTTACTGAAGAAAATTATCCTATAACTTATAATGGAAGCAATATTTGATATCGATTCTGGAAGTTCACCATTGAACCATAGATCTAAGATTGTTCATAGCTTACTACGATCAAGTTTTGAACTTGATTAAGCTTTCATTATGAATTAGTTCATGATATGTGCTAATTGTTAGCGCGCGAAAGCATGTGTGAGCTTATTAAAGGTTTGACTTTTACAGTATGACAGTGAGAAAAGATACTCAGCAATCTATTGTAGATTCTGAGAAAACTTATCTCTAGTCACACTAAATGAACAATTAAAGATATATTGGTTAATGTTGATAATAAACTGTATATTTTAGCTAAAGAATGCAAAGTGGCGTTTTTGGATGACTTATTCAGATAAGAGATCAGTTGTGATTTCCTTATTTGAAGAGTTCATTCTGAAATGGCCATAGAGTTTGTGTTCTGCTGAGATCGCAGTTTAGTGTGCTAGCTTACAGAGCCTATTGTAGACTCAGATAAGTCTTCCAGAAATATGTGTTCTCTATTTTTGATATCGTCAGATTGTCTGATCTTGTCAAAGTATAGAGAATACATATGTGATTAGAAGGGTTAGTGGGAGCGTACATATTACTTTCTAGTGTTATATATCCTAACAACATTATCATTATTATAGTAATAATGAGATGTTTGTGAGGTAAAAGATTTACCTAAGTCTTCTTTACTCCATGAAAGCGAGTGGGAGTAGTAGTCTCTGTTATATTTGTATATATAAAGTTTTATATAAGATATAAAACTAAGAGACTTGTGAGATACTCCTATTATTCGTACATTAGATATGATCTAATAAAGACATAACAAGGCTATCTGTATGACAGTTAGTATAACTTGTCAACAGTTATTGTGTGTCTTATACATAGTATTATCTTTCGTAAAAGATGATTCCTTTTTCGAAAGAGATATTGATTAGAATGTCTAAATAATATTATGTATCATTTGATGATGACATAAGTGAATACTTTATTAATGTGCGATTATCGATGTCGATTTAATCGTAATTGTTACGAGTATTTTGACATCCTATAGACCATATGATGAATCTTGAAACACGTTCTTTGTGATCTTTGAGATATTAAGAACGAGTTTCTAATTCATGGAGAATATAGTCTGCAACCATTAGGGTCATATTAGTTTTGAGACTAATTATGACGTTAGACAGTCTACGTCATAAAGAGTCAGAAAAGATGCAGTGGGAGTGTCACGAAGGATCTTTTACTAATTTATGTGGAATTAATGCAACTACTTATAAAGTATTGACTATGAAGTTGCATAGTGACCTTATAAAATAGAAGCTTTGAATTGTTATTGTGCTTGCGGTTGTCTTCATAGTATTTTGGATTTGATCCTTAAATACTTGGACAACTCAGTAGCTGTAGCACAATACTGATGTAGCATCAGAGTCATATTAATGTATAATCTAGATTCTACAAAATATGAATGATGCTGACTAAGGGAAACGATGGAGTTTGTTTGAAAAAACTCAATATGTCATAGCGGACTTGTTTTTGTTCCTACCTCTTAAGTACTGGGTGAGCTTTTGAGGACCATGTGCATACGATGCACATTGAGACGTGTATATGATACCGTGGATTGGCACTAGAGCAAGTGGGAGAAATTGTTGGGGTTGGTGCTCAGAGTGCCAGTCCGGGCCGTATTATGTCTGATTCATGAATACGAACATCCCCTTATTCCATAATATTACTTATTTATGGTTGTACCTCTTGTTCTTATATACGTATTCGATCTGATTACGATTAGATTGAAACTAAATGTGGTGGTTTAGTGATATGTATATATTAGATAAAGGCCCGATAATATATAATGCAGTACACAGTTACAGAGTTAGTTTGTAATTGACATTGGGAAGTGTCACTGCTATATGAATATTATCAAAATAGTTCCTGGTCAAGATTTGCTAACACGGGTCGGTTAGTCAAATCCGTTGAGACCAGTACATGTCGTATATCGAGACTTAGTCCGATGGTTTATCCCAATGAACCATGAGTCTATGGAGACTCGTATAGACGTGTAGGTGTTTATAGTGGATAAACACTGAGCGGCTCACTCACCGAAGATTCTTAATGGATGGTACGCCAACGTCAATAAGAATCTTCTCGGGTTGAGTAGCATAGTGGTCCTTCGACTTGAGACACCACTGTGGATGTATAAGACATCCTCCACACTTAGATGGCAGTCACGTCACCGAGCTATTTAGATCAGACCTCCGCCTGTTCGTTGGGTGTGGATCGATCCTCAGGATATCCTGTGTGTGTCAAGATAGGATCCGTCAGTTCTGTGTACAGAGCATAGGTAGTCCATATAATTTAGCAGTCTGTTAAATCTGTGGCCACAGTATACATCGGAAGTAAGTTCCGAGTGTTATTTAGAGATTGCTAATAGATACGTCGACGAGATAATACCTATAGAGATTTGACGTTTACATCTATATCTTTGGGATTATCTGGATACCTGTGACGAGAGAGATTATACGTATGCAATGACATCGACCTGTATGATTCAGCTAGTTTATCCGTGATCGTCATAATCTACGGGTGGATAGATTATGCACATGAAATTGGATTTCATGACGGATATACCTGAATCTAGAGAGTCTCAATAATGAAACATACTCGTAGAGCACTAGAGCAACATTTATGAATAATGATGATTATTTATAAAATCGTTTAATCGTTAAACGAAAAAATACATGCGAACGGGCCGAACCGTCATTTCCTAATTAATGTGTATTTGTATTTAATATATGATATGATTAAATACACATTAATAAATAGTCAAATAAAGGTATTTGACATATATATCATCAATATATGTATTTGAGATATTTAAAGTAAATATAATACATATATGATATATTTGTAATTTAATTAATTATTAATTATTTAATTGTTAAATGATTAATATAATTAAAATATAAATATATCACCAAATGATAAAGTTAGGAAGAATGATTATAAGTTGCAATTGCTAACTTATACATTAAAGGAAAAGGTTGTCAAATTGATTTTGACTTCTTAAGATTTTGTTCAAATTATTTGAAAAATGAAAATATCTTTTTCCTTTATTTTCCTTTAAATTCGGCCATACACTTTATAAATATAAGAGTTATATTTTTTCTTTGTTGCCATTGTTGACTTTGTTAGAATATCATTAAAGTGTTTTTGATATTTTGACAACTTGGTAACATGAAATTCAAATGAAAAGAAATGAATATTTCTTGTTTTTGTCCTTCACAAATTCCCAAATTCGGCCAAGGCTTTGTTTGGAACAAGTATATATTGTTTTTCATTCATTTGGATCTTAAAATAATACACTTTAACCAAAAACTCCATTAAGGAAGGCAAAGAAGCTAGGAGAAAAAGAAAAAAAAATCAAGAAAAGCTTGGAAAATAGTAAGTATTTCCAACCTTCCATTAGAGAGTAATTTGTTCCTCTTGTTGTGGGGCGACATTTATGATGTTCTTGAGTTTTTCTATTCTTTATTCTTTGTGTTTTTTATGGATAAAAGTTTGGTGAAGTGTTGAGCATGTATAATGGGAAAGCTTGTGACTAGTGTAGTTATAAGTATTCTTTTATGGTTTTGGAAACCTTGTTGCTAATCTAGAGTTGTTGACCCACTCTTAGATGACCTAGATTTGATCTTGAGTTGTTTCATTGTGTTGAGACTTTGATTGGATGGAAGAAACATGATTGAAGTATTGGATTTAACCAATTGGTCTAATTTGTCCAATTTGATGAAATTGAAAAATTAGGGTTCATGACCAATTCCAAATTTGGGGATTTTCATATATGTTGTGTATTTGGATGTGTATATATATGATCATATAAAGTTTCATGTTCATTGGATTACATCTTGATGTGTTTTGATGCATGAAATGACAAAGTGCACACTTTGGCACCAAAGTGGTGCATTCGGCCAAGGAGTTAGAATTTGGGGATTTTGGTGCTTTTGGGTTTTTGAACATGCTAAGTTCATCTTAGAAATGATTTAGAATCATTCAAAATTGATTAGATCAATTTCGGACTAAAATGGACAAAATACCAAAGTAAGGGTAATTTGGTAAATTCACTTAAATATGATTTATTGAATTTTATTTCATAATTTGATTATTGGAATATTAAATAAATATGTTTATTTAATTAATCCGAGAAAAAGTTTTGAAATCAGAAAATACGATTTTCCACCGCTTCCGCTGCGTTACCGGATTTAGCCCCTAAAAACCCCTACACCATTTGCACATGTTATGAACGTTTCATAACTAAAGCTTAATCAAGTTCAAAACTTGATTGAAGTAAGCTATGAGCAATCTAAGATCTATGTTCTAATGCTAATTTCTGGAATCGATATTAAATATCGCTCCCAATATAAGTTATAGGATAATTTTATTCGATAAGAAAACAACAGAACCATTAAGTATCAAATACTTTGGGAATGATTCTGACATCTTATATCACTTATATAGAAGTAATTAAATGGTAATTTCATCTTATTAATTATGTAGTTCCATTTATAGTTTATCACCATATTTGACTTCAATAGGTCAACTCTTATCTACAATAGTCAACATCCAATGTTACACACTAAGTAATAAATAATTTTATCACTCGAGATTGTAGAAAAGATATTTTATCAACTAGAATACAATATTATATTAAATAAAATAAATGATAAACTTCTACTCGTACCTCCTAGGCGCAAGTAATATCAATTATATAACAATTATATAAAAGATAGATTCAAATCTTAAACATTTCAAGATTCGAATTTTCTACTTATATACATCATATATGTAACTGTAGAAACTAATGGAACCTAAATTAAAATGATGAATTAGTGTTACTGGAAAATAACCCCAAGAGTATTGAAACTAATTCGGTAACACTCAATACCAAACGAATCAAATCATATAAGATCCGATTTCTTCCATTAACCAATTCCATCAATATGGAATCGTGGAAGAATTATATTAAGTAAGAATCATATTCTTTGAATAACCTTAGAACAAATTGCCATAAATTCATATATTTGATCGTATCAAACATCTTTGAACAATTCAAAGACACATAATGAATTTTAAAGATACAGTTTTCAAAACTTCAGATCGAATATCTTTGAACCAGTCAAAATATTCTATCCGCATTTCATCAGAAACACGTAACTAAGTCATGTCAGTTCATTGACTAAGTTATGAAGTAAAGAAAACTATCTTAAGCAATTTACAATTCATTAAATTACACTATCTTAAGCAATTTACAATTCATTAAATTACATACATCCAATGTATTAGTTTAATAAATTTTCTGGTCCAATGGCAGCCATTGGTTAAATGAGATTTATTCACTTTCCCGAATACAATATTCGTTAAATGGATAAAGATATGTGGAGTGATCTCATATCAGACCATCCTTCACCATATGGAATAAGCATCCAATACTTAAGTGATAAAATCTCATAAAATAATGTTCTAAGTTATTTACTTAACCGAATATTTTTCTTAATATTTATCTATTCGTTAATGACACTACTAGTCGTTTTAAAATATGTAACAAATGTTTACAAAGAACCAGTAACTATCAAATAGTCGCAAGTTCTGATATCAAATATCAAAACAATCATTCAACTATATTTTAAATAACTAGACGGGAGATCTGATATCCAATATCTACAGTTGTCGTATTATGAAAATCAATATTTTCTATACACAACTATACTCATCTTCTTTCTTTAGCTTTATTATTTACTTTCAAATTATTTACAACATTTGTAAATAATCGAAAAATAAATAGTGTCTGACATGTGACCTCTGAATGTCACTAAAGCCAAGAAATGTCATTATTAGATAAACAAATACCTAATGAGGTTTTCTTAATGCCAGTGAAGAATCTCGAGACATAAACCAACTCATGTCAATCTTTACTGCATAAGAAACTATTTTGTCTAGAAGGATTATATCATTATCTATTCTAATCTAGAACCTATTCTAGAAATCTGCAACCATAGTTGAAGTCAGAAAACATATATAATATGCATGCAGTGGATAAAAGTTTAATTATATCAAACAAATAGAATAAGGAACAACATAAGTGACAATTTACATAATATTACACACCGCATAAGTTAAGGATTTTTAACCTAGCAGTGCCTCTCACTACTTTACGTAATACATTAATCCCCAACGGAAACGAGAATTCAATAATTAAATTGAATTCCATAGTGGGAAGTGGACCCCATGAATATATTTCGACTTACAGTTTTGGCACGTTCTCGCCTACGTATATTCATTAGGTAGACAACTCATTGTCAATCACACTCACTATGACTCATGGGTTTGGTCCTGATCGTTTCTCGTTATGACAGCTTTGTCACGTTCACAAGGAGGCGTATCAAGGTTAAACTTGTCAATGATAAACTCAAACTACCGATGTAGTCCTGACAGTTTTGGAACGTTCAGGATTTCCACTTTCACTTGAATTTGTCTCTTATCATATAAGTTCTACCGACGCAAATAAACTATCTTCAACCATAACTGCACAACTTTGGCACGTTACAGCCATAGCATCAGGAAAACATTTACATCCGTATTGACAAGGCGGACAAAGAAACAAGTATTCCTAATACTAGTTTCTTTCTTAAAACCATATTTAAACGAGGATTTTTCAAAAAGATGTAATTGGCATTATTTAATCAAATTAAATAAACACATGCATGTATAAAGTAATGATTAAATTAAAAATTGAATTTTAAAGGGCTAATCATATTGGGTGTCCTGGATCAGACTCGCTCTGATACCATTTTTGTTGGGGTCTAAACAGGAAGGCGCAGCGGAAGGAGAGCTATTCGGGTGAAATCGAAGTTTAAAATTTTAAAATTACGAATAAATTATTTAATATCAAATATTAATAATTCTTTCATATTTCACATAAACATATTTATTCGATATCATATAACGACATAAATAATATAGAAACATCGCGAAACATTTGCGAAAATATTTTTCTGTAAAATAGCATAAAACGCGTTTCCGGCCGAACCGACCAACCAATGTTCATGGGGACTGCCCAGGTCAGCCCCAAAAATATTTGGACAGTTCGTGGGCTACCCGAACAGTGCCCAGTTCACTGTTTGGGCAGCCGTTACCCGGTAACGCCGTTTTTCACCGTTTTCGCGTATTTTCACTCCGAAATAATTTCCGATAAATATTTTTCTTGGGCAATTAAATTAAACCAATTTATTCTAATTACTCAATTAATAAAAACTGAATTTTTATCTGAAAAATCAGATTTATCATTAATTGCAATAAGACCTCAAAGGTTTACAATTTAATCATTTTAGTTTTTAAATATGTCAATTACATATTTAATTGATTCCAAATCAATCCCAAAATAACTTTTACAATTTTGCAACAAAACCAGAAACTTTTTCAGATTTGCGCAAACTACCCAGTAATTTTTCAGAATTACGAAAACAGCCCAGAACTTTTATTAATTGCAATTTGGCCCAATTTGTTCAAAACACATCAAGATCAAATCCAATCAATCCCAAATTTGACACACATCAAATATACATCAAATTATAACATATATATCAAAAGCCCCAAAATTTGAGTGGGTTAAGAAGCCTAATTTCATAAATTACTCAAATTGGATAATTTACATTAAATTGATAAAATTCAGTACTTTAATCTTCAAATTACCACACCAATTAAATCTCACCATCATGAAATTAATCAAGAACAATTCTAGGTTAATTATGAATGGTTAATTAACTCTAGAATGACAACTTTAATTTTCTAATTAATCTATTAAGCTTAATTACACTAATAAGCTCTATAAATTAATTATACATGCTAATCACATCCACAAGCTTCCAACAAGTTTAATTACAAACTAAAAAGTAGAGAAATTAATCTTAGCAACATAATTGAAGATAAGATAAATAGAAACAATTTCTATCTTGAAGGAAAATGAGATATACTTACAAAATTTCCAAGAAAATTAAACTTTTTACCTTTTATTTTTCCTTCAATATTTTCTCTACTCCATTTGCAATTTTGGTTTCTCAAACACACGTAATATGCTTGCTGGAAAACTTGTCTTACTAATGAAAAAAAAAACACAACTCTGACCGGCGTAAATACACGCGTATAACGCAAGCACACGTATCGTTCAAGTAGTATAAAAATATCGATCCCACGAGGACTTAATTCCTACTGTTGTTATTAATTATTGATACTATTTATTTACATGTATCTAATTATAAGGATAAGGGAATTGATTGCTTTTGGTTGGTTGAATGTGGATTTCCTAATTAAAATAAAAACAGACTCAAAAGAAAATACTAAGGAAAATAAAAGAAAAGACTCAGAGATCTATGATTGTGACTCCACACAATATTATTATAAAGAAGAATTGATTCTCTTACATATGTGTAATAAATCAGTTTGCTAACCTGGAACACGAAGATATGCAAAAGCCTCTGTCGATGGTCAGATGCAAATACCCAGTATAATCCAATTAAACCATTTGTTTATGTTAATCAAATTACCTGGATTCTTTAAGATCAAATTCCAATTGTGGCTATCCCCGCCCAACATGTATATGTTTATCCTGTAAGGAAATATATTAAAGGGTTATCTATCATTAAGGAAGATCGTGAGCTATTGAATCTAAGGCTGAAACCTAAAATCCCTATGTCTAGTTCATTTTAAGTTTACCACATCAATCTTATTGGTGATCAGACAACAAGAAGCATTAAGCTTAAGACTCAATAAACAAACTAAAGAATTACCCATAAAAAGAAAATCAATTATTAAGTTTGGATATTGTGTTTCATCACTTCCCTAGAATAAAAATAAAATGCTGGGGATTGGGGCATCCACCTTTACTATATCTAATTTAGAAATCTCCGTTATTATAATACAGAAATTATCCGTGATATTACCAACGACCGTATAGGTGGTATCCTCATTAAGTCAGATTTTAATTAAGTGCAACCAGCTGTAAAGGCGGTATCATTATTTGTCCATAAACCAGCCATATAGGCGGTAATTATCTATCACCTAAAGACCGGCCATATAGGCGGTGTCACTTTATGTCAAATAAATAAAACCAGCCATTAATGCGGTAATTCTTTTAATTTGAATTATAATTAAGAGAGATTAATCTAAATTAAAATAATAAAAGCAAAAGCTTCACCCTTCCCCCAGCGGAAAAATGAACTACTAAACATAAAAGAAAAGAAAGGAAGAAGAAAAGAAACTACTACTATTACTGAAAGTAAAAATGCATAAATTAAATTACTAAAAATAAACACACAAGATGCAATCCTTAAATTCCTTATAAAAACCTAAGGAAAGCATGAGAATTACAAATGAAATGGCTTGGTATTTATAGGAAAATCTAAAGGCTTCCACCAATTTCTCCACCGATTGCTCCACCAAACATTGCACCAAACATGGCATCAAAAATGGCACCAAACATGGCATCAAATATGGCACAAAACATGGAAGCATGTTTGGTGGAAGTTTGACAATTTTTATTTTTTTATTTTATTAATTTTATTTTATTAATTTTATTTTATATTTTGAAAATGACTATAGTAGTTACACATAATATACTGGATTGTTCAATGATTTAGGCCATGGAAACTTCAGAATTCGAAATTATTCTGACTTTTAAAGTTGTAGATCTTCGAGTGTTCTTCAATCTTCAACTTGAATCAGCTCAATCAGATATCGGATGAAAAAGTTATGATTGAAATACGAAACTTGCGCAAAATTGGAATTTAGGACTGCACTTTGTGACGCGTACATTAAATTTTCATTTTTGACCTTTTTTCCTCTGAATTTCATCGTTTTAGCTCCGAATTGATTCCATTAAGTCCCAATTTTATTTTTATCTGCAAAATAAACAAAAACATATCAAAACGTTCATAAAACTCGAGAAACTAAACAAAATATTAGGTTAAATTAGTGAGAAATGGTGATATAATTACCACTCATCACACCCCCAAACCTAATATTTTGCTAGTCCTTGAGAAAAACATAAAAATAAAATAACACAAAAATAAAATTAACTAGGCCACTTTCGTAGGGATCACAGTTGCATTTAGCGTATGCAACAAGCCTTTAAACCCCTAGGTGTCATTAGTGGACGGGTTGTAGTCTCGTGAGGGTTTACAGCGACGATACCCACAAACGTCTTGTAAAAGTAAAAATGTAGTGAAACTAATGCACATAAAATCAAAAAGACAAGAGAAAAGAGAATAAAGAAGTTAGTGACTAATCAGGTAAAACTTCTACTTCAAGTTACCAGTTGTTTTGTTTCTTTCTAAATTACCGAATAAGTAAATTCTCCGATTATAATTATCGTTCTCTATATACACAGCCAACACAATATTAATCAATTCATTTTTGCCCACAACAGTCACAAGTGTAGTTGATAAGAGAGTAATATTTTTGTCCTAAAGTTCTATCAGATTTCACACCTTTTTGTAGCAATGGAATAATTATTTTTTTCTGATTTTTTTTCTTTCTTTTTCTGATTTTATTTTTTTTATTTATATACAATATCTTTCATCTATGTAACGAGCTTTGGGCCGGTGGCTCCCAAACCAGTTGGCTTTAGGGCACCAGGTGTTAAGACACCCCTACGAACTTAATTACTCAGACTTCAGATATATATATTTTTTTCTAACATATTTGATCCATGTAGCGAGCTTTGGGCCAGTGACTCCCAAACCAGTTGGTTTTAGGGCACTAGGTGTTAAAACACCCCTACAGACTTAATAACTCGGATCTCATACCTTTTTTTTCACTTTTTTTTTTACTCCATTGCCATTTATAGATGCTTCCTCCAATTAAATTAGAGCACTGAATATTATAAACTTTTCAATTACAACTCATGTCCGTATGTTACTATACATATTGATAATACCTGCCAATTGAGCATATGAAGATTCATTTTAGTCAGTTTTATGGAGAATTTACAAATTAAATAATTTAAAAGGAAATAAACAAAAATTAACTTGTTTCAAAAATGGGTTGAAATACGTATCAAGAGTGGAAACTCCTTACACAGCCATCTTTCACCAATTTCATCTTTTTAGTGAAAAAAAATGCAAAATATTTTTGTAATTTTTGAAAAAATTTCAAATTTTTTTGTAATTTTCGAAAAAATTTGGACTAAAAACCTAGTAAAAATAACACAAAATAAACAAGATACTAATCAACTATTCCCCCCAAACCTAAATGAGACATTGTCCCCAATGTCTTAAACAGTAGAAGAAGAGTTTAGAAGATCATACATGGTTAGCTGAAAATCTACGAAAATTACAGATTAAGATCTATGTCCAATTTACGCTTCTTACCACGATCGCTATCTGACCAGTTCAACTTGGAAAGAATGGGGTCGATTTTTGGTTCAAATGCTAGGATTTGGTCAATTAATTCCTCGGCCTTTGTCGCAGTCAGGAAAATATCTTGTACTGATTTTGTGACAAACTTATGTCTTTTGGCTTCCGCAAGAAATACAAACAGAAAATAGAAGAAATGCTCAATGTTAAGTAATCCAATGGGTTTCCGATGAATGTTCAAGTGCCTCCATGATGCTACTGTGAATATTTCTTCAAACGTTCCAAGCCCACTTGGTAACGCAATAAACGCATCCGCATTATTGATCATTTCATGAAGTTGTTCAGATATACCTGATACGATGCGTTCATCTCCATTTGTTTGTCCGATTAAGTATTCTTCCGCCAAAGTTTTTGGAATGATTCCCAAAACATGACCGCCACCTTCCAAAACGGCTTTTGAAATGCTTCCCATCAATCCAAGATTGCCACCGCCATATACTAAGTGCATATTTTTCTCTGCTATGACTCTTCTCAATTCCTTTGCAGCCTCAATGAATTCTAGTTTATTACCAGAGTTGGATCCACAAAAACAAAAATTCGCTTGAATCGTTGCTGTGAAGTTGCTTCCATTTTCTCTCTCTTATTTGGATGTATATCTGGATGTGGTGAAGAGAGAAATATAGGGCTGAATTTATAGAGCCTGTAAATGGGTGAGTAATAATTGCACTAGTATCTGCCAAATGACAATTATTAGATGAACGTTAAAATAAATCGTGAAAAGTCAAAAAGTTTAGATCTTGTCGGTGAAATTTAACGAAAATAACAAAAGAAAAGAAAATCAAAGCAATTATTAAGGCAACCAAATTGTGTACGCAATACGCCACTCGTTTAGTATAAATTCATAAGGATGCATCTCAAGAATTCATTCTTTACTCAGCCATCTCAAATGAATTAGCTCTCTTCTTTGTGATTGCCAAACACCTTTCCTTCTGTCTTAAAATGCTCCGTTTGTGCCTTTCCCTACAAAAATAACAACAAAATTAAAAACTCTACAAAATGTATACACAAAATATGAAAACATAAATTACAACAAATCACATGGGTTGCCTCCCTGCTAGCGCTAAATTTTTCGTCTTCAGCCAAACGTGACTGAAATCCATCTGTCAATGAGGTTTCAGCGTCGTTTTGGATGTCCGATTAAAGACAATCCCATGTGCATTGCTTTTGAAAGGTCTCTTCCAACGGTAAAGTGGCAAAAAGAATTTTGTCCCATTCAGTGCCTGTGCCACCTTCTTAAACTTTTTTGCTCCAGTGGTTCCTGAAAAGAAAGAAAGAAAATCAGGAGGTCTCGTATGGTGCTTGACTTGGAATGAGAGTTCCATTCTGTCAAGCTTCTGGGTTATGTCTTTGATTTTTACTCCCCAAAATAGTGATGTTTCTCTTGAATGCACTGGATATTCAATAAGGTCAGACATTTGCTCCTCAATTTGCTCTGCTTCTTGCTCATTCTCCACCGTTTCTTCAAAGATGTATTTTAGGATTTCTGCGTTCAGCTCTTCATCTGTCATTTGTGAAATGCATGCTTCAAAAGTGTCAACTTGAGAATGAAAAGATGTGTCTAACATTAGGTCTTCATCCTCTGATCTGAGTGAAATGATTGGCTCACGTAGATCTTCTTCAAACATCGTTGCAAAGCATGCTCTAAGATCTTCATTTTGAGGATTGAAAGTTTGATCCTCCCTCGTTGGTGCAGTTGGTACAAAGAGCTCAGCTTCTTCATCAGAATCAGAGTCCGAATAATAAAAATCAAACAGAGACTTTGCTGGTTTGTGCTCTTGAACTGATACCACTGGTTCTTGATACTGCTCAGCCTCATGTTCTGCTAAAGTGTCATCATGAAATGCTTGGTACTCGAAGGCTTTATTTGTGTCATCTGAAAATGCTCATTGAGGTATATAGTTTTGGTTCTCTGTTAATTGTCTCGTTTGTTCTGTCAGTCTCTAAATGGATTCTTCTTGACTCTGAAGCATTGCATCCCACTTTTCATTACTTTTCTTGAGCATGTCCACCATCTCTCTTATCATCTGTTTTTCCTCTGGTGAATATCGTTCTAGATCTTGATGACGATAGTAGGTGGGTGGTGGATAAGATGGAAAATGTGGTTCTTTGAAATGTGATGGCTCTTCATACCATGAAGGATTTTGATAGCTCTACCACCCTGGATTGTAGTTGTACTCGCAATGATCTCTCGGGTGGTTACCATCACATATGTCACATCTCCCCATTGCGTTCTGTTGAGCAAATGTAGTATTGCTTGGTTCTGGCATCCAGTGATAGTCGTTGGGCTATACAACAGGCCTCAGAAAACCGGACTGCTGCTCCCATGTGGGGTGTATCTTCTTGTAAGGCTCATAATCTTTCAATCTCCCAGTAGTGTTCCATTTTTTAATCACCTGAAAACAATAGAAAGAAATAAAAATTACAGATAAAAATAAAGAAAATTAGATACAAGTAAATTAGATAGCTTCAAAATTAATAACTCAAGAAATATAAGTCCCCGACAACGGCTCCAAAAACTTGACTGGCATAATCACACTCGTATAACGCAAGCACACGTATCGTTCAAGTAGTATAAAAATATCGATCCCACGAGGACTTAATTCCTACTGTTGTTATTAATTATTGATACTATTTATTTACATGTATCTAATTATAGAGAGAAGGGAATTGATTGCTTTTGGTTGGTTGAATGTGGATTTCCTAATTAAAATAAAAACAGACTCAAAAGAAAATACTAAGGAAAATAAAAGAAAAGACTCAGAGATCTAGGGTTGTGACTCCACACAATATTATTATAAAGAAGAATTGATTCTCTTACATATGTGTAATAAATCAGTTTGCTAACCTGAAACACGAAGATATGCAAAAGCCTCTGTCGATGGTCAGATGCAAATACCCAGTATAATCCAATTAAACCATATGTTTATGTTAATCAAATTACCTGGATTCTTTAAGATCAAATTCCAATTGTGGCTATCCCCGCCCAACAGGTATATGTTTATCCTGTAAGGAAATATATTAAAGGGTTATCTATCATTAAGGAAGATCGTGAGCTATTGAATCTAAGGCTGAAACCTAAAATCCCTATGTCTAGTTCATTTTAAGTTTACCACATCAATCTTATTGGTGATCAGACAACAAGAAGCATTAAGCTTAAGACTCAATAAACAAACTAAAGAATTACCCATAAAAGAAAATCAATTATTAAGTTTGGATATTGTGTGTTTCATCACTTCCCTAGAATAAAAATAAAATGATGGGGTTGGGGGATCCACATTTACTATATCTAATTTAGAAATCTCCGTTATTATAATACAGAAATTATCCGTGATATTACCAACCGACCGTATAGGTGGTATCCTCATTAAGTCAGATTTTAATTAAGTCCAACCAGCTGTAAAGGCGGTATCATTATTTGTCCATAAACCAGCCATATAGGCGGTAATTATCTATCACCTAAAGACCGGCCATATAGGCGGTGTCACTTTATGTCAAATAAATAAAACCAGCCATTAATGCGGTAATTCTTTTAATTTGAATTATAATTTTCATATTATAATTAAGGGAGATTAATCTAAATTAAAATAATAAAAGCAAAAGCTTCACCCTTCCCCAGCGGAAAAATGAACTACTAAACATAAAAGAAAAGAAAGGAAGAAGAAAGAAACTACTACTATTACTGAAAGTAAAAATGCATAAATTAAATTACTAAAAATAAACACACAAGATGCAATCCTTAAATTCCTTATAAAAACCTAAGGAAAGCATGAGAATTACAAATGAAATGGCTTGGTATTTATAGGAAAATCTAAAGGCTTCCACCAATTTCTCCACCGATTGCTCCACCGATTGCTCCACCAAACATGACACTAAATATGGCATCAAACATGGCACAAAACATGGAAGCATGTTTGGTGGAAGTTTGACAATTTTATTTTTTTTATTTTATTAATTTTATTTTATATTTTGAAAATGACTATAGTAGTTACACATAATATACTGGATTGTTCAATGATTTAGGCCATGGAAACTTCAGAATTCGAAATTATTCTGACTTTCAAAGTTGTATCTCTTCGAGTCTTCTTCAATCTGCAACTTGAATCAGCTCAATCGGATATCGGATGAAAAAGTTATGGCTATAATACGAAATTTGCGCAAAATTGGAATTTAGGACTGCACTTCGTGACACGTACATTAAATTTTCGTTTTTGACCTTTTTTCCTCCGAATTTCATCGTTTTAGCTCCGAGTTGATTCCATTAAGTCCCAATATTATTTTTATCTACAAAATAAACAAAAACATATCAAAACATTCATAAAACTCGAGAAACTAAACAAAATATTAGGTTAAATGAGTGGGAAATAGTGATTTAATTACCACTCATCAAACTCCTTTTATATTTTCTCTGCCAATTGCCGAGAATAAAGCAACAGAAATATTAAAGGAATTTGGCATTTTTGTTTTAATTCAATTGGTACAACTTTTACTTATTATTAAGATAACATTTATCCTAAAATAAAGTAAACAAAATGTGTTCCAATGATAGCTTGCCATTTCCAAAGAAATCATTGAAAAATATATTTAATTTATTAATGCATTTAATTATTTAATAAATAAATAATTAAATAATAAATATAAATATCTTAAATATATGTATATATTTACATTAAATATCTCAAATACATATATTAATGATATATATCAAATATCATAATTTGATATTTAATTAATATGTATTAAATAATATCAAATATTAAATACAAATACATATTAATTCAAAAATGACGATCAGGTCCCAATTGCATGTATTTTTCGTTAAAACCGTTAAACTACTTATAAATAATCGGTATTATTTATACAGTTGCCCTAGTGCTCTACGAGTATATCTCATTAGTGATACTCTCTAGATTCAGGCATATCCGTCACGAAATCCAATTTCGTGTCCATAATTCACTCATCCGTAAATTGTGACGATCACAGATAAGCTCGCTGAATCATACAGGTCAAGGTCACTGGATAAGTATAATCCCTCCGTCACAGGTATCCAGATTATTCCAGAGATATAGATAGAAACGTCAAATCTCTATATGAATAATCTCGTCGACGTATCTATTAGCAATCTCTAAATAACATTCGAAACTCACTTCCGAAGTATACCATGGCCATAGATTTAAAAGATTGATAATCATATTTGGACTACCTATGCTCTGTACACAGAACTGATGGATCCTTTCTTGATACACATAGGATATCATAAGCATGAGTCCACACCAATCGAACAGGCGGAGGTCTGATCTAAATAGATCGGTGACGTGACTGCCATCCAAGTGTGGAGGATAACTCATATATCCACAGTGGTATCTCAAGTCAAAGAATCACTATGTTGGTGTACCATCTATTAGGAAATCTTCAGTGAGTCATTCAGTGTTTATCAAATAAACACCTACACGTCTATACGAGTCTCACAATACTCATGGTTCATTGGGATAAACCATCGGAACAAGTCCGATATACGACATGTACTGGTCTCAGCAGATTTTACTAACCGACCCGTGTTAGTAAATCTTGACCAGGAACTTAATTTAAGGATATACAACTTATAGTGACACTTCCCAATATCAATTACAAGCTATATTGTAACTGTGCACTATGTTGTAAATCATGGGGTCTTTGTCTAATATATATACCTATCACTAAATCAGATTTAGATTCAATCTAATCAAAATTAGATCAACTATGTATATAACAGATAAGAGGTGCTACCATTAAATTAGTAATATTATGGAAAAATATATTGCTCGTATTCATGAATCGGACATAAATACGATCCGGATTGGTGCTATGAGCACCAACCCTAACAGATAGAAATAAAAATTTTAGATGATTTTATATAAGATAAATTTTAAAAATATTTATTTAGAGGTTTTTTTTAAGAAAGTTAAATTTTTAAAAAAATTAAATTCTACGGCTATAGTACTCTTTTGTCTTAATTTGGAGACTTTAATTGCAAATCAACATAAGATAATTTGTGATTAATCGGAAATTTTTTAGAGATTGATTGAAAATTAACCATAAAGATGAAGTAGACATTTTGCATGACTAATAATTTAAAAAAAAAAATCAGATCTCATTATCAAAATAGTGATTTTAAAACAACTATAAAAATATGAAAGATGATTAAAGCATTTAAAGAATAACGAGGAAACTAAGAAGAAGAGTCCGTATTTTTTTGCCTTTGCCTTTTAGCATGTCTTGATATTATTAATATTATATATTGTTATTGTTAGCATATTATTAGGGATATAAATCGAGACGTCGTGTTCAGTCCCGGTTTCATCTCAATTGTAACATCCTGTATTTTAGCATGTTTATCATGATCAGACAGAGCATGCATGTGATGTTTCAGGTACATGTAGGGTCTCTATGTGTGAACTGACTTGTACAAGTTGAGTTCAATCCTCATGCATAGAGTTAGACATTTCAGCATTTACACATTAGAGTCCATTCGTAATAGCGTTCGAATGTATTCAGCATTTGCGTTTGTGAAGCGTTCTTCATCCACATTCGAAGGAAACCATCGAAGGTGTTCCCATTCGTGTTGTGTGCGTCTGGAATTTGAACGCAGTCAGACAGAATACTCGTATACGTGTGGCGTTCGATAGACGCTCGAACGACCTTGTGATTTTTAGATAGAACATCTTGAAAATTCAGCCTACTATAAATAGGTATCTTTAGACATTTCTCTCAGTTTCCTCTCCCTTTCTCCCTAAAGTTTATTTCTCTCTCATGATCTGTTAAAATACACATATTTTCCACCCTTTTATCTTAATATTTTATGGGTGATATCAAGTTTTATGAGCGATTTACTGTGTTTTGGGTGTGTTCTGCAGGTTAAAATAATATCAAGACTCGATCGGAATCAACGAGAGATGAATCGATAATTTGGAGCTGAATTGGGTCACTGTTGAGAGGCTAAAATAAGCGTCCCGAAGCTCAAGGTGCATCTTAACGCGCTCACGTAGAAAAGCTGTCCAGAGAGCTAAATGTTGGGCACGTTCGTGACTCATCGTGAAGCGCACTATTAGCAAGATGATAAAAAAAAGCAGCGCATATGACATATTAGAGATGCGGCACAATTTCGTCACTGGTCTTAATGCGCCAATTTAAAATCAAAGGAGTTACAACATAATAATTAAAGCCCATGTATGTGTGATCATCAAATTGCTTGCCAACGTAATCAACAGCTGAGCATCGAGACTCTCATACTCTAAAGTCACGACACGCGTTATTAATTTGGTTAGAGTCGAGATGCACTCGTTTTTTATCAAAAAATAACCCCAAAACTCCATATATAAGCTTAAGTTCATCTCAAACCCTAAAATCAAGCCTCATAACATAATTTTGGAGTCCTAGAGCGTAGAATAACGCCTAGAGCAAGACAAGAACAAGTACATTACCGGAAATGAGATTTTCTTTCTTCACTTTTCTCTCTAGCTTTATCTTTTATGTGCTCTTTGCCTTGTATTAATGATTAGCTTGTATATATTGAATATTATGTTAGGGTTGGTGCTCGGAGTGTCAATCCGGATCGTATTTATGTCCGATTCATAAATATGAATAATTCTTTTTTTCCATAATATTACTTATTTAATGGTAGTAGCTCTTGTCTTTTATATACGTATTCGATCTAATTACTATTAGATATCTAATTATGATTAGATTGAAACTAAATCTGATTTAGTGATATGTGTATATTAGACAAAGACCCTTGGATTTACAATGTAGTGTGCAGTTACAACGTAGTTTGTAATTGACATTGGGAAGCGTCATTATAAGTAGTATATCCTTAAATAAAGTTCTTGGTCAAGATTTACTAACACGGGTCGGTTAGTAAAATTCGTTGAGACCAGTACATGTCGTATATCATGACTTGATTCGATGGTTTATCCCAAAGAATCATGAGTCTCGGGAGACTCGTATAGACATGTAGGTGTTTATTTGATAAACATTGAACGACTCACTGAAGATTTCGTAATAGATAGTACACCACCATCAACAGGAATCTTCTCGAGTTGAGCGAGCATAGTGGTCATTTGACTTGAGATACCACGGTGGATATATGAGTTATCCTTCACACTTTGATGGCAGTCACGTCACAGATCTATTAAGATCAGACCTTCGCATATTCGTTGGGTGTGGATATCCAGTGCATTTCAAGATAGAATCTGTCAGTCTTGTATATAGGGATAAGTATCCTACACGTGTTTGCGATCTAGTAAATACATGGTCGTGGTATAACTTCATAAGCGAGTTCCGATTGTTATTTAGAGATCGTAAATTTGAAAGTCGATTATATTATACCATAAGGATTTGACGTTCTTATCTATATCATAGGTATAATATGGATAGCATGTGACAGAGGATTATACATATTCAATGACCTCGACTTATATAGTTTAGCGAGATTATTTGTGGTCGTCATAATTCATGAGTGGGTGAATTATGGACATAAAATTGGATTTTGTGACGGATAAACCTAAACTTAAAGAGTCTCACAATATGAAATGTACTCATTGAGTACTTGGGCAAAGCGTTATGAATAATACAGATTATTCATAATACTTCATCGAATTAAATGAGTTAATTCGAATCGTTTAATCGGTTAAACGAAAAATATATGCATTATGGGATTTTGGTCAATTAATAATTAATGTGTATTTGTATTTGATACAAAATTTGATTTGATACATATTAATTAATTGTCAAATGAGACTTTGACACATGCCATTAATATATGTATTTGTTATTTAATGTAAATAAAAAAAACATATATAATAATAATAATTAATTATTTAAATAATTAAATGTTAAATATTTAAATAATTAAATGATATCTATGTTTCATAAATGTTATATTATATGGCTAATTATTATTGGTTACATATGGCAAACCTTTTAAAGTTGAAGAATACAAATTGATTTTCTCAACTTAAAAGCTTTAATAATTTAATTTGATTAAATAAAATTGACCAAATTGCCCCTCAATTTCGTCCTTACCCTAGTATTTAAAGTGAGAAAATTTTGTTTTTTCATTCAAGAACTTCCATGGCCAAAAACCTCATTGAACAAAAAGCTCTCAATTTTTTGAAAGAAACCAAGAAGAAAGTAGAGAAAATCAAGAAAAGCTTAAGGAAAGTTGAAGATTAGAGATAATCTTTAATATTCTTAAGTTTAGAAAATTAGTTTCTTGTCTTGAGTTACTAGAATAGTTCTAGGGTTCTATACCTCTTAGAAATTAGGGCTTTTTGATTTAGAGGATGAATTTGGAGGCTTATTGTATGTGTGAAGTTGAATTGAATGATATTATTGTAATATTAGTTCAATTTGATCATTTGATGATATGTTTTCATTCTATAGTATTATGACCTCTCTTTTAATGCCTATAATTGTTCTTGGGTGCTTCATTTGTGGTGGCTTGGATTGATATTGTGATTAATTTTGAGAAAATTGGATTTATATCATGAAAAATGATATTTTTTGTTACAAAATCAGATCTGAAAAAACTGGATTTAATGTGATGAAAATTATGTCGTATAAATATATTGGATGTATATTGGGCATTGGACCAATTTCCGGAAACTGTTTCGGAGTTGAAATATGCGAAAACGGCGAAAAACGACGTTACCAGGTGACTTTTGAGCCAACCGGGTGACGGCTGCCCAAACAGTGAATTGGTCACTGTTCAGGCAGCCCATGAAATGCCCAAGTACTATTAGGGCTGACCTTAGTAGTCCCCGTGTGCATTGGGTAGTCGGTTCCGTCAAAAATGCGTTTTATGCCATTTTGTGGAAAAATATTTTCGTAAAAGTTTCGCGATGTTTCTTAACTATTTATGTCGTTATTTGATGTCGAATAAATATGTTTAGGTGAAATATGAATGAATTATTCATTTAGAATATTGAATAATTTATTCGCTAATTTAAAAAATTTAAAATTACGATTATACCTGAACCGCGCTCTTCCGCTCGCCCGGTAAAAACCCAACAAAAATGGTATCAGAGCAGGTCTGATCCTTCATCCATAACATTTGTCATGCTTGATATATGATATATAATCCAATTTTGATGTTTGCACATGCAAGTAATTTAGAGTTTCTTGACTTTTAGTTTCTACATTAACGAGAAACATAACGGAAATTTAATGGTTAAGTTTAGTTATTTTTCTAAGGTAGAATTGAACAGTTTAGAAATTGATCTAGATTAATTTCTACATTTGATGTAGAGCAATGCTTTCTTAAGAAATATCTCCGATTAAATAAGGTAGTAAAGTGACATGTATTGGATGCATGTTTTTGGTCTGTCTTGTCAATACGGTTTATGGGTATCTTTCTATGGCTGCATCCGAGAAAGTGTCAAAGCAGTAAGGGTGTAGTTGATAGAATTTTTTCGATGCCAGATGTATATTTGATACTAGACAAATTTAAGTGAAAGTGGAAATCCTGAATGTGCCAAATCTGTCAGAACTACATCGGTAGCCTCAGTTTGTCATTGGCAAGTGAAGCATTGATACGCCTCTTTGTGAACGTGCCAAAGCTGTCATAACGAGAAACGGTCAAGACCAAAATCAAGAGTCACAGTGAGTGTGATTGACAATGAGTTATCTACCTAATGAATACATATAGGCGAGATCGTGACAAAGTTGTGAGTCAAAATATATTCATGAGATCCACTTCTCACTATGGAATTCGATTTAGTTATTGAATTCCCATTTTCCGTTGGGGATTACGATATTACGTAAAGTAGTGGGAGACATTGCTGGGTTAAAAATCCATAACTATAACAGTGTGTAATATTATGGAAATTGTTGCTTTTGTTTTCCTTTATTCTATATTGTTAATAGAATTAAATTTCTAATCCACTGCATGCATATTATTTGAATATGTTTTCTGACTTCACTTATGGTTACGTATTTCTATAATATATTCTAGAGTGTAACTAGACTTAGATATTCTTAGATTAGTCTAAACCATCGGGAACTGTTGTTCCGATTTTCTTAAAAATCAAAATGGTTAGTGACTTAGTTGCTAAGTCATGATAGGTAATCTAAATAGATATTTGTTTTAGGATATAATTGTCTAGAAAGAATAGTTTCTTGTGCTGTAAGAATTGACGTGAATTAGTTCATGTCTCGAGATTCTTGACTGGCATTAAGAAAACTCCATTAGGTATTTTTTATCTTATAATGACGTTTCTTGGCTTTAGTGACTTTAGAAGTCACGTGTCTGACACAATTTACTAATCAATTATTTGTAATTGTTATGAATAATTGAAGGAAAATTATAGAGCTTAAGAAAGGAGATGTGTATAGTTGTGTATAGAGAATATCGATTCTCACAATACGACAACTGTATGTATTGGATACCAGATCTCACATCTAGTTATTTAAAATAATATTTAATGATTTTTTTGATATTAGATATCAGAACTTGCGATTATTGGATAGTTACTTGTTCTTTATAAATAATTGTTGCATATTTTAATATGACTATTAGTGTCATTAATGAAGAGATAAACATTAAGAAAAATATTTGGTTAACTAAATAACTTAGAACAATGCTTTATGTTTTATCATATAAGTATTTGATGTTTATTCTGTATGGTAAATGATGGTTTGATACACGATCACACCATATATCATTATCCATTTAACGAATATTGTATTCAGGATGTGATTAAATCTCATTTAACCAATGATCGTCATTGGATCACATATTTATTAAACTAATACATTGGATGTATGTAGTATAATGAATTATAATTGCCTTAGATAGTTTTCTTTACTTCGTGAATTAGTTAATGAGTTTTCATTACTTAGTTGCGTGTTTCTAAAAGAATATTTATTGAATGTCTTGAATGGTTCGAGAACTTTCAAATATGTTTCTGATGAAACGCGGATAGAATATTTTGAATGGTTCAAAGATATTCTATTATAAGTGTTGGAAACTATATTTTTTTAAGAAATTCATCGTGAGTTTTTGAATTTTTCAAGGATGTCTGATATGATCAAACATATGAATTTATGGCAATTAGTTTTAAGGTTATTTAATGAATGTGATTCTTACTCAATATTATTCTTCTACGATTCCATCGTGATGGAATTGGTTAGTGGGAGAAATCGAATCTTATAAGATTTGATTCGTTTGATATTGAGTGTTACCGAATTAGTTTCAATACTCTTGAGGATATGCTCCATTAACACTAATTCATCATTTTAATTAATGTTCCATTAATTTCTACTGTTACATATATGATATGTATAGGTAGAAAATTTGAATCTTGAAAAGTTTGAAATTTGAATTTTTCTTTTCTATAATGGTTATATAATTGAAAAGTATTTGAGCCTTTGAGGTACAAGTAAAAGTTTGTCATTTATTCTATTTAATAGAATATTATATTTTATTTGATAGAATATCTTTTCTACAATCCCGAGTAATAAAATTATTTTATTACTTGGTGTGTAACATCAGATGTTAACGATTATAAAAAAGACTTGACTTATTGAAGTCAAATGTGAGAGTGATAAACTATAAATGGAACTACATAATTAATAAGATGGAAAGACCCTTTGAAATCTTCCATATAAATCCAATATGATGTCAGAATCATTTATAAAGTATTTGATACTTAATAGTTCTGCTTGTTTTCTTATTGAAGAAAATCATCCTATAATTTATAGTGGGAGCGATATTTGATATCGATTTCGAAAATTAGCATTAAACCATAGATCTAAAATTGTTCATAGCTTACTACGATCAAGTTCGGAACTTGATTGAGCTTTCGTTATGAATCGTTCATAAAATGTGCAAATTATTTGCGCAATAAAAATAAAGTGAGCCTATTAAAAATTTGACCTTTATAGTATGATTGTGAGAAAAGTTAAACTCAGCTATCTATTGTAGATTCTGAGGAAACTTGTCTCCAGTCGCACTAATTGAACAATTAAAGATCTGTTGGTTAATGTTGATATTAAACTATGTATTTTAGCTAAGAATGCAAAGTGGCATTCCTGAATGGTTTCTTCGAATGAGAGATCCATTGTGGTTTCTTGTTTGAAGAGTTCATTCTAGAATGGCCCTAGAGTTTGTATTCTTCTAAGATCACAGTTTGATATATTAGCTTATAGAGCCTATTGTAGACTCAGATAAGCTTTCTGAAATCTGTGTTTTCTAATTTTGATAATAGTGAGATTGTCTGATTTTATCAAAGTATAGAGAAGATATATGTGATAGTAGGGTCAGTGGGAGCGTATAAATTTTTTTCTAGTATTATATATCCTAATGACATTATCATTATTAATGTAATAATGAGATATTTATGAGGTAAAAATTTTACCTAAGTCTTTTTTTCTCCATGAAAGCAGTGGGAGTAGTCTCTGTTATATTTGATATAAAGTTTCATATATGATATAAAACTAAGAGACTTGTGAGATACTCGCATTAGTCGTGTATTAGATATGATCTAATAAAGGACACAACAAGACTATCTATGTGACAGTTAGTATAACTGTTTGACAGTTAATGTGTCTCTTGTATATAGTATTTATCTTTCGTAAAAGATGATTCCTTAGTCGAAAGAGAAATTGATTAGAATGTCTAGTCATTTATGCATCATAGGATGATGGCATACAGAATACTATATTATGTGTGATTAAAGATATCAATTTAATCGTAATTGTTACGAGCTATTTTTGATATGTTATAGACCATAGGATGTGTCTTGAAATATGTTCTTTGTTATCTTTGATATATTAAGAACGAGTTTCTCATCATAGAGAATTTAGTCTGAAACCATTATGATCAAATTAGTTTTGAGTCTAATTGTGACATTAGATAGTATGTGTCATATTAAGTCAGAAAATATGCAGTGGAAGTGTCACGCATGATTCTACTGGTAAGTGGAATTAGAAGCAACTTATGAAATATTGACTGATGAAGTTGCATAATGACCTTGTAAATTAGAAGTTTTGATATTAGTGTTGTTCTTACGGTTGTCTACATAGTATTTTGGATTTGATCTCGAAATATATAGACAACTTAATAACTATAACATAATATTGATATCGTATCTAAGTCATATTGATGTAGAACTTGGGTTCTACAAAATATGAATGATGATGGTTAAGGGAAACGATTGGGTTTGTTAGACAAACTCAATTTGTTATAACTTACTTGTTGTAGCCTATCTTTTGAGTGCTAGGTGAGCTCTTGAAGGCCATGAGTATGTGATACAAATTTAGATATGTATATGATACCGTGGATTGGCACTAGAGCAAGTGGGAGAAATTGTTAGGGTTGGTGCTCGGAGTGTCAGTCCAGATTGTATTTATATCTGATTCATAAATACAAACAATTCATTTTTCCATAATATTACTTATTTAATGGTAGCACCTCTTAGCTTTTATATACATATTCGATCTAATTACGATTAGATATCTAATTATGATTAGATTGAAACTAAATCTGATTTAGTGATACATGTATATTAGACAAAGACCCTTGGATTTACAATATAATACGCGGTTATAATGTAGTTTGTAATTGACATTGGGAAGCGTCACTATAAGTTGTGTATCCTTAAATAAAGTTCTTGGTCAAGATTTACTAACACAGTTCGGTTAGTAAAATTCGCTAAGACAGTACATGTCGTATATCGTGACTTGGTCCGATGGTTTATCACAATGAACCATGAGTCTCGGGAGACTCGTATAGACATGTAGGTGTTTATTTGATAAACACTGAACGACTCACTGAAGATTTTCTAATATATGGTATACCAACGTCAATAGGAATCTTCTCGAGTTGAGCGAGCATAATGGTCTTTCGACTTGAGTTACCACAGTGGATATATGAGTTATCCTCCACACTTTGATGGCAGTCAAGTCACTGATCTATTAAGATCAGACCTCCGCATGTTCGTTGGGTGTGGAATGATGCTCATGATATCCAGTGAGTATCAAGATAGAATCTGTCAGTCTTGTATACATGGCATAGGTATCCTACACGTGTTTGTGATCTAGTAAATCCATGGTCGTGGTATAACATCGGAAGCGAGTTCTGAGTGTTATTTAGAGATCGTAAATTTGAAAGTGGACTATATTATACCATAAGGATTTGGCGTTCTTATCTATATCCCATGTATAATATGGATAGCTTGTGATAGAGGGATTATACATATGCAATGACCTCGACTTGCATAGTTTAGCGAGATTATTCGTGGTCGTCATAATTAATGAATGAGTGAATTATGGACACGAAATTGGATTTCGTGACGGATAAACCTAAACTTAGAGAGTTTCACAATATGAAGTGTACTCGTTGAGCAACTGGGAAACGTGTTATGAATAATACAGATTACTCATAATACTTCATTGAATTAAATGAGTTAATTCGAATCGTTTAATCTGTTAAACGAAAAATACATGTATTATGGGATTTTGGTCATTTAATAATTCATGTGTATTTATATTTGATACAAAATTTGATTTGATACATATTAATTAATTGTCAAATTAGACTTTGACACATGCCATTAATATATGTATTTGTTATTTAATGTAAATAAAAATACATATATAATAATAATTATATTAATTAATTATTTAAATATTTAAATGTTAAATATTTAAATAATTAAATGATATCTATATTTCATAAATGTTATGTTATATGGCTAATTATTATTGGTTACATATGACAAAGCTTTTAAAGTTGAAGAATACAAATTGATTTTGTCAACTTAAAAGCTTTAATAATTTAATTTGATTAAATAAACAAAATTGACCAAATTACCCCTCAATTTCGTCTCTATCATAGTATTTAAAGTGATAAATTTTTTACCTCATTCAAGAACCTCCATGGCCAAAAACCTCATTGAACAAAAAGCTCTCAAATTTGTTTAAAGAAACAAAGAAGAAAGTGGAGAAAATCAAGAAAAAGCTCAAGGAAAGTTGAAGATTAAGAGGTAATCTTTAATATTCTTAATTTTATAAAAATTAGTTTCTTGTTCTTGAGTTACTAGAATAGTTCTAGGGTCCTTTACTTCTTAAAAATTTCGGCTTTTTGATTTAGAGGATGAATTTGGAGGCTTATTGCATGTGTGAAGTTAAATTGAATGATATTATTATAATATTAGTTCAATTTGATCATTTGATGATATGTTGCTATTCTAGAGTGTTATAACCACTCTTGTAATGCCTAAAATTTTTCTTGGGTGCTTCATTTGTGGTGGCTTGGATTGGTGTTGTGATTAATATGATTAATTTTGAGAAATTTAGATTTATGCATGAAAAATGATATTTTTTGTTACAAAATCATATCTAGAAAAACTAGGTTTATTGTGATGAAAATTATGTCGTATAAATGTATTGGATGTGTTTTGGGCATTGAAACAATTTTCGGAAACTGTTTCGGAGTTGAAATATGCGAAAACGATGGAAAACGGCGTTACCGGGTGACTTTTGAGCCAACCGGGGTGACAACTACCCAAATAGTGAATTGGTCACTATTCAGACAGCCCATGAACTGCCCAAGTACTATTGGGGCTGACCTGGGCATCCCCCATGTGCATTGGGTAGTTGGTTCCGTCAAAAACGCGTTTTATGCCATTTTACTGAAAAATATTTTTGTAAAAGTTTCCGATGTTTCTTAACTATTTATGTCGTTATTTGATGTCGAATAATATGTTTAAGTGAAATTTGAATGAATTATTCATATAGAATATTGAATAATTTATTCAGTAATTTAAAAAGATTTAAAAATACGATTTCACACAAACCGCACGCTTTTAAAAACCCCCAATATATTATGAGTAGGCAGTTCATTTAATTTAGGATTATAATGGATCTCAAACATGTTCAATTAATTATTTACATATTCTTATACGTTTGGATATGTTATTTATTATTTATTATTCTCTTTGTTTTGATGCTTATTTTATTTATTTGGCCAACAACAAAATAGTCTTGGTAAATTCTTAAGAACTCGACGGAGGAAATTTGGATTAGCCATGGGAATAATAACATGTGATCTTATTCGTTGAATAGATTTTCCTACAGGATAGAAATATATATGCAATGCATACGTAGCCATTATTAGAATCTGATCTTAATGAATTCTGTTTAATTTAATTAACATAGATATATAGTTAATTGATTTATTCTGAATATATTCACTTGACCATCGAAAGAGGCTTGTGAATAATTAGTATTTTAGGTTAATAATTCATAACAACTCAATTGAATAAAAAATGCCTGAACTTGTTGTGTCTGTGCTTAGGTAAAGTTATAACTATATGTTCTTCTATCTCTAAGGTTTCCAATATTTGTTATTTGTTATTTGGTTAATTTCAATTAAATTCGATTAATCAAGTCTTCTTCTCAAAAATTTAGTTTAAGTTAAATAGTTTAGTCTTGGTATTAATAAGAGAAATATTAAGTTCATGTGGGTTCGACATCCGACTAATGGTCACTGTATTACTTGAGCGATGTGTACGCTTGCGTGTTAGATTTATAAAATCACGATCAAGTTTTTTGACGCCATTATCGAGGACTTAATATATTTACCTTTATTTATATTAGGACAATACTTTACTTGCTTAGCTAAACACCCCTCATTTTTATTTTTTTATCTTTCTTTTTATTTTTCTTTGTTTTAGGTGGTCTAAGTTATATATGGGGTATCATTGGGTGTGCAGGCATTAAGAGTTATAAGAGGTGATGTCGCACCCCAGACACGTACTAATTTTCTGAGACCTATTGTCCAAGCTAACATTTATCAGTGGATGTCGGAGAGAAGTAACGTAACATATGCTCAAGCTTTTCAAAGCAAAATGACGAGATGTGAGATATGTGAGGACAACCACTATGAAGATCATTGCACATTCAACTACAGTCTAGGGTGGAAATGTAAGGAACCTAGGACACCACTATCTCCACATTGATATGATATTGTCCACTTTGGGCCTAAACCCTCATGGATTTGCTCTTGGGTAATACCCAAAAGGCCTTATACCAATGAAGATAAATGTCCATCCTTATATGCCATTGATCTTCCCCATTTCTAACCAAGTTGGGTATAGGGCATATCCCATACAATCTCCCACTTGCACTTTAGCCAACTAGTATGAATCTGGACACCATACTCTTTAGTGTGCCTATCATGCTTTTGTTGAGTCAGCCCTTTAGTCAGAGAATCTGCAAGATTATCTTCTGTGGGTATTTTTTCTATAATAACTTCTTTTCTCTCAACAATCTCCCTGATGAGATGAAATCGTCTGAGTACATGCTTGGATTTTTGGTGGGACCTTGGTTCATTTGATTAAGCAATGGCGCCCGTGTTGTCACAGTACATCGTGACGCCATTCTTTATCGCAGGAAGCACTTCCAGCTCCATGATGAACTTCTTTATCCAGACTGCTTCTTTAGCTGCCTTAGATGCTGCAATATACTCAGCTTCAGTGGTGGAGTCTGCTGTAGTTGACTGCTTTGAGCTTTTCCAACTGACAGCACCGTCATTCAAAGTAAACAGATATCATGTTTGCGAACTGTTATCATCTCTATCGGTCTGAAAGCTCGCATCACAGTAACCAATGACTTTCATCTCAGAATAATCTCCGTATGTCAAAACCACATCCTTAGATCTTCTCAGATACTTGAGGATTGTTTTGACAGCTGCCCAATGTTGCTCACCAGGATTTTTCTGATACATGCTCGTTATACTAAGAGCATAAAAGACATCAGGTCTTGTACATAGTATGGCGTACATGATCGATCCTATTGCTGAAGCACAATGGATCCTACTCATACGCTCTCTATCTGAATGAGTATGTGGACATTGCTCCTTAGATAATTTGATTCCATGACAAGTAAGTAAATTACCTCTTTTGGAATCTTTCATTTTGAATCTTTTCAAAACTTTATCTATGTATGTAGATTGAGAAAGTCCTAACAACCTCTTAGATATATTACGGTAGATCTTAATGTCGAGGATGTAGGCTGCTTCTCCCAAATCTTTCATGGAGAAATTCTGAGATAACCATTGCTTGGTGGCTTGCATCGTGAGAATATCATTCCCGATGATTAATATGCCATGGACATATAATACAAGCAATACAACAACACTCCACTACTTTTCCTGTAAACACAAGGCTCGTCTATATTTTTAATGAAGTCAAATTCTTTGATTGTCTCATCAAATCGTATATTCCAACTTCTGCAGGCTTGCTTGAGTCCATAAATGGATCATTTAAGCTTGCATACTTTATTATGATCATCCTTAGATGCAAACCCCTCATGTTGTGTCATATAGATTTCCTCTACGAGGTTCCCATTAAGGAAAGTTGTTTTGACATCCATCTGCCAAATCTCATAATCAAAGTGTGCAGCTAGTGCTAGTAAAATTCGAATGGACTTTATCATTGCAACAGATGAGAAGGTTTCGTCATAGTCAATTCCTTGGATTTGTCTATAACCTTTCGCCACCAACCTGGCCTTATAGGTTTGGATATTGCCTTCTGCATCAGTTTTACGCTTGTAAATCCACTTGCAGCCTATGGGTTTTATCCCTTCAAGTGCATCCACCAAGTCTCATACTTGATTCTGATACATAGAGTCTATTTCAGATTTCATGGCCTCAAGCCACTTGACTGAATCAATGTCACGTATTACTTCGTCATAACTGGTGGGATTGTCATTATCAATGACCTGATCATGTTCCTCATCAATATGGAAACCATATCTTTCAGGCTCATATCTTTCCCTACCATACCTTCTAAGTTCATAACCTTGTGGTTATTTCATCGCTGCCCTTTTGAGGGCCTGGGCTTTAGTTCTATGTTAGTTTGTTCTTCTCGTACCTCATTGAGGTCAAGTCTACTCCCACTATATTTCTTGAGAAGGAATTCATTCTCTAGAAATTTAGCATTTCATGAGACAAATGTTCTTTATTCATTTGGGACGTAGAACACGTATGCTCTTTAGTTCAAGGAATATCCTACAAACTTATATTTAACTGCCCTATCATCCAATTTTTTAGTTTGTGTTAGCTTAACATATGTGTCACATCCCCAAACTCTTAGATAATTAAGACTATGACGTTTCCCAGACCATAACTCATATGGTGTTTGACTAACAGTCTTGGAAGGAACTTAGTTTAGTAGTAGTGTTGCAGTTTCTAAAGTAAGACCCCAAAATGAAAGAGGTAGATCAGTGTCTGGCATCATTGATCGGACCATATCTAATAATGTCCGATTTCTCCTTTCGGAGACCCCATTATGCTGTGGAGTTCCCGGAGGAGTCCACTGGGAAACAATGCCATTTTCTCTCAAGTAATATTGAAATTCATCGCTTAAGTATTCACCACCTCGGTCAGACCTTAGTGACTTAATACTTTTATTAAGCGGGTTTTCTACTTCAGCTTTGAAGTCTTTGAATTTCTCAAAGGCTTCAGATTTGTACCGCATAAGGTACACATACCTATATCGCGAGTGATCATTGACATCGGTCCGCATACATCAGAGTGTATGAGTTCTAATGTCTCCATTGCACACTGTCATTTACCTTTGAAGGGTAATTTGGTTTTTTTTCCAAGTAAATAAAACTCACAAGTTCCATAAGGTTCATATTTGAAGGGTCTGAAATACTCATCCTTATGTAGCTTAGTTAATATTATTTCATTGATATGACCTAAGCGACTGTGCCATAGAAGTGATTCATTGAGATTATTCGAGTTAACGTTGTATATATTAGAGGTTGAACATCCTTTGTTAGTTTATAAGAAATAGATATCGTTATTCAAAATACCATCTCCATATTTTATTTCTTGAAATAAATAGAACATTCATTACAACTTATCAGGCATGAAAAGCCTTTATTACATAAAGAATAAATTGAAATGATGTTCTTTACTAGAGAAGGTACATAAACACAATCTTCAAAGTCTAAAACTAAACCATTCGGAAAAAGTAATGAATAAGTCCCCACGCACAATGCAACCAGTTTTGCTCCATTACTCATACGTAAGTCAACCTCCTCATGACGGAGTCTCCTACTGTTTCTCAGGCTCTGCACATTGTTACACAAGTGAGTCCCACAATCGGTGTCAAACACCCAAGTAGAAGGTTCAGAGTTTTGAGAATATAGTTCAATCATATACAACATACCTGAAGCATTGGGCTTCTTGGCCTCTTGGGCTTCCCTAGCTTTCTTGGCTTTCAATGACCCTTCTTTCCACAAAATAAACATTTCCTCTTTCCCTTTTTCTTCTCCACCTTACCATTGGGCTTTAGGTGATCTGGAGCCTTGGCCTTGCCCTTATTTTTCTTTGGGCCTCGTGGCTTCAGTTCCGTACCTGTAAGCATGACGGAGGCTTTAAACTCCGGTTTCAAGTCCTTCTCTGTTTGCTTTATCAGATTGTGTAATTCTGCTAAAGTAGCTTCTTTATCAGACAGATGAAACTGCATAATAAAGTTAGAGAAGTCTTTTGGTAAGGACTGAAGAATTATATCGTGACCTATCTCATGATCCATGATGAACCCGAGGTTGGCCAATTTTTCAATGTGGCCAATCATCTTAAGTATATGTCCACTAACAGATCCTTCCTTATACCTTGTTTGAAATAAGGCACATGACACTTAGAATCTCACGGTATGAACGGAAGTTGCATACAACTCCTTCAAGTGAAAGATGATGGTTTGAGCATCCATATCTTCGTGAGCTTTCTAAAGTTCGTCCGACAAAGAGCCAAGCATTATGCAAACTGCTTGCTCATCATCATTGACGTGTTTCTTCCAAGCATCAAATGTATTTTGGTCAGCATCTTCTGCGGGTTCAGGGGGAAATGGTCTTTGAAGAACATAGAAAATATTTTCTTGTCGTAAGACAATTTTAATATTTTTAAACCAGTCATTGTAGTTATCCCCTTTGAGCTTATGCTCATCAAAGATGGAACGAAGTGATACTCTGTTTGCCATTTAAATGTTTGTGAAATATTTTAACCCACCTGTTAAGAGAGAATGTTAAAATTAAGAATCTGTTTTCATTAATATTTTATAATAACAAGGGCTTTTAATATTATGAAGTTGTTCACACTCAATTGTTTTAAAATTTTAAGCAAATTGCATCAACCCCAATATGATGGATTTCTTATGGGCAATGATCACATTATCATCATTTCATAAATCCGACTAGTGCCGGTCGTTATAAAATACGATAATTAGGTAGGTTCCCAACCAATTTATGATATAAATCACAATTCCTTGATCACTGGGTTGGGCAATCAAACATGTCATAGCTTATGCTAGTCCTTGTGCACACCCAATCTTTGCCACTAAGTTATAAGACCACGTCTAAGGGTCTCTGCGTCTTATAACTCAGAAAAGTCAAACCATTGTCAATAGTATGATTTAGGGACCAATTGGTATTGGTTAGTCTGGTAAAGCCTAGTCCTGCCAATACGGTTTAAGCCCTTTGGGTCTATACTTTACAATGGGAGGCAAATTTTAGGCTTAAATTATTATTGAGGATTTTAGCAAGTTTAAGTGAATAACTGTCAAATGGATTCCTCTATTGAAAATTCCCCAGAGGGAGGGTGGAGTGAACTCTTTTAAATACCCTTACCTCTTAGGCTCTTATTGCCTTGGTGACATGAATAAACAATAGATCCTCCAAATTAGTCCAACACTTTAAATATGCTTTAAGGTAAGCTTTGAGTAAATGATTTTCTAGATGTCTTCACAGCTTTTCCTTTTGGTTATAAAAAGGTAGTGAGTGAAGGAAGACATCAAATCATTATTTAACTCTAGTAATACCTTTGGTTAAATTAACTTTAGTTTGGAAAATTTTATTAATGCCTTGGTCCCACCCCACTTGTATCTTTTATAATATCTTTTATTATAAACAAGTGATTTATATTTATTAGCCTTAAAGGTAATAAATCTCTAAGTTCATCATGGAATAATTACTTAGTTAAGGGATAAGCAATACACTCTCTATTTCCTTAGAAAGTCTTTAGATGCTGACACCCTAAAATAATCATGTCAATTCTAATCATACATAGAATCATCAAGCATATGAGTTTTAATATGTTGGAATTATTTTAGGCAATAAATAACTTTGATTAATATTTAATTATGATATTGCATTTTATTTTATTCAAATAAATTTACTATCCACGTTTTTTACATATGCGTGAACTTTAAATGCAATTTCACAATTCAAATCTTAACCAAATCATGCAAAACTTGTGCCTAAAAGTAAGCTCAGGGTGTTAGCTTTCCAACGAGATTTTACACACCCAATTTCGAGTTCAAATGAGAGAGAACTAATCAAAACAAAAACAGCGCTCTGATACCACTTATAAGGAACCTAGGACACACTATCTCCACATTGGTATGATATTGTCCACTTTGGGCCTAAGCCCTTATGGATTTTCTCTTGGGTAATACCCAAAAGGCCTCATACCAATGAAGATACATGTCCATCCTTATATGCCCATGATCTTCCCCATTTCTAACCAATGTGGGACTTTGGGACTTTGTTTGCACACCCAACAGGAAAACCATCAGAATTTTTCATGACATAATAATGAAGTCATGTATATCTCACTGAACCATTATATCTCTTTTATCCACTACAAGCCTAAGAATTTCCTCAAGAACCAGATCCATTCGTGGAGGAAATTATTGTTGACAAGTTCAAGAAACATGAAGCTAAATATGATGCCCTCTTTTAGAGTCAAACAAGGTCATTGAAAGCAATGGAAGACCAATTGAGACAACTAGCCAATAACCATAGCTACATACCTCGAGGGACACTGCCAAGTGACATTGGAAGAAACCATGGAATCAAGAGACTCACAAGGATACCATAATAGGGAGAGAGGTAGAACCATATATAGAGACTGAGGTTTCATGTCAAGATTTTAGAGCATGTATTGGGCAGATTTCTGATAAAGAGCTAGATGAAGAAATCGAAGGTGCATCTATGAGGAATTGGTGGAACAATGAGTGAGATAAGAGCAGTTGTATGAGCATATTGAAAATATCTTGACACAAGAGAACACATCACAACACGGGGAAGCTAGCATTATTGATACCGCCCATAAGCTTGACAAAATGATACTACCATTCCAATTCAAGCATCATACGAGACCTTCTGATGATCTAATCTTCCATTCAAGACCTCATAAGGATAAATATTTGAAGACGATGGTATGGGCACTGAGTAGAGAAAATCTTTATTAGCCAATTCATTTTTAAATAAGGAGCTTGCACAATAGTACACATGGCACTGTCCTATCTAGGACATCTAAAGCCACATTGAAGCCTCATTAAAGGAAGATCTTCAGAGAACGTTTGACTGAAGACATTAAACTTAGCGCTAGTAGGAAGACAACCCACACGTTTATTTTTTATTGTTTCATTTACTTTAGTTTTATTTTTTTGGTGTGTGCTATTTGAGTGTTTAATAGTTTACATGTGTATTTATGCATGTACTAGCGCAACTCATACAACCCGCGTAACCAAATTCTGACTAGCAGGAGCCTGATCAACTCCATGCACGGTAGTATTGTTCCTCATTCTTGTATTCTTTATGCTTATCTTACATTGAGGACAATAAAAGTTTTAAGTTGGGGGTGTGTGCATGTTAGATTTAGTCCTGCTATTTATTTAAAAATTTAAAATTTTTTATTCAAAAAAATAAACAAAAGTCAGATTTTTTTTAAGTCTTATGTAGTAAAGCATAAGTCTAATGATGATGTTGTTTGCTATAAAAGGAAATTTTAGAAAAGATAAGTGCACAATTTATTTTTATTTGATGTCTTGAGTAGGTGATTTAGTTTAAATTGGTAAGCACTCAAAAGTAGGTTTCTAACAGTAAAAACCTAAGCAGTTGACAAAGTGACTAGTTGAAGAATATTATTTGATGATGAATGACCGTTTCCTTAGATATATGTCTATATTTATAATTATTTATGATATATGGTATGGCTAGAGCAAAAAAAAAAATCTTTTGAAAAAATATGGTGAAAATCGCAGAAACATATTTTGAGGAAAAAAAGATAAACCACATATGACCGATAAGCGTGAAGCTACCTATAAGCGAGTGTTAAGACCGTCATGAGGAGAAATGATACCTTAAAGGATATGTGAGTCAAAAGATTAAAAAAAAAGATAAAAGTCATATCATATCGAGCTCAATAGGTAAATACATGGAAACTTTTGAGATATATAGGCTGGTTTGACCCATCAGATCTCAATTTTTGAGACTAAATCACCTAAATAACTTAGTTAGGAATCAATTTGTGACCATACCTTTTCACGTACACACACTATGAGTCTGACTTTCATCTATTTAAGAACTTGGATTTGAGTTGTGTTGGGTACTTGAAGGTCTTTGATTTCATTGGTAGGCATTCTTTGATGACAATATTATGTGTAACTACCAGGATTATTTTATTTGTTTATTATTTGTGCCGATTGCATATGTGTGTTGAATGACGTTTATGGGTGAGCATCGATTCCGGGTCTACCCGGAACCGGTTGGAACCGGACCGGAAATCCGGATTCGGAATCGGAACCGGTTGTAACCGGTCCGGTTCCAGTTCCAAATAGATGGAACCGATTTTTAACCGGTCCGGTTCCGGTTCCAAAATAAGTGGAACCAGAACCGGACCATAGAATCGGAACCGAAATCGAATTTAGAACAAATAAAGGGTAATTGATTGATCTACATTAGAGTAATTTTGTTGGTATCAAGACCACAGTTCCATTTTAACATTTTTCACTTCATCGAATAATAGTATTGGAATCAAGTGGAAGCTTTTTAAGCTCGTAGCAATTATCTACAATCATTTCTTTCAGACATAGAAATAGCAGCGGTTTCCAGTAAATGCTCTTGAAATTTGGCAGATTTACCTGTCCAAGAAATTGGAGCTTAGAAAATAGGTTTAGATTTCCCATCACCTCTGCAACATCACTAACGATGGCTTCCATAGCATCGCACTTTCTTACTTCAATGGACTTGAGGTTTTAAGCAAAAACAAGAAATGTCAAATCCTTCATTTTATTGCATGGGATTATTTCAATCCTCTGAAGGTTGTGGAAACCAAAATGTTGCATTAATTAGAAACACCCTTCAATTTTTCCGATTTATTACACCCATTAATCAGTAATCTGCTGAGGTTCTTCAGATCTGCAAACCTGAAACATCAAGCAATGTTGAACTTTGGAAGAATTGGAATACGACTTCGTAACTTTTGTGAAGTTAGAGTAATTCGGAATCGGACCGGAACCGAATTGGAACCGAATAATAGGGTACCCTATTTAATTCGGTAGGTTCCGGTTCCACTTAATTAGAAATCGATTTTTTCTGGGCATGGAACCAGAACCGAAATCGGTTTTGCTCACTCCTAGTTTAAAGGCTTGTTGCATACGCTAAATATAATTGTGATCTTTACGAAAATGGCTTAGATTCATTTATGTTAGTTTGTTTATTTTAATTTGTTTTGCTCGAGAACTAGTAAAATGTTAAATTTGAGGGTGTGAGAGCGATTAAATACACATATTTTCCGCCCATTTATCTTAATATTTTATAGGTGATATCGAGTTTTATGAGTGATTTGATGTATTTTTGGTGCATTCTATAGGTTAAAATAATATCAAGACTCGATCAGACTCAACGAGGGATGAATTGGTAATTTGGAGATGAATTTGGTCACTTTTTAGAGGCTAAAATACGCGTCTCGGTGCTCAAGATGCGTCTCAACGCGCTCACGTTAACAAATTATCCAAAGAGCTGAATGTTGGGCGTGTCGTGACCCGTGTCATCAGCAGAGATGATAAAAAAGAAGCGCATATGACATATTAGAGGCGCGACTCAATTTCATCACTAGACTCAAAATGCCAATTTAAAATCAAAGGAGTTTCAACACACCAATTTAATCCAATGCAGACGCGATCATCAAATTTCTTGCCTACGTAATTAATAGTTGAGTGCCGCGACTCTCATACTCTAAAGTCGCGACGCGCGTTATTAATTTAGTCAGAGTCGTGACACACTCGATTTTTATCAAGGAAAGAGTCTCAGAACTCCCTATCTAAGTATAAGTTCATCCCAAAATCTAAAATCAAGCCTCATAACATAATTTTGGAGTCCCAGAGTATAGAAGAATGCCTAGAGCAAGACAAGAATAAGTGTGTTAACCGGAGTTAGAGTTTGAAGACGAAGACTGCAGACGAGAGTTTATTTCTTCCATTTTCTCTCTAGTTTTATCTTTAATGTGTTCTTTGCCTTGTATTAATGATTAGATTGTATCTATTGATTATTATGAGTAGCTAATTCACTAAATATAGGGTTGTAACTGTTGCGGTTTTGGGCGAAGGGCGCGGCGGAAGCGCTGTTCGGGCGAAATCGTAACTTAAAAACTTTTAAATTACTGAATAAATTATTCAATATCTAATATGAATAATTCATTCATATTTCACCTAAATATATTTATTCGATATCAAATAACGACATAAATAGTTAAGAAACGTCACAAAACTTTTACGAAAACGTTTTTCCGCAAAATGGCATAAAACGAGTTTTTGACCGAACCGACCACCCAATACACATGAGGGCTTACTAGATCAGCCCCAATAGTATTAGGGCAGTTCATGGGCTGCTCGAACAGTGACAAATTCACTGTTTGGACAACCGTCATTGGTTGGCACAAAAGTCACTTGGTAATGCGTTTTTCGCCGTTTTCGCTTATTTCAATTCTGAAATAATTTCCGGAAATTGTTCCAACACCCAAAACACATCCAATACATTCAAAAGACATAATTTTCATCAAAATATGAACAGTATTTCCAGATATGATCTAGAATTGAAATATATAAATTTTCCATGCTTTAATCCAACTTTTTCAAGATTAATCAAATTAATCACAACACCAATCAAAGTCACCATACATGAAGCACCCAAGAACAATTCTAGATATTACAAGAGTGGTCATAACACTCTAGAATGATAACATATCATCATATGATCAAATTGGATAAATATTACAATAATATTACCCAAAACTAGTTCACACATGCTCAATGTCTTCCATTCCATCCTCCAACACCAAAAGCCCCAATTTTAACAAGTAAAGGAAACCCTAGAACTATTCTAACAACACAAGAATAAGAAAATAAATTTCCAAACTCAAGAAGATTAAAGATTACCTTTTAATCTCCAATTGTCCTAAGCTTTTTTCTTGTTTTCTCTTTAATTTCTTCCTTGAATCATCAAATAAAAAAAATTTAACTTAAAAATGAATATGACCAACTTTAAGGGGCATAATGGTCATTTTACCAATTTAATCCAATTAAACATAATTAAACTTTATGTTAACAAATCAAATTTGCACACCTAAAGTTTAATTAAATCATGTCATGTGTCATCAATAATAATTAAACATTTTTCATAACAATTATGAAAAAGTTTATCAATTAATTATTCAAATATTTAAATAATTAATTAATATAATTATTATTATATATGTATTTTATTTACATTAAATAACAAATACATATATTAATGGCATGCGTCAAAATCTCATTTGACTATTAATTAATGTGTATCTAATCAAATTATGTATCAAATACAAATACACAATAATTGTTAAATGACCAAAATTCCATAATGCATGTGTTATTATTTAACCATTTAAACGATTCGAATTAACTCATTTAATCTGATGAAGTATTATGAATAATCTATGTTATTCATAACGCGTTGCTCAAGTGCTCAATGAGTACACTTCCTATTGTGAGACTCTCTAAGTTTAGGTTTATCCGTCACGAAATCCAATTTCGCGTCTATAATTCACCAACTCATGAATTATGACGACTATGGATAATCTCGCTAAACTATGCAAGTCGAGGTCATTGCATACGTATAATCTCTCATTCACAAGCTATCCATATTATACATGTGATATAGATAAGAACGTCAAATATGTTCGGTATAATATAGTCGAATTTCAATTTATGATCTCTAAATAACACTCGGAACTTATTTCCGAAATTATACCACGTCCATGGATTTACTAGATCGTAAACACGTGCATGATGTCTATGCCTTGTACACAGGACTGACCGATTCTCTCTTGATACGCACGGGATATCATGAGTATCAGTCCACACCCAACGAACAGGCGGAGGTCTGATCATGAATAGATCGGTGACATGACTGTCATCTAAGTGTGGAGGATAACTCATATATCCACAGTGGTATCTCAAGTCAAACGACCATTATGCCCGCTCAACTCGAGAAGATTCCTATTGACGTTGGTGTACCATCTATTAGGAAATTTTCAGTGAGTCGTTCAATGTTTATCAAATAAACACCTACATGTCTATACGAGTCTTCCGAGAGTCATGGTTCATTGTGATAAACCATCGAACCAAGTGTAGGCATTGCATTTTTTCGTATGTGAAACCCGATGATGAGTCTCAATTGGAGGTACTACCTTTTTAGCTAAGGATATTGCGGGAAACGGAGGTCGAAAAGGGAAATTCGGAATAAGTATGTCATCAAGTTCATTCCACAAGTTCACTGTCTTCGTTGGTGCTGCGTTCGTTACTTCGTTCGAACCTCAGGCAGATTGCGGACGTTCGTGCCGCGTTCGAGTAAGCGTTCGAACGGTGTCGGTAATTCTGGTTTTGCTTCTAGCCTCACCCCAGCCCATTTAGCCCCCCAAAGCCCATAAAACACATCCCAAATTAAATAAATAAATATTAAACATTAAATAAAATATTTAAATCATTTACCAATTAAATAAAACATAAAATAAAATCTTGCCTAAAATAAATAAATCAAATATGTTATATACTAAAACTAAAAAAGAAGATATGCCTAATTAAAATCAATCAACCAATTACATTCCCAATCAAAGCTAATCATATATTTGACTTCCTAATCTAATAAGATAATTACCAATCTAAAATATTTGTATTCCTAAACCAACACAAATCATATATTACAACTTCCTAACTTAAAATATTTTGTCCCCCCCTCAATCTTGTATATACCTTTCTCATCTCTCCTAATTTGGAAGCAAATCCCTTCCTTGTGAGACAAGGTGAAGCCCTAGCCCTTCTCTATATAAACAACCCCTAACCTAGCCACCTCTCCTCTCCAATCTCTCTAGCTCATACACACAATTCACACAAGAATTATAGCAAGAAATACTAGACATCACAAGCATATCACTCCCTTGATCCTTACCCTCACACCACCGAAAATTACACCAAAACAACCCCTGACCACCACCGAAAATCAGCCCCATTAAACCTCCACACATCACCGAAAATCACACCAAACACAGCAGCTTAAACAACTCCTAAAACAGTCCCTAAAACCCCTTAAAACAGTAACATAAACTACACTTATAATCCTTGAAATAACCACACAAAACCACACCAAAAAGAATATCAAAACAGTCCACAAACAGTGAGCAGAGGAAACAGAGGAAGCGGCAGCAAAACCACAAGGAAACAGCAGCGAAACGGAGTCGGAACAGTAGCTTGAGTGGCCGAACAGCGAAGGAAGAGGCAAACCAGTGAACCAGAAAAGTTGCGGAGCTTTACCCCCTTTCGATCTTCGTGGAACGCGAGTCCGAGAGACAGCTTAAAAGGTTAGACCTGAGGGTATCTTTCACACTTATCCTTATTTAATTTCTGGTTATTTATTTTGATTATATTTTCTGTATTTGTGGCATTTGTTGTGTGTATGATGTGTGTTGTGGGTATTGGATGAGTGGAAGAGTGTCGTCTCTTGTGGTATATAGGATGGAAACCCAGACGTAAATTCCGTAGCCGAATCCGAATGGACGGTAGTGCGGTCTGTACTTGGGACACAACTCCACGTACCACTTGAGTAAACGGCACCTTCTCTTGTTTTGTGTTGCTTCGGTTTATTTAATTCTTGTCATTTAAATTCTGCATGTTGTTCATTCCCGTATGATACGATCGAGTGCATGGGCTCAGTAAGTGCGATGAAAGGTTCCCTAATTGGAGGGTTAAAATCCTTCACCACGATGTTCGGTCGCACCGATTGATGTGTGTTCGGTTGAATGCGAAATACGTTCAATCGGACATACTTAGTTAATATGATTGTCTCTATTTTAGTATGCATGATTCAACCGAGCGCATGGGCTTAGTAAGTGCGATGTGAGAATCCCCCATGGGGAGGGGCTAAAGCCCTTTACCACGAGGCTTTGCCGCGCCGGTTGATGTATGTTCGGTTGGATACAAGATACGTTCAATCGGGCACAATATGTTTAGTATTATTGCTTTTCATTCTATGTATGCATGATTCAGTCGAGCGCATGGGCTTAGTATGTTGGTCTAAAGGTCTTCTCTTTGAGAGATCAAGAGCCCCAAAAGGCCACATTTACGGCAGTACTTCGCCGCACCCCCCTTTATTTTGTCGTTTATGTCTTGCGTCTCATTTCATGCATCAGGTCTGTTACCGTTCGAACGCGTTTACGAACGCAACTCGAACGCGCATGTATTTTGCCTTGTCATGCATCAGGTCTTGCTCATGTTCGAACGCGTTCACGAACGCCATACGAACGTGAGCATTCTGTTTCATTTCCGTTCGAACGCGTTCACGAACGCCATACGAACGTGAGCATTCTGTTTCATTTCCGTTCGAACGCGTTCACGAACGCCATACGAACGTGAGCATTCTGTTTCATTTCCGTTCGAACGCGTTCACGAACGCCATACGAACGTGAGCATTCTGTTTCATTTCCGTTCGAACGCGTTATCAAACGCCATACGAACGCGAACCTTCTGTTTACCGTTCGAACGCGTTTACGAACGCTACACGAACGCGCACCCACTGAATTGAGTCATCTTCATTAGATTTCATGCATAGTTTTCCTAGTAGCTATCCCCACATGCATGAATACAAATATGTTAATGTATTACAGTCCACATGCTTATGCCGTGATAACATTTGAGTATTATTTCTTGCGGTATATCGGATGGAAACCCAGACGTAAATTCCGTAGCCGATTCCGAATGGACGGTAGTGCGGTCTGTACTTGGGATACAATTCCACATACCACTTGGAAAAGTGCCCATGTGTGTGCTTGTATGGTTAATATTTGTGCTTGTGCTTTCCTGAATGTAATGTGCAAATGAAGTTGTATGTTCGTTACTATTTTGATATATGTTAAGCATGCAATTTTAAATGTAAGATATATGTGAAATGTGTGCATAAGTTTTATTTTGCATATGAAAATTTAGAAGCATGATACTCTTGGAAATAAGTGTTACTTAAGCTTGATTAAATTATTACATAAATCCTTTCATTACAAGTGACATAAGTAAGGGACCATTCCGAACCCAATGGTTTGAGGTCTTCCCTTGCGGGGGGTGAGTGCGGCCTTAAATCTTTGTCCCGGTTCACACCGGGTGGCGACTCCATATTATTTAGTATTTCCCAACTAGTGCCGCGAGCCTAGGAACGGCGTCGCCCATGTCCTATTGTCCTACACCAAGTCATGATATACGACATATACTGGTCTCAGTGGATTTTACTAATCGACCTGTGTTAGTAAATCTTGACCATGAACTTTATTTAAGGATATACATCTTATAGTGCACTTCCCAATGTCAATTACAAACTACGTTGTAACTACGCACTATATTGTAAATCCTAGGGTCTTTGTCTAATATACACGTATCACTAAACTAGATTTAGTTTCAATCTAATCATAATTAGATATCTAATCGCAATTAGATCAAATATGTGTATAAAAGACAAAAGGTGCTACCATTAAATAAGTAATATTATGGAAAATGGAATTGCTTGTATTTATGAATCAGACATAAATACGATCTGGATTGGCACTCCGAGCACCAACCCTAACAGTAACGGATCCCAAGCATGTTTAATCAATTATTTGCATATTTTTATTCATTTGGATTTGTTATTTATTATTTATTATTCAATGTGCTTTGATGATTATTTTATTTATTTAGCCAACAATAGAATAGTCTTGGTAAATCATTAGGAATTCAACGAAATAGATTTGGATTAGCTGTGGGATAATAACGTATGATCTTATTCATTGAATAGATTTCCCTACATGATAGAAATATATCCAAAGAACATACATAATCATTATTAGAACTCAGCCTTAATGAATTCAATTTAATTTAATTAACATAGACAAATAGTTAATTGTTTTATTCTAAATATATTCACATGATCAACAAAAGAGGCTTGTGAATAATTTAGTGTTCTATGTTAATAATTCGTAACAGACTAATTGAATAAAAAATGTCTTAACTTTTTGTGTGTATGCTTAGGTGAAGTTATGACTCTATGTTCTTTTATCTATAAGGTTTTCCAACGTTTGTTATTTGTTCTTTGGTTAATTTCAGGTAACTTCTATTAATCAACCATTCTTCTCAATAGTTTAGTTTAAGTTAAGTAGGTTAGTCTTGATATTAATAAGAGAAATATTAAGTCCATGTGGGTTCGACATCCAACTAATAGTCATTATATTACTTGAGCAATACGTATACTTGCTTACTAGATTTATAAAATCGTGATCACTCTCTCAAAACCCTAAGATAGATTTTCAAATCAAGCTTGAATCTTGGTGATTTTCATGCACTTCCAAGCTATAGAGAGCTCAAGTATGCTTCATAATCTCCATTTCATCATTTATTTTTGCATTTAATCATGGATTTTCAAAACCCATGTGTGACCCATGTATAATAATCATGATTTTTATATGATTAGATTGATAATCATGCTTAGATAAGAGTTTAATAACATATCATATGCATGGATTAAGTTAAATCACAATATAGATTATGGATTGAAGAAACCCTAGGAATTGAGGGTTTTGATATAATATGAAATCCATGAATTAGGGAGTAATAGTCATGCTTAAATAGTTAGTTAATGATACGATTCATGCATAATTTGGGTTTGATCCAAGCCACCAAGGGTTTGGGTTGGTTTTGGCCATGAGATTGGGTGGTTTGGTTTGATTGAGTTTACTTATGCATGAATCTCCTATTATGGGGATGTATTAGGCTTAGAATCATGTTATTGTAATCAAAATTATAGTTGATACCTTGTGTATTGGGAATGTGTGTTGGGGGTTTATTCATGAATCACCCTTAGCATTGTTATGAGTGTCTCAAGCGACAATATAGGTAGTGTTGAAATGACCCATTACCATATCACTAGCATGTCATGTCATATGCATGAATAACAGTGTTAGCAGCTCATCTTAAGTCAAACATTATTCCAACATAGTTTAGGATGTTACATAGTCGTCTTAAACTAACATGTCAGCATCGTCAGCATGGATACACATATTTCAGTATATACATGCATCATGGCACTCATGAATATGTTTAGGGTTGTATGTTCATGTATACTAATATTACTTGAACTCAGGTTTCATAGATTTCACACAAGAGAGTTTATTTGGTTCCATTTGAGCATGCAAGCACTTAAGCGTCAGTTCTGTGAGTGAACATTATTTCGTATATAAATTATGTTCTTAGTTTTGCATTATCGTTTACATTACGGTCCACATTTTCTAATTATGTATTTATGTTTTCATAATATTTACAGTTTATGAATCCAATTCGTGTATTTAATGTATGTTTTCAGCTTACGTCTTTTAGTTTATGTATTTAGCTTACGTTTCCAAATTTACCTTTCAATTTACATTATGTGTTCATAGTTTATGCTTCAATTTGTAAGATTTCATTTAGAAGTATTGGTTAGGGTTTCGTTAGGACGAAACTCATCTCATGCCTATTTTAAAATTGGTAATGAGTTTCGTACGAGCTTATATGCATAAGCCAATACACATGTCAGTCCATGTTTTCTAAGTTTGCAGCTCACATGTATTCCTTAGTCATGTTTTCAGATTTCAGAATACGTTTCATGTGCCATGTTATGTTATATATTTCAGGTCATGTTATACTTTTTCAATTTATGTTTTCAGTTTACGATTTCATGTTACAAGTTTACGGATTATGTTTTCGGTTATGATTTTCTATGGATTTCTGTTTAAGTTTTTAATAAATTTTTTATAAGAAAAGTTATAAAAATATTTTCAAACCACTAGTAGCCTACCGACCCTCAGCTCAACATAGTATCCCGATCTCGAGTTCGCTCATATATTTCAGCAGGCATAATGGTTCAGATAACCCTTTTCATGCCCCCAGGTTATAATAATGGAGTGAGTTTTCAGGAAAACCAGTTTACAAGCATGTTACAGATTTCAGTTTACAATTATGTTTTCAGTTCATGTATATAAGTTCAAATTACGTTCATATTTTCAGTGCAAATTACGTTTTCAGTTAAATTTATATTTTCAAGTTCACATTTATGGTTTTTCAATTTACGAACACGCTTTCATGATTATAGTTCACATATATGTTTAAGCATTCAGTCATGTTTTCAGTCACGTTTTACAGTTCATGATAAGTTTACAGATTTCAAGCCACGTTCAGTTTTCAACTGCACGAATAGTTCATGTCACAGTCAAGATAATGACATGTTTTCTATTTTATGATGTATTCATGTTATTATGTTTCAGTGTGCAGCCATGTTAAATGCTCTCATGTCACGGTACAATTATGTGTATAGTAGACGAGTTTAGTTATGTTTTACGATTCAGGTTTTTCGTATCTTACCTAATTACTTACGTATATGGCAATGCGATAATTTACATTCTTACGTTCACTCACTAAGTCGTTCATTCAACTTATTCTTTTCATTTTCAATTTTGCAGGCACTCCAGGTATGCATGTAAATGACGAGCTTGTGGGACGATGAACACCAGCTGCTGCAGTCATTAGGGTGGTCATCAGGGCCCGCACGTGTAAGGATGTCCAGTTAGGCCACGTGGCCATAGTTTATGAAAATATACAATTCATGTTATGTTCAGTGTGTATCAATTAGTTCATGTGTAATTTAGTTTCAGAAATGCATGTTTTCAATAAGTATGTATGTATGTGACATGTATGCATGGTAATATGACAAGTTAGGTTTAGTTCATGATTAGCCATGATTAGATAAGTAAGTTGGGACAAGTGTACTTTAGTTGGAGATATATTTGTTACAGCAAATGTATGAATAGTATAAATATGAACCAAAAATCAATTATTCAAGTTAGCTCAACACAAAATAACACAGAATAGGTCATGCATGATAATGAAAATTTAGTAAAATAGTGTATTACATGGGTGTTAATATTGCACGATCAAGTTGAGTTGGGTTGTGATCCAGATTGCATAATGTTAGTATATATCATACCAAAATTTTCAGTGAATGATAGGATTAAACATGTATTCACAACACGTTATATATGTACATATCATTCAATAAACAATGTGTTTTATGAAATTTAGATGTTAGTTATGTGTCATCGTGTCACGACCCCCTCCCTAGAGCGGGCCCAACCCTAGAAAGGGGTCCGCGAACCACTTCAGCTCGAGCACCTATATGTCATGCTACTGAACCAAAAGTTCACAAAGAAAAATAATATTTCATAAAATGCAATCCAATAAATCTCAAATAAATGTTTACACCAAAAGTGTCTGAAAACAGGAAAGTTGTCTTATATATCCTATCTCAAAAATCAAAAGAAATGTCTGGACCAACCCGACTGACGGCTGTGGTAAACGAGTCAAATCATGGTACTGATACTGCTACTGTTGCGCTGACGAACTACCTGGAATGTTTGTGAAATAGGGGTGAGCTTAAAGAGCTCAGTAAGTAAAAACATTCATACTTTCAACACGACCTCACTAAATATATATATATATATATATAAATACATATATAATTAATATCTGAAAACAACAATTAATATATAATAGCTAATTCAGGCAAAACAAACTCACAACAACACATCTCAATCAGACAAGGTTTGCTATCCGGATTCAGTATGATAATGGATTGAAACCATTGGGAGAGTCCCTCTCTTACCCCCAAGGTTTCCCACTATATAATCCCGCATAAATGTGCAAGATGGTGATTGAACCACACGCCTCTGCTAATCTCGCATAATCTGGCATATCCGACCATTATCATACTAAATCCGGCAGTATAACAACAATCTCACACAACATCTAATATAACACATTTCATCGTATTTCATCCATCAACTCATCTCAAAATCACATAATACTCAAATACTTCGATTCATAGTACAAACATACAATTTATACCCAAAATTTATATTCACAATTTATGTTATCATGCTATCGATTTTTCAATCAATTTTTCCAACATATATATATATATATATTACGTAAACTCACATATCAAACATCAATCAACAAACATTTATGTTAAGGGAATCATCGTACTTTGTACTTACTTCAATCCACGCAAAAATCTCTATATCTATATGTCCTCGCTAAAATATGGAAAAAAAAATTGTAAAATTACGATCAGGTCCTTATATTTTACTAAAATTATGATTTTACCCTAAACTTTTCAAATTTATAATTTAACCCCAATATTCTCCAATATTATCAATTTAGTCCCAAACATCTCATTTATCACCTATTACTCACTAGAAATCAGAATTCATGCATTTAGGTCACTAAACATGCCAAATTAAGAATAAGTTCAAAACTCTCAAAATCTTACAAATACACCCCTAAAACTGTAAAATATAACATACGAGCTCCAACGACTTCAAAATTTCAGAATGAGGTGATCAACGGACAGAACACGTCATCAGAATCACAACGGTAGTGGCGGATGCTCGGTGGTTATCGACGAACGATCGAACAGCGTTAACTCTCGTTCTTGGCTCATTTCACAACAACCGAAGGTCCGAATTGGGCAAACGAGGTGTCTAACCCGCGTATCTCGATGATGGGAAGATTCTGGTCCGAGAGGTGCCGTTCACGCACGGCGGCGAGTGGGGCGTGTGAAGCGACAACGTGTGGAGGCGCATGCGGAGGATACCGATGATCAGACCGGCATTGTTGGCTTCGTCTCGGTGGGGGGATTCTCCTGGAGTGGTCACTCTCCGGAAAAGGTGATCGGAAGACGTCGAACGACCATTTCTCTCTCCTGCTCAACTTTCTTTGTCTTCTAGTTTGTGTTTTCTCTCTCTACACGTATGTTTCTCTCTCTAACTGTTCAACTCTCTCCCTCTGATTGCTCATTGATCTCTGGAAGTCAATACAGTCTTAAGCTTACTCTCTATTTGATTCACCACAAACACACAGTAAAGGAAGAGTTAGGGTTAATTGTTGCTTTAAATATGGAGGTGGTTGAGTTTTATTAGGAGAGTGGTGGGCGGTGGTTGTGTGGGGATTTAAGGGATAAGGAGAATTTAAATAAAATAATTAAAAAATAGATGACAGTTATCACACATAGCACGTCATGCATGTACACGTCATAGGCTTATAGAGATAAATATGCCATCTCCTGCCGGTCGCATGTCCTGAATTTTTCGAGTTGTGACATTAATTATGATTCGAGATAAAAAAAAATTATATCAAACCTATTTGATTTTTTTTGAATCAGGACAAAATTCATCCCCAAATGCAATCAAAATATTTATTCGGTCAATTTTTCATCCTGAATCTCGTACCTTTCATTATGGGATCTCAAATGTTGATTGAGTTTCGGTATTTTTTGTCATCCTTAAACAACAAAAAATCTAATGAGTAATTAAGAAAGATAAATAATAAATAATTAAAAAAATTAAGAACTATAATGCATTCTCTCTTTTTAAAATTGATATAAGAATAAAGAGGTTGATATGATCCATAATGGGCTTTTTGGTAGTTTTATAGACCAATCTCGATTTCTGTGAAAATAAGATCGTAATCAAATGAAACTTTATGAGGAATATCTTGGTATAAAAAGAAGCATGTAAATCAGTTTTTTGGGCCAAATTAACTTGAAGTCGTGGTTGATTGCATGACTTGATCAGATTGATGTATTTGAGCTATTTCAGTGGATTTGAAAGATTCATTGGGTTTTGGAGCTTGGGCCATGCATGAGACTTTATATGAAGGCTTTATTATGTCTAAGACAGATATGAAATGAGTCTTGGACGTGTATGAGCTGTCTTTATTGATTTTGGGCTCAATTTTTGAATGGTGCATTAGTAGTTGTGTGATTTATACAGTCATTGTATTTTGGCCATATATTTCTCATCTGATAACTGATTTTGGTAATTCAAGTTGCGTTGAAAAGAAGACTCTGAGATATACAACTTTGTAGTTTATGTCAAAGTCGAATTTGTAACATCCCGCCTAGGCCAGGATGCTACCGGCAGGGGACAAGAGAACCCATCTCCATAAGCCTCTGTTTCTGACGAAATTTCGGCATGATGTACTCGTAACATCATGCAACCTGGCTTGTAGCCAGCATCCATATACAACAAGAACATAACAATCCCGGCCTCAAGCCGATAACTCAACATCAATGCATTCATCAACAAGGCCTCAGGCCTGAACTCAATGAATAAAAAGTAAATCAATTGGCCTCCGGCCAGGACTCAAAATAACACTAAGCTATTACATCACTTATACAAATGAGATACAAATGCAAAAAAACCATGCAAAGGGCCGTGAGGACCCATAACTCGACCCATGACTCTCTTGACTGCAATTGGGGCGATCCACTGTCTTCAAAGTCTCCACTGAAATCCTGCTGGTTTTAATTGACAACTACTGACCTGCAAAACTATAAACAGTTGTAGTGTGAGTCATAATGACTCAGTAAGTAACTATGCTCCTAACTTAAACATACAAACCCAATACAAGGTTTATTTCTTAATATAATGATGACTTAAATTGTCTATGTAGTCTCACATAATTCTCAAATCTAAGTTAACTGCAAAACTCTTATTCAAGTTTAGATGTTACCACTTATTACAAGATTTCTGTCCTAATTCACACATACTTACATCTTGTTTCATACTTAAACTTTAAACATCTATACTATGGTCATTAAGCTCTATAAATCCATCTATTGTACCAAGACTCATTACGTATCCACTACGTTATTTTAATATCTTTCCACTTTTCTATATATTTACTTTGTATCTGGTTCTGGCCTTTAATTTAAAACCTCTTATTCTTACCTTCTTTGAAATATCATCAAGTCGGTTGTACTAAAATATTATCTCTGTCAGACACTTAACCTACTATCACTGATCATGTATACATACACATGTAATCATTGCAACATGTTCTAGCATTCTTACCATATGTTCTTTCCTTCAAATATTTATCACACATTAAATATTCACAAGGAGAATCTCTCATATAGCCCTACATCTCATACCAACATCATCTACAAATACATATAAACATAATGATGATACCATGTATCAATGTTAGCTATATGCATCTAAATGTACTCATGCTATAATGCATTACCATCAAATATATGCATCTCAAATAACTTACTAGAATACATGATTTATATGCAATAATTGCAAATCATACTTTACTCCAACAAGCCATGTCTTTAGAAGATACTCTTTGAAAACTCTTTCTGAAAAACTATTAACTGAAAGTTCTTTGCTGAAAACTTTACTTTACTTTCTTTTTCTAGAAAAGCTATTTCTGTAATCTGTATCTGAAAACTGAAAAGCTGCATTGGAAAACTGAAATCTGTATCGGGAAACTGAAAACTGTATCTCAAAATTGTGAACTGTATCTGAAAACTGAAACTAAAAACTTCCTCTGAATTCTGTATCTCTGAAAACTATTTTCTGGAAATCTGATATTTCAAAATTTCTTTCTGAAACTGATATCTGAGTGTCTGTAGAAAACTGACGCATGGGGGCGTTACATATCGTTGTCCCCCCATACGCCCTAGAGCCAGATATGCAAACCCATGACATTGGGGCGTTACGTATCGCCGTCCCCCAAAGCATGCCATACCTGCCCTGAAACTGGTGGTCTTGGGGCGTTACGTATCGCCGTCCCCCAAGCCACAAACTGGAGCTGGGGGTGCGGATCTATGCTACCACCCAAGCTCAAACTGGGGTCTAAGGGCGTTACGTATCGCCGTCCCCTAGCCCATCTGGAGGATCTGAGAGTGTCCCCTCAGTCCTCAACATGTGCACATGTTTCTGAATCCGTCAATTCCGAACAGTATCTCAAGTTACATACTGGGGTGAGGTTTTACCTCATGCCCCGAAAATCAGAAAACTCATGCTTATCAAAATCTCAAAACTGGATGAAACATCTTTCTGTAATACAGTCATTTCAAGCTTTCGAAAACATTCATTTAAAATACTTTGAATTCTGAAAAACATTCTTAACTTTGATCCACTGTTGAAAATCTCAGCATAATATATATATATATATGCATATGCATCCTCATGTTTCTTTCTATACTAGCTATGCTTTCTTGTAATGTCATATATGTACATATACATGCTCATACACTTTTACTAATCAAACATGAATCTAATATCATAATTTCCATAGTTATGCATACACACATCATCAAAACTGTTCTAATACAACAAGCATCACATATATACAAACATCAAATTCTTAGTTCATAAACTCATTTACATATATTCATATGCACATCTACTCTATGTTCATTTAAACATTCATCAGAATACTGTTACGCAAAACACATACTTACCATACACAACTTACTTACATCCTCCGGCAATATATATACTATTTATCTTATATACATACTTCAATAATTATGTTACTAAATACATACGTATATATGTTCGTTCTTGTGTGAAATTCTACACTTGCACTCATACATGCCCAAACACATCAACTCACATACTTACTAATTTATACTTATCCCTTTATACTATCGCTTCTATGCTATTACACACATTACATACATACTAGGTTAATTGTACAATCACACGCTCATTATGGTTATACATATTACATAAGCTTTCTAACTATTTCCAACATTCTTGATTTTACACATAACCTAGTTTATCCGTAATATGTCTATGTTTATCTCATTGATAACTTTAATCCCATTCCCTAGGGTGTAGTTTCTACATCCCCCATACCCAAGTCTCAAAATATATATATAGATGTTCATAAACATAACATCATCATTCGTATGCTCTAACTACCTATATAAATACATATACTAGTGTATCTCTAGGCATGGGCCTCTTTATTTCTATATACTCGTGCTCATATTTACTTTTATATACATACAAATATACTTATAGTCACTTGTCCACATCTACATGATTATACCGATTCACTTATTTCTTTCTTCTACGTTCCTCATTACATGCATACAGGTTTCAACTTATAATTATATACAACTTCGTTATATTACTGATTTCACATAACATCAAATTTCTTAAATAATCAAAGCATGAGTTACTTACCTGGCTAAGCGAATGCCCGCAATCCGGGTCCGATCTGTCAAAATAAATCACAACATATGTCAGAACCGCTATTTGCGGAACTTTCAACTTATCCACACTAAACTACGGACTTTCTTGGAATACACGAAATCTTTCTAATACTACGAATTTGAACTTCATTACTCTATTATATACTCATACACTGTTCTAAACTAACTAGATAACTCAGATTCTCGTTTTACGCATTTGCGGTAAAAACTTACGGAAAAGTCTCCGCAAACGCTACGGAAGGGTCTCGAACCCTCCGAACTAATCCGGAATTACTCAATTATGCTCGCAATGCCATACTTATATCTCAACCAATGCTACGGTCATCTAAGCTCAATCGCGCGAGGAACTCCGTTTTACCGGAATCTCGCTAAATCTACCGGATCGATCATATCTCATCCGATCCTTCCCGGATTCTACCACATGTATCGTTTTAACAAATTAAAACATATCCAATTCATATACAGGCAATTCGCTAAACTACGGAACTACCGGAAACATCCGAATACAAATCGATACACTTTAAAATATCAAATTTTGAACGGAAAGTCGTACCGAAATTCCGAGGCCATATTCGGACTTCCAACGGCCATACGAACGCGCTGGTGTCGACGGAATTCCGATCGGAGCCACTGTTCGTCATGGGTTTACTGTTCACCGCAGATTTCTCTCTCGTTTCGCGAGCCATCGGTCGTTATTCGGCGAAATCAACCCCGCACACTCGTAGTACTCGTCGAGGGCTTCGATTTGGTAGGTGGCTCGGGCCGTGAAACAAACCGACGAGTCGAATCCGTTGTTAACCCATTTCGCGCCACTTTCTTCTTCAAAACTCGCCGTTCGCCGGCGATCCAGAGTCGCCGCCAGCCACCAACAGACGCAGGGTGGCCGGGCGCTCCTTTCCCGACCGTCTCTCCGGCCTTCTGTGGCCGGGAAGTGGCCGGCGCGACCAAGGGCGAATTTTGGGGGGAGGGGTCAGGTGGAGGAAGAGTAAAAGGATTTACCATTTTGCAATTTATTAAAACCTTAAGGCTTTATATACTAGGCTGGACAATATCAATTTAGTCCCCTAAAAAATTACAAATCAGCCCCTATTCTGGAATCTTCTGGAATATCGCAATTTCGGAGCCCTTCTGATGCGATTCTCAAAAAGTGTTCAACACAAAAGTTGTTCGTCTCAGAAAAACGAGTCTGATGGTCCAAGAACCAACTCAATCGGAGTTTTTTTGCAAATTATGTGGCCTAAAACTGTAAACTTTACTCGTATAGTAAAAATCGCGTAACTGACTTTTGATCTCACGCGTTTCCCAATGCGATGAATGTTCATAAAATATTATTCTAACTCATATAACATCGCTAGAAATCTTATTCTTCATCATTACCATGATCCGGGACTAAAACATCCGTCCGAAAATCTTCTAGAACGGTCCCGAAAATCCGGGATGTTACGGAATTTCAACTCATTGTTGGTCAAAATACATATATAAATTATCCATACAGCTTTTTGTTTTATGTTTTTTAAGATTATGTTATGTTTAAGTGTTGGACCAAACTTTAATTAAATTAGAAAGAAAATGCACAAAAATTTGAAGGCTTTTATGTGTTATTGAGTTTATTTTATTATAATTTTATTATGTTTGGGTAGAATTAGGTTTAACCACCTATTTAAATGGGCATTATTCATTATAATTGATAATTAATTAAGAACCATTTTTAACAAAACAAAGTGACTTGCATGTTGCATGTGTGTGTAGTCGCGATGACGTCATCTTGAGTGAGTGGATTCTTCCTTAGTTCTATGGAATAAAATCTTATCAACGTGTGGTAAACGTTGTGGCGCTATATTGCTGTTCAAGATTCTCCAAAGAAATAAAGAAAAATTCGTAAGGACAATGTTTTTTTTAAGAGTTTGACTTAATTTTGGAACGATTTAGTTCTTACAAAATCAAGATTCGTGATTCTTAAGGCTTAGAACACGTGAGTGACCTTCTTGTAATCAACACAAGAAGGTTCTTATTAGAGGTGATAAAAGGATATCAAAAATCAATCACAAAGTACTCATATTATATGTTAAAATTATATTTTTCGTATAATACATATATTTTATAATTGATTTTTTGTCATTATTTTGTATATTTATCATTTTTCTTTAAAATTATCTCGGCATGGTCAAGTTTGGAATAATTTTAAGGGAAAAAAAATTGTGATTTCGCATATTTACGAAATCAAGATTAAGATTTTTTTTCGTGACAAAAGATTACCATGTGAATTTACATTTTAACAAAAATTGATAAAACTAATAATATTATTAACGTGTGATGATATGACATGGGCATTTTCATCCTTCCAATTTTCATATTTCATGACTATGCCAAGTTAGCGGAGATCATGATATATCAACAAACATTGAGGGCTTATCTTCCCCCTCCCTCTTACACATTTGACTTTTTTTATCTCCCCTATAATTCCCTATTTACCCTATTCCTTTCACCAAAATTCTATTTTCAATTTTCAATAAACCATATATATCTAATTTTTTTTTTTATTGATATATACATATATATATATATATAACATATATATTTTTGATTAATTTTTTAAAAGAAAAAAGAAAAAGAATAAAATAAAAAAATTAGGAGAAGGGAAGAAGGGCGATCGCCTTGAAGAAGGGCGATCAGGAAGAGGGCGTCGCCCTTCTTCTTCCTCTTTTTTTTATTTTTTTATTTTTTTTTTTTTTTAATTTTTTCTTTTAAATTTTTTTTCAAAAATATATTTTATAATTTAATTTAACACTACTTATGTATTATAAAAATATTCTCATGTATATTAGAAAAATATTTATTTAAAAATAGTACAAATAACAACATAAAAAGTTACACTTAAAAATATAAAAACATAAATTCTAATATATGTTGCCTTCAAAGTCTCCTCATGGCACACTTGGTGATATACCCAATACCTCATGGCGCACTTGGTCATAATTGATTTAAAAAAAAAAAAAAAAAGGGGGGACGGTTCCCCTTAAAGGGGAACAATCGTCCCCCTTATGATCCCCTGGACGATCATATCTTCCTCTTCCTTTTTTTTTTTAATTTTCAAAAAAAATAAAAAAAATTTATATTGTTTAAATTTTTTTTTTTATACATAAGTAGTATTAATTAAATTAAAATGAATCAAAAAAATAAATGAATAGATAAAAAAATATGTATTATTTATTAACAAAATATATTAATTATTAATGAAATGTTATAACTAGTATATAATTATTTTTAAATTAATATATATAAATATATAAATTTTATAATGGGTAACTTTTCAAAAAAAAAAAGAGTCATTACAAATATTGATAAGGATTATTTAGTAAATTAGCAAGGAGATAAGGGGAGGGGGAAGATCAATTTTCGTATAAAAATATATAAGATTTATTAAATAAATAAAAGAGAATACATATATAAATAATATTAACTGAGGAAATAAATCAATGAAAGAACAAATAAAAATTATTTAAGATAAAAAATAAACGAATTTAATAAAAAAAGTAATTAAATAATTAAATTTAAAAATAAGGAACCAATTAATAAATAAAATACAAGTAAATAAAATAAAATAAAATAAAAGGGGACAAAAATTAAGGGAAAAAAGAATTAATTAAATTTAAAAAATCCGGAAATAAATTAATGAAAAAAAGTAAATTAAAGAAAAGAAATCCCGGGCTCCCCCTTCCGGAAACCCCCTCCCCGCCCCTCCCGCCCCGAAGAGGTCCATTCTCGGATTATGTTATGCTTTTCTGTTTTTTAAGATTATGTTATGTTTAAGTGTTGGACTAAACTTTAATTAAATTAGAAAGCAAATGCATGAAAATTTGAAGGCTTTTATGTGTTATTGAGTTTATTTTATTATGGTTTTATTATGTTTGGGTAGAATTAGGGTTAACCACCTATTTAAATGGGCATTGTTCATTATAATTGATAATTAATTAAGATTTTTAACAAAACAAAGTGACTTGCATGTTGCATGTGTGTGTAGTCGTGATGACGCCATCTTGAGGGAGTGGATTCTTCCTTAGTTCTATAGAATAAAATCTTATCAACGTGTGGTAAACGTTGTGGCGCTGTATCGCTGTTTAAGATTATTCAAAGAAATAAAGAAAAAATCGTAAGGACAAGGTTTTTTAAGAGTTTGACTTAATTTTGGAAGAATTTAATTCTTACAAAATCAAGATTCGTGATTCTTAAGGCTTAGAACACGTGGAGATGCCTTCTTGTAATCAAACACAAGAAGGTTCTTATCAGAGGTGATAAAAGGATAACAAAAATCAATCACAAAGTACTCATATTATATGTTAAAATTATATTTTTCGTATAATACATATATTTTATAATTGATTTTTATCATTATTTTGTATATTTATCATTTTTCTTTAAAATTATCGGTATGATCAAGTTTGGAATAATTTTAAGGGAAAAGTAAAAAAAAAAAAAATTGTGATTTCGCTTATTTATGAATCAGGATTGAGATTTTTTTCGTGACAAAAGATTACCATATGAATTCACATGTTAACAAAAATCGACAAAACTAATAATATTATTAACATGTGATGATATGACATGAGCATATTTGTCCTTCCAAATTTTCATATTTCATGACTATGCCAAGTTAGCGGAGATCATGACATATTAGTAAACTAGTTTTTGCTCGTGCCTACGGCACGGTATTACAGTATTTGCTCGTGCCTACGGCACGATATTACAGAATTCAATGATTTTATTTTTTAATTCAATGATGCTCGTGCCTACGACACGGTGTTACAGTATTTAGTCGTGCCTACGACACGGTGTTACAGTATTTGCCCGTGCCTATGGCACGATGTTACAGAATTAAATGATTTTATTTTTTAATTAAATGATTTTATTTTAACTTTCTATTTTTTAATTTGAAAATTTTTTTACCCTTTCAATCAATCAATTCACTCTCTTTCCTCCAATTACCAATGAAATGATATGCGCCGTCAATTAAGCCACATAAAGAGAGCCGTTGAATACACTATCTTTCCTCCAACACACCATTCTCCTTTATTATATAGACTAGTTTTTGCCCGTGCCTATGGCACGGTGTTACAGTATTTGTCTGTGCCTACGGCACGGTGTTACAGAATTAAATGATTTTATTTTTTAATTAAATGATGTTCGTGCATACGGCACGGTATTACAGTATTTGGCCCGTGCCTACGGCACGGTGTTACAGTATTTGCCCGTGCCTACGGCACAGTGTTACAGAATTAAAGGATTTTATTTTTTAAGTAAATGATTTTTTTTAACTTTCTATTTTTTAATTTGAAAATTTTTGACCATTTCCATCAATCAATTCACTCTCTTTCCTCCAATTACCAATGAAATGATCTGAGCCGTCAATTAAGACACATAAAGAGAGCCGCTGGATACACTCACTTTCCTCCAACACCATTCTCCTTTATTATATAGATATTATATCATGTTAGCATTCATAATCATGTCACGTCAGCAAATATCATGTTACACTAACAGACACTAACTGTGTTATAAATTTGTGACTTGTGGTATTAAAAGACAAAAAACTACAAAAATGGGTCAAAAGTGGGGAAAAAAAGTGAGAGAGATAAGAAGACGGTATAAGCATCATTTGCATATATACAAGAAGAGAGATTTTGGAAGAATGAAAGGGTAAGGAAGAAGATGCTCCCATTAAAGCTACTGCGCTCTTTGATCTTGGGAGACTCCATTAACAACAATCTTCTTCTTCAATCGCAAAATCACCATGAAAGAGATTCCCACAACAACAAACAACAACTCACATCAACTAAAACACCATTGCTTCTTTTTCTTCCAACCAAAGAGCTTGTTACTGATACATACAGACTAGCCACAATTGCTAGAGACATGGGCATGGATTTATACCCAACCCCTTCACTTTCTCACATCGTTTTCTCATACCCATCATCATCATCATCAGCATCAGCATCTCAATCATCTTCATCTGGGTCGCCATGGCAATCATCAGTTTCTTTATCTTCATCGTTGGTTTTACCAAACGACGCCGTGCTTTTGACGTTCCCTTTGCTTTCCACTTCCTCTCTGTCCCATCTCCGATCATTTGTTTCCCTCTCAAAAGGGCTATTCAAGCTTGTGTTTGTGACCCAGAACAATGGCAGCAAAGCTGACAACAACAACTCAAGTAGCCATTGGAATTGCTGCACTTTCTCTCTGTTTTCGCGTTTAAATGGTGACCGGATTGATACAATGGAGGCCTTTTCGAGGGCTCTGGCTGGGATTGGATGGACCCTTTTCAAAACCAAGAACAACGCCTCCAAATCCAAATCGGTATATTTGTTCAGGAAAGTGGATTCGGGTCGGGGTCGAGTTCGGGCTGGCGGGTGCAGGATTAGAGAGCTGAGGTTGCCTGCTTTGGATTTTAGGAATGCCCCTTTGAGGATTTTGCAGTATGTTGTTCTAATGACTGATGATGTCTTCTATTTCGCCTAAATCGGTATGTTTTGTTTTTTCTTGCTTAAATTTTTAATATTTTTGATTGGTTTTCTCTTATAATGTCTAAGTAGTAATGGAAAGCATTAACTCTTGTTTCACAATTGTTCACACTTTTAAGCAATGACAATACATCTTGATATTAGTTTTGGTCTATCGTATGGTACCATTGCTTACAAAGGTTATGTATAGCGTAATGATTAGTTGTTAATTTGTTATCCTTTTGGTCACGGGTTGGAATCCTGGAAACAGATGCATCCGTAGACACTGCTTGTAGCGTTAGCCTTATGCACTGATTACGGTGTTTATATATGGTACTATTGCTTTTACATTAGTGATAGTTGAAGTTTCTTTGGAGAAACATGGGCTTGTCATGGTGAGATATCCAGTTCTTTACCTTCTTCCTTGTATGTGCTGGTGTTTGGTGCGGCCGTGTGGGTCAAGATATTAAGACTTCTGGTGGTGGTGGGAATATCAACCATAAATTCGCGATTCATCAATTGTTATAGGTTTCTTAGGGGCTTACCAGGAACGATGTCGTTGCATAGGAAATCAGACTATAAAATTCATGGTTATCAAAAAGAACATGGAATCGCATTTGTTTTGATCTCCAAATATTTTCCACGTCGAAACTCCAATGATCGACACTCGTGAGATATTGAATTTTATACATTATGGAATGTAAGCAGAATCAAGAGGTGAGACAGAGCATGTTGAAGGTGTTGGAAAGAAATGAAAAGAGAAAAGGATAAGGAATTTCGTTGTTACAAATGGGTTACTTTTGTTTATTAGAACTGTAGTTCAAAACCAAAATGTCTGGTCTGGGACAAGGTACCTTGATTAGCAGATAGGTTTTCGTTTTCTTAATGAGGATGAACTGATGGAATTTTTTCAAAACAGGTCAAAAAATCTTTAGAGATCATAACCTAGAGATATATAAACTCTCACTCTTTTTCACAACTCTTTATATATTTCCATGGATCTTAAAATATTCAAGGCACCAACATACCAAGCTTTTCCTTAGGAGTTCAGGCACAAAATATAATTTGGACGTTCTAAAGTTAAACCATATTCCCAAATTTAAGTTGATATGGAGTTCATAAAATATTGTAAACAGAAGTGCTGGTTCATCTATCTTTGGGTTATGATCTCTTTTAGAAGGTTGCTTGACCCCTTTTGAAAATTTCATCAGATGCTCCCTAATTATAGAACAAAGCTTTAAACTAGTTGGGAAACTAATAGCTGCATAAGTTTTATGGTAATTTGAATTGGATTTACTAGCTATGGGCTACCTTTCAGTAAGGAAAGATTGCAAAGTCACAATTTTGCACAATTCTGGAAAATAATATTTATTTTAAACTTTAAACTTATCTTGGTTTCTCCAGGCATAGACCTCATTCAGCTCTGAATACTTCCCGAGGAATTGATAATTAGAAAAGGCAATATTCTTATCATATTTTCCTTCTTGATCAGTAAGGGTCAATTCAACGGATCCTCTTACTGCTAGAATAGCCTCATAATTGTCTGTAATCTCAGTTTCACTCTTATATGAGTGTTTCTGTTTGCTCCTTCAACATTAGGAACCTCTTCAATGGAGGATGGCTTATTTGCTTTCAAGTCGTATTTAGCTTTTGAAGTCATATTTGCCTTTGTATATGATGAACGGCTCTTCTTTTTCATATGGAAAGCCTGGCAAAATTTCATCAATTAAATTAGCAGGTTAAGAAATTTTCATCACTTTTGATATATTCAATATCTTGCCATCTAGCAAAAATTTGCTTGGAGGCTAAATTTTTAACATTTTTTATTTTATTTTATTTTGTACTCTTACAATTGAGTCTTCATGAAATTTTATTATAGGAATTAGTCAAATAACTTTGTTGGGTGGTATTCCATGGTCTCGAGGTAAATCTTATTAACCTTTTTTCTTCTTTTAGTTTTTGTTTCAAGATCCCGCCATGCCATATATCCGATATATCTGTTTCAACAATCTTAAATACATAGGGGATGAGAGATGTGTAAACATAGAAGCTTTTTTATTTTGACTACAACTTTCTGTACTGCTTTAGAGCAGTCCTCATTCCACAATGGGGCCGGTTGTTCCTTTAATCTTTGAAAAAGTGGCCAAGTATCTTTGGCCAATTCTTCTTAGAATAATTAGGTTTTTTCTAAAAAGATAGGAGGTTGAGATTGGTCTAGAAATCATAATCTTTTCGATGGTTGCAGGATTAGTGCTCTTACTTATCAACTAAGGTCTCGTATAGGATTGTGGTTTGATCTGTGGTGAAATGACAAAACTGTATTTTGGTCAAAATACAATTTTAACTATTTGGTTAACGATAAAAAGTTGTGATTATTAATCGTGATTTCTTTTAAAAATGAAGTTTTGCAAAAGCTAATATTTTTAGTTTTTTCTCACCATCAAAATATTAAAAAAGCACACCATAAGTATTTTTTAGCATAAATAAAATTACATAATCACTGTTTGTTTAGCACACTTTTTTAATCGCATTACCGAACATAGCCTAAATGGATGCATACAAGTGGTAGAAGTAGAAACATAGCATTAAACTCCCCGATGAGTGTAATTTGTACTACAATAAAGTTAGGAAGGTAAGAGATAAAGGCTAAGGATTTCACGAGGCATATCATGGAGAATGCCAATAAAACCTACTGTTGGTGTGATAATGGGATCATAGGAATTTAGTGTCAGGTAAGTGAAAAGTATGTAACTAGATGGTGTCAAATATCATAGTATTTTGGATCTTGATCGATGAAATGATGTTTTTGGCGCTGTTTCTTTCGATGAGTAACATAATGTTAAAATTCTGATTTAGTGATGAACTTCTGTTTGTCTGGTACAGGACTGCGGTGTATAACTTAGAAGAAGAGTTTGCGTCTACGTAGAACAAGTGAAGAAGACGAGAGCAGGGACTATTGAGGACTTCGAAATGTCTACAATATAAGAAGAAATTTACAAAGTTTTAAGTTAAATTTGTACATGTTTGTCTTTGTTTATCAGTTCTCAGCGAAGCGAGTGTGATAAAAATACCCAGAAGACAATGATAGCAGTTGATTCTGTAACAGCAAAGGAACTGAGTACATACAGAAACTTATCACAGAAAAATAAGACGTTTTTATTAACTAGAGATTATTACTTCCTTTAAAACCTTAGTCCTAACTGCAAAAACCCGGTGTTACAAACCCATCGGGTAGAATAATCCCATACCAAATCATTGGGGCCAGGCGGTCGTTGATATGGGCAGTTTTTTCTGCCCATTCTTGTGAATTTTCGCAGCCAAATTCGACCGTTGACCACGAGTCAATGGCCGTTGACCGCCTCCGATTTCAAAATTAAGAATGAATCAGCACTGATTTTGAGGTTTTCTTACCATTTCTATGCTTAATTTCTTCTTAATTACACAATTTTTCATAAATCCCCAAATTTTTAGAAACCCAAATTTTATAATTAATTTCTTCCATTGTTCTTGTTTTTCATCAAATTGAACTTTTAAAATGCTTACCCATCACTCAAATAATATTTTCCTAACATAAATTTGTCCAAATTCCACCAAATCTTAACCCTAATTTTAGAAATCTCTAATTTCAAGGAATTTCCTGGGCTCCGCCTAGGCGCCGACTAGCACCTATCACATTTTAGAATAAGGGTGGCAACGGGCCGGGGCCGGGCTTTTTTTGGGCCCGAATTTAAAAAAAAAAATTAAAAAAATTAAAAACATATAAATATAAAATACATTTACACTATATACAAAGACAATTTATAAATAAATCACAAGTTTCATTGATAAATTAATAATTTAAATGCTAAAAACAAATAAAAATGATACAAACATATTAAATATATATATATATATATATATTATATATATATATATATATATATAATATATGTTTTTTTTTTAAATTTTGGCCCGGCTTTTTCAATCCCGGGCCGGGTCGAGCTTAGGGCTTTTCTGCCACCCCTATTTTAGAACCTTACCTATTTCGTTGTGTTTCATTTTGTTTACTTTTGATTGATGATTTTATGTATTAATTTATATGAATTTGTTTTGGATGATTTATTTTGATGCTTTTAGATTTTTTCGTGTTCGGATTGAGGTTGTTGCCTAAAGTGCCTCGAGGCTACTCGCCTCACCTCACATGGGTGGATCGCTCGCAACCGATACCGAGTTTTCGAACCTTAACGAAGAGATATCCAATCTTCGTTGAATTTATCGTTACTCAGCAGATACACAATTATTTAGTGAAATATGATGCATATGTGCAATCAAGAAATATTCGTGCATTTTTTCTAGATCAGACGGAGGAATTGAAGTCTCATTCATATTACTATTATTATATTATTATGAATGAGATAAATAAATCAAAGATGTGGTTATGTTGTTACTCAAATTTGGACATAAATGGTGTAAATTCCAAGAAGCTGTTTGATGGAAATCGAGACATACTTTCCGATTATGAGGTTAATCAATATTTTCTGTTGATTTGATTTGATGCAGGAGGAAATTCATCTCATGGACAATTGAGTGGCGATTTCACTCAAACAGATGTTGTTTTAGTCCACCATGGCCATGGGTCACTGAAGCTATATATTGTGTAACACATTAGTTCAATTTCTCTTTCAGCTATCTGTTTCGTTTTCATGTTTGACTGCATTATTTTCTGATCATTAAAAAGTGTTTTGTCAGAAAAAATAAATATTCTCTATTACTATTTGAATAGAATTTACAATTATTATAAAACTTGTGTAAAAAAAGTTCACACACTAACTATACTCTCTATCAAGCTCTCTTGCCTCGGAAACTCTCTATCAAGCTCTCTTACAATTACACGTCCAACTGGATACTACAATTTTCCTCCCTTGGCACAGCTATGATTTTGAGGCTGTTAAAGATTCACCTATTCCTCATAAATGACTGCTCAAGGATCCTGTCAGCAATGACCACGAGAGCCCAAAAGGTGTACCCTTCAGGGAGGAGGACATAGAAGAAGACATTAGGGCTTCAGATCCTACAGTTTTAGATCTTATGAAAAGTCCAGTGCCCCTAATGCCTTGTGAATAAGGGATTTCTTGGAAAGTAACAAATAAACTGGAATGGATTTCGATTAGGATTTGAGATATTTTTTTGTCCCGAATATAAAATCAAATCGAGATTCGAGACGAGTTTTCATTTCATATCCTAAATTTTAATCTAAAAAAATCTTGAATCTCGATAGAATTTGAGATCCCAAATCATTTAGTATGAGATTTGAATGAAAAATCATCCTGATTTAAAAATCGATACGAGATTTGAGATGATTTTTCGTCTCAAACCATTCAATTCAAGATTTAGATAAAAAAAAAAAAAAAAAAAAAACTTCTTAGTTCAAAAATCAATACAAAATTGAAGATTATTTTTTATCTCGAAGAAAAAACTAAGTCATGATTTATGATGAGTTTTCAACTCAAATCTTGAATTTTGGCCTAAGAACCTTAAAATTCGATTGAGATTTAGGATTCCAAATCATTCATCAAATAAAAAATATTATAATTCAAAAATCGATACGGGATTTTGACCAAAATTGGCTACTTTACTATGTATTTCTAAATTCTAATATCAAGGGTAAATAATAGATCATCGTATTGAAAATTTTGAAATATGTTGAAAACAATCTCTTGCTAAGCCAAAATTAACCCTACTCATCAAAGCAACATGCCGGGGCAGAATAGGTATTTTGATTACTTAATATGAGACAAAACTACAAACTTCTGATTGCCAAGCACAATCTTGATGAAAGTAGTTTCGGCTTGCAGCGTGGATCAAAAGGAGCCATAGACAGACAGACAGGGGACTCTCTCAGAAACCATCCCTTCTTCAGGCTTGGCTCTCACTCAATCTTTTTACTAAATATTAAAACCGATTACAAAAACCCTTTTAAGCATTAACCAGCGAATCCTTTAATGGCCTCCATTACTTTGTCTGCTTCAGCTGCACTGTTACCTTTCAAACGTATGTTTTGTTTCTTTCTCTTGCTGCATATGAAATTAATTTTTTTTTTTTTTTTTTTTAATTGTTGAGAAATTATCAATTATATGCTTAATTTTTGATACGTTATCAAAAATATATAAATACTGACATTTTGTTGAATCAGTCCACCCAAAGATTGCGAAGTGTATCAAAAGTGTAGAACGTCTACTTATTTTGTATAAAATGTATATCTAATGTTTGACACGTTTTAATAGTATACCTCAATTTGATATATTTTGTAATTTTTCAATGGACAGATGAATAAAATTACAGAATTTCATATGCTTAATTTTTGATACGTTATCAAAAATATATAAATACTGAAACTTTGTTCAATCAGTCCACCCGAAGATTGTAAAGTGTATCAAAAGGGTAGAACGTCTACTTATTTGGTATAAAATATATATCTAATGTTTGACATGTTTTAATCGTATACCTCAATTTGATATATTTTCTAATTTTTGAATGGATTTGTAACTTTCGAATGGACAGATGAATAAAATTATAGAATTTGTGTATTTTTGATAATGTGGAATATAATTCATAATTTCCCTTTTCCTTTTTTAAATTTGTCAAAGGAAACTTGGGCGCGTCGAGGAATTGGAATAAGCTGTTTCATTGTTCTTCAAAAAGTTACTCGTTATTTACATCATCTCCGAAGAATGGATTTCGTGTTGTTGCTTCGAGCTCATCAGCTAGAAATGTAGATTCGGTAGAGACATTTGAAGATGAAACAGCAGCTTCTCGAACGTACATGTGGCCTGATAAGAAGGTTAAACTGTTAAAGTCTCGTGTTTAGTAATTCTTAATCATTATTAATACCAAACTGATGCATTTGATGTGTTTTCCCAATCCCGTATTACAGCATTAAAATCTTAAACAACGAGGGCATTTATTAGAAGTAAGCATAGTCATTCTTCCATCTAAGTTTAGTAGAAGCCAATGCAAAATTTGTACATGCTAATCTTTCTTTTGTTTCTGGTCTTTAATAATATGAATATAAGAGAAACACGACTAAGATGGTTCGGGCATGTACAATGTTGACCTTTTAAGTTCTCTGGTGAGAAAAGAATAGTCAAGCGAGGTCAAGGAATACTAAATACCTAAGTTTAATAGGATAGAAACGATAAAGAGAGACATATTTTACTGAGCTTATGACGTCAAATGATCCATGTAGCCAATTCCACCTAGTGGAAAAAGGCTTTTGTTTGGTTTGATTTGGTTTACTATTAAACTTTCAGATTAACATAGAAAAGGGTTATCCTGTTTTATTTTGTTTTTCTTTTGAAATTTTATTTTATTTCTTTATTTATTTTAAACAGATATGGAATTAACCATAGGAGCTAAACCATTGGAGGTTATGCAAACTTACGCTTTAAATAATTACATATGGATTGAGTGTGCTGTATAACATCAGAAAATATAGAAATTTGTAATTTTATTTTCTCTTGATAAAATAATTGTCTTTTTGTTTTCTTTTAATTTAGGCAATAAGAAGATAATCCTTATGTTTCATTTTCTCCTTTTGAAGAAACAAAATTACAATACTGCATTGTTAAATTAATGTTGAATTTTGAGTTAGTTCTCTTTTACTTTTATAGTCCCTTCCTTATGGCTTGACTCTTGAGTATATGGCACTATTTCCTCTTGCTGATAGATCGATTTGCAATTTTGGTTCTTATGGACCATTGATATTGACTGACAGCAACAATTTCCTATTACAGAAGCCAAGGATTTGTATTTTAGGTGGTGGCTTTGGAGGCTTGTATACTGCTTTAAGACTAGAATCACTTGTATGGCAAGAAGACAAAAAGCCACAAGTAAGTTGTAATTAATGTTGTTGTTTGTGGTTGATGTTATTTTTCTGTTTCACCTATTGCTAGAGTATTGGTACATTTCTCCCATGTAGCATAGAAGCTACAACTGCTGATGAAAAGCTAGAAGCAAGTGTTTCTTTAATTGTTAAATTTAGAGTATTTCTCTGTAGTGTCTTCCTTTAAAACTTCTGGTCAATCAATGAATGCGATTATGCGAAGATAGGAAAAGTAGAAGATTGAAATATTTGCATGCTAAAATCAAGCAAAACTAGCAACATATCTAATATCTTAATGTTGGTTCCTTTAATCTGGCAGTCTAGGATACCCAGTACCCCTCAAAATTGAATAGAAGCCTAAAATTGAAGACCTTTATTGAAGGAGGGTTAGAAACCGCTAAATTTTTTATGAACCAAAATAGAGCCACCTTAGCTAATTGGCTTAATCAAATATGGCAGCCATTCAAATGGTTGTGACACCAATTTGGTCAGCACAGAAACATTAGAATCCCTTGGAAGGCAATATCAAGAGATATTCGTTTTCTGGAAAGATAATTGGGCAGGAGAGTTTTATTTGTCCAAGTGTTTCCCTCATGCATATTGTATAATCCCTTCCCATTATTTCATTTGGCATTGGAATTTCAAATGAAATTTGAGCAAATGTATCGAGAATTAATCTTGGTTAGCATGTACTAAATCCAAATAATTTGCTTTAAGCGGTCCATTTACAGAAAAATTTATCGTAAAAATTAATTCTTTCAACGTTTCTCATATCCTGAGAATCGAAGCAGAATAACTCAATGATTTTTCACACACTGATGATTTCTGATTAGTTCATATACAATTCATCATTCAAATCCTATTGTAACACAATTAATTTTCATTGAATGTGTGGGACCAGGTACTTCTTGTTGATCAGTCCGACCGTTTTGTTTTCAAGCCAATGTTGTATGAGCTTCTCTCTGGAGGTCTGATGTTCTAAGAGTTATGTTGAGATTTCCTTCTTGTTGCTATTTGCTAATAATGATTTAGCTAAATGTTCTTATCAAATTAGAAATATTTTGCATGGCTGTCAAATAAATAAATAAATAAATATGATTAGTGCATCTTGTGCAGAAGTAGATGCATGGGAGATAGCTCCTCGTTTTTCAGATTTGCTTGCAAATACTGGTGTGCAGTTTTTCAAAGACAGGGTAAAACTCTTACGTCCTTCTGACCATTTGGGCGTAAACGGGCCAATGACATGTACCTGCGGAGGAACTGTTCTGCTTGAGAGTGGCCTCGTCATTGAGTATGACTGGTATAGTTTGATCTAGCTCTCTTGTTATAATAAGAATAAGAATAATAATAAAATTAAACAGTTCTAGTTTCTCATCAGGCCTTGGCTGATGTCTGGTCTGTCACAATATACTTTATTTGTCCACATAAATATGTTAAAGGATAGGTGTCAGAATGTACTGAGATTAGTATGTCTGCTTACGGAAGTATTGGTGGAAAGTTAAATAACTCTTTGCTTGATATGTCTATTATGCATGGTTCCTTTTCTTTAGACTTTTAAGCATATCAACTATCTTGTTTTGCATTTACTTCTAAGCATATCAATTATTTTGTTTTGCATTTTGAGTAAATTAAGAACCCCTTACTAATTTACTTTCTTTCCCTGGGCAGCCAGGCTGGTTCTTTCTTTGGGAGCTGAACCTAAACTTGATGTTGTACCGGGTGCTTCTGAGTTTGCGTTTCCATTCTCCACTCTGGAGGATGCCTCTGTAAGAGTTTGACTGCATAAAATACATTCCTTCTATCGTGTCATGGGCAGACAGATCTGGTTTCTCAATAACTGTAATCAATTCATTTTTATCTGCCTGTCCATGTTGGTATTTGATGCAGAGAGTTGATAGAAAGTTGAGTGCATTGGAGCGGAGGAGCTTTGGTAAGGACTCTTTGATTCGCGTGGCTGTTGTTGGCTGTGGTTACTCTGGAGTTGAATTAGCTGCAACAGTATCAGAGAGACTAGGAGATAAAGGAATAGTACAAGCGATTAACGTAGAAACTACCATCTGCCCAACTGGCCCCACAGGCAATAGAGAAGCTGCCTTGGAAGTAAGAAATCTATATGCTGGCTCATGAACAGTTGTTGGTTAATATTTTTGTTGGCCTTTATATGCATTCTTGTTTTACTATAGCACGCGGTCTCCTTTTTCCCCCCATCTCCAATTAAAATATTCTCGAATGCATGCTCCTTAATAAGTAAATATATTTATTATAGATATGGTAGGTACCCTCTAGAAGCAGCTGATTTCAAGAACAAAGGGTCCTACTAAATGCAGTTAGTTTATATATTTTTAAAATGCGAAGATGGTTAATTTCATCTAGGTCCTCTTCTAGTTTTCATTAACATCAACTAAATGCCCCATGTTTTCAAAAGTCATTATCAATCTCCATTGATGTTAGTTTCAACTGCTAAATTAACAGTTGGATTTCTGGTGAAATTGATGTAGTGGAACTGAGTACAGTTTGGTTTCCAACAACGTCAGCTTTTCTGGTGAGTCCGAAGACTCGAAATGGATACCTAGTTGATATTGACAGACAAAAATATCCGTATAAAAATGAGAGAAAGCATCAGTGTCAAGAGAATCACAAGCATAAGGATTTGTATACTGGCTGTTGGTTTTTGTTGTCTGTCTATGTTGGTCCAATTCTTTTTCTTAAAAGATAAAATAATGAAAGAAGGAAAATAATAACTATTGTAAATTTTATCAAAATGTTTGAACACAATTAGGTTTTCCCTTTATTTCTTAGTTTTGCAAGGAAGCCAGGAAGGTGCTGAAGACTATGCTAGTGAGAGTTTTGGTTTTATGGAAGGTTGTCTGCATCTTTAGTGAAAGCCATATGAAATGTTCATTTTAGCACTTCTCACTTAACAAGAACACTGCGTTTCAACAGGAGGCATGTGACAATTTTGTCATTAACTCAGCTCACAGGATCCCTATGTGTTTAACCCCTGTGACATTTGAGTAAATTTATAATATTCTCGTCAATGTGTGTCCTACTCTTTATGCAGTATTCCCGTAATTTTTTCCTGTTAATATTTTGAAAAGTTAGGTTCGTAGATTCTTTTAAACGACATGTCTAAACACCTCATGGCATCTTGTCTCGTGCTTTCACCTTTTACTTAAGGGAAGTCGATTTTAAAATGTAATCACTCTTGTTAATCTATATGTTGTTTGCTACCGATTCCAGGTTCTTTCTGCCAGGAAAGTTCAACTTCTTTTGGGTTATTTTGTCCGTTGTATAAGGAGATTGGGTGAGATTGAAGCTTCGGCGAAGCAGACAGAGAGTGTAGTAGTTCCGGACATTGCAGCGGAGGAAAATTCTGAGAAGTATATACTGGAACTTCAACCTGCTATAAAGGGATTAGAAAGTCAAATTCTTGAAGCAGACCTCGTTCTGTGGACTGTGGGATCCAAACCTCTTCTTCCTCATGTGGAGCCACCTTATAACAGAACTCACCAACTTCCCCTAACTGCTCGAGGACAAGCAGAAACAGATGAAACTCTACGTGTTAAGGGCCATCCTCGAATATTTGCTCTTGGCGACTCTTCTGCTCTACGAGATTCAAGTGGAAGGCTTCTTCCAGCGACTGCGCAGGTATAATGCTCCCAATTCAACTTCATTTATGAACTTGTTATGCCTTGATGATGACCTGGGACACTTGGGGTGTCTGCTCATTTCTCTTCACAGGTTGCCTTTCAGCAGGCTGACTTCACTGGTTGGAATCTGTGGGCAGCAATCAATGATCGTCCATTATTACCGTTCAGGTTGGCATCCAAGGATTTTCCTTTAATTAGTGACCTTATACTCAAGTTTATTTTGTAATAACTAATGAAATTGCTTAACTTGTACAAGATATAACTGGTAACCATCACTAACATGGAACTGCATGCTTTGGAACTTTAATGTGACATTGGAAGATTTTTGATACTACCTTCTCTTGAGTTCTTATCTCCGCCAAACATTTTCCCGGTTGGATGCTGCCTATTTTAGCTAGATGTGATTATAACGACTGCTTGCATCTTTCATAAATAACTTGCACTAAATGGATCCCCATAACCTCGCCTATCCATTTTCAGGTTTCAAAATCTAGGAGAGATGATGACACTGGGTAGAAACGATGCTGCAATTTCACCAAGTTTCATTGAGGGGGTAACATTAGACGGTCCTATTGGTCATAGTGGTAATTTTTCCATTTCCTCATAAATTTTGCTCGTCTTTCTCCTCTTTGGCATTATATCCTTAGCAATGAATTTTCACTTATTGCAGCGAGGAAATTAGCATACTTGATCAGATTACCAACAGACGAGCATCGGCTTAAAGTTGGAATCAGCTGGCTCACCAAGTCTGCCATTGATTCAGTTGCTTTATTCCAGAGCACCTTAACAAAGGTTTTATCAGGCTCGTAGATTTTCTGTCTCGATGGTAAGACTATAGTACATGCCTTTGTTATATAATCGTTACCAATTTTATCTTTGGTTCATCGAGACGACTCGAGCTATAGCCACTAGCTTAGGTGATATTTTCTTTTTCATATTCTTGTGAAGCTAGTTTGTCTAAATTCATGCATGAGTAGCTAATATGAGCTCAAATGTCATTTATGCTTTACATTCACTAGAGATCATAGGGAAATAATCATTATTTTCATCTGATAAATAGCGTAAGTATTGTTTACCACGAAAACTTTGAATTCGTTCTCTTTTTCATAGATAGTTTGAAAATTATTCAATTTTCCACCTGATATATGGAACAGTATACAAATTATCCTTTTTATTTAGAGAAAATTATTCGTTTTCCATCTCATGAAAGTATAAAAGTTAACACATTTGAAATTTCAGGTGGAAAAGGAATGATTTCAAAGTTACAAATGGTATTTACGTTATTTATCAGATAAAAAAATGATAATTTCCCGAGATTATATAATGGCTTAATGAAAAATCTGCTTTACAATTGAAAAAAATGAAATTAAAATTCTTTATCACTAGTATTTTCTTCCAATAATATGGACTTATTTATGATACTTCTAAAAATAAATTGCTAATCTATACTTTAGTTTTGAACAAATTTAACTTGTTGGTTTTTGAGGTAACAAGTAATTGTCTAACGGTCCCCAAGTGGCGTGGCTTGGTGGTGAAGGGCTCAGGATTTCACTTTGAGGTTCTGGGTTCGAATCCAGGGAGTGCGTTTCTTGTAAGAGCCTGGGATAGCCGGGGGTTTTACCTGTTCCGCTAAGCTCGGAAGGAGGGTTTGGCGGCGGGGTTTCCAAAAAAAAAAAAAAGTAATTGTCTAACGGTTATACATATCCGACTGAGCAATTATATGAATAATTTGAATTTTCTTGTCTCTAATAATTAGTTTTTAATACGTACTAATCGCTCCAACGACGATTTGAGTAATCTGGGATTAATCGGAAAAAAAAAATTGAAGATTAATCGGAAATTAATCGGGAATAATAAATTTGATATTTTGCATGATTGAGAATAAAAAAATCCAAAATTTATCTTTCAAGATCTTACAAAAATCACTAAAAACATTTATTTATGATGAAAAATGCTAAACAATATAAATAGTGATTGTTTTAATATAAATAGAAAACATTATCCTTATTTAAGAAAATATAATAAGTTAAGGATATTGGTATTAATATCTAGGTAATAATTCATTTAAATTGAAACATATTCTCATAAATTTTCATCGTTTCTAATTAAATTTTCTGACACAAAATCATCCATCGAAATCCTAAAAATTTGAAAATTTGGAAATTAGAATAAAAAATTAAATAAGATAATTTTTTAGAAATAAAAAATATGTCGATTAATTATTCAAAATCGATCGGATCAAATTAAATCTTCAAACTCGATTAGTTAAAACACATAAAATCAATCATTGTGTTGACTTTATCTTATATCTCTAAATAAACTTTGATTATCTATTGTTATTTTAATTTATTTTTTATTGGGTTGGTTTTGCATAATAGACTAAATTTTTGAAATACCTAATCTTGCCTAGCTAAACTTTGAAATACATCTCAAGGATGGAAGATTAATGGTTGAACAATAACTAACAATAACTTAAAATTTTGGTACTCATTATTATTAAAATTTTAAAATATCTTGAATTATATTATTATTATTATTATTTAAACTTGTCAATTTTTTTTTAAATAAATGGGTGAATTAAGTATATATTTTTTTTAAAAATAAAATAAAATGAGACAATTATGCAAAAGAGTAGTTACCAATTATTTGGGGAATGGGCAACGAGTGCATTACCATCTTATCTATCTACCCCTCACACCACCGTCTGCTTAAAATTGGGAACTGAAAGCAAGTGGAACATTTAATTACTGTGGTCCACTAATCATCATAGCTCCATGAGATTTTATTACGTTAGAAATAGGTAAGTGAATAATTTTTTATATTTATTAATTGAACGGATCTAATTCTCATAGTTTTCGGATTTTATTATCACATTTTTTTTTTGGTATAATCAATAATAATCTGTTAAACAAAAGTTAATCTCTATAAAAACAATAGAAACATTTGAATTCTTTTTTTTTTTAATAACAATATAAGGAAATATATAAATTAAAACAAAAAAAAAAAAGAAGAAAAAAAAAAGAAGAGGAAGGAGCTTAATTGAGTTCTATATAGGAGTGTGTATTAATCGGTTTTAACCGATTAACCGAACCGTTCCAACCAATTTTTTTATAATGATTCGGTTATTGTGTTTAAATCGGTTTTTTCGGTTAAGATTTTTAATTTTTTCGATTTTTCGGTTCGGTTAAGGTTATGAGATTTGTATAACCGGACCAACCAATTAACCGATTACAAACCATAATTTGACTTTATTTATATTTTTAATTAAAACGAAATTAAAATTTTACCTTCTGCCTCTACTGAGTGTAGTTGTAGACTATTTTTTGATGAATTTAATTTTTTTCTTCTGTTGTTAAACACTTATATATTGTCTTTTTGATGAATTTAAATTTGTATTAATGTGTTACTGCGGATTGTTATTTGTGGAGATTTTGGACTCGTTAATAACTGAAATAACCAAAACCGATCGAAAAATAATGGTTAAGTTGGTTAATGATTATGTACCATCATATGGTTAAATCGGTTAAACATTTACTTAACCAAATAATTTCGATTTTGTTAAAAAATTAAGAATTAAGCGACCGAACCGACCGATGCACACCCCTAGTTCTATATATAAGCCATGTATGAGATATTAGCATTTCACTGAAGTTGAAATGACAGAATAATCCCCAAATATTAACAGAAATTAAAAAATAATAAATAGATACAAGAAGTATTGGAGTATAATATTTTACAATTATATTTTTATTTTATTATAAAGTGTTATATTTTACTATAATAAATATTGGAAAATAACAAATGCATACAATAATTATTGAGGTATAACATTTTACTATTGCAGATAAATATAATAGCAAATTATAATTTTTTTTAATAAAAAATATAATATTAAAATATGTTAGAGTGTATGCCCTGAAACCAGTTATGGATTTAATGGTTTAAGACATAAGGTTGTAATACAGTTTATTATGTAATTAATAAAAGGCATTTGTTATTTACAAATTCCAGTCACATAGATGCTTCCGTGCTAACCCCAAAACCTAACAAAATATAAGGTTTTATAGTAAAAATATAAAGTTTGTCATTAAATATAGTAGTAAAATATTATATCACTGTATTTTCTATATCTATTTATTATTTCTTAATTTTTAAAGCAGTGAGATGATAATAACCCTACATAAATATTCAATTTTTGGTTGATTCCGTTACGTTATTTCTGATAGGAAAATTATCATCCATCAATCGAAAAATAGGTAAAGAATGAAAATTCACTTGGTTTATGAAAATTTTCATATTTCCACCATATATTATAAAAAAATAGATATTTTATATCCAAAAATGAGTAAATGCGGATATTTTACACCCCCAAAAATTAGTTATGAAAATAATATTTTATGCTTAAAAAACTAGTAATTTGGATGTAAAAAAGTCTCTTTTAAATAACTTGAGATAGATAAATGATAAATGTTTAAAAATCATATATATTTTCATACTTTAGTTTTTTTTTTTTTTTTTTTTTTTTTTTTTGGGTAAACAAATTATAATTTCCCTTTCTGCTACCAAGTTATTAAAATCATATGTTGGAAAATCAACCTCAAATGTGGTGCGCTTATATTTATTGCATAAATATAAAAACAAAAGTATCAAGTCCCTATTATTTCAACAAATTGCAACTAACAAGAGATTTGGAGCAAGCTTGATGAGAAAAAAAAAATCCTATGGGTTTAGAGTTTTGTGGAGATTCGTTCCTATCCGGTCTGGTTTGGAGTCCATGAAAAAATGAAATTTAATTAGATTCGGTTCAAAATCGATAAACTGATTCGGTTTAGATTCGAGACCTCATATTAAGCCCTGAACATCCCAAATTATTAATTTAAAATTTTTTAAATATTAATCATCTTTATTCTGAAATATTAAATCCTAAAATAATTAGGGATCGAGTCCCCGTTTTATTCACTACTCGATTTAGAAATGATTGGTTATACAATCCTCGATCCATCTCTAATTAATATAAAAATTTCAGATTCAGGACATGTTCGATGATTGTTAATAATTCGAGTTCGGATTTGAGGACCATGATCCTCACCCCATTGTCATTCTTGGGCTGTATTTTTCACTTTCATTTAAAAGGGTAGTTAATTAATCACACATTAAGTGGAAAATTATTATAATGTTTCTAATTAATTTAAAGACAATTACTTTAGTCAACCTTTGATTAACTTTGGGTGTAACCACCATGGACAAAATCAAAACCCATGTAAATTTTCCCTTCTGCTTAGGAAACTTGCAAATTTGATTTTATGTACCAAACCTTATATTGATTTTTTAACAACTAATATTATATTATAACATTTATATGTTGACTTCATCTAAGTTGCAAAATTTGCATTAATTTTGTTTAATCCATATGGATTTAATTTAATCACATGATGATCCACTTCAAATTTTTTTTTTTTTTTTTTTTTTTTAGGTTTTATTAGAGGGTTCATACATAGACATGAAAGTGTCTCGATGAGAAAATAATAATATTATTATTATATATCAAACGAGGTCGGAGAATATCTAAGTTGATATAAACAAAACACATAAAACGATAACTAAATTTAATGAAATATTGATTTAGGAAAGAGTATAATTGCGTCAAAAGATCCCAATAGCCGATCTCACCTAATAAAAAAAATATTTTGTTTGATTTGATTTGTTTTTTTAGAATATAGTTTCTTCAATGCATGATTAGAGATGGCGCATAAGTGCGCGCGCGTGTGTGTGGGGGGAGGTGTGAGAGACCGAATTTTATTCGGTCATTATTTATTATCAATTACTGACCGAATATTCGGTCGGTAATTACTGGCGTTATAAAATGGCGCCAAATTAATTTTTACCACCGTATTTACCAACCGAATATAATATTTCGGTCGGTAATTAATCAGAAATTATTTTTTTATTATTTTAATTAATAATTAATAAAATTTACCAACCGAAAATATATAATTAATAATTTTCGATCGATAATTTGATGTTATAGTGATTAATTAATTTCTTTTATTAAGTACTGTACTGTACTCAAGTGCAACGGATCATCCCACTCCTCAATCAAATGATAATTCAACAATTTGGTCTACTGACTCAATCCCATGATGAAAATTTTTCTCATCTTCTTAATAATTTGGTTAAGATAATTAAACTTACATTAATTTTGGTGGCACCACATTTGATTAAATACATTAATTAATGGAATTTCTAGAGATAATTTTTGGTGGGCTCCCCGTTTAATTAGATACACAATTAATGGTTTTCTAGAGCCTAAAGAAGGCTGATAGATGCATTTAAAGTTAATAATAAATACATCATTCGTCCCCAAGGGGTGTGGCTTGGTGGTGTATGGTCCAGGATCTCACTTTGAGGTTCTGGGTTCGAATCCAGAGGGTGCACTTCTTGTAAGAGCCTGAGACAGCCGGTGATTTTACTTGCGTCACGGCCCAGAATGGGTGGTTTGGTGACGGGATTTCCATCGTTTCCAAAAAAAAATAATAATAATAAATACATCATTCGGATTTGAGTGCACTTTCCTTGTTTTTATTAATTAAAGGTATATATAATGACTTAGACTAGTAAGTAAGAGAGCAACACAATAAATAATTACACAAATTAATTAACATAACATTACTTTTTTATTATCACATAAATTATTTGTATATGTAAACACAACTTTTATTATAATAACCAACATTAATTTATTATAGTTATTGATTATAGTGTTAATATTTGTATGAAATATTTTGGATAAATGCTCCTTTATTTTTTAAGGGTTTGAGTTAATTATTCCTGAGGGACGTGGCTTCGTGGTATAGGACTCAGGACCTCAATAAGCCCGAAAATGGTGGTTTGACGACAGGATTTCCAACGATTCAAAAAAAAAAAAAAAAAAGTTTGAGTTAATTACTTGACTAGTTTTAGTTATAAAAATTACTCAAAAATATCTTTTGTGTATATATTTTTTAATTAAAAATTTGCTTAGTCATGTTTGAATTTTAAACCATATCAGGCAAAAAGATTATTTTACTTTTGAAAAATTAGATCTAACAGTTGTGAAAATAGAGCAATGATATACACACATACAATCTCACTAACAAAAACTACACCTCTCTCACTGTAGCTACAGTGATTGTTACAGTAATCACTGTAGCTACAGTGAGAGGGATGTAGTTTTTGTTAGTGAGATTGTATGTAAGTGTAGCATTTTTGGTGAAAATAATGGTAAAGATGGTTTGAGTAATTTTTAAAAAATATATACAGTATATAAGGACTAACTAGACATTAAATCTATGGAGTAAGATATGATTTTAGTTTTCAACAACACATTTTATTTTTATCATATTTAAACTTCTATTGACTATAGTATTTAAATTTAGGAGGAAAAAATATGTCATACACATAAATCAAGACAGTCAGTTCATTAATATATTTGTTATCATAAATAGGGTTCTTAATATTTTACTATTAAATTTACGATAAAATAACAATTGGGTACTGCACATATTGAAATATTATATTTTACTATTAAAATTATAATAAAATAATATTTTACTACTTTTACGTCAAAATCTTAATTGACTATTATATTTTAATACTAAGTTCAATTAAGTCAACTAGCATAAAAATATTAAAATATTTAGATTATGTATAACTTATGTAATAAACTATTATTTTGACATAAGTTTAAATATTTTAAAATCCGCAGCACCCAATTATTATTTTACCGCAAGTTTAAGAATATAATATAAATAACCCTAATAAATAATTACATATATAATCTAGTATTTTACATTAGGTAAGAGGTGCAAAGTAAGATTGTTGAAACAAATCATCTATCAAAATCTCTAAATAAAAAACAAATCATCTACCCTTAATAAGTTAAATACAATTAATAGGATTTATCGCCTAACCCTTGGGATCAAGTGATTTTCCAGAGAGCCAGCTAGATTTCGTAGGATGAAAGCAACCAAAACCATAAAAAGCCATTGACAAATTTAATATGCTTTTTTTCATTGATTTGATCGATTAGCGACTCCACCCCATCAAATTTGGCAAAGGAAAATATTATTATGGATACGGATAACTGACACAAATCCAATTATATATATTTACGTGATTGAATTTGTATTATTAAATTTGATTCTTTCTCTATCTTTCAATGATACAAATCTAAACATATAAGTAAGTATCTGTAGTTGAATTTGTGTCATTTATTTGTATCTCTATAATTATTCTTTACCAAAAACTGAAGTTACTTCAATAGCTGAGGTGCTGGGAAATGATTGGTAGGTGGATGATTAGTTGATAAAATAACCCTTTTTAATTAATTAGCCATCTTTTTATAAGTTAAGTCTCTTTCTATATAACATACCCCAAAATGAGGGCGGTGAGAATAAGTCTTATAGGTTAATAGAATTAGTCATGAAAATTAATAATTACGTGAATTCTTTATTCACTCACGCCGCAATGAAGAATCGATCCCGAAATCTATTATATGAAGTGAGCTAATACTGCTTTATAATTAATTAATAGTATATTTAGGATTCATGTCATAAAAAATCGACAAATTTTACACAATACAAACCCATTTTGCTTAACTTTCATGAGATATGAGTAACAAAAAAGCAATAAATCTGTTTGATGTTAGCTTTGATATTTAATAATAACAATAAATACAATACAACTTCCCTTTTGCTTTTTCTTGCCATATCCGCCCACTCTTCTATCTCTCTATCTCTTTCCATCCATCCACCATTTTTATGTATATATATATATAGATATAGGCTATAGAGATAGTGACTCTGTGTGTATTCAAATTTGTAAATTGTTTTGGTCACCACTCACAAGAAAAATTAAAATGGGTTTATTCAGTTCAGAGGGTGTTTTGTATAAGCCAGTTCATGAAGCTGATACTGATCCTCATCATTCTCATCATATTTATCTCAAAGCCAATGTCAAAGGTATATATCATTGCTCATTATCATTACTTTCATTAAATTCTATTTCGTAGCGAGAATCTTATGCACCGATTACGATGATGTTTTATATATATTCATATCTTATAAGAAAATCGTGTTTCGTTTAATGGACATGTCTTCGAACGACGAAATAATATTTCCCTGTTGTTATAATAAATGCTATTTTTTTTTTCTTGTTCGGACATATCGGTCGGACAAAACGGCACTGCTGTATCATACGTAATTTCTTTCTCTGACATCTACCTGAGCCTGTGCCTGTGCCTGTGCTGCAGTTCTGGTTCTTTTTTCTTAAACAATAATGATTAGAGAGACTTGTGTTTTTATTCCATTTGTAAAAACCGTACGTATGGCCTTGTCATTTTAATGCAAAAAATAAAAATATAATTAAATTAAATTTTGTTTATAAATTAAATATGAATATATATGTTTTTTTTTTTCTGGGTTTGATTTTAGCTCCACGTATGGCGGGGTTTCTGGTAAAACTGTTTGTCTGGTTCTTGGAATCTCCCATTTTTGGAGGATTATTACTCTACATGTTGAAGAGGAACAATTTAATTCACAAGGTAAGATTGCTTGAATCCTTTTTAATGTTTCGGTTTGATTCGGTTTGTTTCGATAAATCAATCGAATTGATCGGTTTGATTCATCGATTCATTTTGGTTCAATTCAACGATTTTCTTACCCACCCTAATAATTTATCATGAATTATGTGAAAATTACAACCTGGTTTTGTACTACTCTTAAGGAATTGTGTTTTGGTCATTTTATTATTTTTTAATGTTTTGCCAAATGTGCATGCGATATTTTGTTCCCATTCTATTAGAGAGAGAATGCCATTCTTGTCTTTTATGGATATTATTTTTACTTAAGATAATAATAATTTTTAAATTACTCATTTCATCCAAATTAGGAATGATAGAAAAATTCGAGTACAACCCAATTCGATCCAAGAATAAAATTTTAGTTTCGGGCATAGGCTGGGCTTAGGTAAAAAAAAGCTCGAGCCTGACCCATGCCCCTTTTTATTAGTTAAAAATATATTTTTTTAATTATATAAATTAATTTTTAATTCTAAATACATACATATATAACTAAACTTTGAAGATGCAATAAAAAAATACTAAAAACATTATAAATTTTAATTTTCTTTAATTTTTAAGTATTAATTTTTTTTTAAAAAAATTAATTTTGTTAGCTTACAAAATATTTTTTTTAATGTCTGGCCCGACCCGTTGCCACTCTTAATCTTGATGTTTATTAAGGATAAAAAATTATAACATTGCACGATAAATGTGACATTTTCACTTAAAAATTTATTGTGTAAACGTTAAGATCTCTACAAATTAATACTTTTATTTTATTTGTTAAAAGGGACAGCCCTAAGTTGCTATGCATTTTATAGGATCATATATGAGTTCCTAAAATATGGGCTATACCGATAAAGTATAAAAACTATACAAGTCATATTATAAAGTAAAATTTGAAATTTCTATAGATTATGGAGCCCTAATTTAATGTCAAATTTGAGGGACACAACCGAATGTTACCTCTAAATTAGTGTTTTGTTACAATTTTAACTTTCGGGATAAAATAAAAAATAAAAAAATTTGTATCATGGACCTAAATGATAAATATAAATTTTAAGAGGGATTAAAGTATAATTATTCCTTCACATTAAATATGTGGGATCGCTGAGACATAAATAGGGAAAACACATACCAATAGATTCAAATCTAACGGCTAATTTGTATATTATTATTTCAAATAAATTTTAATAAAAATAATTTAAATAAATCCCAATAACAACTAAGAAAAATAATCCATCAAAACTCAAAAGGGGGATAAACAAATCTTTTTTTTTTTTTTATGAATTTGCTTAATTTAGAAAAATCATGGAATTAAATAACAAAATAAACAAAAATTTCACCTGAATTAAGATGTATTATTTTAATAGTCATACATATGTTATAATTAATGAGTTGGCATTCATCAAGTAAATTTTTAAAAAATTAATATAATAAACTATTTTAAAGATAGGAAATTATCACTTTCTACCGGATTGAAAATAAGTGAAAGTTCAATAAAATTCAATTTTATTTTTAAATTTATCAATTTTCATCCAGAGTTTTTAATGTGTATCAATTTTTATAAATAAAGTATGGAAGAATGATAATATCCTTAAAATTTCGGATACACATCGGGTAAAAATTGATACACAACTAGCAATATTTGAGTTTAATTCAACTTTAACCTATTTTCGGGTGAAAAATGATATTTTCCCTTTAAAGATTAAAAAGAATCATTTACCACTTGATTCATATCAAATCACTATCCTCATTTGAAAAAAAAAAAACTTTTTCGTCTTGGATACCAACTATCTCATTTCCAATCGAAATTCAAAATGATTTTTTATTTCGAATGTCCCGACTAATTGTCATCACTAACTACAACAGTGATAAAGTGGAGACTTGTGTGAAAAAATAAGAGCAAACTTAGGACCGAAGTGAAAAAGTATGAAAAATTTAGGATCTTTGTGCAATTTCTTCTAAAATGTAAGTTATAAGATTTCTATCTGCCCCCTTAATCTTTAAAGTCCCATTACCGGAATCTAAAAACAGGGGTCGGTGACTCGGTGGTCACTGTAAAAAACAATAGGGATCAAAGAGAGAAATTTGCAAACAATATCTTAATTTATTTATAAAATAGGGATCTGGAAGTTATTATCCATTAATAAAATATAAAATTTAAGTAAAATGATACTTTTTTTTTTTGAAACTAAAGTAAAATGATACTTAATCACAGTATAGACTACTATAATCACTCTTTAGTCGCTGTAATTTTAGAAATACAAGTTTTATTCCCTGCGGTTTTAAAAATATATAAAGTTTAGTCAATGCCATAAAATATTTTGTATTTATTTTTTTAATATAATTTTGAAAGAAACTTTTACTATATTTAGACATTTTTGGGGGTATTCAAGTGATTTAACACCAATCGGAAAGAAAATGACTCAAAATTAACGGAAATATTTAACGACGTGGACTAAAATTTGTATATTTTAAACTGTAGAGACTAAAGTGTCGTTATGACAAACTACATGATAGTTGAGTGTCATTTTCTTTAAAATTTGAGTTTGCCAACGGCGGATGGATTGACGAACTTGATAAAAAATTTCGGATAGTTTCAAATCTAAGACAAATTTTATATGGAAAAATTGATTTCTCTCAATAGACAAATAAAAATCATCTGCATTATATGATTTCTTCTTCATACATATAGATTAAACGATCTATGAGACAATTATTAAAAAGTACATTTTATGCAACAACTCTTCCTAACCCATTAAAAATGATCACATATTCTTGAACCAATCTTATCTGGAATTGCAAATCTCAGACCAATAGGGCTGCAAAGGGGACTCACAAATCGGCCATAGGCTATAAAGTATTGAGATCCAAAATAAATTCAGTCATCAATGGTTGAATGGGACACCTACAAAAATAAAAAATAAAAAAAAAGTAAAATAGGTTGGGTAGGTAGCTCATTTTCTGAAATCCTGAATTTTTGGAATAAATAAATGTAGCAAAAATGTTGTTGAATTTCCCATTTTTAACCCCTCATCAATCAATGTCTTACATACTCACATTGACATTAGCCTTATAATTTGGCAAGAATATGAATGTCTCACTAGTTTTCGCTTCACGGATTATTATTGATTAGGTCCCGAAATGATAACCTCAGGGGATTGCCTCGGTGGTAAAGACTTTGGGCTTGAGTGGTTTGCTCCCTCTCAGGTTCAAGGTTCAAATCTCACTAGATGCATTTCCTTGGGGCCATGCCCCATGGTGTGAAAAGCCAGCGACTTACCCTGATCTGTGTTGGGAAACTTTTGAGGGCACGGGGCACAGGTCCCGGGGGTTAGTCGAGGTGCGCATAAGTTGGCCCGGACACCCCGATTATCCAAAAAAAAAAGTTCCCGAAATGATGAAAACCATGTTTAAAGACTTAGAAAACAAGACCCGTATGGTAATAGAACTAGGCCTGGTGGTGTAGGGTTCAGAATGTCACCTTGAGGTTCTGGGTTTGAATCCAGGGGGTGCACTTCTTGTAAGAGCCTGGGACAGCCGGTGGTTTTACCCGTGCCACGGCCCAGAATGGGTGGTTTGGTGGCGGAGTTTCCATCGTTTCAAAAAAAAAAAAAAAAAAAAAAACTAGGCCAAAAGATTAATAATTAAAAGAATTTTTTATTCACTTGAGCCACTAGGAATCGAACCCAAAACACTTTATTGAGAAAGCGTGTCTTGACCAAATCAGCTAACACTTGTTGATTCATAATCTTTCATTAAAAACAAACATTTTACAAATTTCACACAACACTCAAACATTTTTCAAACAAAATTTTAACATAATTAATAAAAGATTTAGAAGTTGAGAATTAAAAAGTCCAGAATTTATTTTTATCGAGTAGCATCCCTAAATTTATGGAATTGGATTCGGTGTTGAGTTTAGTTTTGTATTGAGTGTTTTTTTAGTTACGATTTCTAGTTAATAGATTATAATTTAAACTTAAATGAATTTTATCTGTTGAATGTTATTAAAACACGTGTGTCAGAAGATTATAAAAAATTCAACACAAAGCAACTCAACAATGAATCCAAATTATGGATCTAGACCTAATATTACATATCATCCTAAGAAATCTTTTTAGTTCATACATATATCATATATGTAGAGTGTAAAATAAATTTATTTGTGATTTTACTCAATGATTGATAAAGAAGTTCATTATTAATGCCATTATTTGTTATTGTTGCTTCTTTCATAAACAATAATAATTAAGCTTGGTACATTGGCAGCTTGTTTCACTTGCAGAGATGGAAGAACCACCTCACTATGTTCCCTTACATCCCTATGATTATGAAGGTTTATTTGTTTATCTTCCTTAATTTAAAGGTCGTGCTTTCTGTTTGGTCATTGGTTTGAACGGTTGATTTTAAAGCATAAATCAACATAAAATTATAAATTCAAAATTTACTTGCATATCTAGATTTGGATAAACTAAGGTGAATTATCAATTTATCTGAAAATTCTAACTGATTACATTGCAAGAACCACTGATTTCTTTAAACTTTGATTTCTCTCAAATTGCTGTAATTCCACTATCTGTACTTCCCCTTTGGTTTTGCCATCCTTTTTTCTTTTTGGAATCATTGGAAACACCGCCGCCAAGCCACCCCTTCCGGGTTTAAGCGGAACAGGTAAAACCTCCGGCTATCCTAGGCTCTTACAAGAAACACACTCTTTGGATTCGAACTCAGGATCTCAAGGTGAGATGAACCCTACACCATCAAGGCGTGGCCCCTTGAGGACAATCCTGAATAAATTTAACCTTATATGTCATTTGCCATTAACAGATTACATTGCAAGAACCACTGATTTCTTTAAACTTTGGTTTTGCCATCTTATGATGTCTTAGTCATCAAACAATCAAGGGCTGGCTGGACAGGATTCCTTAGTCATCAAGACAAGTGTCAATTTGAAAAAAATAGGGTATAACTGCATACATCAGAACCTTCCCCGTACCATGAACACATGGATTAGCATTTAGCTAAAAAACTGTGTTGAGAATTTGCCTAGAATGTCCTTAATTTGATCTTATTCTCAGCACTATCACCTTGTAAAAAGAAATATAATGTTATTGAATAACTTGTCTTCTAAGCTAACTAAGTATGTTCAATTGTTCATGCAGGTCTTAAAGAACAACAAGTCAAACACATTGATTCTGATTTATCTCCACCTGAAAAAGTTCAACAGGCAATAGATTGTTTGCCTCTACCTTCACAACAATCTAGTTTCCATCGCTGGACTGTATCGGATTATTCAAAAGCCTATAGTTCCGGAGAAATTACTCCTCGCAAGGTAAGTTTTTTTCCCTACACTAATTGCTATATATGATCACTTGCTGATGGCATGCCAATTCTTACTATCGCGCTAGGCACGACTTGCTTTCTAATAAACATAGATTTTTGGATTGTGTAGGTAGCAGAGCGATTTATATCTGCAGTCCGCGAATCTTCAAACCCTCCATTGCAAATGTCATTGTTCATTAACTATGATGAAGATGATATTCTAAAGCAAGCTACAGATTCAACTCTCCGGTATGAAAGAGGTATATAACTTTCTAATCAAACTATAGTGAGTCAAATGCTTTCAACTCTCTTGCAATTAGCTAGTTACTGCTCTAATTGCTCTGAATATTATGCTCTAAGGCATTCGTTTTCTCTACAGCGTCTTCAATTTGGTGCTCCTAGAGCTAGCATTTCATAATTCTACTTGCCAGTTTTATCTGATTTTCATTACTGTCTTCTCCAGGAGAGCCAATATCGGTTCTAGATGGAGTCCTAATTGCGATCAAGGATGAAATCGACTGTTCTCCTTACCCAACTACAGGTGATTATTTTGTTTTTACGGGGCTTATTAAGTGACCAGTCTTGCTTTAATTAATTGTCAATGTCATATATAGCTAGTTCACTAATTTTGACATTGGTTACCTGTAGGAGGTACCAAGTGGTTGCATAAATTTAGACCTTGTACAGGTGATGCATGCTGTGTTAGGCGCCTGAGATTATGTGGCGCCATTCTTGTCGGAAAAACTAATATGCATGAGCTTGGGGCTGGAACAAGTGGGATAAATCCTCATTACGGGTAAGCATTTTTTCCGCTTTGGTTGCCTTTTGTTATGCTAAAGTAAGAAGTGTGTTATGTAAACTATTTGGTCCTCTTGGCACATTCCCCACAATGCAGTTTAAATGGTTCTTTCTTATTTCCTGAATGCTATAGGGTTGCTAGAAATCCATACGACCCCAGCAAAATTACTGGAGGCTCTTCTAGTGGATCTGCGGCAGTGGTGGCCGCAGGATTGTGCCCCGTTGCCCTTGGTGTTGATGGAGGAGGTAATGGCAAATGACATATAAGGTTAAATTTCTTCAGGATCAGATGTTTTAACAAAAAAAATATTGTATATTTAGGATCCGTGCGAATGCCTGCAGCACTCTGTGGTGTTGTTGGTTTTAAACCAACTTTCGGACGCGTACCTCTTAATGGGTAAGAAATAATCATTTTCATTTCTACCTCAAGCTTCTTTCTGCATTCTTTATGTTTTAAATTATATTCCAAGTTTTTGAAACCTTACTCATTTTTAACGGAGAAATTGATATCATTTTCAGTGTTCTTCCTCTGAACTGGACAGTAGGAATGGTTGGAATTCTAGCAGCCACCATAGAAGATGCATTTATTGTGCAAGTGTTCTCTCTATGTTGTTTGTTTTCTGATCATCTATGAAACTGTGAGCTCTTATATAGTTTATCATATTCAGTTATGCAGCGATTAACGGTCCACTTCCTTCACACCAGCCCACTGATTTATCGGTAAGATTTTCTATCCGCACATTCTTGGTATATCTTAAGGTGCAGGAGCAATGTAAATCTTTCTTTGGAATTTTTAATCCATTCAATTCTGTTTTTTACCGGGTTTATATACTAGCCGAAAGTATATTTCCCAATGTTGAACTCAGCAACATCGATATCAGACATCAGACTGGCCAAGTATGGTGAGGTTAGTACACTGATTAACATATACAAATACAGTTCCATGTTTAAGAGACTTTTTCCTAATCTTTTGTTCAATTCTGAAACCACTAATTTGGAAAAAAATTAGTGGTTTAATGATTGCAGTGATGAAATAAGAGTATGCTGTTCTCGTGCAGTAAACAAGCTTTGCGAAAATTATGGTTGGAAGGTATAGGCAGTAAAGCATATGCTTCCTTTTTCGACTCCGCTTCAATGCATTATTTGAACATTCCAGTTGATTTCAGGTTAAATAATTGTGAATAAAAACTCTTAACATTCCATGGCCTTGTGATTTGTAAGACTGTAGAGGTTACTATTCCAGAAATAGAAGTGATGCGCCTTGCACATTATATGACGATTGGTTCGGAGTGTACCACTTCGCTTTCTTCTTATCTACAAAAACTGTATGTTAATTTCTTAAACATCCACTTTTTCATCACTTTCTTATTGAAATTCTGAGGTCAGGAGGATATTGACATTTCAAACTTATTGAAACAGAAACTCTTCTGAGCAAGGATGGGATGCCAGGGTAGCCCTTAGTGTCTATGGTTCTTTCAGCAGCAATGAGTATATAAAGGCTCAGAAAGTCAGGTACTTTAAAATTATTACAATTTGCCCTTAGTGTCCTATGGTTTCTGTGACATTCCAATTGTGTTTCCGTAGGAATCGTCAGATGCAGATTCATAGGAATATATTTGCCAAAGCAGATGTGATAGTTTGTCCTACAACAGGGTAAGCATCCCTCCTTGACTGACTTTACAGTCTAACAATATTGTCAAAAGGTTCATTTTCTGATCAATGTATATGACAGTGTAACTGCCTACGAAATTAAGGACGATGCTCTGAAGACCGGTGAACTTGATTACATAAACGGAGGTATGAAATGAATGATTGATTGAACTTAATTCATTATATGTTGGTCTAAACATCTATTAGAATAACACAACGGAACTTGATCAACCGCCATTTCAGCTGCGCTTGTTCGGTATCAGATAGCAGGAAATTTTTTGGGATTGCCAGCAGTGACTGTTCCAGTATGAGCTTAACAATCCATTAACTTTAACCAGGTACATACCGAAGCATGTTTATTCGACTAACTTGGCTGTCTCGTGTCCTCGACAGGTTGGATATGACACAGCAGGCTTGCCTATTGGCCTTCAGTTTATAGGGAAGCCATGGTCTGAGCCTACATTGATGCATATAGCATTTGCAATGCAGGTAGGCTGAACTTTCATGATCTGAAAAGTATTTTCCTTTGCGTTCGTGTCCTGATTAAGGCTGTCGATACTTTTTCAGGCGCTGTGCATCTCGGAGTTCAGAAAGCCTAAGGTCTTCCATGATCTGCTCAATACAGAATAAATGCAACTGGAAATTCATTTTTCATTTGAAGCCTAATTTGTTCTTAAGTTGATGTGTTAATAGAATGTTTAATAAATGGTTGATTGGTTGTTAAAGAACTGTAGAGTTTGAATGATGGCCATGAGTTTATCAGTTATTGAGCAATTTGCTTTTGCCTATTTGCCTTTATGTTGTGCTATGAAATGCTCCTCCTAGCATGTGGTGAGAAATTTATGAATACATTAGTGCGACCGGCTGACCGAGAGCAATGCAATTTAGACATACGGTTCGATTCGATTTCGGTAATTAAAAAAATATTTATATTTATATTTATTTGATTTTTTAAAAGTTATTGTTTGATTTTCTTTAAAACAAATATATATAATTATTTTTAATTTTTGATTCGGTTCGATACAATTTGGTTTTTTCAGGTTTTTAATAATGACAATAAAAAAATTAAAAAATTCATAACATTTATTCAATTTTTTTTGCACTGTAGCTCTTCTGATCATCACAACTATACTAATAAATTTTTTTTACGAGATACAATCATCATTTAAATTATTTAAAATATAAAAAAAAAATAAAAAATCATAAAAAATGTTACAAATATTTCATGAAATTAATCATCACTAAATACCAAATAATTTGTCCATAATAATTCGAGAGCGAACTGAAACAAAGTGAAAACTGAATGGTTCGAATTCAACTGAATCGAATTTGAATCGTTTGACCAAACAATCGGAACCGAACCGAACCAATTCGGTTCAGTTTTGCATAACAGTTTCGGTTTAGTTCAGTTTCAAACCAAAACCAAACCGAAATAATAAAAATCAGGGGCAGGGCAGCCAACAATTGGTTACAACAGTTTGTAAATATTACAATATAACTTGTCCATAACAGTTCATAAGATAATATGACAATAGTTTTAATCTAAACAACTAAATCGAAAAGATAAGTCAACAATAATTCACAAATAAAATAAAATAAAAAGACATTTAAACAATAATTCACAGATAAGTCAACAATAATTCACATAATTGATTGCAATATCATTCGCACTCGTATTATCAATTGTTATTGTGAACACTCTCTTTATGCCCCAATCAAGCAAACAAGTCGCAATTTTCTTGCTAATCGTCTCCCCTCAATGATCTTTGATCAAGATAAAACTTTGAATCCTTCTAGGTAGCTTCCAGTTACTATCAATAAAATGGTATAAGACCACTGTTGTGATATTTTATATCGTACCGCAAGTGTACGGTGTCAAGTTTTAGCAAAGATGAGTGAAGAGTGTCGAACCCACAAGGATTGTGTTCAACTCACATTAAGTACTATAATTAGTAAATCTAACGGTGGATGTTTCAGGTAAGCAGGTTTTATTGCTGAGGTGGCTTTGATTTCAAGACTACTCTATTAAATTTTAGATCGAGTCCTTATATAATAAGTCATTATTTTGATGGTTGAAAGTCGAATATTTTCTTTTTGGGTCTATTATCGTAGTCTTTGTATTAGGTAGTGTTTTGTCACGAAATGTCAAAGGGGGAGATTGTAAGTTCCATTTTTTTGGCACTGTCTGTGACAAAACAAGTTCAATTGAGTTGTAATTCATCTTGAAGATCTTTGTGCAATTGAACTGGTTTCTGGTCATGCTGGAGCATTTTCGTTAGTACAACGTTCGTTGCAGCGTTCAAACGTGTGGCGTTAGTGGCACGTTCTTCATTGGGTTCGAACAACATATTCCAGAGAGCAAAAGTTCGTGGTACGTTCGAGAAAGCGTTCGAACAAAACATTTCAGAGAGCCAGTGTTCGTGGTGCGTTCGAGTAGCGTTCGAACGAGTCTTTCCAGTGGGCACGCGTTCATGGTGCGTTCGAGTAATCGTTCGAACGCGACTGCGATCTGAACGAGTTTTTGAGCCTTTTCACTTTGAAAAACCCTAGATCTTCACCCTACCTATAAATAGAACATGTAGTCACCATCCCCATTAGTTGAAACATATTTCCCTTGAGCCAAAATCTCTCAAAGCTTTCAACCTTTCTTGATTCCACCATTGAAGACTTCTTATCTTCTTGTCTTCTTCATTAATGGTGTGAATCCCTCTTTGATAAACCTTCAACACAACCAAACCCAAAATTCCTAATCCTTCAGAGTTCTCAAGGAGGAAGATTGGTAGTCGGAGTTCCGGCGTGCGTAAGAAGTTGATTCACTTAGAGACTTCAGTGGTTCAGAAGAAAACCGTGGTTTGCGGGCTTAAGGAGTTCCTTGGGTTCTTACAGTCTAGAGGTATTTGAGTCGGTGAAGTTTCCACCAAAGGTCTTGACCATCGCTGTAAGTTTTTCTCTATATAGTGGATTGGGCTGGCAGCCGAGATATCCGGAGTGGTTTTTGTACTCGCACGAGTTTTTCACTTCGTCACCAAAATTATTGTGTTGATTTTGTGTGATTGATTTAATTTTCCGCTATTTATTTTATTTGTTTATATTGTGGTTATTTGTTGAGAATCCATAGGCACATTAGTTAGGACTTGTCTTAACTATTATGATAATTTCCGCATAGGGTCAGAACTTAGGCTAATCACGAACTTTCAGCTTTCTCATCTAAGAACATCTGCATATCGTCTCTAGATATAGTTTTTCGAGATTTAACATCAAACCGAGGAATTGACACACCGTAAAAATGCCGAAACTCTTTATTTTCCACAAAGGTAAAATGTAATTCATCAATTATGATCAGCAGTTTATAAGACATTAACTTCCTTTGAGTTTATTTTTATTTTACATCTTATGAGAAAAACTTTTAGGATTTCTAATTATTATAACTTAAATCTCAAGATATACTGAATGATATACATATTGTTTCATCTACTAAGTTAATTACTCAAAAATTGAGAGATGAATGATGTGATGACTTGATTTCTATGGTAATATTTTTTGTGAATCAGTTAACATACTTGTCCAAGATTTGAGTGCTTCTTCTGTTGCCAGAAGAGGAAGGGCTCGCCATCAACATGATGAAATCACAATGGAGCATCATTACAAAATTTACATTTCAATGTTGTGATTGACTCTCAATTGCAGGAACTAAATAACAAGTTCAATGATCATATAATGGAGTTGTTTAAACTTAGTTCCATTTTAGACCCAAAAAAGATGCCTGTATTTTTCAGAATTGATGACATATGCGAACTGGTTCAGAAATTTTATCCACAAGACTTTGAAGAACATGAGATGTTGTAATTAAGAGTACAATTATAGCATTTCAACTATGTGCGACAACTTTATAAGTTTGAAGAATTATCAACCATATATGATTTGTGTCAATGGCTGGTGAAAATAAAAAGGTACGAGAGTTATCCACTTGTATATAGGGTAATTACTCGTATTCTAACTCTACTTGTTTCAAAACAGCAACTACAGAACGAACTTTTTCAACGATGAATAAAATTAAAAATGAACTTTGTAACAAGATTGAAGATGAATTCCTTTCTGACTGTTTACTGCTATCTATTGGAAAAGAAATTGCTGAAAAGTTTTCTGTAGATTCACTTATAAATAATTTTCATGAGTTAAAAAACATATGTTTTTTTTTTACTCTTGTTGACAGATGATTTTCGTCCCGATGGTAGTTTCGAGATAACTCACCCGAGACAACCTTCCCTCAACCTTGAATTTGTTTGGTTATGGGGAGACCAAAGATAAATTTAGTAAAATGTGAGAAAAACGTAAAGGTTGACAAGAGAGTTTTAACATGGTTCGACGGAGCGAATCCAGCCTACGTCCACGGGCTCAAAACGGTGGGGGTTGTTTTTATTGCCTAAATTAACTCGGCCGACCTATTCTGAGTGAGGTCCGGATGAGACTGAGCAATTTGAAGAGTTTTACAAGTAGTGCTCATTTTCTTTTAGTTACACGTTTTTCTATCTGTTTTTCCATCCCTTAACAAATGAATCTAGTATTCCTTTATATACTCAGGAATTACAAAACTATTCCTCTTACTTTATGACGTTTCCCGCGTGAAGTCTTGACTGATCAATGGGTTCTCTGCCCTAGGTCTGTCGTCGCCGAAAGCAAGCATGTCGTCTGACGGTCTGTCACATCACTCTGCTTTCTTCACTGCCACACGCAACATACTGGATCCAGCCTGTAAATATCTTTCGTACAATAACACATATCAGAGATGCCCTAATCACACATCGGTCTCCAAATGATCGGCCAGATGGTTAACCGGACTACCCAAACTGATCTTGGCCTGATCCAAAACGTCTGAAATAATAAAAATCAGGGGCAGGGCAGCCGGCAATTGGTTACAACAGTTTGTAAATATTACAATATAACTTGTCCATAACAATTCATAAGATAATATGACAATAGTTTTAATCTAAACAGCTAAACCGAAAAGATAAGTCAACAATAATTCACAAATAAAATAAAATAAAAAGACATTTAAACTTGTCTGTTGTCCATAATACTAAAGTGATAATATAACAAACAAAAAAACCACAAAAATCCTCATAGTTGAAGATCTAACATACTTCACAGCATTGCGAATGTTCTCTATACTAGCATTGTGTTCCTTTAAGCCATCTTAGACAATTAAATTCAAAATGTGTGCACAACACTACATATGCATATATTGACCATCCAACACTATCCCATCTTCTTTCCAATTCATAAGCTTTCTTTTCATATAATTGATTGCAATATCATTCGCACTCGTATTATCAATTGTTATTATGAACACTCTCTTTATGCCCCAAGATAAAACTTTGAATCATTCTATGTAGCTTCCAGTTACTATCAATAAAATGGCATAAGACCACTGTTGTGATATTTTATATCGTACCGCAAGTGTACAGTGTCAAGTTTTAGTAAAGATGAGTGAAGAGTGTCGAACCCACAAGGATTGTGTTCAACTCACATTAAGTACTATAATTAGTAAATCTAACGGTGGATGTTTCAGGTAAGCAGGTTTTGTTGCTGAGGTGGCTTTGATTTCAAGACTACTTTATTAGGTTTTGATGGTTGACAGTTGACTATTTTCTTTTTGGGTCTATTATCGTAGTCTTTGTATTATGTAGTGTTTTGTCACGGAATGCCAAATAGAGAGATTGTAAGTTCCATTTTTTTGGCACTGTCTGTGACAAAACAAGTCCAATTGAGTTGTAATTCATCTTGAAGATCTTTGTGCAATTGAACTGGTTTCTGGTCATGCTGGATCATTTTCGTTAGTGCATTGTTCAAATGTGTGGCGTTAGTGGCACGTTCTTCATTGGGTTCGAACAACATATTCCAGAGAGCAAAAGTTCGTGGTACGTTCGAGAAAGCGTTCGAATAAAATATTCCAGAGAGACAGTGTTCGTGGTGCGTTCGAGTAGCGTTCGAACGAATCTTTCCAGTGGGCACGCGTTCATGGTGCGTTCGAGTAGTCGTTCGAACGCGACTACGATCTAAACGAGTTTTTGAGCATTTTACTTTGAAAAACCCTAGATCTTCACCCTACCTATTGACCGGCGTAAACACACACGTATAACGCAAGCGTACGTATCGTTCAAGTAGTATAAAAAGTATCGATCCCACGAGGACTTAATACCTAATCTATTAATTTTATGAGGTCAAATGACTACTAGTATCTAACAGGTTGATTGATTGATTTGAAATGGTGATGATTCTAAATTTAAAAACAAGTAAATAAAATTACACAAAAGTAGGTTTAAGAAAATTCAATATTAAAAACTATTTAGGGTTGTGAATCTTTCTAATATCTTTTAAAAGATGAAGTGGTTATTTCATGGTTGTGTAATAAATATGTTTACTAACCTAGAACACTAAATTATGCAAAAGCCTTTGTCGATGGTCAGACACAAATACACAGTTTAACCCAATTGAACCATATGTCTATGTCAACCAAATTATCTGGATTCATTAAGTTTAAGTTCCAATTATGGCTACCCCCGCCCGACATGTATATGTCTATCCTGTAAGGAAATCTATTAAAGGGTTATCTATCCTCAAGGAAGATCGTGGGCTATTAAGTCTAAGGCCGAAACCTAAAATTCTTTTGTCAAGTTTATTTTAGATTTACCACATCAATCTTATTGGTGATCAGACAACAAGAAGCATTAAGCTTAAGACTTAATAAGTAAACCTTTAAATTACCCAAATTATAAAATAACCTCTTATAAACCGGTGATATTTGAATTCATCACAATCCCAGATAACTAACTTAGTTACGACACATAACTAGGGCTAGTAAAAACTTAAAAGTAAAAGACATAAAGTAAAAATGCTGAAAAGTAATTGAGGTAAAGTAAAAGCTGAAAAGTAAATTACAATAAAATAAAATGGTAAGGTAAAAGGATCAACTTTTACTATTTACTATTTAGATATCTCCCTTAATATAATATATTAACTTGTGATTATTTTACCAACCAGCCATATAGGCGGTAACCTGATTAAGTCAAATTAAGTCCACCCAGCCATAAAGGCGGTACAAAAATAAACCTGCCATATAGACGGTAAGAAAATTTAATTACCAACCTACCAATCTGGCGGTATCCTTGATTAGTCAGGTTTAAACCAGATTAAAATGAATTACCAACCGACCAATATAGCGGTATCCTTTTTAAGTCAAATTTTAAATAGTGAATATATTATTGTAGACATTGCATTTTTGCATGTGAAACCCGATGAGGAGTCTCGTATTGATGCACCACCTTTAGGTCGTAGGAGTCGCGGAAAACGGTTGTCGGAAAGGCAAAGTCAAGAATTGACATGTTTTGTTTAAGTTCGCTCGGAGTTCGCTTGTTGAAAGTTCATTTTTTAAACGTATCTCTTAACCCGAAATCACCCCAAACCATTCTAAAGCCACCTAAGCACCCAAACCCACATCCAAAGCCCATAAAACCAAAATAAATCAAACACCAAGCCCACCCTCCATTAGGCCCACGACCATAACACTAAAATTACCCCTCCTTACACTATTCCAACATGATTTACCCATATACCAAACTTACTTTAACCATTCCACCTCACTTTAACAAAATATTAAATAAATAACACTTCACTCATTCAATACCCATACCTCACCCATATTCACTCATTCAAACCCATACCTCACCCATACTTCACTCATTCAAACCCATACCTCACTCATTCACACCCACACCTCACTCATTCAAGCCCATACTCACTCATTCAAACCCATACCTCACTCATTCACACCCATACCTCACTCATTCACACTTACACCTCCACTACACCATTTGCCTATATAAACCATCATTTTCCACCTTGAAACCCCTAACACATACCTAAGGAGATCAAGCACACATCAAGCAAAGACTCAAGCATTTTGAAAGATCAAAACAGCCCTACATCTTCCCTGCACATCACGCCCACACACCCCTCCTCACTGCCCACTGATTCACGCACATTACAGCCCTCAATCAGCCCTCAACCTCACGTAGTTGGCCTCTAATTTCCTCTATAATTCAAGCACACTACAGCCTCTGTCCAGACCTGAAGATTCATGCCATCACAGTCCCCAAACCAGCCCCATTTTCACGCCAAGATAGCCTCCAAACAGACCTGAAACTCACGAACATACTGCCTGAAATTAGCCCCACGAAATTGCACCCAAATCACCCTTATTCCCCCCTCAAACCAGTGCACAAACTGACCTTATCAACCCTCTGAAGGTCACGCCAAACAGCAGCTCAAGGGGACTCCAAACAGCGAACAAAAGTGCGAAACAGTGAGCAGAACATTGAACCAGCGAACCAGTGAAATTGTAGTGCCTTTGCCCTTCCGACGGCCATATAACGCATCTCCAAGGAACGACATAAAAAGGTTAGACCTGAGGGTTTATATTACATAATTTTCTCGCATAAAATAATGATTTAAAAATTTATTTTTGGTATTTTAGCATGAGTAGTTAACTTGGCATGTCGTTTAGGAGTAACTCACATGAAATAATGGCTTAGAAAAATGTACTCTAGGTGTTTAATGTGTTAATTAGTTTAGTATGTTGTATTAAAATTATTCACATAAAATAATGATTTAGGAAATGTATTTTCACGTGTTTAGTATGAATGTTTAGCTTGGCATGTCGTTTAGGAGTAACTCACATGAAATAATGGCTTAGAAAAATGTATTCTAGGTGTTTAATGTGTTTAATTAGTTTAGTATGTTGTATTAAAATTATTCACAAAATAATGATTTAGGAAATGTATTTTCACGTGTTTAGTATGAATGTTTAGCTTGGCATGTCGTTTAGGATTAATTCACATGAAATAATGACTTAGAATGGTTATTTGGGCATGTTATTTAGAACTGGTTCGCATGAAGTAATGAATTAGTATATGATGCGATTTTGGGGTAAATGAAGTATGTGTTCCTTCTTGTGGTATATTGGATGGAAACCCGGACATAAATTCCATAGCCGAATCCGAATGGACGGTATTATGGTTTGCACTCGGGATACAATGCCCCGTACCACTTGAAGGATTCACTTATTTCGTTTACCCAACTTGTATTTGAGCATGATTAGGTTGTTAGAATGTAATTTCATTTCAAGCATATTTTAGGTATTTACCTTTTGTATTAGGAATTTAAATTAAGGCATGTTTAGATTACTATGTATGTAGCATGTTTGGTTTGTGATGTCGGATGTTGCCGTTATGAAAAGTTTACTGTTGAAGCATGCAAACCTAGAATTTAGACTACTTTGACCAACATGTATGTTGAGTAGACTTGGTTAATATTGCACAAATCCATTCATTACAAGTGACATAAGTAAGGGACTATTCCGAACCCAACGGTTTGAGGTCTTCCCTTGCGAGGGGTGAGTGCGGCCTTAAATCTCATTTTCCCGGTTCACACCGGGTGGCGACTCCTTATTCTCCGGTTTAGTCCCCCGCGGGCTAGACTGTATTTTCGTCGTCCAGTTTCTGTTGTCTACAGTCTGGCGACTCCACTGGGGATAAGAGAATTGGCCTCGAATAGTCTTGTAATGTTTGGATTTGTGTTTACTGTAAGTTTAGGGAATTTAATCAAAGGCATTGTTAGGGCTAGGTGATGTTTGGTGTCTTCCTTCACTCACTACCTTTTTACAAGGAAAAGCTGTGAAGGCACCTAGATAATCATTTTCCTAGGGGATGGTTGGCGTCTTCCTTCACTCACTACCTTTTTATAAGGAAAAGCTGCGAAGACATCTAAATAATCATCTCATGTGATAGACTAATTTGGAGGACTCGTTGTTTATTCCTGTCACCAAGCGATAAGAGCCTAAGGGGCTTGGGTATCCACGGTGAGCTTTGCTCCGCCCTCCCTCTGGGGAATCTACAACGGGAAGTCCATTTGACAGTTAGTCACATACCTTAACTTGTTGACATATAAGGTGCACTCACTTGGTCGTTTGAACCCTTGAGTGGGGAGTCCTAGTTGTGGGTAATCCTTTGTCAATAAGGGCCTTTGTTTACATTCCTAGAACTTACACATGAACCTTAGTTTTGTGACCAGTAAAAATTACTTATTTATGCTTGTGTTTTGGACCATTATCATTTGGATTCAGTTGGACTTTTTGTCAATAAATGTGAACTTGTTGGGCCATTTAAACAGGGACAAGTTCATGTCCTTTGACAATTAGGCCAAAAGCTTCTAAAATGGTAATGGGCTATTTTATGTTTAGGCCTCTTATTATTTGAAGTTATTTAGTTATATTATCGCAAAGTGTAAACATGTTGGGCCTTTTCAACTGGGACAAGTTTGCACTACGCAATAGTGTGACTAAATACTTTGAAATGATAACGGGCCGATTATTGTAAATTCTTTTACGAGCTTATTTATTTCGTGCATTGATACTCATCTCACGCACATCATGCATACATGCATCATGCTAACCCTTGTGTTTAAAAAGCCATCATAGATACCTGTTGGGTTAGAAAAGAAGGCAGACTCATCAAAAGACCAGTGATAAACATGAGTGCATCCAATAATGAGGTATCTCGTATGGATCAATTCGAAAACAGTCTCGCCAAGATCACTGAACAGTTGCAAGCCTTGTCTACTGCTGTGGCTGGTATAGCCGGGTCCCGTACCGGGGGAAGTTCAGAAAATGCAAGGCAGGAAGTGCCTCCGAACAGATTAGGGGATGATGTCCCCATCTTTGATGATGACATGGCAGAATATGCGGCAGGCCGAATATCAGAGTCTCAGACAGAGTTGCAAAAGCTCCGAGAACAGGTTGAATCAGTTACCCGCAAGATGAGGGGTAAGAATGAAGATTTACTGAATTACGAGTCGATGACTTTTGAAGAACAATTGCCGGCTAACTTCAAAATGCCCGATCTGGCTAAATTCAATGGAAACGGGGATCCGAGGGTACATCTCCGTCAGTATGTATCCATTATGAGTTCAGTCGGTCTATCGCAACGCCAGGCCCAGAAAATGTTCGGGATGTCACTTGAGGGGGCTCCCGTGGTATGGTACCACAGTTTGGAGAAGAAAGTGAAGGAAGATTGGAGGGAGTTGGCCGATGCCTTTCTGAAACAGTATGTCACTGATCTAGAGATCGATCTGTCACTCCGTGATCTGGAGAATGTTAAGCAAAAACTGGAGGAGAACTTTAAAGAGTATGTAGACCGATGGAGGAGTCAATTATTGAAGATGCAGACTAGGCCCTCGGAGAAGGACCAGATTAAAATGATTATCAAGGGCACCAAACCCTCCATTTACAGCAAGTTGAGGAGGATGACCTCCATGATTACGGACTTTCGGCAGTTAAGGGAAACTGTCATGGACATTGAAGAAGAAGAGGCGGAAAACAGAAAGTTTTATGGCCTAAGTAGGAGACCTATTGGAGGGACATCAGGTATCAAACCTGTTTCTGCGGAAGTTGCTGCCATTCGAAACCGGAGATTTTCCAACCTGGGGAGGCCTCTGTCAAAGGTGCTAGAAAAATTGAAAAGGCAAGGACTCTTAAAATCCTTGGAAGCTAAACCATTACCCAATCCCCTACCACCACATTATAACCTAAGCCTTTACTGTCACTTTCACCAACAAAAAGGCCATGACACCGACAATTGTACCCGACTCCGCCATGAAATCCAAGATCTAATAGACTCCAAGAAAATACCCGACCCAGAAACAGAACAGCCTGACACACACAGAAACCCCTTACCTAATTACCGCGCTGTACCACCACCAACCTACATGGTCAACTCTGGCCTCCCAGAAGACTATGTCTTACAATCCTTTCACCCCCAAGCCTTTTGCCTTGGAATTTGGGACAGCAATAGTGAGGATGAACCAGAGCAGAAAAAAAACTTTTGGCTTGATTTCTCCAGCAGTGATGAAGAAGATGTAAGGGGAATGACCCGCAGCGGCCGCTTTTACGATGATGTGGCAGACAAGGGAAAGGAAACTTTGACCGATGGTAGGGAAGTAGGGGAAAATACAGACAAGGTTGAGGGAGATACGGTGATGAAGCAGTTGAAAAAGACCCGGGCTCAAGTTAGCATCTGGGATTTATTGTGTACGTCTCAAGAGCACAGACAGGCCTTGGTTGAGGCCCTTAATAAAATTGTGGTGCCTGAAGATGCCAACCCTGCGATGCTTGTCGGGTCAGTCCGAGGAGAAACTTTGCATAAGATTACTTTTTCAGAAGATGAACTCCCGGCTGAGGGGAGAAACCACAACAGACCCTTGTTTATCAGGGCTGAGGTGAAGGGGAAGAAGACCTCATGTGTAATGGTGGATGATGGCTCGGCTATCAACGTGTGCCCACTAAAGATTCTGGCAAGACTAGGCATGAATGCAACAGACTTAGAACCCTCCAACATGACTATCAAAGCTTATGATGACAGCAAGCGCGGAGTTGAGGGTACCTTTGTGGCCATGGTTAAAGTGGGCCCGGTGGAGGATGAAGTGGAGTTTACTGTTCTGGACATCCCCGCCACCTTTGCTTTACTATTGGGGAGGCCGTGGTTTCACAAGCTCGGGGGTGTGCCCTCTACCCTTCATCAGATGATCAAGCTACCATATGGAGGGGAAATCGTCACTATTCGAGCTGAGATAGATAATGCTGTGGCTGCTCTGGAGATAAGACCTTTCACGAGGTTCCAAGTGTCAGCAACCTTTGATGAATGGGTGGATCCTAGGGTGGCTAAAATTATGGAGAAAATGAAGTATGAACCAGGAAAAGGATCAAAACTACCGGATTTCAGAGGCCAGACAACCAGAAGAGGTTTGGGGTACAAGTCTGATGATGAGAAGCCAAATGTCAAGAAGAAGGGCATGAGACTGATGGAGTACTTTGTAAAAGCTTCGGGGTATCAAGGGGAGCCTGAACCAATAGAAATCAATGGAGTTGTGGTACCCGGATTCGAAATCTTCCAGGACCTGTTGGGAGAAAAGCCGTTAGTTGGAGGGATAAAAAAGGATGACGAGAAATGGGAGGAAGAGCTTATGAACCTGGAGACCTTAACCCTCAACGAGAAGAAGGAACGGAGAGAGAAAGATATTGTTGTAGAGGAGGAAATATCCATTGATGAGGATATTTACCTCCCAGACTTATTTGAGTGTACTCATCCTATTTTAGCAATAAAGACAATATTCCCGCTTACTTGGTTGAGTCTCCTACTTTTACATTGCATGATCTAAGCATATTTGATATCAACTCCACCAAGACGAACATCTTTAACCTTGGGGCACCTGAAGATCCTAAGGAAATCCTGATTGCAAGTGAGGTTACTTCTGAGGAAAGGGAGAAGATAGAAGAAATATTGGTCAAGTATGCTAAAGTTTTTGCTTGGTCCTATGAAGACATGCCTGGGGTAGACAGAAGCATTGCTCAACATTCTATTCCGACTTATCCGAATATGAGGCCAGTGAAACAGAAACTTCGACGAATGAGACCAGAATGGGCTGAGAAAGTTAGAGAAGAAGTTAAGAAACAGATAGACGTGGGGTTCCTGGAAGTGGTAAAGTATCCTGAATGGTTGGCAAACATAGTGCCTGTACCAAAGAAAGACGGGAAGGTCAGAATGTGTGTGGATTACAGAGACCTCAATAAAGCTTGTCCGAAAGACGACTTTCCTCTACCGCATATAGATGTATTGGTTGATAGTGCAGCTTTGTCAGCTATGTACTCATTTGCAGATGGGTTTTCAGGATACAATCAAGTTCTCATGGCAGAAGAAGACAAACACAAAACCGCTTTTGTCACTGAGTGGGGTACTTATTGTTACAGAGTAATGCCATTCGGGCTCAAGAATGCAGGAGCTACTTATCAGCGGATGGCCACTACCTTATTCCACGACTTGATGCACAAGGAAATTGAAGTGTATGTGGATGACATGATGGTGAAATCCGAGACAAGAGACGGACATATTGAGGCACTTGAGAAGTTCCTCCAGAGGGTTGACAAGTACAATTTGAGATTGAACCCCAAGAAATGTGTATTTGGGGTAACGTCAGGGAGGTTGCTGGGACATACGGTTGGGATGAGAGGAATAGAAGTTGACTCTGAGAAGATCAAAGCAATCACTGAGATGCCGGCCGGCACCAAAGACGGAAAAGGAGGTCAGAGCATTCCTTGGGAAGATTCAGTACATCAGTCGGTTCATAGCCAAGTTGACATCAGTATGTGAACCTATCTTCAAATTACTGAGGAAGGATCAGCCGATAAAGTGGAATGAGCAGTGTCAAGCAGCCTTTGACAGAATTAGAGAATACTTGGTAAAGCCTCCTGTATTGAAACCTCCGAGACCGGGCAGACCTTTGATATTGTATTTGGCCATAGAATCAGAAGCACTGGGGGCAATGATGGTACAGGCAGATGAGACAGGGGTGGAACATGCAGTTTACTATCTGAGTAAGAAGTTGCTCTCGTACGAGGCTCGTTATCAAGAGGTAGAGAAGATCTGTTTGGCAGTAGTATGGGCCTCCAGAAAGTTGCGGCATTACTTCCAGTCCTACAAGATCCAAGTAGTGGCGAAAGAGAACCCTTTGAAATATCTGCATTCTGTGCCTTCACTAGTGGGAAAGTTGGGCAGATGGTTAGTATTGTTGACAGAGTTCGATGTTGAGTACCTCACTTCCAAAGTAATCAAAGGGCGAGCAGTAGCCGAATTCCTAGCACTACAGCCTATTGAGGGGGATCAGTATAAGTTTGAATTCCCAGATGAAGAGATCAGAGCCATAACAGTTCAGGGATGGAAAATGTACTTCGACGGAGCAGTTAATCACAAAGGAGCCGGGATCGGGATTGTGATAGTAACCCCCGAGGGAGAAACTTTGCCCATGGCCAAGAGGTTGACATTCAGAGTAACGAACAACATGGCCGAGTATGAAGCATGTGCTTTTGGGTTGACTGCGCTGATAGCCTTGAAAGCCAAAGATGTAGAGGTCTACGGGGATTCGATGCTGGTGATCCGACAGATGCAAGGAGAATGGGAATTAAAAGAGGAACGGCTAAAGCCCTATCTTTTCCATCTCAGAGAAATAGCACAGGCTATCCCCAACTGTAAGTTTCAACACTTGCCACGAGAAGAGAATCAGATGGCAGATGCACTGGCCACACTTGCAGCTACTTGGGAAAATCCAGAGAAGTTAGTGATGAGACCGTTGTTGTTGACTACGGCAAACAGGCCAGTTCATGAGACAGAAAGAGTTCTGGAAGTGGGGATCGACGATGGTAAACCTTGGTACCATGACATTCAGAGGTATCTGGAGCACGGGGAATTCCCAGAAGGGGCAGGCAAAAAAGACAGATTAGCCATTCAGAAACTGGCTTCTCAGTATGTGATCTTGAAAGGGGAACTGTACAAAAGGCAAGCCAACGGCGTTCAGTTGAAGTGTTTGAAAAATGAAGAGGCTCAGAAAGTGATGGAAGAGGTACATGCCGGGGTATGTGGCCCGCACATGAATGGGTTGAGCTTGTCCCGCAAGATAGCGAGACAAGGTTTTTACTGGTCAACCATGGAGACGGATTGCGCGAAGATGGTAAAGCACTGTCATGACTGTCAAGCACACGGTAATTTGAATCACTTGCCGCATACAGAGTTGCATGGGCTGTCAGAGCCGTGGCCTTTCTCAGCATGGGGAATTGATATGATTGGAGAAATCCGACCAAATGCGTCGAATGGGCACCGCTTCATAGTAGTGGCCGTAGACTACTTCTCGAAGTGGGTGGAAGCCGAGTCATTTCGGAACGTCACAGCAAAGCAGATGGCCAAGTTCATAGCACGGAACCTCATTTGTCGGTATGGTATGCCGCACCATGTGGTCACAGATAACGGGGTGCAGTTTCAGGGGGAGACAAAAGCAATGCTACAGAGGTACGGAATAGGCCATCATAAGTCGTCACCTTATAGGCCACAAGCGAATGGAGCAGTTGAGGCAGCTAACAAGACTGTGAAGACAATCCTGGCAAAAATGACAGAAAACTGCAGAGATTGGGCTGAGAAACTACCGTATGCCTTGTGGGGGTACAGAACATCAGTCAGAACAGCAACAGGCGCAACACCTTACTCCTTAGTGTATGGAATGGAAGCAGTGCTACCGGTAGAAGTGGAAATACAATCTATGAGAGTACTAGCAGAGACAGAGTTATCTGAGTCAGAATGGGTCGCACAGAGGTTTGAGCAGTTAGCATTGGTAGATGAGAAGAGGATGAAGTCCTTGCATCATATGCAAATTTATCAGAAGAGGTTGGCTCGAGCATTTAATAAGAAGGTACGTCCTACCAAGATTAAGAAAGGTGACTTGGTGCTGAAGCAGTCAAAGCCATCGACGACAGATCCAAGAGGGAAATTCAGACCAAACTGGGAAGGACCCTATATTGTTCAGAAAGTCATGGGAAATGGAGCAGTGAAGCTGTCAGACCTCGAGGGGAATGAATTCACAGAACCGATCAATGTTGATAGGTTGAAACTGTACTTCGCTTAAGAAGACTTAGCCACCAGCGGAAGATCTAACCCGACGGGATAGGAAAATCATGCATGCATGCATACACGTAACGTGCATATCTTGTTTTGTGATTGTGTTTTTGCAGATCCCAGAAGAAAACCAGTAGGGGAAACCAGAGACGTGGGGCACCGAGGAGAACAAGGAGGATCAAACCCATCATAAAAAGGGAGTATCTCTTCACTTGCATAGTTACATGCACACATTTTTATTTTGTTGTTTTGTATTCGCAGGCAAAAAAAAAAAAAAAAAAAAAATAAAAAAAAAAAAAAAAAAAAAAAAAAAAAATTGAGTAAGAGAAGTCTTTGGTAGTTAGACATATGTCCGGTGATGACATTGTTTGCTGTAGGGAGAAACCCTAGAAACGATAAGTACGAGATGTGCTCTCGTCCGATATTCTGAATGGATTGATCTTAGTTAGACTCATGGACACTTGATTACGGGATCCTAGCAATAGAAGCCTGAATGGTTAGCTAGGTGACTAGTTGATGGGATGATGTATCGGTGAATGACCGTTTGCCTGAATGTCCACACTTGTTTACTAATGCTACGATATATGATATGGTTGGAAATAAAGAAAAAAAGGGTTTTTTTTAAAAAATATGTACCACCTATAACCGATAAGCGTGAAGCTACCCATGGGCGAGTATTAGGACCACCATGAGGAGAAATGCTACCTTAAAGGGTAGGTGTGTTAGAAAAATAAAAAAAAAAAGAAAAAAAAAAGGAAAGAAAGAAAAGAAAAGAAAAGAAAAAGAAAAAGAAAAGAGAGACAAAAGAAAAAAAGACGAAAACCATATCATATTGAGTATGCTAAGGTAATCACAGAATGTGATTAAGACATCCAGGTTGGTTAGACCCACTGGTTTGATTCTCTGAAACGAAATTACCAAGTTGGCTTACTTAAGGACTAAGTTGCGAAAGAACCCTAGCACACACACACTAGGAGTCTAGCTCAGATCACCCATTCAGATGATTGGACTTGAGTCTATCAAGTACTTTGAAGGTTCTCTGGTTTTGACATGAAGCATTCGTTGAGGACGAAAATATGTTTGGCTATTGAGATTGTCTCGATGAGAGCAATGTAGTATGTTGAAATAAATCATTTGTATCGTTATCATTCTTGCCGGGTATGGCACTCTGGGGCGAGGCCCATATCACCTGAGGAGCGAGGCTCCACATCATATCAGTTTTGGGGGCGAGGCCCACATCACCTGAGGAGCGAGGCTCCACATCATATCAGTTTTGGGGGCGAGGCCCACATCACCTGAGGAGCGAGGCTCCACATCATATCAGTTTTGGGGGCGAGGCCCACATCACCTGAGGAGCGAGGCTCCACATCATATCAGTTTTGGGGGCGAGGCCCACATCACCTGAGGAGCGAGGCTCCACATCATATCAGTTTTGGGGGCGAGGCCCACATCACCTGAGGAGCGAGGCTCCACATCATATCAGTTTTGGGGGCGAGGCCCACATCATCTGAGGAGCGAGGCTCCACATCATACAGTTTTGGGGGCGAGGCCCACATCACCTGAGGAGCGAGGCTCCACATCATATCAGTTTTGGGGGCGAGGCCCACATCATCTGAGGAGCGAGGCTCCACATCATATCAGTTTGTGGGCGAGGCCCACATCACCTGCGGAGCGAGGCTCCACATCATATCAACTTGGGAGCGAGGCTCCACATTGTATCACTCCACTGCGGCGTTAGCTCAGCTCGAGGCAGCTAGCTAGCCAGGTAAGTATAAATGCACTGCACAGACTTTGATAGGATTGTCACTGTCACACACTACACAAGTCCCATCAAAGTGGGGGCGACTGTAGACATTGCATTTTTGCATGTGAAACCCGATGAGGAGTCTCGTATAGATGCACCACCTTTAGGTCGTAGGAGTCGCGGAAAACGGTTGTCGGAAAGGCAAAGTCAAGAATTGACATGTTTTGTTTAAGTTCGCTCGGAGTTCGCTTGTTGAAAGTTCATTTTTTAAACGTATCTCTTAACCCGAAATCACCCCAAACCATTCTAAAGCCACCTAAGCACCCAAACCCACATCCAAAGCCCATAAAACCAAAATAAATCAAACACCAAGCCCACCCTCCATTAGGCCCACGACCATAACACTAAAATTACCCCTCCTTACACTATTCCAACATGATTTACCCATATACCAAACTTACTTTAACCATTCCACCTCACTTTAACAAAATATTAAATAAATAACACTTCACTCATTCAATACCCATACCTCACCCATACTTCACTCATTCAATACCCATACCTCACCCATACTTCACTCATTCAAACCCATACCTCACCCATACTTCACTCATTCTAATTTCCTCTATAATTCAAGCACACTACAGCCTCTGTCCAGACCTGAAGATTCATGCCATCACAGTCCCCAAACCAGCCCCATTTTCACGCCAAGATAGCCTCCAAACAGACCTGAAACTCACGAACATACTGCCTGAAATTAGCCCCACGAAATTGCACCCAAATCACCCTTATTCCCCCCTCAAACCAGTGCACAAACTGACCTTATCAACCCTCTGAAGGTCACGCCAAACAGCAGCTCAAGGGGACTCCAAACAGCGAACAAAAGTGCGAAACAGTGAGCAGAACATTGAACCAGCGAACCAGTGAAATTGTAGTGCCTTGCCCTTCCGACGGCCATATAACGCATCTCCAAGGAACGACATAAAAAGGTTAGACCTGAGGGTTTATATTACATAATTTTCTCGCATAAAATAATGATTTAAAAATTTATTTTTGGTATTTTAGCATGAGTAGTTAACTTGGCATGTCGTTTAGGAGTAACTCACATGAAATAATGGCTTAGAAAAATGTACTCTAGGTGTTTAATGTGTTTAATTAGTTTAGTATGTTGTATTAAAATTATTCACATAAAATAATGATTTAGGAAATGTATTTTCACGTGTTTAGTATGAATGTTTAGCTTGGCATGTCGTTTAGGAGTAACTCACATGAAATAATGGCTTAGAAAAATGTATTCTAGGTGTTTAATGTGTTTAATTAGTTTAGTATGTTGTATTAAAATTATTCACATAAAATAATGATTTAGGAAATGTATTTTCACGTGTTTAGTATGAATGTTTAGCTTGGCATGTCGTTTAGGATTAATTCACATGAAATAATGACTTAGAATGGTTATTTGGGCATGTTATTTAGAACTGGTTCGCATGAAGTAATGAATTAGTATATGATGCGATTTTGGGGTAAATGAAGTATGTGTTCCTTCTTGTGGTATATTGGATGGAAACCCGGACATAAATTCCATAGCCGAATCCGAATGGACGGTATTATGGTTTGCACTCGGGATACAATGCCCCGTACCACTTGAAGGATTCACTTATTTCGTTTACCCAACTTGTATTTGAGCATGATTAGGTTGTTAGAATGTAATTTCATTTCAAGCATATTTTAGGTATTTACCTTTTGTATTAGGAATTTAAATTAAGGCATGTTTAGATTACTATGTATGTAGCATGTTTGGTTTGTGATGTCGGATGTTTGCCGTTATGAAAAGTTTACTGTTGAAGCATGCAAACCTAGAATTTAGACTACTTTGACCAACATGTATGTTGAGTAGACTTGGTTAATATTGCACAAATCCATTCATTACAAGTGACATAAGTAAGGGACTATTCCGAACCCAACGGTTTGAGGTCTTCCCTTGCGAGGGGTGAGTGCGGCCTTAAATCTCATTTTCCGGTTCACACCGGGTGGCGACTCCTTTATTCTCCGGTTTAGTCCCCCGCGGGCTAGACTGTATTTGCGTCGTCCAGTTTCTGTTGTCTACAATTATATTTAAGGGAGATTAATCTAAATAGCAATAGTAAAAGAATTACCTTTCACCCTAGCAGGGGGAAGTTACCTCCTCATGGTGAATAATAAAAACTGTAAAAAGTAAAGAAATTAATTACTATTATTACATAACGTAATTAAAATTAATTACAAAACTAAAATTTAAAAGAAACTAGATAGAAAATTCATATTTACATCAGAGAAATTAGAGAGGAATGTGCATCTGAAACTGAAATTTCGAGCTTTATTTATAGGCGTCAGTAGGGTGTCCACGTTGCGAAGCGCATGATTGTCGACGTGGCAGCTTCTGGTTCGTCACGTGGGATTCTGGATAAGGTGATAAGGTGACACGTGGCAAGGCGGCTGTGAGCTCAATGATTGCGACACGTGGTGGCTCGTGATTGGCTGATTTCAGATTCTTATCTGCCACGTGTCAATTCGGATAAATGAGTCAATAATTGGCGTTGACGTGGCGATGATGTGGCACTGACATGGCGACACGTGGCGAAAGTGATTGTCGGCACCATAAAATTGCGACACGTGGCACGCTTTGATTGGCTGATGATGATATGACAATGACATGGAAATTTGACTCGGTCAACCGCTGATGTGGATGATGACGTGGCAGAAACGTGGAGTGACATGTGGTGACACGTGGTGATGGCGACTGTCGGCACCGTATGATGATGACACGTGGCACGACGCACGTTAGCAGATCAGCTGTGATAGTGACATGTGGCACGATACACGTTAGCAAAGTCAAACTTCTCAGATTCTGACTTATGGACCCGGTACAAGTTAGCATTGTTCGGCGCACATTAGGCTTCGCGACGCCAAAGGCTTGCCCGTCGCGATGCGCAGAATTACGAAAATACCATTTTGTTCAATTTTCACTGTTTTGGCCCCAAATTACCTCCAGAATGTCCTGAAACTTTATTTATCTACAAAATAACACAAAACACATCAAAATATTCACAAAACTCAAGAAACTATACAAAATATTAGATTAATTGAGTGGGAAATAGTGATACACTTACCACTCATCACCTATAAATAGAACATGTAGCCATCATCCCCATTAGTTGAAACATATTTCCCTTGAGCCAAAATCTCTCAAAGCTTTCAACCTTTATTGATTCCACCATTGAAGACTTATTATCTTCTTGTCTTCTTCATTAATGGTGTGAATCCCTATTTGATAAACCTTCAACATAACCAAACCCAAAATTCCTGATCCTTCAGAGTTCTCAATGAGGAAGATTGGTAGTCGGAGTTTCGGCGTGTGTAAGAAGTTGATTCACTCAGAGACTTTAGTGGTTCAGAAGAAAATCGTGGTTTGCGGGCTTAAGGAGTTCCTTGGGTTCTTACAGTCTAGAGGTATTTGAGTCGGTGAAGTTTCCACTAAATGTCTTGACCATCGCTGTAAGTTTTTCTCTGTATAGTGGATTGGGCTGGTAGCCGAGATATCCGGAGTGATTTTTGTACTCGCTCGAGTTTTTCACTTCGTCACCAAAATTATTGTGTTGATTTTATGTGATTGATTTAATTTTCCGCTATTTATTTTATTTGTTTATATTGTGGTTATTTGTTGAGAATCCATAGGCACATTAGTTAGGACTTGTCTTAACTATTGTGATAATTTCCGCATAGGGTCAGAACTTAGGCTAATCACAAACTTTCATCTTTCTCATCTAAGAACATCTGCATATCGTCTCTAGATATAGTTTTTCGAGATGTAACATCAAACCGAGGAATTGACACACCGTAAAAATGCCGAAACTCTTTATTTTCCACAAAAGTAAAAGGTAATTCATCAATTATGATCAGTAGTTTATGAGACATTAACTTCCTTTGAGTTTATTTTTATTTTACATATTATGAGAAAAACTCTTTGGATTTATAATTATTATAACTTAAATCTCAAGATATACTGAATGCTATGCATATTGTTTCATCTACTAAGTTAATTACTCAAAAATTGAGAGATGAATGATGTTATGACTTGATTTCTATGGTAATTTTTTTGTGAATCAGTTAACATACATGTCCAAGATTTGAGTGCTTCTTCTGTTGCCAGAAGAGGAAGGGCTCGCCATCAACATGATGAAATCACAAGGAGCATCGTTACAAAATTGACATTTTAATGTTGTGATTGACTCTCAATTGCAGGAACTAAATAACAAGTTCAATGATCATATAATAGAGTTGTTTAAACTTAGTTCGACTTTAGACCCAAAAGAGATGCCTGCATTTTTCAGAATTGATGACATATGCGAACTGGTTCAGAAATTTTATCCACAAGACTTTGAAGAACATGAGATGTTGTAATTAAGAGTACAATTATAGCATTTCAACTATGTGCGACAACTTTCTGAGTTTGAAGAACTATCAACCATATCCGATTTGTGTCAATGGTTGGTGAAAATAAAAAGGTACGAGATTTATCCACTTGTATATAGGGTAATTACTCGTATTCTAACTCTACTTGTTTCAAAACAGCAACTACAGAACGATCTTTTTCAACGATGAATAAAATTAAAAATAAACTTCGTAACAAGATTGAAGATGGATTCCTTTCTGACTGTTTACTGCTATCTATTGGAAAAGAAATTGCTGAAAAGTTTTCTGTAGATTCACTTATAAATAATTTTCATGAGTTAAAAAACAACATGTTCTTTTTTTTACTCTTGTTGACAAATGATTTTCATCCCAGGGGCAGTTTCGAGATAACTCACCCGAGACAACCTTCCATCAACCTTGAATTTGTTTGGTTATGGGGAGACCAAAGGAAAATTTAGTAAAATGTGAGAATCTCATCTCTGCTCTGGCCGAACTGTTCAAAGTACTTGTAACAAAAAACACCATCAACATCTGTCCCCTAGTTCTCGATATCAACGAGTTAGCGAGTTGATGCCGGGAACTATAAAGAAGATGATGTGCTGATCAACCGGTCGGTGGTTGCTCCAGGAACCATATAGAAAACTGCCTCTGCTGCCAATCAGGTCTTCCCTTGCCATCTTCATGTGCTCGGTCACTGAGGATTCTGACCGGCGTAAACACACACGTATAACGCAAGCGCACGTATCGTTCAAGTAGTATAAAAATATCGATCTTACGAGGACTTAATTCCTACTGTTGTTATTAATTATTGATACTATTTATTTACAAGTATCTAATTATAGGGAGAAGGGAATTGATTGATTTTGGTTGGTTGAATGTGGATTTGCTAATTAAAATAAAAACAGACTCAAAAGAAAATACTAAAGAAAATAAAAGAAAAGACTCAAAGATCTAGGGTCGTGACTCCACACAATATTATTCGAAAGATGAATTGATTCTCTTACATATGTGTAATAAATCAGTTTGCTAACCTGGAACACGAAGATATGCAAAAGCCTCTGTCGACGGTCAGATGCAAATACCCAGTATAACCCAATTAAACCATATGTCTATGTCAATCAAATTACCTGGATTCATTAAGATTAAGTTCCAATTATGGCTACCCCCGCCCGACAGGTATATGTCTATCATGTAAGGAAATCTATTAAAGGATTATCTATCCTCAAGGAAGATCGTGGGCTATTAAGTCTAAGGCTGAAACCTAAAATTCCTATGTCTAGTTCATTTTAAGTTTATCACATCAATCTTATTGGTGATCAGACAACAAGAAGCATGAAGCTTAAGATTCAATAAACAAACTAAAGAATTACCCAATAAATAATTAAATCAATTATTAAGCCTAGTAATATTGTGTTTCATCACTTTCCTAGATAAAAAATAAAATATTGGGGATATGGGATCCACTTTTAGAAATCTCAAATTATTATAATATGAAAATTGCCAGTATTATCCAATTAAGTTGAACCAGCTATAAAGTCGGTGTTATTATTTATCCATAAACCATCCATATAGGCGGTAATTATCTGTCACCTAAAGACCAACCATATAAGCGGTGTCACATTATGTTACATAATTAAAACCAGCCATTAAGGCAGAATCAAATTTTAATTGATATTATTAAATCACAATTTCCATATTATAATTGAAGTGAGATTAATCTAACTTTACTATTTCTAATTTAGAAATCTCCCCTATTATAATATATAAATCTGTGTGATATTTACCAAACAGCCATATAGGCGGTATCCTGATTAAGTCAAATTAATAATTAATTACCAACCGACCAACTAGGCGGTATCGTCATTAAGTCAGGTTAAAACCAATTTATAAATAATTACCAACCGACCAATATAGCGGTATCCTTATTAAGTCAGGTTTTAAATAATTTATATATTATAATTAAGGGAGATTAATCTAAATTATAAAAGTAAAAAACTTCACATTTATCCCATCAGTAAATTAACTACTGAACATAAAAGAACAAAAATAAAATAAAATAAAATTTATTACAAAAAGTAAAAGTGTATAATTAAAAATACTAAAAGTAAAAATGCTTAATTTAAATTACAAAAACTTAAACACACAAGATGTAATCCTAAAAGTCCTTACAAAACTCAAGGAAGACATGATTTGAATTTTGAAATCGAGCTGAATTTATAGGCGTTAGTAGGCTTCGGGAGTCGCGACGCGCAAGGCTTTGCGCGTTGCGACGTGACACGTGTCGCTTTCTGATTCGTCGGCTTCAAATTCTTTATCTGACACGTGGCATTCCTGATAAGATGATAAGGTGACACGTGGCAAAGCGGCTGGCAACTCAATGATTATGCTGGCGTGGCGCTGACGTGATTGTCGGCACCATAGGATTGCGACACGTGGCACTTCGTGATTGGCTGATGATGACGTGGCGATGATGTGGCACGTTGACTCGGTCAACTGGTGATGTGGACGATGCCGTGGATGACACATGGAGTGACACGTGGCGATGACGATTGTCGGCACCGTATGATGATGACACGTGGCACGACGCACATTAGCAGATCTGATGTGATGGTGACACGTGGCTCGGCGCACGTTAGCAAAGTCAAACTTCTCAGATTCTGACTTGTGGACTCGACGGAATGAATCCAGTCCCGAGCTGGTGGAGCATAACAGACTCGGCGGAACGAATCTAGTCCCTAGCTGGTAGAAAAATACAGTCTCGGGGGAACGAATCCAGCCCCGAGTTGGTGGAGCATAACAGACTCGACGGAACGAATCCAGCCCTGAGCTGGTGGAGCATAACAGTCTCGGCGGAACGAATCCAGCCCCGAGCTGGTGGAGTATAACAGACTCGGCGAAATGAATCCAGCCCCGAGTTCATAGAACAAAACAGTCTCAGCGGAACGAATCCAGCCCCGAGCTGGTGGAGCATAATAGACTCGGCAGAACGAATCCAGCCCCGAGCTGGTAGAACAATACAGTCTCGGCGGAACGAATCCAGCCCCGAGCTAGTGGAACAATACAGACTCGGCAGGACGAATCCAGCCCCGAGCTGGTGGAACACTTGAGACTTACACGAGGGAAGATTTTCAACCTCTGAGGCTCTGCGGCCCCTGGCATGGGCGTCCCCTCGCTAGACCAGAGAAAATTAAAAATTGGAACAAAGTGAAGTTAACAAAAAATGGAGGTGACTTAGCACATACCTCATGCAAAAATCCAAGAAGTAAAAACAACAACTCGGGTGCTCCGAAGCAGCGTCTTGCCCGAGGCCTCCAAAACACAATTCTGAACCTTACAATTCAGTGTCCCGACTAACCAGGCTACGAATACGATGATCCGGAGGGGGGGTCAGGCAAGTCCCCACGAGGGAAGAAGACACCCCGTGTGTGCCCTCCCTGGGTGGTTCTCAATGGGACTAACCAGCCGACTCGCAGGAGAAGAAACCTCTCTGAGTCCGGTTTACCCGAGACTCCTGTAATCAAGGGGCCATTCAGCCAAACCCAACCCATGTGGTCTGATGGTTCACAACGAGACTCACTAGCCGACTCACATGGGAAGAAACCTCCATGAGTCCGGTTTACCCGGGAGCATGATAATCATGGAGGCAATTAAGCCATCTCAATGCCATACTTTTTCGAAAGTCTTCAGCGGGATTCACCAGTCGACCTGCAGAGGGAGAAACGTCCATGGGTCCGATTTACTCGAGCCAGTCCTAAAAAATGTGATCCGTTGGGTAGTAACGCTCCGACCTCGGGGGTTTGATAATGACACCCATAAGTGGCGTGCAACGAGGGGTTCGCACGTTTCCCACATGTGTCTCATTCCTTGATGCGTTCTGGATCCTTAAAAAGTGGACGGAATCGGGTCAGAACACTTCCACCCGGAGGTTTGATAATGACACCCGAGAGTGGCGTGCCACGGGCTTGGTGCCCTTCGCGACTACCGAGCACCCATTCGCATCCAACACATCCCAAAAATATTGAAAATAACTTTCACATTTGATTAACAAACGAGTAAGATAGACAAATTTTTTTAAAAAAATGAGAGTTTTATTCATATTCAAGGGACATGTTGCCCTTCTTACAACTCTTTACGAGTCATTTCAAGAGAGGTTTTTATAATTCTTTCTTATGTTTTTTTTTTTGCAGTCTGACCATATCTTCTAGTTTGAGCTTGATTCTGAAAACTCTCGACGCATATGTTGTAGTTGTAAACTTCACGCTCAAGTTGGTTCCCGAGTTGGGGCTTCTTCAGATCCTACTGGTCTGAGCTTGATTGTGAACTGGGCTTACAGGGTCTGCTGCACCAAACGCTCCATGGGCGTTGATGAATAATGCATTTTCCCTGGACCACGCATACTCCGAGAAAATCTGGGAACCTAGCCGATGCCTTCAGTCTTTGCTCATTGTGGTTCTCTCAGTGTGCTTTTTTCTCATTTCCTCTCATTCAGGAAGACCACAATGCCAATTGAGGGGGGTCTGGGGAACGTCATACCCTGTCATTGGCTGACAAGTTCCATGTCTATTCATTCAGCCCTTTCTTCATGTAGGGCTGAGGACTCTGACAGACCGAGAAAGCATGGCGCTTGCCCTTGGCGGGACTTGTTCAGCCGCTGCCAACGGACGTTACCCATCCGCAACATTCCATTCAATTCCACAACTCAACCCAGATGGGTGGCCGTTGGCTAACCCATTTACATTCCATTCCACAACTCAAAAAAAGGAAGCGTTTCTGTTGCTGTCATACATCTTTCATGCGAACCATTTCTTCCTCTCGTTCTGATATGTTTCTTCCCATTCATTTCCCCCTCTATACATTCTGCTGCTAAACTATCCATCAACCCATGGTTTCCATCTTCTACCATCGTCTTACTACGTAAGCTGCTTTTTGCTATTTCCCCACAGACGGCGCCAACTGTTGACAGATGATTTTCGTCTCAGGGGCAGTTTCGAGATAACTCACCCGAGACAACCTTCCCTCAACCTTGAATTTTTTTGGTTATGAGGAGACCAAAGACAAATTTAGTAAAATGTGAGAAAAACGTAAAAGTTGACAAGAGAGTTTTAACGTGGTTCGGCGGAGCGAATCCAGCCTACGTCCACGGGCCCAAAACGGTGGGGGTTGTTTTTATTGCCTAAACTAACTCGGCCGACCTGTTCTAAGTGAGGTCTGGATGAAGCCGAGCAGTTTGAAGAGTTTTACAAGTAGTGCTCATTTTCTTTTAGTTACAAGTTTTTCTATCTGTTTTTCCATCCCTTAACAAATAAATCTAGTCTTCCTTTATATACTCAGGAATTACAACACTATTTCTCTTACTTTATGACGTTTCCCACGTGAAGTCTTGACTGATCAACGAGCTCTCTTCCCTAGGTCTATCGTCGCCGAAAGCAAGCCTGCCGCCTGACGGTCTGTCACATTACTCTGCTTTCTTCAATGCCACACGCAACATACTGAATCCGGCCTGTAAAGATCTTTCGTACAATAACACATATCAGAGATGCCCTGATCACACATCGGTCTCCAAATGATCAGCCAGATGGTTAACCGGACTACCCAAACTGATCTCGGCCCGACCCAAAACGTCTGAGCTCATTTTCCGTGGTACTGAAGGTGAAACAGAACTGAACTGAGCTACCGGGCTCCTGATGTGGTCAGTCTGAACTGTCCTGAACTGTCCGACCCATCTTCCGTGATCGATCTCTACTATGATGTGGTTGGTCTCTGATTCTATACCATACTGTGTGCTCTGGTAGGCCAGATCCGGAAAACTGTGTATGGACTCTCTTTCTGGCCGAGAAATAACCCAAACCCTCTGAACACTTGACCCTCCAAAAGGAAAAATCTCATATCTACCCTGACCGAACTGTTCAAAGTACTTGTAACAAAAAACACCATCAACAACTCTTTTGATATGTTAAAATTAATAATTTAACTAATAATTTTCTGTTTTTTTAATTTTATAAATTGTATTACTATTTATATTTTGCCCCCTCAATATTCAATCGTAGGTCCACCCATACGTCTCTGGATGGTATGTATATAGTTTGATGAGGAATGAGAGATTAAAAAAATTATATGATCCCTAAATAATAGCCCTACAATCCGACGACAAATGGGCGGGAATAACGCCATCTCCATTTAAAAAAAAAAAAAAAATTGAAGAAATTCAACAAATGACAACTCAATAGTTGACATCCTCCACGTGGCCCTAAAGGTGTCTGCGCCTACTTCTAGTAATTTTATTTAATATTATTATTAAGTTAAAGAGGAAAGAAACCAAACAAAGAAAACAGTAGTTGCAAAATTCTAAAAATTCCTTCTGACAGAGACATTCTTCCTTAAATCTCTCTCACATACACCATGCTTGCAAAATATTAGTTTCTTTCCATTATTCCATTAAATCATTTTTAATTTATATATATATATATATACATACATACACACAAACACTAGTGAGAGAGAACGAAATTTTCGTGCGGATACATCATAAAATTATCGTATATTTTTATTTTACATGATAAAATATTGATAGTCTATGTATTTGTATGAAAAAATCTTATGAACGCCCACATCTTAGAATATATATACGGTCAGACTTAAATAAGATTTAAGGGTAGATAAAAAAAATTCTATCTAAATATTGACTTTATATGTACGATAAAATATGGACGAATACCTGACCGTGTATATATATATATATATAATTTATTTTTAAAGATATATAAATACGAGGTGTTATGAATTTGTCACTGTGATTATATTTTCTCTTACCGAATTTAAATAAATAATACTTAAAACTTAACCCAAAAAAGGTTGAATCTCATTTAGATTAACGATCCCATTAAAAATATCAGGTAAGGATTCAAGAAAAAAGTTCTGAATTGCGATCAAAATCCGGATTTTTTGGATTCATAATTTTTCATCAAAATTAAAAAAAAACAATCAACAGGAATTATATAATTTATATAATAATATTGATGTTACGTGGTCCTGTATCATCGTATAAATATCGTATGGCGTGAAATTTGGGGGATTGAGTTGGTGATAGAGGCCGATTGATGTTGAAAAATATTTGTATTCTTTTGTCATCTTGAGAGCAACCCGTTTCTCCACATTTTCCCACTGACGTGGGGCCGGCTTCATGACTTGAGATTCAATCGAAAGCAATGAGTGATTTGATTGATTTTATTTACTAGTTGATAAATGATGATACAAATTAGAAATTAGAGATTGGGAAATTTTTGAAATTTGAAATTTTGATGGACCGTCGTAGTTGGCTTTGGCGAAGGAAGTCAAGTGCCGGTGGCGAAACGGAGAGCTCCGGCGGCTCTGTTTCTTCCCTTTCTGAAAGATTTTCCGATGATCAGGTCAGCGTTTCTCTTTTTGATTTTTGATTTTTTTAACGAAATATTAATGATAGTAGCAAAAACCCAATTTTAAAATGCTTATTGTTTGGTTATGGTTTTAAATCCCATTGATTTTAGTGGAGAAATGTACAACATTAACTTCAGACATGGAATGAATGAATGATGATGATGTTGCTGATATTTCGAGTCTTGATGTTAAAATTATTTGAAATCTCTTGATGATAGGTTTAAACTGACGCTTTTGAATTCTTCTTTTTAACAAAAATATTAATATTGATAATAATAATAATAATATCGAATACCAAATTTCAATCGCATACTTTTTGGATATGGTTTTAAACCCATTGGTTTGAATGGAGACATGCAATGAAATGAATGAATGAATGGTGGTGATGATGATGATTCTTTGTCCCAAACAGTGATGATGATGATAGTATGATACTCCGAGCCCCGTTTATAAGTGCTTAAAATTATATTAAAAATAACTTCTCAAGGTTAATATTATTAGCGCGAGTTTAAATATTCTTTATTTAGGTTAATCACCATATTCGGTTTCAAGACCTCAGGTACCTTGTTTATTAATCATTAACTGCACATTTAAGTACATGATCTTTTCCCTCGAAGGATAGTCTAGCCGTTTAAACTCTCGTAGTGGAAGCAACTAGCTCAAGTTTTTTAGCCAATGAGATATATTAAATTTGGGGGTGGGGAGGGGTGGGGTGCATCGTGCATGGTAACTGAAAATAAAAAATAAAACAATATTTTACATTAAATGTTCTGCCATATTAGCTCGTTCAATTCAATCATTTTGCTAAAGTTTAATTCCAAAATCCATGTCTTAAACCCTTGTTTCTTGGCCCCCTCACTCAACTTGTGAGAGAACTTCTCTTACTTCATATTTTTGACCTTCACTGTTTAATTTTTCTTCTTTATTGAATTTTCGCACAGATGGACTGCAGTACTATTCGCATCAGTAGTGAATTAGTGATAAATGCTAATCCTCTATAAGCTTTCTTACGATACCATTTTAAGTAATCATCTTACCTAAAAGCTTGAATTTATATGTAAAGACATAGCTATGGTATTTAAACTCTAACTCTATGGATAAATCAAGCATTTGCGCATTGTTTGAGTGTGATAGTGGTTTAAGTGTTTATATCTTAACATTGATAGTCATCAAATTCTGTCCTAGGTTCTTTTTTGTTGATACCCATATAGACCTATAAATAGTTAGTTCAGTTGTGTCCTTTCTTTACAGTAATGTTTTTCTTCTATAATAATAATATTACAATTCTTTCAAAAAAAAGGATAATATTACGATTATGTGCATTGAAGTGTATGTTTTCTTTGTCTTTTAGCAGAAATTGTGGGAGTCCTCGTAAGAAAATTACTTTATACATGTTTAAAGCGTATTTATTCTTGTATCATGTCCTATGAACCTAAGCTTTAGGATTTTTTGGTTTTCACTTGTCGGAACCAGATTGACCAAGGGGTATTCTATTCAAAATTCCCTCACCATATTAATTAAATTTTAATCCAACAAAAATGGGCCTATATTTAGATCTATGTTTTTGTTTTAGTGTTTATATATTTTTGCAAAGTACGTAATAGAAATTGACTGTTTCCTTGTTAATTTTAGTTGAGCAAATGTCGTTCTTTGTGGTTACAGGCTTGTGCAACTCATAGTTCTCAGTCTCCAGAAGTCACGTCTAAAGCTTTACCCATTGATGAAGAAGTCTATGACAATGTGAAGACTCTAACAGAGAAACTGTCTGCTGCTCTTCGTAAAATCAGTGCCAAAGAAGACTTGGTAAATCAGCATGCTAAAGTTGCAGAAGAAGCTGTATCAGGTTTTTCGTTTTTGGCCTTCCGCTAATAAATTCTATGGGAATTTTTGTTGCTTTATACAGTTAATCAAATATTACTAGGTGAAGTAGCTTAAACTCAATTTGTGGTCCCTAGTCCTGGAAAAACCAAAAGTCAATAACTTAAGAGAAGGAGCATGCATGTAGATGACATTATTACAACACTCATATTTCTTTCCAGTTAATGTTTTCACTTTTTGAAATTAGATCAGTAGTTCTACTCATGACTTCTTTCTGTGGACAGGCAATATGTTTATCCAAGACCACAAAATAATTTGGAGAATAACTATTTTTAGGCATCAATTGTCAATAGATTATTACCTTTCTTTCAGTTCCTTTACTGCAATTGTCACATTAGGGAGTTCTTTTGTTCTGCACAGGAGAGAACAAAAAGCAACTCAATTTGCTCTCCTCTCGAGTCTTATAAAATATAAATGGTTTCTTTAGTTAAAAATTTGATAGACATTTGCATTGTTGTGAAGCTTTTTTTCCTTTATTTAATTACATTAGCATATTGCTTGAAGAAATTTACTTGAAAAATTACTTATGGGTTTAGTTATTGAAATCCTGTTTTCCTTACCAATGGATATAGTCAACTGCTGCTCTGAGGGTTGTTTTTTATGTCTGTGAATCTATATGCTGTCCTCACTTCTTCATCTTCATTTTCGGAAATGAGGATATCTCCCACTTGCTTTCATAAGTGGATAATCAGCTTCTTATTTTGTTTGCTATTTCAAATGCTAGGCTGGGAGAAGGCTGAAAATGAAGTCTTAACTTTAAAGCAACAACTTGAGGCTGCTTCTCAGAAGAATTCAGCACTTGGAGATCGAGTTTGTCATCTTGATGGAGCACTCAAGGAATGTGTGAGGCAGCTACGGCAAGCTAGAGAAGACCAAGAGGAGAGGATCCAGGAAACTGTTGCCAAGAAAAATATTGAATGGGAATCGAAAAAGTCTGAGCTTGAGAGCAAGCTTGTTGATCTCCAAAAAGAACTTCAAACTGCCAAAAGTGAAGCTGCTGCCGCGGTTGATCTGGATCTCCGCTCAAAACTTGGGGCTGCTGAGAAAGAGAATTCAGCCCTCAAACTAGAGCTTCTTTCTCGAGTTAAGGAGCTAGAACTAAGGATCACTGAGAGGGACCTAAGCACGAAAGCAGCTGAAACAGCCAGCAAGCAACATTTAGAGTGCATTAAGAAATTAGCCAAGCTTGAAGCTGAATGCCGGAGGCTAAAAGCTGTCGCTCGTAAAGCATCCCCCATTAGTGAAAACAAATCTGTCAGTGCTTCGTCAATTTATGTAGAATCATTCACAGATAGTCAATCAGATAATGGAGAGAGACTACTTGGAAATGAAACTGATAACTGCAAGCTTGGTGGCTTCAAGACAAATGAATCAAATTCACGTGATTTTGCTTTAATCACAGAACCTTATAAGAGTGTGATGGCTGCTGGAAGAAACTTCATGGTCCCTTCTGTAGAAATCAATCTTTTGGATGATTTTCTTGAAATGGAAAGGATTGCAGCAATCCAAGATACTGAAAGTGGAAGCTTATGCATGGAAATGGAACCAAAATCTGATCAACCAAAAGCTGATGAAAGCTCTATAAAAGCTGAACTTGAAGCCATGATTCACAGGACTGCTGAACTGGAGGAAGAGTTAGAAAATATGATAGCAGAAAAAGCGGAACTAGAGATGGCATTGAGAGAATCCCAAAGGCATCTGGAAACATCAAAAAATCAGCTAAAGGAAGCAGAGTTGAAGCTAGAAAAGCTGGAAACTCAATTAGCTTTTGCAAACAAATCTAAACAAGCTGTTGAAGTCGAAATGAAGGCAGCAAATGCAGCAAGAGAAGTAGCAGAGTCACAACTGAGAGTTGTTGAAGCAGAGATGAAAACTCAGTTAGGTCTTGCAAACAAATCGAAGCAAGCTGTGGAGGAAGAATTGAAGTCTGCAAAAGCGAAAAAAGAAGTGGCAGAGTCACGACTCAGAGCTGTTGAAGCTGAGATGAAAACTTTGCACTCAAAAGTTGTTTCCTTAGAAGAAGAGGTTGAAAAGGAGCATGCATTGTCAGAAGAAAACTTTTCTAATTTTCAGAAATCAAAAGATGAGCTTTCAAAATTGAAACACGAAGTCGAGCTGCAGCATGAGGTCAAGCTCCAGCATTTGGCTAGCTTTGATGAGGAGTTGAAAATCAAGCAGGTCAGTGTTTTTCTCATTTACATTAAGCTGAATCGTTTAACTTCATTCCACTACCCGCGACCATTAGGTTAAAAGCCCAATGCTCTACAAAATGAGCTATACACCCAAATAATTATTTAGAAAGAGAACCAAAATGCAATATTTTAATGTAATTGCTGGACAAATCAAGTGGCTGCTACCATATTTTCTGCTGAAGTAGAGTCGTTTTCTGCATCTAGGAAACAACAGAAAGAATTATTGGTTTAGTGGAGGTATCTCCAAGAAGTGACTATCCGGATTCTGATGGCTAATAGTTTCCCGTTAATCCACAAAAAAGTGTCAAAGGAAATAAGTATTTTGTATATATCCAAACAAACTATCAAAAAGTAGTTTTTGTAAATTTACATAGTAGTAACTAAAGTAGAGGATGATGTGGACTAAAGTGTTAAATTATTGGGGAATCGGAATATGTAGTAATACCTTGATGTGAAATGTAATTATTTAATAATCAAGGTGCTCTTAGTTTATGTGAGGCTGGGAATTTAGAAGCTTGAAGCTTGTTCGAAAGCTGTTCTTTCTATCTTGCACAAGGAGAGATGTTTGAACTATAGTCTCAACAAGTGACATGTAAATATAGATCTATAAGTTGATCTATAATTAATCAGTACATTAATGTTATATATTAAGGCAATATATATAATACTACTAATGTCTAGATGTATGAATCATTAATAATCATCTATTTTGTTAAGTGTAGTATGTCTTTTGTACATGCATATAAGTCAACAATGGGTGTGTATAGATGTATCTTTACACATCACTGATCCATCTCTGATTGATCGATAATGTGACAATTAGTGTGTAATATAAAATTGTGTGCTACTGAATGACAACTGTGTGGGGATAGTTGTGTAGAAAATCGTACAAGGATTATTGTGTATGATACATAATACATAGACGTCATTGTGTATGAATGGATACCTATAATATATCCATTTAGTACTATGTCTTGGGCCTCTTGACCCTTTTTAATTGTATTTTACGTTTTGCTCTTTCACAATTTTGCTTGGGACTAGTGGGAAAATTATTCACTGTCATATAATAACTTGTCACATCTTTCACATCTTAATACAGGAATGTGCTGAAGTTAGACTTGAGAGTGAGCAACCCAGTCATATTCAACCAATTATTCATCTTTTAATTTAACACTAAAGCACTGTATCACCACTTTGTCCAATATAAACTTATCACAAATTTGCCTTTGGACACGATGAACTGTAGAGGAGTTTGGTGGCTCTGCAGCATATAAGAAATTCAATATGTATTAACTTCATTACCTGTAGTTTGAAATTTTCCAACGTATTGTTTTTTTTTTTTTGGCAGGAGGAGGAGCTAGCAGCAGCTGCCAGAAAATTTGCAGAGTGCCAGAGGACAATCGCTTCTCTTGGACAGCAGTTAAGATCGCTCGCTACACTGGAAGATTTCCTGGTTGATTCTGAGAAGCCAATGGAGCATACAGGCCAAGGAAAAAATGGTGGGGAATCATGGAACTTGCATGCTAGTGAATTTACATTTGTTACATAATGATTTTTGATTCCATAAGAATGTTTATCGACGCGATAAAGTTCTTCAGAGGGCATTGGCATGGAGCAACATGAGAGGATTCATCATGTAAATCAATAATGATATGAAGGGTCATTGAAACAAAGCAAATAAGGAAATAGGATTTCATTTTCTCATTGTAAAGCAAGGGGCAATTTGTAGGATTGCCAATATTGAGTGGGCAAATCAGCATTTGTATATCATACATGGTGACTGTTGATAACATATATTGCAAAAAGATGATTTTTTTTTTTAAAAACTTATATTGAAAAAAGAGGATGTACACAGTTAAATCTTTAATACAACTATAAAATCATATTTTATTTTATATTATTTATTACTGCCCCCTTAAGCGAAAATTATATTATGTGCCGGGTGTATATGACATCTCTCTCACAGCAGGTGGGCCCCCACAACTGTGTGGGGGCCCACCTGCTGTGAGAGAGATGACATATACATCCGGCACATGATATACCACCTCCCCCTTGAGGCCTTGACATGACTTGAGTCAAAAGAGTAGTGATAGTGATAGGTCGGGATGGGCAAGATTTGTAAATTCCAGTTCGGTTTAAATTATGGATTCGAGATTAACTATTGTTACGAATATCATATTAATTTTTGAATTAAAATGAAAAAATATTTTGAATATTGTGGACTCCGGAATTCGCCAAGGGTCCTCAATCAGAATTTGTAAGTTGGGCACTAGCAATCCTGCAAAAAACAAAGTAGAGTGGACGAGAGTAGGCTACCACCGGTGTGGTGGATACCGGGTATACTCCGACGCCCAAGTCAGTGGCACGAAATAAATTTGTAAAGTGGGAAAGCAAGGTTGAATATTACCTCTACTTCCTTTGTTTGGCTGTGAGGGCCGTGTAATATATGAGGGGATCAATGATTGAGAGCATGAAGTATTAGGGTGAGAGAAATGAGACTTGAATGAATTCTTCCCGTATTCTTTTCATATTTATAGATAAAACATGATCTGATGTTGGTGTATTTGGTAATGGTTTTGGAGTAAGTGAGGATTAATGCTAGAATTATGTTAAGTGGAGTGGTGGGTGATTAATGCTAGAGTTAGGTGGAGTGGTCATGCTTTTTGTTAGTTTATGATTTAATTGTAATCAAATAATACATAATTCTTTGGGCTTTGGTCCTTATTTTCGGGCCTAACATGCTGATGGGCTTAAGATGAAAGACAGTTTTACCCTTGGACCAAATTTGGCCCATACAGTTTGTCCCTTACTCTCTAAGTCAAAGAATTTTTGTTTTAGAGAGTATATTTATCTGTGTCGTATGTTAAAAAAGAGCGTAAGAGTGTATTACCTTCTGCCAAATGTCGTACCAAAATATATACAAAAACGTGGGTTTCTGTTTGCATGCATCTGAGGAAGTTTTTTTAGCTTCTTGATTTATCTAGGGTCATGGAGTACGTGTCTTTGACCGAACTGAAATAGAGTTTCAGGAGTTCATGAGTCCAGAGGAATGTTCCTTGTCGACTGAACCAAACGGTAGTTCAGAAGTATGCTTTGATTCGACATGAGTCCAGGGGAATGTCCCTTATCGACTGAACCAAACGGTGGTTCAGGAGTTTACCTGACTCGACATGAGTCCATGGGAATGTCCCTTGTCGACTGAACCAAACGGTGGTTCAGGAGTTTACTTGACTCGACATGAGTCCAGGGGAATGTCCTTGTCGACTGAACCAAACGGTGGTTCAGGAGTTTACTGGACTCGACATGAGTCCAGGGGAATGTCCCTTGTCGACTGAACCAAACGGTGGTTCAGGAGTTTACCTGACTCGACATGAGTTCAGGGGAATGTCCCTTGTCGACTGAACCAAACGGTGGTTCAGGAGTTTACCTGACTCGACATGAGTCCAGGGGAATGTCCCTTGTCGACTGAACCAAACGGTGGTTCAGGAGTTTACTTGACTCGAGATGAGTCCAGGGGAATGTCCCTTGTCGACTGAACCAAACGGTGGTTCAGGAGTTTACTTGACTCGACATGAGTCCAGGGGAATGTTCCTTGTCGACTGAACCAAACGGTGGTTCAGGAGTTTACCTGACTCGGCATGAGTCCAGGGGAATGTCCCTTGTCGACTGAACCAAACGGTGGTTCAGGAGTTTACCTGACTCGGCATGAGTCCAGGGGTATGTCCCTTGTCGACTGAACCAAACGGAGGTTCATGAGTTTACTTGACTCGACATGAGTCCAGGGGAATGTCCCTTGTCGACTGAACCAAACGGTGATTTAGGAGTTTACTTGACTCGACATGAGTAAGGGGAATGTCCCTTGTCGACTGAACCAAACGGTGGTTCAAGAGTTTCGGTGGTTCAGGAGTTTACTGGACTCGACATGAGTCCAGGGGAATGTCCCTTGTCGACTGAACCAAACGGTGGTTCAGGAGTTTTACTTGACTCGAAATGAGTCAGGGGAATGTCCCTTGTCGACTGAACCAAACGGTGGTTCAGGAGTTTACTTGACTCGACATGAGTCCAGGGGAATGTCCCTTGTCGACTGAACCAGACGGTGGTTCAGGAGTTTTACTTGACTCGGCATGAGTCAGGGGAATGTCCCTTGTCGACTGAACCAAACGGTGGTTCAGGAGTTTACTTGACTCGACATGAGTCAGGGGAATGTCCCTTATCGACTGAACCAAACGGTGGTTCAGGAGTTTACTGGACTCGACATGAGTCAGGGGAATGTCCCTTGTCGACTGAACCAAACGGTGGTTCAGGAGTTTACTTGACTCGACATGAGTCCAGGAGATGGTGAAGATCTCTAGGTTTTCCACGTGTCATCAAATAGAGCAAAACCTAACGGCAAATACGAGGCGTCTTTTTGGCGGGAAAATAAACCGCCTCAAAGTAGTATAAGAGTGGCTTCGTAGGTTCATTTGCTTCATTCACACTTATCAGCGAGTTGGGATAAAGCTTCAAAGTTTCTAAGGTACTCTTCATAACCTTCTTCATGTTCTTCATTTCCTTTCAATGTTCTAGAGTAGATTCAAACTTTTCTTAGCCAATTTACGTAGTTTGATCTCTTGAAACTAAGTTAGTTTGGTGGAATTTTGTTTGGAGAATTGGTAGTGAGTTTGATCTTTAGGAAACATAATCCCTAGGAAATTTTTGTTTATTAGCTAATTAGTGAAAAAATGTCGAGTGGAGACTCCTTAGATAGCTTAGGCAAGCAAATTGATACATATGTAGAAGAGTCGTCGAGTGAACCCACTGAAGAGGCATCAATGAGGGAATGGGCGCGTCAAGAATTCTTCGAAGAAGGACCAGTTACTGTTTTGTCGAGCCAAGTTCCTATGCTTGCGATTCCCATCAGGTCAATAGCAGCAATAGGGGAGTCGAGTGGTCCGGTTAGCACAAGTGAACCGACCAATTTATTAACAAAAAACCCAGCAAGTCGAATGACAGAAAGTCTGCTAATGGAGCTTAGGTGTAAATATAGATTTCCAAAGTCGATGGAATTAAGGGTTCCTTTGCCGACTGAAAGGATAGACTACAAAGTTGACGGGTGGATTGGATTTTATGTACGGCCCTTTACTGATGGTCTCAGGTTTCCTATTCCAAGGTTAGCTTGGGAGGTTTTAGATCACTATGGGATTGCTCCTTCGCAGTTGATGCCTAATGCTTGGAGGATTCTGTTGTCGATTGAGTGCTTATCTTTCGAAAAAGGTTTATTTTTTGAAGTGAAGGACATCGTATATTCATACTACTTGAAAGAGCATTTAACCGAGAAATAGAGGTATACTTTGTATCTTCGTCGAAAGAGAGAACAGTTAATAATGGGTTTGCCGACAAACGATAGGGGTAATTGGCAGTCTGATTACTTCTTCGTGAGGAATGATGGGGTTTTTGGGTCGACTGGAATGGGTCGTGTCTCTGAGTACTGGAGTTTAATTAGTGAGTATCGATACTTTCTATATAATGATGTAGTGTAATACTGATTGTCGTATGCAACTAATCAACTTGTTATATGTCTTGCAGGTCCTTTCAAAAACAGGTCATTCGACAGAACCCCAAAAATCCTTTCTAATACCCAAACTCTTACAACTCTTCCTGTCGAAGAAAGAGATTGAAGGATTATTTTGGTAGAAAGAAGACTAAGGAAGACACTAGTGTGGAAAGAAATCTTCGAATCCGAAGGTATATCTACGCCTTTGGCACTTTGTAATCAAGTATTGGAAGTCATCTATTCTACCTGGTCGATTCATGTACTCTACGGGGGGGTGTTTTTTATAAAGCCTTTAACTCCAAGAGAAATTTTATGCGCAGAGGACATAATGTCGAGACCGGTTAAGGTTGCTTCAATTGATGAACTGAAGAGTAGAAAGAAGTCCAGGAAGCTGAAAATGAAGGAACCAGAGGAGAGTGTTCCTGAATTGCCTCAGCCTCAGTCGACTGAAATTCTACCAATCAAGGAGAAGTCGACTGAAATTGTTGTGAAAGGAGGAAAGAGGAAGGCAGCTGAAGTTGAAGATGATTTTGAGAATATCACTGTCAAAATCCCCACAGGGTCGACTGCAATTTCAGACCCGTCGAGTTTTAATCCTTTTATTAAGGACCTCATGTTGGAAGAAGATGATCGAAGGCTCACTCAAATTGGGGCTGTCGAAGCAATGAAGAAGTCGGCTGCATTGAATTACCAGGTAAATAAATTTAAACATGAAATCTATAACAGTTTGTCGAACGATACTTAGTCGTATATACTTTTTCAGGCCATGGAGTGCAGTCTTTTCATGCAGCGCCAAGCGGAGTTGATGCTGAGGAAGCAAAAAGATATGGAGAAGTCGATGGGGATTATGAGGAATGAGATGGCTGAAATGAAGACTTCTTTTGAGAAGAAGAATCAGGAGAATCTGGGATTGGCGAAAGAGCTGGTGGAAGCGAAGGCCACACTCAAGATAGAGAAGGAGATTTCTGAAGTGATGATTGAAAATTATAAGGCGGCCTTTGATAACGTAAAGAAGGAGAATAGTGCCCTTGTCGAGCAAATTGAAGGGATTGCTCTTGAATCCATGATGAAAGAGAGGAGTGACTTGATGAAGGACTTCATCGAAGGAAGAACTGGTTCTTGGGAGCCACACAAATGGATTCAAGAGTATGATCATTTCATATCAGGGCATTCTTCAACAAACGAAGAAGGTGTAGAGGGGAAGGGTGAGGAGATAGAGTCGAAGAAGGTTGGGGAGGAGAGCAAAGAATCTGAAATGCTGATTGGCCCTGAAGGTGAGGAGAGGGCGATTGAAGTTGTGGAGGAGAAAATAGAAGGTCAGGGGAAGGAAAAGGAGGATGCCAGTCGGATGGAGATTGTCGCTGCTGAACCAGTTCAAGATGTTCCGGTAGAATCGTTTAAGGTGTATTGCATTCCAGCTGTTGTGAACTTGTTTTCCCTCTTTGGTTTGTAATTTGTAGGCTCCATGCCCAATAACTTTAGTGATGACGTATGGACCTTCCCAGTTTGGCCCTAATTTCCCATCTCCAATTTCCTTGGTATTTTGGAAAACCTTTCGTAGTACCCAATCTCCTTCTTGAAAAGTTTTGCTCCTCACATTCTTGTTAAAATATCTCGCCATTCTTTGTCGATGAGATGCAAGTCGTATGGTTGCCTTTTCTCGTCTTTCGTCGATTGTGTCTAGATTCATATACATCAACTGTTGATTTGCCTCATCACCAGCGTACTGGTAGCGTAGAGAAGGAATGGTTTCTTCGATTGGAATTACTGCCTCTGTTCCAAATGCCAAAGAGAAAGGAGTTTCTCCAGTGGAAGAACGGATGGTCGTTCTGTAGGACCACAATACTCCAGGAAGCTCGTCTGCCCATGATCCTTTCGCCTTCTCCAATCTTTTCTTCAAAGTATTCAAAAGTGTCTTGTTAGAAGACTCGGCCAATTGTGATGCCACTGGATCAGGTGGTTGTTCATTGCTTGAAGTCATGAGTGACTAAGCGGTGAGTGTTTATAGGGTGGAAAGCCTTTGTCTGCAAATTATTGCTAGGGCCCCACGGTGGGCGCCAAATTGTGGACTCCGGAATTCGCCAAGGGTCCTCAATCAGAATTTGTAAGTTGGGCACTAGCAATCCTGCAAAAAACAAAGTAGAGTGGACGAGAGTAGGCTACCACCGGTGTGGTGGATACCGGGTATACTCCGACGCCCAAGTCAGTGGCACGAAATAAATTTGTAAAGTGGGAAAGTAAGGTTGAATATTACCTCTACTTCCTTTGTTTGGCTGTGAGGGCCGTGTAATATATGAGGGGATCAAGGATTGAGAGCATAAAGTATTAGGGTGAGAGAAATGAGACTTGAATGAATTCTTCCCGTATTCTTTTCATATTTATAGATAAAACATGATCTGATGTTGGTGTATTTGGTAATGGTTTTGGAGTAAGTGAGGATTAATGCTAGAATTAGGTTAAGTGGAGTGGTGAGTGATTAATGCTAGAGTTAGGTGGAGTGGTCATGCTTTTTGTTAGTTTATGATTTAACTGTAATCAAATAATACATAATTCTTTGGGCTTTGGTCCTTATTTTCGGGCCTAACATGCTGATGGGCTTAAGGTGAAAGACAGTTTTACCCTTGGACCAAATTTGGCCCATACAAATATTATAATTTAAAAAATTTTGAAGTAAAAAAAAAATAAGATTTCGAGATGAAAAATCATTTAAAATGTTGATATATATTTTTTTAATTTTATTTAAGATGAATCATTTCTAATATCATATCGAACAATACATGATTTGAATCACAATGAAAATTCGAGATTTTCTACCATATTAACTAAGGTTTAAAACTTGTAATTTTTTAAAAAAAAACAAATTTAATACCTATCATTTCAATATTCTTTTTGAACTAACTTTTAACCATTTAACCGTTTCCATTTCCATGATTACTTGTTCCAAAGTTAGAAGAGAAAATAAAGAGTGGCTCCTATTTCTTCTTATCAGAAAGGCAATAGTTGGTTAATATATATATACTAGTTTTTGCCCGTGCCTACGGCACGGTGTTACAAAATTAAATGATTTTATTTTTTAATTAAATGATGCCCGTGCCTACGGCACGACACGGTATTACAGAATTAAATGATTTTATTTTTTAATTAAATGATGCCCGTGCCTACGGCACGGTGTTACAGTATTTGGCCCGTGCCTACGGCACGGTGTTACAAAATTAAATGATTTTATTTTAACTTTATATTTTTTTATTTGAAAATTTGAAAATTTTGACCCTTTTCATCAATCAATTCACTCTCTTTCCTCCAATTACCAATGAAATGATCTGAGCCGTTAATTAAGCCACATAAAGAGAGCCGTTGGATGCACTCTCTTTCCTCAAACACCATTGTGCTTTATAATATAGATATATGAAAAGACAAAATTTTGACAATTCAAATTCAAATAAAAAAAAAATTAAAAACAAAAACAAAAGCAAAGGCCAAGTGGTGGGTGAGTTTCATTTCCCATGGCAGAACACAAAAAAAAACCCTAAGCCCTCGTCCAATTAATTTCTAGGGTTTGTTTGTTTGTTGCAGAAATTAAGATGAGTAGTCAAGGCGGGAACAGTCGAAGGAGCCAGAAGCGAGCGCCGTCAACTTCCAAAAAATCGACGTCATCTGAAAATGGAAATCTCTCCAAACCTACTTCTCCACAACCACCATCGTATGTTAGTTCAATTTTTTTAAAAAAATGTTTTTTGTTTTGTTTTGTTTAGGTAAATTTTCAATTGTATACCCTAATTTTGTTCACCTGTCCACTCAAAGGTTGCAAATTGTATCGAATTTGCACTAAATTTAGATATACGATTGAAACTTGTGTCAAACATTGGATATACATATGATATAAAATAGGTTTGAGGTTTCTACACTTTTGATATACTTTGTAATTGTTGAGCGGACCGATGAATAACATTTCAGTATTTTTGATAATGTGCCAAATATTCGTTATACGATTGATTATTTCCTTTTTGTTTATTGCAAAGATCCTGTTTTTTGTGTGTTTTAGGTCTGTTGGCGGGGAGAGGACTGTTAAGAAGCTGAGATTATCGAAAGCTCTGACAATTCCAGAAGGAACAATTGTGTCGGATGCTTGTAGGAGAATGACGGCTCGTCGCGTGGATGCGGTTTTGTTGACTGATGCAAATGCTTTGCTATCTGGGATTGTTACAGACAAGGATATTGCCACTAGGGTTATTGCAGAGGGTTTGAGACCAGACCAGACTATCGTTTCTAAGATAATGACCCGTAATCCTATATTTGTCACTTCTGATTCTTTGGCCATTGATGCTCTTCAGAAGATGATTCAAGGTGTTTAGCTACTTTCTTTTTTCTAATGCTTACTTTATGCCCTTAGCTTTTTCACCCGTAAATGAATCTTTATTTTTTTTATAAGAGATGTTGTAACTGAGTAGTTGGTAATCAACTTGAGATTTTGATGGTATTGAATGCAAAGTATATGCGTAGGGGGACTTAGTACGCGCTACTTGTGTAACTTTAGAGAATAATTTATTGTCATTATTTTACTTTTTTTTGGTGGGTAGTAGTGCATATTGGATTTATCATTGACAAATTGTTAAAGAGTTTATATTACATTTTTAACACTAAATTCAGTTTCAATTAAATTGAGTAAAATTATTTGATATATTGCCTTGTTATAATAGGTAATATAGGGAGATTATCTCGTAAACATCATGCAGCAGCAATGTGGGATAAGCAGAATTTCCAAATCATCTAAGTGGAATTTTTTCAATTGATTCTTTCTGTCAACAGGAAAGTTTAGGCATCTCCCTGTTGTAGAGAATGGTGAAGTTATTGCCATATTGGATATCGCAAAGTGCCTTTATGATGCCATATCTAGAATGGAGAAGGCAGCTGAACAGGGGAGTGCTATTGCTGCTGCAGTCGAAGGGGTGGAACGCCAGTGGGGAAGCGATTTTTCTGGTTAGTTATTATGTTTTACTTTGCGTTAACCGCATATTGCTGCTTGCCCTTTTATAGATGTTGGCAGATGAATGTTTTTTTGAAACATATGAGTAGATGTTTTATTATGTATTTAAAGAGTATGATCTACGTTGTTAGTGTCAAGTGTATTCCTCTTTTAGCCATGGATATGTATCCGAAATTGCAGTCTTCTAATCTTTCCTGAGAGGTGAGTTCTTATGAAAAATTGGTATGTGTCAAAATGGTAAGTAATTGTGAAGAACATTAATATCTCATAGTTCATATGATACCAACCATATTTTAAGCCATTGGCCTACCCTTGGATGATGGACTATGCTTTCTATATTGGGGATTTCTTATGGTTTAAGTGCATGACTTGAGTTCCAATTACTGGAAATTCTGGCAGCTATGATTGGTTTGTGAATATTAGAGATGGCTTGGGATTGGGAAATGTGTAAAAGTTGTGAAAGTAGGACTTCTAGGGTTCATAGAGTTGATTATGAGCTCTAGTTATTAAATGGTTGATGAACATTGCAAACATTAATAGCAGGTCATTTATAGAAAATTTGTAAAAGAATTGCTGCAGAAGAAGAGAGATAAACTTCTGTCCCAAGTAGAACTTGTTGCTCTGGAATGCCTTTGAAGTTTCTTGGTTTACCTTTGGGGAGATAATCTGAGATTTTTTAGATACCTTTGAAAATTTGGAGAAAAGTTAGAAGTTTTTGTGGAGGACATTCTTCTTTAGGTTGTATTAGGTTAACTATTATCATTAAAAACTTGTTGTGATATTTTATATCGTACCGCAAGTGTACGGTGTCAAGTTTTAGTATAAATGAGTTAAGAGTGTCGAACCCACAGGGATTGCGTTAACTCGCACTAAGTACTACAATTGATAATCCTAACTTTATTTAGACAATATTTAACAAAGATTTAATTATATAAATAAAATATAAAAATAATAAAATAGGAGGAACTAATACGATAGAGATTCTGGATCCTGATTTCACCTAACTGTCACCTATGCATTTGTCATGTCAATTAATCCATGTTCAGTTATATTGTTTATAAGTCAAGACTCCTAAAATATCCAGTCCCTCTCTCGAGTGCCGAGTGAAAAGATCATCAACTATAGACTTCGATATCTCTATAAAAATCCAATAGTTAACAACTCATTACGCTTTGTGATTCTATATTAACGACTTCAAAGGACTACAGATTCTCTCGAACTCTATAAAATCCTAGGTTATATTCTCTAGATCTATTCAAAATCCCCTCTCTCGAGTGATAGATTCTAAACATGTATCATCTTCAATTGTGGCCAACAATCAAGAAGCATTAAACTCAAAAGAATATAAATAAATTAATAAAATTTCATAACAAAATTAACAATCAATACAGGGTTCAAGCATCGATTACATCATTCTCCAGAATTAAGGAGTTAGTTCATGACAAAAGATAAAAACAATGATAACAAATCACGAATCTAATGGAAATCATTAAAGTTCTAAGAAAGAAATAAGAAGATAAAACCCGAATTGAATCTCTTCCTCCTCGGACGTCACCGTCTTGTCTCCTCTCGTCGCTCTTCAATCCTCTCCTTGGATCTCTAAAAATATTTATTTCTGTGTTTTGTGCAGTGTATTAGCCTCCCTTTTAATTCTGGACGAACTGTTATATTTATAGTGGAGGCAGAGAGTCTTTGGGTATCATTAGGGATCTTAAAAACCCTAAAATTCAAATCCTGAAACGCGTAGGTATCGCAGCGCTACGGCTCCTTAAGTGGGCGCCTGGGCGCCAAAATCTCGGGAAAATATATTGGACTCTGCTGGCTTGTGGGCGCCATGGCGCCTATACATTTAAGTGGGCGCCATGACCATTGTTTTAATGGCGCCATGGCCCTTGTTTCATTGCTTCACTTGGCGCCATGGCACCATTGATATTTGAAAATGGGTGGCGCCATGGCGCCTACTTGATAATTGCATTGTGGCGCCTTGGCGCCACTGAGTGTGTGTATATTGTGGCGCCTTGGCTCCACATTCTCGGGAATTTGGCTGAGTAATGAATTCTCCCCCTGCTGCTTCGGTCTTATGTCCTATGCTCCCGTATGGTCCCAAAACACGTGCAATTGTTCCCAGATCCATGTATCAATGCTCCTACAAATAAAACACAAAACAAACTATAAATGACATTTAAATATCTCGAAATATAACAAAATAATAGGCTAAGAATGCCATAATAAGTGGGTATAAACCACACTTATCAGTTGTATTAGGTTAACTATTATCATTAATATTATATAGTTTCAAGATTTGTTACTTTCCCTCTTTAAAATTTCATGCAAGGTCTAGAATTTGTTTAAAAAAAATTCATAAATTTTTTTATGGGAGGAATTAATGAGTGATTTTTCAATGGAAGGAGTAGAAGGTATTCAGAGAAAATGTATGGTAAAGTGGGCATATGGTTTTTCAATATCGTGAAAGATGAAGTTCATGACTACATGTTTCTGCAATTTGTTGGAAAGAAACAAATCTTGTTGGAAAGTGCAGAAACCATCACTGCTATTCTATTCCATGTGAAGAAGTTTTGTATTTTAAGCATTCAGAGCTTGGCTCCATTGTTTTCAGAATCGTTGAAGAAGGGTAGTAGCCTACAAGGATATCTTTTTAATCAGAAAATTATTTTTCAAATATTAATTGCCTTGAAAAAATGACACGTGTTTTACAATGTAGACAGGAACTGACAAAAACTGTCAATACATGGATCCTTTAGAGATGCATCTGCTCCTAGTTAGCTTTATATAATTTTTTTAAGCATTCTATTAACTGTTTTATTTGAATATATCTAGTGTATCTCTTATAATGCTTCCTGTAGTATGAATTGAATATCCTCTCTCTCTCAATTTCAGCTCAGTGTGCATTCATAGAAACTTTGAGGGAGCGGATGTTCAAGCCTGCCTTGTCAACTATTATCACTGAAAATGCCAAGTAATTTTGTCTCTTGGCTTCTACTGTTGATGAAACAAAGTTTCTATTTTGGATGGGCAGCTGGTTTTTTCTTACAAAATTCTTCTCTCTCTCTCTATCTTTCTGGGTTCTTATTTTTTCAGGGTTGCTATTGTGTCCCCATCAGATCCTGTATATGTTGCTGCAAAAAAGATGCGGGAAATGAGATGTAATTCAGTTATCATTGTAACAGGAAACAGAATTCAGGGAATACTAACGTATTTTTCTTGTCTTCACAGACTTTTAATAAGTAAATATTTTGAATATTTTTCTGAATTATATCATGTCTTCAAAGTGTCATTTAATGTTTCTTTTGATATATAGTATTTGATTATTGTTGTTTGTTGCTATTCTACTGCAGTTCAAAAGATGTCCTTATGCGAGTTGTGGCACAAAATCTCTCTCCCGAGTTGACTTTGGTTGAAAAGGTTCATTACGAGAATTTAATATTTACGTTGGTTCATATTCTATTCATGCGAATTTAAATACTCATATACTAGCTGTAGATGAATTTTTCAATGCATCTTATTTCATTAATTTATGCATAACAAAACTTGCTCCCTGTTATCTTTCCTTTTTATGCATGAAAACTCGCTGTTTTAGAGAATAGAGCTTGTAAATAAGGTTGAATTTTGAACCTTTCATGATATGAAAGCTTGTGTCAGGAATTAGAATGAACATCTATAATTTCTAATAAATGTTAAGCTCAAATGCATTGTTTGTGATACTTAATCACAATGATATGCATTGGTTTGAACATAAATTACTGCTTCTCTAGTTTTTTTTTTTTTTTTTTTTTTTTTTTTTTTTTTTTTTTTTATATATATATATATATATACACCTTTATATTGTTAATCTCTCTCTTAATCCTTCATCCCTAGATCACATTATCTTTTCTTTCCTTCTCTATCTCTTAAAAAAGATTGGCTAATACATGTGGATTATGTTGCTCTTTTCTTCCCTTTATTGAAACCTGTAGCTTTTATTCAAAAAAATCAAAACTATTAATTAGTGTTAAGAATCCCAAGTTTATCTTAAAAATCCCTGTTACAAATCTTCTTTTAGCTGTCATCAAAATTCAGGGTTCATTACAAAATGCCATGTGAGTTTCCAGAAACCTTGATTTTGATGCTAATTATGATTACTCGTGTTTTTCCTTAATGATTCAGGTGATGACTTCTAACCCTGAATGTGCAACAGTGGAAACAACAATCCTTGATGCATTGCATATAATGCATGATGGGAAGTTTTTACATCTTCCAGTTATAGACAAAGGTGAGCACTACTTTCTGAAATTTGCTCCAGAAAAGTCTTTTGTTTTTTATTACTATTATTCTGATTTCGTTACATCTCTCTGTCAGATGGAGGTGTTGCTGCTTGCTTAGATGTTCTGCAGATAACTCATGCAGCCATTTCTATGGTAAAGTCATTTTATTTCTGTTGCATTCTTGTGCAGTCACCATGTGTTGTCTAAAATGGTACAAATTATGTTTAAGTTACAGCCACTTTTAAGAAGGGAGCTGCTGAAGTTAAAAGGAATAGATTTATTACTAATTTAGTAGAGTGTTAATACCAAATATTGTAATAAGATAGATAGGGTGTTAGCATTTCACACATGTGATATATATTTTTGGAACAAAATTGTCTGATAAAATAAAAGGTTGCTTCCATTCCCTTTCTATCCCTAATATTTTTACCACCTTTTTAATTGCCATCCTCACCAATTACATACCTTTATGACCAAACATAGATCATATTAGTTCTTGGGCTCATAAGTCACTATTCTCAACCCGTTAAGGAATATTATATTTATATCACAATAAAGCAAGTGATGATGAGTAAATTCACTAATAATATCAGTTCTTGTCAACTCTAAATTTCTCTCTTTAACAGTATGTCACACTGTTCAAATCCCAATATGTATTGATAGAGTTTGACAAATTCCACGGATCAGCTATGGTGGTTGCATACTTGCAAGCACATTATGGAAAACCTACCCGAAGCCCAATCCTAAATCATAGGGATCTATTAGAAACCTACAAATTGAAAAAATTTCATATCCTAATTACTCCAGAGAATAAATAGGGGAATTTCAAAGATAATTCTTAGAGAGAAGGAATTCAAATTTAATCCGTTGATGGTATGATTAGTGATTACATTATTAAGCACTGGGTCCTCATTTATAAGGGGAAAAGTGAACTTACCCTATTAGGAAAAGGAATATAAAATTAGAAAGAAATTTTATTATAATGAAAGTGATGAAACCTTGATCATTAAGAAAATTAATTATTATAATATTTGACCAAAAAGTAAATTTATTATAACAGGATACCTCAAAAAAGATACATTATTATAGTAATATATGTCTCAAAAAAATTTAACTAAACCGAGTCTTTCGCTTACATTTGGCATGTACCTAGGTTTCTACAATGTTCTATATCACTTGCATTCCTTGGTCACACTCTATGCCTAAATGCCTAACTTGGTTGGTTTTGTATATTGTTGGATGATTTTGGGAATCCGAACGTGTTTTTCATGCCAAAAGACATCATCAAGCAATTACATGTCAAAAGATGACAAACTAGCTAATACTTAACAGGAAAAAAATCTTCTACAATTACTAATTTCATTTCTTATGAAAATGCAAACAAAGTTTATCATATGGTATTTACTTTTTTAAATTTGCTTCTTAAGTACAGATATTCATATCATTGTAATATTTTTCATCATATTTTGCATAAAGGATTTCGTAGTTTGAGCAAGTTATTTTAATTTTTGTTAGGTTGAAAGTGGTTCTGGAGCTGTTAATGATATGACAAACACAATGATGCAAAAGTTCTGGGATTCAGCCCTTGCATTAGAGCCACCAGAGGATTATGACACTCAAAGGTATAACTGTTGCTGCTTTTATTACCATGTTGTATGTTGTCCCGGTCAATTCCATCCCTAATCTTTATAAGATGTAAATTTCAGTGAAATGTCTGCACTAATGACATCAGAGGGAGCAGAACAGGGGAAGTTCACATATCCATCTCTTGGTCTTGGAAATTCATTTGCCTTCAAATTTCAGGATCTTAAGGGTCGAGTACATCGATTCAATTGTGGTGGGTTTGAAAACCTGGTTCCTGAATTTCTTTATCTACCTTCATATCTTCCTTTCGCTATTGGTATCGTATATGTTTGAAAGACTGTCAGTAGTTTCTTAATTACCACTGAAACATGTGACAAATCGTTCGAAATATCAGTTATTGTACTAAACAATCCTATTTATTGCATCATGACAGTTTATGACACCAAATATTATATTTTGAATTAGCAATACTATTAATTGTAATAGTTTGTACTCCAAAGGTGTGAACCTTGTGTGTGGAAAACACACTTCTTTTTTTCCCCCTGAAAGTATGCTCCTTGTTAACTGGCCACAACACAAGATAAGATGAGAAGGCCGCCCAAGCCGCATTGTGCCATCAAATCATAACATCTTTTGGGCACTCAACATTGTTTTATCAATATGTATCCAGCAATATTGAGATTGAGGTGTTATTGTTTTTCGCATATAAAGCAGTACAGACTATAAGAACTGTACATTATATGTCATTTTTTTTGTCTTTTATATGATATTTTAAAGTTCAAATATATCAAATACCATGGAAAACAGTACATAATGTTCCTTCGTTTTCTAAAGATCAATGGGAAACATTTTTTGGCAATATTTCTGAGGAAATTTATCTGTTTTAGGACCTTGATATATCTGTTGATGTGAGTATCCCAAACCTTGAGTTTGTTCTTATAGAAGTAAGAAAAACAGAATGCTCCCCTCACCCGGAGTTATAAGTTTTCTCGCTTCTTTCTTCTCCAGGTACTGAGAATGTAGATGAGCTGCTATCTACTGTCATGCAGAGGATTGGTGCTGGCAATGATGGGGACCGTCCTCAGCTTCTGGTTGGTCTTTAATATTGTTTGAGTGAGATGTGCTCTCCGTATTGCTATAACAGTCATTGACCTGAGTTCTCTTATTTATCTATTCAGTTTTTTTAAAATCTTTTATTTCCTTTAGTATGAAGATGACGAGGGTGATAAAGTTCTCCTTACAACTGATGCGGATCTTGTTGGCGCAATCAGTCATGCCAGATCAGTGGGACTGAAGGTAATTGTCATCCTTGTTTTGATACTTATAAGTTTTATCTCTCTCTTTTGGACTCTATTGAAGATTTTTTTTTTATATCTTAATGTGTCTACATGAATTCCATTATTTTGACAATATATAGGGTTATTGGTCGTTGCTTAGCTTTTCTTGGTTGGTTAAAATATGTCAATCAAGCTCTATCTTGTTAAAAAGTTTCATTTCCTGTGAAAAGTAAATTGTCTTTGCTTTAATTGTTTTCTCTGGTCAGGAGACCTAAGCTTTATCATTCTCACTGCCATAAATGCTTCCGCTCTTCTTAAAATAGTCTCAAATGCAATCATCTGATAGATATATTTAATTATTGTCTTCCAAATCCAGTTTTGCTCACAATTGCTATCTAGTTTTGCAAATCTCTGTCAATGAAGACGACTTGATTAAAGGAGGGTGGTAACCTTATTTCCTTAATTTTTTTCCTGAAGATTCAATTCTTGATAGCCGATCACGTACCATTAAATAGATATTCTGAACAGAAAAGGTATGAAAGGAGACCATTGGAGGGTTTATTAGTGAAGGCCTCTGAAGGGTCCTTGTTGATAGGAAGCAATTCGAATTGGTTATGGAACAAAACAGACACTGATTGGAACTCATAGTAGGCTGTAGTCCTGATTTCTTGTCAAGTAAACTTAAGGACCGTGAAAATGCTGCTTAAAGAGTTAGTGTGATGTTAGATTATTCTTTTTGGCAGAAATTTTAAATTTAAGTGAAATCCCCGCACATATGGAATGGTTAATATGTTCCAAGTGTTGTGCATTTACACATATATAACTGATCACACCTTGTACTATTTCTTCAGAGGTTATTAGTTTCACCCTGATCTTTTTCCTCATTCCAACATGCAGTATTCTTCATTTTTAGGAATTGAATGTAGGAGTTTTTTCTTAGATTGATTCTCTAAATTTATAAATAGTGTTTTAGTAAATGATCGAAGGATTTTAACTTAAGTTTTGACTTAAAATCTTGACACAAATTTATTGCCATTGATCTCATTAAAGAGTATAGAAAGTGGATCAGTTAGCCCCACCCATGATTAAATAGGTCACATACGTCTTAGAAGAGTCAGATCCAACTTGAATTGGATTGGTTTGATTTATTTATCAGTGATTTGGTCCTGGGTTGAAAAAGATCTGACAGCCCTTGGTTGCTCTCAGTTTGAGGTCTCCCCTACTTTTATTGCATCACTTATTCAATTGTTCAAAACACAAGTGCATGAGCTTTTACTAGAATGGTGCTTGCAAATTAGGTTGGTATTGTTTTATCTTGTGTTGTCACTTCCCAACCAAATCAAAGCTGCATAAGTAATGTTTAAATTTAAGAGCACAAATTTAAAAGATCTCATAATTTTCAAGTCTTTTTCAACTAGTTTAAACAGTTTGCAAAGATCACCCCTCTGCATCCCTTTTACCGGATCATATGGGATGCAGATAACAGAATTTGAGGCCCTTTTTACCCTATTGAGAGAAGAAAAGACCGTTTGTTCTGTTATGTGGATCCTATATGAGTGATGATCTGACAAATATTTCACACGACTGAAATAAGCGGAAACATTACCCTGCTTTGATTTTTTTCTCATGCACACGACTATCGTAGAAAACACATATGGAACATGATTTATAAGCAATGACTCTGGGTTTAACTCATTATCCTACGTGGCTCATGTAATAACTGCTTCTTTCTCTTTATCACATCTCAGGTTTTAAGGCTGCACCTGGACTACTCTGAATTGAGCCAGCAAACAAAATCCGAGTCGAGTACAGCCACTGTCCAGCAAACGGGATGGTTGTCTTTCCACACTGGTACGTTGGCAGGTGCAGCAGTTGTTCTGTCGAGTATCGGATTGTTAGTCTACTTGAAGCGCTCTAGGGTATGAAGGTATTCTTGGATCATGAACTTGAATTTTCAAGGTCTCCATTTACTATTTTGGATGAATTTTTGTTTGGGTAGTAGAGCTTTGAGAAAAATCTGAAGCCATACAAATGACCCTAGAGACTTGGAAGTTGATTTGCAGAAATGATAAATGAGCAACAATCACAGGAGCAGGGTGAAATTTTAGCCCCATGATTTTCTTTTTCTTTTTCTTTTTTTCCTCTTTTTTAATGGAAGCATATGATTTGATGTCATCACATAATACTGTCATTATCATCATTATTACTATGATGATTTCAATACTATTTTTTTTTTTTTTTTTTGTGGTGGTGAAAAACTGTTGTCTTCATTAGGTTTTTTTTTTTTTTTTTTGTTTAATAATTTTCATCTTTATTTTTAGGGAAAATTTTTTATTTTTAATTTTTTGGGTTAGTTGAAGTTTCTTAGATATTTTTGATTGCGAGTATAATTACGTCAAAAGATAACTGGTTTCACTTATTGGGGGATAAACTTTAATTGTTTTGGTTTAATTGTTTTATTAAAAAAGTTCAATAAAATTTTGTGAAAATCAACACGGTAAAAAATTTATTTGTGGATATTTTTTTTTCTAACAAATCTAGTATCCAAATCAAATAATAGTGAATGAATCAACTGCATTCTTCTTCAAACAACATATTATCACTAAAAATAAAAAAAAAATTATTAACCAAGTTTCAAATAACCATTTAGTGTTGGTTTTCAAGACCAAAACACTTAATGTGCAAATTGGTCACTCGAGTAATTCTTTGATGCAACGGAGACATGAGTGACATGATACGATTAATAAATTAGTAAATGATATGTATGATTTAATATTCATTTTTTTAGTTGTTTTTTAATATTTAAGCACGTATGACAATGAATTATTGGATTGTTGCACGGATGACGTGGTACCCTCGTTATATTGTAGATTTTTTCCACTTGAACAATAGCAACTATATCTAAGAGGGGATTAATTGGGTATTGTAAAAATAATTGTGGAAAATAAAATAAAATAATTGCGGAAAATAAAAGCTTTGTGATTTTAAACTATTGCTAGCACAAAGTTTATCAAATATTAAGCTTATCAAGTTCAATGCTATAAACAAGATTAGGGAAAGAGAGATATGATACCAATTTTATAATGGTTCGACCTTATTCTCAATCGACTCTAAGCGTTGTTGTTAGTCATTGAGGCGCTACTCTGCAAAGGTGTTAAAAGTGGCAAAAGAGTTGGAAAGGTTGGTGAGATTGGTGGAGAGAGTACTAATGATCTCTGAGAGGGAGTCAAGTCGAGCCATGATGAGATTATGTCGCTCGTCAGCAAATGGCCTAGAACTGGAAGTAGGTGCGGTAGCTGTTGTTTCAGCTGTTTTTGCATCTCCCTATTCGTCATCATCATCATTTCCTACTATCCTTAGCCTTTTTGAGCGAAAGAATGCACTGGATGAGTTCAGCGAAGACTTGCATGTCATATCCTAGTTCTACTTTCTTTAGGACATGAATGTCAAGAAAAAAGTGAGAAAGAAGAGCATCTTTCTGGACAAATTCTATGACTTGAGTCTCGGAAATGCCCTCGAGTTGACGAAATTGCCTGTGAATTGCTGCACAAACCGAATGTGGTAAAGCAATATGAAGCAAGCGATTAATAGAAGATGGAGGCACAAGGAAAGACTTACCATTTACCTGAGTCCTAAAGGCTCCTGGAGTATTCGTAGGATACTCCATATTGGAATAGAAAACGCAGACTAGGTTAGGATAAACAGATTTATCAATTTGAAATAAATATTCTAGTTGAAAACGTTTTACCAAGCCACGCCCATTGGAGACTACTAACATAATCTTAAAATCTTATAAATGCTAAATAATTGATAAAAAAAAATAACAAAATAAATTCAACATAATAAAAAATATAAAATTCAACATATCAAAAGTATAAAAATAAAAACAAGATTATACAATAGATTACAAATAAAAAATAAAGGTTGATAATTTATCTTCTTCCTGACTTTTGATCTTAAACCCATATAAATATTTCTTCGATTCGTAACTCGATAGGAACTGATCATATCAATGAACTGTGACTGTAATGAAATATTTGTAACACCACCACCACCACCACCATCATCATCATCATCATCATCATCATCAGCAGCACCAACATCATGAGGTGCAGGTCTGAACTGGTTCGATGGGCTGAAATTGAGTAGAACTAGAACCTGCAATAAGCTGTGTGAAATTGCTAGTATGGGATGTGAACTGTGGAATATGCTGGCATGGAGCAACCAATAAGGCGTTGATGTTGAAAATATTAGGGTTGGTGCTCGGAGTGTCAATCTGAATCGTATTTATGTCCGATTCATGAATAAGAATAATTATTTTTTTTCCATAATATTACTTACTTAATGGTAGCACCCTTGTTTTTTATATACGTATTCGATCTAATTACGATTAGATTGAAACTAAATATGATTTAGTGATATGTATATAGTAGACAAATACCCTATAATTTACAACATAGTGCGCAGTTACAACGTAGTTTGTAATTGACATTAGGAAGCGTCACTATAAGTTGTATATTCTCAAATAAAGTTCATGGTCAAGATTTACTAACATTGGTCGGTTAGTAAAATCCGCTGAGACCAGTACATGTCGTATATCGAGACTTGGTCCGATGGTTTATCCCAATGAACCATGAGTCTTAGGAGACTCGTATAGACGTGTAGGTGTTTATTTGATAAACACTGAACGACTCACCGAAGATTTCCTAATAGATGGTATACCAACGTCAATAGGAATCTTCTCGAGTCGAGTAGCATAATGGTCATTGGACTTGAGATACCACTGTGGATATATGAGATATCCTCCACACTTTGATGGCAGCCACGTCACCGATCTATTTAGATCAGACCTCCGTCTGTTCGTTGGGTGTGGACTGATGCTCATGATATCCTGTGAGTATCAGATAAAATCCGTCAGTCTTGTGTACATGGCATAGGTATCATGTACGTATTTATGATCTAGTAAATCCATGGCCGTGGTATATTTCGGAAGCGAGTTCCGAGTGTTATTTAGAGATCGTAAATTTAAAAGTCGACTATATTATACCTTAGAGATTTGACGTTCTTATCTATATCCCCGATATAATATTGATAGCCTGTGACAGATGGATTATACGTATGCAATGACCTCGACTTGCATAGTTTAGCGAGATTATCTGTGGTCGTCATAATTCATGAGTGAGATTATGGACACGAAATTGGATTCCGTGACAGATAAATCTAAACTTAGAGAGTCCCACAATATGAAGTGTACTCGTTGAGCACTTGGACAACACATTATTATTAATATAGATTATTCATAATACTTCATTGTATTAAATTAGTTAATTTGAATCATTTAATCGGTAAACGAATTTACACATGCTAGGGGTAATTTTGGTTGTTCTAATGTGTTTTTGTATTTGATACATAATTAGATTAGATATATTATTTTGTAAATTATTTGATGACACGTATAAATTAAATAATAATTATTTGACTTTTATTATTTGATTTAAATGTGTAAAAGTTACACTATTATTTAAAGTATATTAAAAGTAATATATGATAAATATTGTGCCAAGTGTCATGGCCATTTACCAAGTCTTTTTTAATTAAAATTATTTTAATTATTGATTTTTAAAAACACCACATCCACGCCACTTTTAGGTTTAGGAGAAGAAAAAATATTTTCTTTCATTTGGTGGGTGGTTAACTTGAAAATCCCTAGCTTATTCATCCTTCAAAAATGCCTAATGAAGAAAGAAGGAAAAATCTCACACATTGAAGAAATTAGAAGATTAAAGGTAATCTTTGAGTTTCTTTAATTTAGAAAATTATTTCTTTGTTGTTATTATATTTTTGCAATGGTTGTAGAGATTATTTTCTACTTTAGTTTTGGGAGTTTTTGGATTGGATGATGGATTGAGAAGCTAGATGCATGTGTAAGAAAACTTTGAACTAAATTAATGTAATTTGAGTTCAATTTATTGTTGGACAACTTAGTTGCCATTCTAGAGTTATAGAGCCACTCTAAAATAACCTAGAATTGTTCTAGAGATATTTCATGATTGTGGGACTTAATTAGTGTTATATTAATTAGATTAATCTTGATAAAATTGGGTTTAAGCATGAAAAATGAATTGTTTTTCACATCCAGATTAGATCTAGAAAATCTTATATTTTGGTAATGAAAAATATGATGTTTGGATGTATATTAGGTATTAGCATAATTTTCGGAAATTAGTTCGGAGTGAAAATAGGCGAAAACGGCGAAAAACGGCGTTATCGGGTGAAATTTGGGCTAACCGGGTAAAGGCTGTCCAAACAGTGAATCCTTCATTGTTTGGGCAGCCCATGGACTGACTGAATACTATCGGAGCTGACTGGGCAGTTCCGTGTGGCTTCGATTGGTCCGTTCATCCGAAAACGTATTTTATGCATTTTTTGCGAAAAATCATTTTCGTAAAAGTTTCGCGGTATTTTTAATAATTAATTATGTCGTTATATGATATCGAATAATATGTTTAGCTGAAATATTCATAAATTATAGATATATGATATCACATAATTTATTCGGTAACTTTAAAAGTTTTAAAATTACGATTTTGCCCGAACCGCGCGCTTCCGCTGCTCCCACGCTAAAACCCCAACAAAATTGGTATCAGAGTGGGTCTGATCGTTCATCCATTACATTGGTCATGCTTGATATATGATATATAATCCAATTTTGATATTTGCACATGCATGTAATCTATATGTTTCTTAATTTTTTGGTTCTACGCTTACGGAAAAACATAACAGAGATTTAATGGTTAAGTTAAATTATGTTTTCCCATGTAGAATTAAACTGTTGAGAAATTGATCTATATTAAATATCTGCATTTGATGTAGAGTAAAACACTCTTTAGGAATATCCCCGCTTAAATAAGGCATTAAAGTAACTAGTATTAGGAATACTTGTTTCTTGGTCCGCCTTGTCAGTACAGATGCAAATGATTTCCTGATGCTGTAGCTGTATTGTGCCAAAGCTGTGCAGTTATGGCTGATGGCAATTCATTTGCGCCGGTAGAACTTATACGATAAGAGATAAATTCAAGTGAAAGTGGAAATCCTGAACGTGCTAAAGCTGTCAGGACTACATCGGTAGCTTGAGTTTGTCACTGACAAGTGAAGCCTTGATACGCCTCCTTGTGAATGTGCCAAAGCTGTCATAACGAGAAACGATCAGGACCAAACTCAGGAGTCACAGTGAGTGTGATTGACAATGAGTTGTCTACCTGTGAATATACGTAGGCGAGAACGTGCCAAAACTGTGAGTCAAAATATATTCATGGGGTCCACTTCTCACTATGTAATTCAATTTAATTATTGGATTCCCTTTTTTCGTTGGGGATTACGGTATTTTGTAAAGTAGTGGGAGGCATTGCTGGGTTAAAAATCCATAACTAAGGCAGTGTGTAATATTATGAAAATTTCCGTGTATGTTTTCCTTATTCTATATTTTTGATAGATTTAAACTTCTAATCCATTGCATGCATATTATTTGTATATGTTTTCTGACTTTCCTTATGGTTGCAGATTTCTAGAACAAGTTCTAGATTTAGAGTATGCTTGGATATTATTAGATTAGTCAAAACCATCGGGAACTGTTGTTCCGATTTTCTTGAAAAATCAAGATGGTTAGTGACTTAGTTTCTAAGTCACGATAGGTAATCTAACAAGATATCCGTTTTAGGATATAATAGTCTAGAGAGAATAATTTATTTTGCAGTAAGAATTAACATGAATTAGTTCATGTCTTGAGATTCTTGACTGACATTAATAAAATCCCATTAGGTATTTGTTTATCTGATAATGACGTTTCTTGACTTTAGTGACCTTTAGAGGTAATGTGTCTGACACAGTTTGCTAATCAATTATTTGCAATTGTTGTGAATAGTTGAAGGCAAATTATAAAGCTAAAGAAATAAGATGTGTATAGTTGTGTATAAAGAATATTGATTCTCACAATATGACAACTATAGGTATTGGATACCAGATCTCATGTCTAGTTATTTAAAATAATATTTAATGATTGTTTTGATATTTGATATCAGAACTTGTGACTATTGGATAGTTACTTGTTCATTATAAATAATTATTATATATTTTAATATGACTAGTAGTGTCATTGATATAGAGATAAATATTAAGAAAAATATTCGGTTAACTAAATAACTTAGAACAGTGCTTTATGAGATTTTATCACATAAACATTAGATGCTTATTTCATATGGTAAATGATGGTCTGATACGAGATCACACCATATATCATTATCTATTTAATGAATATTGTATTCAGGATGTGATTAAATCTCATTTAACCAATGATCGTCATTGGACCACATATTTATTAAACTAATACATAGGATGTATGTAGTTTAATGAATTATAAATTGCCTTGAATAATTTTCTTTACTTCGTAACTTAGTTAATGAGTAGTCATGACTTAGTTACGTGTTTCTAAAAGAATATATATTGAACGTCTTGAATGGTTCGAGAACTTTCAATATGTTTCTGATGAAACGCGGATAAAATATTTTGAATGGTTCAAAGATATTCAATTTGAAGTTTTGAAAACTGTATCATTAAAATTCGTCATGAATCTTTGAATTGTTCAAAGATGTTTGATACGATCAAACATATGAATTTATGACAATTAGTTATACGATTATGTAATGAATATGATTCTTACTCAATATTATTATTCTACGATTCCATCGTAATGGAATTGGACAGTGGGAGAGATTGAATCTTATATGATTTGATTCATTTGATATTGAATGTTACCGAATTAGTTTCAATACTCTTGGGGATATGCTCAAGTAACACTAATTCATAATTTTAATTAATGTTCCATTAGTTTCTACAGTTACGTATATGATATGTATAAGTAGAAAATTCGAATCTTGAAAAGTTTGAGATTTGAATCTTTCTTTTATATAATGGTTATATAATTGAAAGTACTTGCGTCTCAGAGGTACAAGTAAAAGTTTCTCATTTATTCTATTTAATAGAATATTGTATTCTATTTATTAGAATATATTTTCTACTAACCCGAGTAATAAAATTATTTTATTATTTGGTGTGTAACATCAAATGTTGACCTTTGTAAAAAAAAACTTGACTTATTGAAGTCAAATGTGAGAGTGATAAACTATAAATGGAACTATATAATTAATAAGATGAAAAGACCCTTAGACATCTTCCATATAAGTCCAATAGGATGTCATAATCATTTACAAAGTATTTAATACTTAATGATTCTGTTGTTTTCTTATCGAAGAAAATTATCCTATAACTTATAGTGGGAGCGATATTTGATATCGATTTTGGAAGTTAGCATTAAACTATAGATTTAAGATTGTTCATAGCTTACTATAATCAAGTTTGGAACTTGATTAAGCTTTCGTTATGAATTGTTCATAAAATGTGCAAATTGTTTGAGCAGCAAAAGCAAAGTGAGCTTATTAAAGGTTTGACCTTTATAGTATGACAGTGAGAAAGATTATACTTAGTAATCTATTGTAGATTCTGAGAAAACTTGTCTCTAGTCACACTAATTGAACAATTAAGGATCGGTTGGTTAATGTTGATATTAAACTATGTATTTTGGCTAAAGAATGTAAAATGGCATTCCTGAATGATTTCTTCGAAGAAGAGATCCATTGTGATTTCTTTGCTTGAAGAGTTCATTCTGGAATGGCCCTGGAGTTTGTATTCGGTTAAGATCACAGTTTGATATACCAGCTTATAGAGCCTATTGTAGACTCAGATGAGCTTTCCGAAAATATGTGTTCTCTAATTTTGATATTAGTCAGATTGTTTGATTTTTATCAAAGCATATAGAATATATATGTGATAGTAGAGTTAGTGGGAGCGTACATATTTCTTTCTAGTGTTGTATATTCTCACGACATTATCATTATTAATGTAATAATGAGATGTTTGTGAGGTAAAAGATTTACCTAAGTCTTATTTTCTCCGTGAAAGTAGTGAGAGTAGTCTCAGTTATATTTAATATAAAGTTTCATATACAATATAAAACAAGAGACTTGTGAGATACTCCTATTAGTCGTGTATTAGATATGATCTAATAAAGGACACAATAAGACTATCTGTGTGACAATTAGTATAACTGTTTGACAGTTAGTGTGTTTCTTGTATATAATATTTATCTTTTGTAAATGATGATTCCTTTGTCGGAAGAGAAATTGATTAGAATGTCTAGTCAATCTTATGTATAATAGGATGATGACATAATGAATACTATATTATGTACGATTAAAGATATCAATTTAATCGTAATTGTTACGAGCTATTTTGATACGTTATAGACCATATGATGTGTCTTGAAACATGTTCTTTGTTATCTTTGAGATATTAAGAACAAGTTTCTTATTCATGGAGAATATAATCTGCAACCATTAGGATTAAATTAGTTTTGAGTCTCATTATGACGTTAGACAGTCTACGTCATATAGAGTCAGAAAAGATATAGTGGCAGTGTCACGGTTGATTATATTGTATTAGTGAAATTAGTTGTAACTTATAAAGTATTAACTTATGAAGTTGTATAATGACCTAATAGATTAGAAGTTTTGATAGTAGTGTTGTGCTTGCGGTTGTCTGCATAGTATTTGGATTTGATCCCTAAATACATAGACAACTCAGTAGCTGTAGCACAATATTGATGTCGCATCCGAGTCATATTGATGTATAACTTAGGTTATACAATATATGAATGATGCTGGCTAAAGGAAACGATTGAGTTTTTTGGACAAACTCAATATATTATAGCGGACCTACTTGTTATTGCCTACCTCTTGAGTGCTGGGTGAGCTTTTGAGGGCCATGCGTATGTGATACACATTGAGATGTGTATATGATACCGTGAATTGGCACCAGAGCAAGTGGGATAAATTATTAGGGTTGATGCTCGGAGTGCCAATCCTGATCATATTTATGTCTGATTCATGAATACAAATAATTCTTTTTTCCCATAATATTACTTACTTAATGGTAGCACCTCTTATTTTTTATATACGTATTCGATCTAATTACGATTAGATTGAAACTAAATATGATTTAGTGATATGTATATATTAGACAAAGACCCTAGAATTTATAACGTAGTGCACAGTTACAACGTAGCTTGTAATTGATATTGTGAAGTGTCACTATAAGTTGTATATGTAGGGGTTTTTCAGGGGCTGAATCCAGTAACGCAGCGGAAGCGGTGGAAAATCAGATTTTCCGATTTCAAAAATTTTTCTCTGATTAATTAAATAAACATATTTATTTAATATTCCAATAATCAAATTATGAAATAAAATTCAATAAATCATATTTAAGTGAATTTACCGAATTACCCTTACTTGATATTTTTGTCCGTTTTAGTCCGAAATTGGTCAAATCAATTTTGAATGATTCTAAATCATTTCTAAGATGAACTTAGCATGTTCAAAACATCAAAACACCAAGGCAACACAAATCCCCAATTTTAAGCCATTTGGCCGAGAGCTCCATTAGGGGGGGGTTTGTGCATTTTGTCATTTTATGCATCAAAACACATCCATATGTAATCCAATCAACATGAAACTTTATATGCATCATATACACATCCAAATACACAACATAAATGAAAAGCCCCAAATTTGGAATTGCTCATGAACCCTAATGTTTCAAATTCTTCAAAATGAACAAATTAGACCAAATTGGTTAAATCAATTACTTTAATCATCATTCTTCCATCCAATCAAAGTCTCAACACAATGAAACAACTCAAGATCAAATCTAGGTCATCTTAGAGTGGATCAACAACTCTAGATTAGCAACAAGGTTTCCAAAACCATAAAAGAATGCTTACAACTACAATAGTCACAAGTTTTCTTCATCATACATGCTCAACACTTTCAACAAAATTTCCATCATCAAAAACAAAAGAAATAAAGAAAAGAATAACTTAAGAACATCACAAGATGTTGCCTAGATCCTAAGGAACATTTTCCTTTCTAATAGTAAGTTGAAGAAACTTACTAAAAATCCAAGCTTTTTTTGTTTTCACCTTTCTTCCTCTCAAGCTTTCTTTGTTTCTTTAATGGAGTTTCCTTTTAAAGTGTATTAGGTTATTAAGTGAAATGAAATGAAAACAATATATACTTGTTACATTTTAGCCTTGGTCGAATTTGGCCAAGCCAAATACAAGAAAAATAATTTCAATTTCATTTCACCTTTAATTTGATCAACTTGATTAAATATCTAAAAACACTTTATTAGATATTTAAAACTTGGTCAACAAAGGCAACTAAGCCATTTAAATCAAATATCCTAAGTTAACATATTTATATTTTAATTAATTTAATCATTTAACAATTAAATAATTAATTAATTAATCAAATACAAATATATTAAATATATGTATAATATTTACATTAAATATCAAAAACATATATTCATTTAGGATATAAGTCAAATATCTCAATTTGACTATTAATTAATGTGTATTTAAATTAATCAAATATTAAATGTAAATACATAATAATTAATCAAATGACTATCGGGTCCCTTTAGCACGTATCTTGCGTTTAACCTTTAAACTACTTTATAAATAATCAATATTATTTATCAATGTTGCACTAGTGCTCTACGAGTATGTTTCATTATTGAGACTCTCTAGATTCAGGTATATCCGTCACGAAATCCAATTTCGTGTCCATAATTTATCCACTCGTAAATTATGACGATCACAGATAATCTCGCTGAATCATACAGGTCGAGGTCATGAAAAATGTATAATTCCTCCGTCACAGGTATCCGGATAAATCTCAGAGATATAGATGTAAACGTCAAATCTCTATGGGGATTATCCAGTCGACTATTCTATTAGCAATCTCTAAAAGAATGTTTAGAACTAGCTTCTAAACTTTACCACGGGCCCATGGTTTTATCTGATTGCTAATCATATGGACTACATATGCTCTGGTACACAGAACTGACGGATCCTATCTTGATACACATAGGACACCCTGAGGATCTATCTACACCCAACGAACATTGGGAGGTCTGATCTAAATAGATCGGTGACGTGACTGACATCTAAGTGTAGAAGATGTCTCATGTGTCCACAATGGCATCTCAAGTCTAATAATCACAAGTGCTACTCAACCCGAGAAGATTCTTATTGACGTTGGTGTACCATCCATTAAGAATCTTCGGTGAGTCGTTCAGTGTTTATCCGCTATAACACCTACACGTCTATACTAGTCTCCAAGACTAATGGTTCATTGAGAAACCATTGGAATCATATATTCCAGTATACGACATGTACCGGTCTCAACGGGTTTACTTTACTGACCAAGTAGTGTAAACCTTGACCATGAACTGTCTGAGAATGACAACGTCATGATACTACTCAATGTCAGTTGCGACGCTTTTGCAACAGTACCATGACTAATCATTCTAAGGTCATTACGTCTTTACCATATAAAAAGATACATTATATTATAGAAACTGCATATATTATTCATAATAATAATGTTTTACAGAAGTATTCAAAAGAAATACAACCGGGAATTGACGCTCTGAGCACCAACCCCAACAAAATCTCCCATTTGCTCTAGTGCCAATAACGATTGTATCTAATACCCATCGACTCCACGTGTTTATCAAACAGCTTCGGAGGTATGGCCTTCGTCAGCGGGTCTGCTACATTATCTTCACTCGGTACCTTGCACACGACAATATCCCCTCGCGACACAATCTCTCGAATGATGTTGTACTTGCGTTCCACATGCTTCGACTTCTGATGCCCCCTCGGTTCCTTTGCTTGCGCAATGGCTCCAGTATTATCACAGTATAACGGAATCACATTCTCGATACTTGGGACAACTCCCAATTCTGTGATAAAGTTCTTTATCCACACAGCCTCTTTTGCAGCTTCAGAAGCTGCAATATATTCCGCCTCAGTGGTGGAATCTGCTGTCGATCCCTGTTTGGAACTCTTCCAACAAACTGCACCTCCGTTAAGGGTAAAGACAAATCCAGATGTAGACTTTCTATCATCGGGATCCGATTGGAAATCAGAGTCTGTATACCCATTAACCTGCAGTTCGTTTCCTCCATAAATTATTAACTTATCCTTGGTACCTTTAAGATACTTAGGATATGTTTAATGGCCATCCAATGGTCATTACCTGGATTGGACTGATATCGACTAGTTACGCTAACAGCGAAACTGATATCAGGCCTTGTACATAACATGGCATACATTATGTACCCAAACACGAAGCATAAGGTTGGTTAGACATTCTAACCTTCTCATCTTCTGTTTGTGGACACATCTCTTTAGAAAGATGAATCCCATGTCTGAACGGTATGTTTCCTGTCTTACAGTTACCAAAACTATACCGTTCCAAGATCTTATCTATGTACGTTGATTGGGATAACCCAATCAGCCTCCTTTGTCTATCTCTATAGAGTTTATCCTAAAACATAGGAAGCTTCTCCCAGGTCCTTCATGGAGAAATTCTTACAGAGGTATGCTTTGACGCTTTGTAACATACCTAAATCATTCCCAATGATTAGGATGTCATCAACATATAGGACTAAAAATACGACCATGCTCCCACTGGCCTCTGATACACACAGGATTCTTCCGAATTCTTGAGAAAACCAGACGATCTAATAATCTCGTCGAATCGAAGATTCCAACTTCGTGAAGCTTGTTTAAGTCCATAAATGGACTTCTTAAGCTTACATACCATACCCGAGTTTTCGCTGGACGCAAAACCTTCCGGCTGTTCCATATAGATTTCTTCATCAAGAAATCCATTTAGAAAAGTCGTTTTGACATCCATTTGCCAAATCTCGTAGTCATGATACGCAGCTATAGAAAGAAAAATCGGATAGACTTAAGCATTGCTACTGGTGAAAAAGTTTCATCGTAGTCGACGCCAGGTCGCTGCGTGTAACCTTTTGCTACCAGTCGGGCCTTGTAAGTTTCAACCTTACCGTCAGGCCCGCGCTTCCTCTTGTAAACCCATTTACAACCAATAGGAACAATTCCTTCGGGAAGCGGAACCAAGTCCCAAACTTGATTCTCATGCATTGAGTCTATCTCGGATTTCATGGCACTTTGCCATTTCACGGAGTCGATGTCCAACATCGATTCTCTATAGGTGAAAGGATCTGTCTCTTCAACTAAGAGAACATCCAGACTCTTTTCTTGTATCAAATACAAGCGTTCAGGAGGTCTAGATACCCTTTCCGACCTACGGAGTGTGTGTTGAAGGTCTTCATCTACTTGAACTTCAGGTTCCTCCGTTGGTTCGTTGTTTTCAGGTTGGACTTCATCAAGCTCAACCTGTCTATGATTACCACATTCTGACAAAAATTCTACTTCTAGAAATTTTGCGAAGCGAGCTACGAACACATTTCGATGCTCGGTATCATAGAACATATATCCCCTCGTATTCGAAGGATATCCGAAAAACCTAAACTTTTGCCCTCGAGTCGAAAGCTTATCTTGCTGAGTCACCCTGACATAGGCAGGACAACCCAAACCTTAATATAATTAAGATTTGGTCTCCTACCGAACCATATCTGATACGGAGTCGTAGGAACAGCTTTTGAAGGAATCTTGTTCAAAAGATGTGCGCGGCTGTTAAGAGAGAGTAGCCCCATAAGTAATAGGGCAAATCTGTGAAAACTCAACATTGATCGGACCATATCCAATAAAGTCCGATTTCTCCTCTCAGACACTCCATTGTGCTGTGGAGTACCTGGAGGAGTATATTGAGCGAGAATCTCATTCTCCTTCATATAATCCATGAACTCACCACTCATATATTCGCCGCCTCGATCTGATCGAAGGCATTTAATATATTACCAGTTTGTTTTCTACTTCATTTCGGAACTCTTTGAACTTTTCAAAGGTTTCCGATTTATGTCGCATCAAATAGACATAACCGTACCGTGATAGATCATCGGTAAAGGTAACGAAGTACGAATAACCACTGTGAGCAGTTTGACTTAGTGGACCACATACATCAGAATGTATGAGCTCCAGTAAGTTAGTGGCGCGGTGTCCAACACCAGAGAAAATGGGGCTTTGGTCATCTTACCCTGAATACAGGATTCACAAGTTGGATAGGATTCAATGGTAAGATCTGGTATCAAACCATTCCTAACCAATTGGGTAAGGCCTTTAACGCCAATGTGACCAAGTCTCATATGCCAAAGTTCAGTATTATTAATTACAGGTAAACTACATTTATTAACTCCAGTATTTAATATATCTTTTGAAGTTGCAATGTATAATGACCATGCTGGTTTGGACAACAAAGGATCTGAATATTATTTTTATCATATAAATATAAAGAACTATTCTTAATATTAATACAAAAGCCTTCTGTATCCAATACAAAAAGTGATATAATATTAGCTACACATCCAGGTACAAAATGGCATTCATTTAACAAAAGTGTCCCATTCGGCAATGAGATCTCGCATACTCCCACTGCAACTGCATCCAAAGAGTCTCCACTCCCGAACCGCAACTGCATCTCCCGGGCTTCAGCCTCCTACTTTCCTTCAGCACCTGCAACGAATTGCAAATGTGAATGGGACAAGCAGAATCTAAAATCCAGTTGGATGTAACGGCTTCACAAGCCAAATATAAATCAATAACTGGAAAAATAAATGTACCTGATGTAGATGCTCTATCTCTCTCAGCTGGGCGATGTAATCAGGACAGTTCCTTTTCCAATGCCCGACTTTGCCGCAGTGGTGGCATTTGTCTTCAGAAGCCCTCTTGGGCTTAGCTATCTTCGCCTGTTGTTGAGGACCAAAAGCCTTATTCTTCTTCCTTTCTTCTTCTTTCCCTTGGACCATCTTTGGGAAGAAGCAGAAAGAGAAGTAGTTCTAGGAGGGCGAGTCGGAACTCCCTTCTTAAGGTCCTCTTCTGCCGTGAGCAACATCCTATGTAGCTCCTGGTAGGTACAGACAGTCCCATTCATGTTGAAGTACATCACGAACTGGCGATATGAATGAAGCTGGAAGCGAACCAAGAATGACACTCCTACCGAGAATGTCATTCAAGATGAGATTATGTTGCCTCAACTGATCGATCAAATCGATCATCTGAAGAACATGTGGGCTAACATCCCCCTCATCCAGACGCGCATGGAACAGTTCCATTGCGACTTTGTGAACAATCACTTGTTCTTGGTTCTCAAACGATTGTCTCAATCGCGTCATCATACTATAGGAATCTAGCATACCATAGTATTGTTTCTTGAGTTTCGGAGACAGTGAACTAAGGATGTATGATTTAACCCTTAAATCATCATCCTTCCAAGTTTCAAAAACTTGGCGTTCCTCCTCCGAAGCATCCGCACCCACAGCAAGGGGCAACAGACCCTCAAGAACATATCCCAGCTTTTCGGAATCGAGGACAATCCTCAAATCCAATTCCCAGTCAGCGAAGTTCTCAGCGCCTTTCAGTTTGTTCGCATCAAGCATACGTGCAAACTGATTTGTGGATTGTGCCGCCATCGCCAATCTATCATATAGATCACGAAAAACTGTTAGCAGAAAATAAGCAATTTCATATAATATCAAAAACATAAACTAGATCATGGATTTTTAATCTAAAAATGCCCTCCCACTAAATCATGCAATAATGTAGTCCCCAAACAGAATACAAAGATTTAATATTTAAATTAAATAAATAGTGAAAAGTGGATCCGTGAATGAATATATTTCAGCTCACAGCAGAGGCACGGTCTCGCCTACGTATATTCATCAGGTAGACAACTCATTTGTCAATCACTCAATAGTGACTCCTGGGTTTCCGGTCCTGGTCGTTTCTCGTTGTCACTGCGAAGGCAGGCCCACAAGGAGACGTACCAAGGTTAAACTCGTCAATGATAAACTCAAGTTACTTACGTAATCCTGACAGCTAGGGCACGTTCAGAATTCCGCTTTCGCTTAAATTTATCTAGTATCTGATGTACATCCGGTATAAATAAATCTCTATCGGCTACACCCTCACAGCAGAGGCACGATCTCAGATGTAGTCACAGAGAAGTATTCATAAACCGTATTGACAAGACGGACCACATAACATGCATCAAATACATAATTACATTAAAACCTTATTAATTAGGGATTTTCCGCTAAGTGTCATACACCCTAAATCTAACAAAATTAGATTATAATGAGCATGTATAAAGTCAAGAAAACATGATTAAACATTGATTTAATTAAAGCTAATCATTTTAGGGGGCCTAGAATCAGACTCGCTCTAATACCATTTTGTAGGGGTTTTCAGGGGTGAATCCGGTAACGCAGCGGAAGCGGTGGAAAATCAGATTTTTCGATTTCAAAATTTTTCTCTGATTAATTAAATAAACATATTTATTTAATATTCCAATAATCAAATTATGAAATAAAATTCAATAAATCATATTTAAGTGAATTTACCGAAACCCTTACTTGATATTTTTGTCATTTTAGTCCGAAATTGGATCAAATCAATTTTGAATGATTCTAAATCATTTCTAAGATGAACTTAGCATGTTCAAACATCAAAACACCAAGGCAACCAAATCCCCAATTTTAAGCCATTGGCCGAGAGCTCCATTAGGGGGGGGGGGGGTTTGTGCATTTTGTCATTTATGCATCAAAACACATCCATATGTAATCCAATCAACATGAAACTTTATATGCATCATATACACATCCAAATACACAACATAAATGAAAAGCCCCAAATTGGAATTGCTCATGAACCCTAATGTTTCAAATTCTTCAAATGAACAAATTAGACCAAATTGGTTAAATCAATTACTTTAATCATCATTCTTCCATCCAATCAAAGTCTCAACACAATGAAACAACTCAAGATCAAATCTAGGTCATCTTAGAGTGGATCAACAACTCTAGATTAGCAACAGGTTTCCAAAACCATAAAAGAATGCTTACAACTACAATAGTCACAAGTTTTCTTTATCATACATGCTCAACACTTTCAACAAAATTTCCATCATCAAAAACACAAGAAATAAAGAAAAGAATAACTTAAGAACATCACAAGATGTTGCCTAGATCCTAAGGAACATTTTCCTTTCTAATAGTAAGTTGAAGAAACTTACTAAAAATCCAAGCTTTCTTTGTTTTCACCTTTCTTCCTCTCAAGCTTTCTTGGTTTCTTTAATGGAGTTTCCTTTAAGTGTATTAGGTATTAAGTGAAATGAAATGAAAACAATATATACTTGTTAATTTTAGCCTTGGCCGAATTTGCCAAGCCAAATACAAGAAAAATAATTTCAATTTCATTTCACCTTTAATTTGATCAACTTAATTAAATATCTAAAGACACTTTATTAGATATTTAAAACTTGGTCAACAAAGGCAACTAAGCATTTAAATCAAATATCCTAAGTTAAGATATTATATTTTAATTAATTTAATCATTTAACAATTAAATAATTAAATAATTAATCAAATACAAATATATTAAATATATGTATAATATTTACATTAAATATCAAAAACATATATTCATTTAGGATATAAGTCAAATATCTCAATTTGACTATTAATTAATGTGTATTTAAATTAATCAAGTATTAAATGTAAATACACAATAATTAATCAAATGACTATCGGGTCCCTTTAGCACGTATCTTGCGTTTAACCTTTAAACGACTTTATAAATAATCAATATTATTTAATAATGTTGCTCTAGTGCTCTACGAGTATTTCATTATTGAGACTCTCTAGATTCAGGTATATCCGTCACGAAATCCAATTTCGTGTCCATAATTATCCACTCGTAAATTATGACGATCACGTATAATCTCGCTGAATCATACAGGTCGAGGTCATGGAAAATGTATAATTCCTCCGTCACAGGTATCCGGATAAATCCCAGAGATATAGATGTAAACGTCAAATCTCTATGGGGATTATCCAGTCGACTATTCTATTAGCAATCTCTAAAAGAATGTTTAGAACTAGCTTCTAAACTTTACCACGGGCCCATGGTTTTATCTGATTGCTAATCATATGGACTACCTATGCTCTGGTACACAGAACTGACGGATCCTATCTTGATACACATATGACACCTTGAGGATCTATCTACACCCAACGAACAGGCGGAGGTCTGATCTAAATAGATCGGTGATGTGACTGCCATCAAAGTGTAGAAAGATGTCTCATGTGTCCACAATGGCATCTCAAGTCTAAGAATCACAAGTGCTACTCAACCCGAGAAGATTCTTATTGACGTTGGTGTACCATCCATTAAGAATCTTCGGTGAGTCGTTCAGTGTTTATCCGCTATAAACACCTACACGTCTATACTAGTCTCCAAGACTAATGGTTAATTGAGAAACCATTGGAATCTTATATTCCAGTATACGACATGTACCGGTCTCAACAGGTTTACTTTACTGACCAAGTAGTGTAAACCTTGACCATGAACTGTCTGAGAATGACAACGTCATGATACTACTTAATGTCAGTTGCGACGCTTTTGCATCAGTACCATGACTAATCATTCTAAGGTCATTACGTCTTTACCATATAAAAAGATACATTATATTATAGAAACTGCATATATTATTCATAATAATAATGTTTTACAGAAGTATTCAAAATAAATACAACTGGGAATTGGCGCTCTGACCACCAACCCCAATAGTATATTCTCAAACAAAGTTCATGGTCAAGATTTACTAACACTGGTCGGTTAGTAAAATCCGTTGAGAACCAGTGATGAGTGGTAAATCTATCACTATTTTCCACTCATTTAACCTAATATTTGTATTTTTTCTTGAGTTTTGTGAATATTTTGATGTGTTTTGTGTTATTTTGTAGATAAATAAAGTTTCAGGACATTCTGGAGGTGATTTGGGTCAAAAACAGTGAAAATTGGACAAAAAGGGCATTTTTGTAAATTGTCCGCGTTGCGACGCCAAGCCTTCAGCGTCGCGACGTCTAACATGCGCCGAACAGTGCTAACGTGTGCCGGGTCCACAAATCAGAATCTGAGAAAAGTTTGACTTTGCTAAAATGCGCCGTGACACGTGTCACAATCACAACCGATCTGCTATCATGCGCCGTGCCACGTGTCAACATCCTACGGTGCCGACAGTCATCATCGCCACGTGTGCCACGTGGCATCCTACATGTCTCCATGTCATCAGCCACATCAGCAAGTCAACATTGCCACGTGTCGTGCCACATCATCATCAGCCAATCAAGAAGTGCCATGTGTCGCAATTCTATGGTGCCGACAGTCTCTTTCCCACGTGTCGCCACGTCACCGCCACGTCATCTCCATGTCACCGCCACGTCAGCATCAATCATTGAGTATCTAATCCTTATCTGACATGTGGCGGATAAGAATCTCAGCGACCAATCAGAAGCCGCCACGTGTCACAATAATTGAAGCCTAACTACCTCGCCACGTGTCACCTTATCAGCTTATCTAGAATCTTCAAACCGGCGAACCAGAACGTGCCACGTTGAAAAAAGATGGCGTAGCGACTCTGAGGGCCCTGGCGTCGCGATTTCAGAATTCAGTGCACCACTCTCTCTCTTATAATATATCTAAAGAGAGAGTTTCTCTCTCTACTTTCTTTTAATTTTTAGTTTTTTTAGTTTTTTTTAGTTTTGTAATTAATTTTAATTACGTTTTGTTAATATAGTAATTTAATTTTTACTTTTTACTTTTTACAGTTTTTATTATTTACCATGATGAGGTAACTCCCCCAGCTAGGGTGAAAGGTAATTCTTTTACTGTTACTATTTAGATTAATCTCCCTTAAAAATAATATATTCACTATTTAAAATATTGACTTAAAAAGGATACCGCCAGATTGGTCGGTTGGTAATTTAATTTTGGTTCCGCCTTTATGGCTGGTTGGACTTAATTTGACTTAATCAGGTTACCGCCTTTATGGCTGGTTGGAAAAAGAATCACAAGTTTATATATTATTTTATGGGAGATATCTAAATTAGTAGTAGTAAAAGTAATTCCTTTTACCTTAGCATTTTATTTTATTGTAATTTACTTTTCAGTATTTACTTTACCGCATTTTTACTTTATGTCTTTTATTTTCAAGTTTTTACTAGCCCTAGTTATGTGTTGTAACTAAATTAGTTATCTGGGGTTGTGATGAAATCCAATATCACCGTTTTATATGGGTTAGATTATAGCTTGGGTAATATAAAGGTTTATTTATTGAGTCTTAATCTTAATACTTTTTCATTAACTGGCCATTAATAAAATTGATCTGGTAAATCTAAAATGAACTAGACATGGGGATTTTAGGTTTCAGCCTTAGACTCAATAGCCCATGATTTTCCTTGAGGATAGATAACCCTTTAATAGATTTCCTTACAGGATAGGAATATACCTGTCGGGCGGGGGTAGCCATAATTGGAACTTAAACTTAATGAATCCAGATAATTTGGTTGACATAGACATATGGTTCAATTGGGTTAAACTGGGTATTTGTGTCTGACCATCGACAGAGGCTTACACATAATTTAGTGTTCCAGGTTAATAAATCAATATATTACCCAACTTTAAGATAACCACTTCATTTTTAAATGATATTGGAAGAAATCACAACCCTAGATAGTTTTTAATATTAATTTTCTTAAAACCTATTTTCGATAATTTTATTTACTTGTTTTTTTAAATTTAGAATCATCACCATTTCAAATCAATCAATCAACTTGTTAGATATTAGTAATCATTTGACCTCATAAAAATAATAGTTTAGATATTAAGTCCTTGTGAGATCGATATTTTTACACTACTTGAACGATACGTGCGCTTGCGTTATACGTGTGTGTTTACGCCGGTCAACCAGTACATGTCGTATATCGAGACTTGGTCCGATGGTTTATCCCAATGAACCATGAGTATTGAGAGACTCGTATAGACGTGTAGGTGTTTATTTGATAAACACTGAACGACTCACCGAAGATTTCCTAATAGATGGTACACCAACGTCAATAGGAATCTTCTCGAGTCGAGTAGCATAGTGGTCCTTGGACTTGAGATACCACTGTGGATATATGATATATCCTCCACACTTTGATGGCAGTCACGTCACCGATCTGTTTAGATTAGACTTCCGTCTGTTTGTTGGGTGTGGACTGATGCTCATGATATCCTGTGAGTATCAGATAGAATCCGTCAGTCCTGTGTACATGGCATATTTATCATGTACGTATTTGTGATCTAGTAAATCCATGGTCGTGGTATACTTCGGAAGCGAGTTCCGAGTGTTATTTAGAAATCGTAAAAATTAAAAGTCGACTATATTATACCTTAGGGATTTGACGTTCTTTTCTATATCCCCGATATAATATTGATAGCCTGTGACATAGGGATTATACGTATGCAATGATCTCGACTTGCATAGTTTAGCGAGATTATCCGTGGTCGTCATAATTCATGAGTGGGTGAATTATGGACACAGAATTAAATTCCGTGACGGATAAACCTAAACTCAGAGAGTCCCACAATATGAAGTGTACTCGTTGAGCACTTGGGAAACACATTATGAATAATATAGATTATTCATAATACTTCACTTGATTAAATTAGTTAATTCGAATCGTTTAATCGGTAAACGAATTTACACATGCCATGGGTAATTTTGTTTGTTCTAATGTGTTTTTGTATTTGATACATAATTAGATTAGATATATTATTTGGTAAATTATTTGATGACACATGTAAATTAAATAATAATTGTTTGACTTTTATTATTTGATTTAAATGTGTAAAAGTTACACTATTATTTAAAGTATATTAAAAGTATTATATGATAAATATTGTGCCAAGTGCCATGACCATTTACCAAGTCTTTTTTAATTAAAATTGTTTTAATTATTGATTTTTAAAAACACCACATCCACGCCACTTTTAGGTTTAGGAGAATAAAAATTGTTTTCTTTCATTTAGTGGGTGGTTAACTTGAAAGTCCCTAGCTTCTTCATCCTTCAAAAATACCTAATGAAAAAAGAAGGAAGAATCTCACACACAACAACAAAGATTGAAGAAATTAGAAGATTAAAGGTAATATTTGAGTTTATTTAATTTAGAAAATTATTTCTTTGTTGTTCTTGTGTTTTTGCAATGGTTGTAGAGATTATTTTCTACTTTGATTTTGGGGGTTTTTCGGATTGGATGATGGATTGAGAAACTAGATGCATGTGTAAGTAAACTTTGAACTAAATTAATGTAATTTGAGTTAAATTTGTTGTTGGACAATTTAGTTGCCATTATAGAGTTATATAGCCACTCTAAAATAACCTAGAATTATTCTAGAGATATTTCATGATGGTGAGACTTAATTAGTGTTATATTAATTAGATTAATCTTGATAAAATTGGATTTGAGCATGAAAAATTGAATGTTTTTCACATCTAGATCAGATCTGGAAAATCTGATATTTTGGTGATGAAAAATATGATGTTTGGATGTGTATTGGGTATTAGCATAATTTTCGGAAATTATTTCGGAGTGAAAATAAGCGAAAACGGCGAAAAACGGCGTTACCGGGTGAAATTCGGGCTAACCGGGTAAAGGCTGTCCAAACAGTGAATCCGTCACTGTTTGGGCAGCCCATGGACTGACCGAATACTATCAGAGCTGACCTGGGCAGTTCCGTGTGGCTTCGATTGGTCCGTTCAGCCGAAAACGCATTTTATGCCTTTTTGCGGAAAATCGTTTTCGTAAAAGTTTCGCGGTGTTTTTCATAATTAATTATGTCGTTATATGATATCGAATAATATGTTTATGTGAAATATGAATAAATTATAGATATATGATATCAAATGATTTATTCGGTAACTTTAAAAGTTTTAAAATTAAGATTTTGCCTAAACCACGCGTTTCCGCTGCTCCCACGCTAAAACCCTAACAGAAAAGTTATAAAAAGATGGACGTTGTTGGAAACTACTGAGTGGTGAAGAAGATGGTTCACTGCAAGTTGGAGGAAAAGAGGAAGGAAACTGGGCATGGGCATAAGTTGTATCATCCGCTGGCCTTTGTGTATGAAGGTAACACAGTGATTACACTATGAGCTCGGCGACCCTAAAGATCCACCCAGTGGGCATGCATGTCCAATTAGTACTGTCATGCTCACGCAAGTCGAGATGAAGTAGGGTTAGTGAAATCCAAATTGGCATATAATGGTACCCGTACTACTCAACAACATGAATACATATAAGTGGTACCATATATAGATCTCCAAATGTCACGATCTTGAAAACAATATACGTTGGAAGTGGAAGATATTGAATAATATCATGACGGTATGGCTTGAGCCACATAGATAGAAAATTATAGTGCACAGTGAGAAGAGTTTATACAATATATATAAAAATTTAAGCTATAACTTTTTTTACCTCATTGCCACGTGAATTTTCAAGTCTATGGCGAATATTAGCTAGCACATTTGTAAGAATCGATGTAATCTTCCGTAGATGACTACATCTACCAATTCAAATGCCCTAGCTATGGGATAGGGATAGAGAAAGAGGAAAAAATCGAAAATTTCATATAGTATTTTTGATTGAAAAATCAGTACGAACATAATGAGAAAATGGATAAGATTTTATAGGATCAAACACATGGGATTTAAGGAATGATGTTGAATGAGATCTCAATTTCAGCGACGATTTTATTAGATATCTTAAACTAGAATCTTTTTTTTTTTTCGAGCCAGTTCCTGTTGAGTGAGTGGTAGATACTACAACATCTTACCACGTCACCCCCTTACATGAATTTCTTCACAACATACAAAGTAGAAGACTTTCCACACATCCCACAGTTCCTCCACCACCACGAACCCCATGCATGATACACTTTTTAGTTATTGGGGGAACCCAAGTACTCTCTTTCGGATCCAAGAAAAAGCTCTCATAGATCTTTTTTCCTAAATTAATGCTTGGTGTTCATTCATAAAGAAAGGAATTATTATTATTTTTTTAAAAATAATAAGAACTTAGTAAGAGATTCAAGTATTTTCAAGCTTATTTGAAAAACAGCTTCGTTGGCCCGTTTGTCATTGATTATGTTGAAAAAGCGTTAAGGGCATCGATAAGAAGTTTTTGTTTTGATAACGTGGTTTTGAAAATGCTTTTTGTGTTTTTGGAAATCAAATACTTATTTTAAAAATCTCCGAAACACCGGTTTTATAGAAATTCTACGCACCTCTCCTTTATCTTTAGTATCAGAGTTTTTTTTATTAATATATTAAATATACGGTCTACAAATAGTTACGAAGACTGATTTAATCAAGTTATCATGTGTATTTCCTGTTAATATAATTGCATGATGTGAATTTTCTAAATTTCATATCCTCTACAGTTTGTTTGGATGGAAGCCCTCCAGCCTATCATTTAGATAAGGGGTTTGGTGCAGGCATTAATACTTGGTTGGTTCTTTGAGGTTGGTATTCTTGAATTTGCTATTTAATAATTCCTTAAAGTAAACAAAAGGGGAAAAAAACAGATTGTTGCAACTGATATATGGAAAGTGATGGTAAAATCTACTTTATTATTTCATTGAAAGAAGTTTCTTGCGGTTCCCTAAATGGTGTGATTTGGTGGTGTATGATTCAAAATTTGGTCTTCAGGTCCTAATTTCGAATTCAGGGGGTATATTTCTTATAAGAGTCTGGAACAGCGGGAGATTTTACTTACTCCGTTTAAGTCCCAGATGAGATGATTTTATGGCAGGGTTTCCAACGATTTCAAAAAAATAAAAAAAATTCTTGCAGCTAACTTCTTGGATACTTACAAGGGTTATAGATATGATAATTAGGAACAGTTGAATGCATAAACAAGAAAACTTACTTGGCTATACATATTGCACAAAATCATGAAATGTAAAAATGATGCAATCTATCTCATTAAAATATGCCTTTTCTCTCATGGTCTTATGGGAGGAGGATGATGCAACAATATAACAACATGCCTGAAAATTAGCATTGATCCCAGCTAAGAAGAGACATCACAACATCCCTATGAATATGATCATTCAATGTCTGCTTACATTGAAAAGTCTCTAAATCCCAAACCTTAACTGAATTATCTACGGAGCCTGAAAATAAGGTATTAGTAACAGAAGCCACAGCCAAAGAATCAACCACCTTTCTGTGCCCTTTAAGAATTTAAATCAAAATATCACCCATTATTTGATCCTCCAAAGAGCATATCTTTGTTCACTGCCAAGGCATAAACTTGACCAATAGGCCCCCATCCAACCATACACAAACAGAATTAGGCAATCCAATGAAAACCTTACTGGCTGTATAAAGTTTATCTTAGCAATACCAACAACAGCTTTGGTGTGGCCATCAAGCCGAGCCAACATTGATTGCCAAATTGAAACCAAAGAAAGCAAGAACTTGCAGTTATCGCCATAGCTACAAGTACCCTTTACCGCCCAGTACTTGCAAACAGATCGTTTTGGTAAAAGGGTTGATGATGATGACGATGATGGTAAAAGGGTTTTCTTGGTTTGTTTATTTGCATAAACAGATTGTCGAAGGGAGTCATCGTGATATCCGTATTGGACATCTTTCTAGGGTTGTTTATTTGCATAACCAGATTCCTGCGGAAGTTAGTTAAATTTGCCGCCATGAAACGAGGAAACGACGCCGTTTTTTGTTTTAGAATTTACTTTCTAGGAAAAAACAGATTACCGTTGCATGCTTTTTTAAACTTCAAACCTATGGAACCAAAAAGTGAAGATAGGATGCTCTACAAACTCATGATTTTTATTGGCAAAGAGATACATTTATTAAAAATTATATATATAAGATTTCAATCATCTGGAGACAAACAAATGATTACATAAACTTCAATGACACAGGCAAGACACCTCCACAGTACATCAGAGTACTGTGGTTGGTTCACTTTATTTACTTCCAAATCTAAGATTAAACATAAGCAGCCTCTTACTCGATAATTTTACATTTGTTGATCGCGCTCTTACGACTCAGAATCGAGTTTGACACAAGTAGGATTGCTAGGATAAGGGGAATCTATCTTTTGGAATCCAGCTCTGTCATAAAACCAATCTCCAACCGCCTTTCCCATTTTCTGCACAAATATATCAGTCAGCATGTATCAATGCAGAATAAAAAAAACTTGCATGAAATAATTAGAAGCAAATGCTATAGTAATTGCAAAATTCTGCAGTAGTTTTGATTACCGTATTGCCTACTACTGGAGACTTGTCAGCCAACCATGTCAACGCTGATCCAGATTGGCAATGCGCATGACAAGAGTTTATGAATAATCCATTCGATGGTTTGCTACCAACTCCAGAACTCAAGGCAGCCAAGAATTCTGCCCTGAAACCTGCAAATAAGTCCCCAAACAAAGTCGAGATTAGAGCAAATAATAGAGAACAATTGGTGTTATATCTCTACCAGATATGCTCTATATATGGACATATTGTTTAATCAACAATGAATATCAAAATTATTGAAATGTTTTGAATTTCAAGACTCTTAAACAATATTTTTTCCGGTTATTGCTCGAGCAAGTATGACAAGCTTTGACAGTCACCTTGCACAGTCTGGAGTTGAGCGGGTGAGCACTTCTTTAAGTCAAGTTTGCAGCCCTTCCAGCTTCCCTTTTTATCGACAGAGCTAGGAGCCAAAATATTCTTAAGCTGAACAAAGAGAACATATTGATGATTAAGTGAAGAGAGAGATTAAAGCAACTAGCGTTGTGTTTTTTTCCCACCAGATAAGGTGAATACAGGAAGCACATGCATAATAAGCATATGGCAACATGAAAGTTTTGAAGCATTTGCAAACCAGGAAAATTTTCTTTATTTCAAATCCATGAGAAAGCGCACAATTGAACAATGAGAAAATACTGGCAAGAAATGGCTCCCCTTGAATGGGAACCTGTAAATTTTCTAACCTGCCAGGAATCGTAGGCTGAATTTATGAGAAAAAGCGGTGTTCGCATGGTCTGAGCCACATATTGTGGGAAGAAACACTGCAACATTAGGCAGAGAACTAAGGATTTGTGAGAATGAAACAGAATCAATAGTGTTCTATGAAATCAAAAAACATATTGAGCACACTAACCAACTCGGGTCTCATTTTTGAAGTGCATGATGCAGGCAGATTCTTTGCTGATCCCTGAGAAAAGATTGATAGTTGGAATCAAAAGTGACAATTGAATGAAACCAAGCATATTAAAAGATTAGCAGAAGGGGAAATGCATAACTTAATGACAGGAAAAGGAAGTTCAAGGGAATAATATTGATCAAAATGTAAAGCTAGTAATAACAAAACAAGAATCAACAGAGAGAAGAAAGTACATGTAATCTAACAACGCTACCGAAAAAGTTCTCAATTGCACGCCCGCCAGCAATATCCTTTCTGGGAAAGAACATTAGTGTTAAAACTTGTAAAGAGCTTATATGTTCGTAGAAGATATGACCTAAACATAGACCTAATTGAGGTCTTTATTAGAAGCTTACCCGTGAATGAAAAAGCCAGCATCAGACACACATTTAACTCTAGCACTTGCAGGAAGAAGAGTCCGGAATTTATCGCAATGCAAAATAGCAGCCAATCCACCAGCAGAGCAGCCAGAAAGAATAGCCTGTCAATAAAAATTTCAAACAAGTTTTTTTTTTTAACAAAGAACAAATAAAGGAAATTGATAAAACAATGAACGAAAACAAAATAAATAATTACATTTTGAGCATTTTTCATCCCTTTTGCCAATAGATCATCAATAACAGCTTGCCAAATCCTTTCTCCTCTGAAGTAAAGATTTGTTTTCTGACCCAGAAAAATGAATAAATACACACAAGTACTCATATAAATGTCTCCAAATACAGAATAAAACACTAAAATATTTAAGGAAACTAATAGATTTAGTCATCTTACAGGATCAACTGCTTCAACATCACCAGTAAAGGATGAGCCATCGCAGTACTTGATCTTATTCTATTCCAGTTGTAGAAATCTACATATTCAAACAAACAAAAGAATCAATCAATCTACTACTTCAAAACTAAACTGAGATAAAAAGAATAACAAAAACATAGATCTAAACCAATAATGAAAAAGTGGGTTTAAAATAATTACCAGGATTAGCTGTCTGTTTGCTCCCTAGTATGCCAGAAAAACCCATTGTCTTTTCCATTTTTGATGATGAACCTTTGTATGTGTTCTTTCTTTCAGCACAACTTTCAAGATCATCACACCATCCTCCTCCCTGTATATTCACATCACTTTAGTATAACCCATTTTTTTTTTTTTTTTAAAAAAGAAAAAAAAAATATAAATGAAATCTTGAGCAACTTATTAGATTCACAAATCATTTACCTCAATGTGAACAATCCAATTGTTAATACCAGAACCATATCCCTTGTCATAGTGGTAAGCTGGTGCACTCCCATCCAAACAAACTGCATAAATAACACACAAGAGAGATTATATCAACTATCCATAGAAAGAAACTAAAGAAATCTAGCTAGAAAAGAAAAGAAAAGAAAAGAAAAGAAAAGAAAAGAAAAGAAAAAAGAAACTCACCAGCTCCTCTAGCTTTAGCAGTTTCAACAACAGTAATAGGAATGCTACCTCCTTCTATTTTGAGCAATAAAAGCACACACACTAGAACACAACACCATTGTTGTCCAAATCTTGGAAAATCGCCCATTTGATCCCTCTGCTTCCACAAGTAAAGTTAGTACATTCAAATCCAATTCATGTAATTTTACAGCAAGAAAAGAAATGATCACCACAAGTTTTAAAACAAATGTGTACCTGCTGCAAATGAATGAACGAATGAGCAGTGTGTTAAAGATAAGTTTCAGGACAGAACTTAAAGCTAAAAGATTCCAACTCAAAGCACTTGTCCGAAGAAACTCGGTTTATGCTTTCAGACAAAACTATGAAAAGATGGTAAAGAGTGCCACCTGTTTAGGATGGCGTGTGCAGATAGATGCCTTTGCTTTTATTATTATTGGTTCTGTGAGACTGTCATCATTTATAAGTAGGGCAAGGAAGGTACATTATTAATTGACATGTGCAATGTTGGCTCGCCCCCACAGCCACAGTCACAGTCACAGGAAGGTGCCCATCACCTTCCAATCCTCCGCCTACATATACAGTCAAATACAGCAAGCTACGCGGTTCCCTCTTCTATCTTTCTTCTTCTTCTTCTTTTTTTTTTTTTAATTATTCTATGTATTTATTGGCTTAGGATTTTAATAATTTTAGTATGTATATGGTCTTTTCATTGTAATATTAATAGGGAAATATTAACCAGTATTCTTTTAAAAATATATTTTATGAAAATTTTGATGAGAACAAGAGAAAAAATATTTAATGTATTGATAATATAAAAATAATGTCAAAATTTTTATAAAATGAATTTTTAATTTGTGCCCACTATCATATTAATAAATTCGAAAAGGAAAAAAAAAAAAAACAACAGCAGCTTGGGCAAACAGAAAATGCATGCATGGATTAATAGGAGTAGTATAGTAAATTGATTTTATAATTAAGACCTTTTAATTATTTTCAATCCTCCGCCTACAGATACGGTCAAAGACAGCAAGCTACGCGGTTCCCTCTTCTTTCTTCTTCTTCTGTTTTTTTGTTTTTTTTTTTTTTTTTTTTAAAAAAACACAATCTATGTAGTTATTGGCTTAGGATTTTAATATTTTTAGTATGTATATCCTAAAATTAATAGGAAAATGTTAAAAAGTGTTTTAGGAAAATTTTAATGGGAAAAAGAGAAAAAATAATTAATATTTTGATATTTTTTTCATTTTCCATGAAAGTGATGTCCAGGGCCGGTATTGAATTTTTGGATGTCCGGTGCGAAAGCTCAAAATATGCCATTTTTCATTACGAAAACATATGTTTTTAAAAAAAAAAATTTAACGAGGGCTGGAACCCAGGCGAAGCTGGGGGCTAAGCCCTCGCGCCCAAATTATATTACTTGAGAAAATATATAAATGGGGAACATAGTACCTAAACCCCGACAATAAAAAATATAATCATATACAATTATTCCTGACAAAGCTCCTTAAAATTTCAATAGTTAAGAAATTGTCTTCTATCATTTTTTGAAGCAAAATCATCAATTATATCATCATACTCCAAGTCTTCAATATCATCATTTTCAATGCATAAAATTGCTAATTCATTTAGCCTATCTTGAGTCATAGTGGTCCGCAAGTAAGATTTTAATAATTTCAATTTATAAATTGTAAAAACAAATTTCAATTTAGTCTATTTAGTGTCCCTTAATTTTTGGGCCCTGGACAGTCGCCCCTGTGGCTCCTGCCCAGGGCAGGCCCTGGTGATGTCAAAACTTTTTAAAATGAATTTTTAATAAGTATCATAAGAACATTCATTAGCATGATCCATATTAATAAATTCAAAAAGTGAAAAAAAAAAAAAAAAAAAAAAAAACAGACACATAACAGCTTGAGAAAATAGAAAATGCATATGCTTGCATGGATTAATAGGAGTACTTTAGTAAATTGATTTTATAATTAAGACCTTTTAATTATTTTCTTAATCTGTGTGCCTATTTTTAATAGAAGTAATATTTTGAAATAGAGGTAATATATTAGAAATATTTTTTTATTTTAATAATAAAAAATTAATTATTACTTAAAAGGAAGGAAATGATGAATTATTGGACCACTTTACTTTTGATTAAAAAAAAAATCAACATTGAAATAAAAGAGTTGGCACTCAAAATTCAAACCGTCTATAATTTGAATGCTCTAATAATTCTAGTCGGTGGGTGAACTATGAAATATTTTTATTATATTTTTGTTTTGTTTCAAAATCTAGTTTAAATTTTTTGGGTTATGAAGTAATTCAAGAGTCAATCAATCACATTCGAGCAGATTAAAGTTGTTTTTGCTCATGGATCTTGTAATGGGATTGTTCACTTTTTAGCTAGGGGAGCTCTAAATTATGGTAGCCCTATTGTTTCGCTGGGTGATTTCCCAGCAAACATAAAATTATTACTAGTCCTTGAGGGATATAAATCTTAAAATTTGATTGTCAAGTTATGATTTTGTGTTTAGATAGTCTAAAATAGTTGGAAATTTTACCCATCCCATCTAAATTCGGATTAAATGATTTGAGAATGTTATTTCAAAATTTAAAAAAAATAAATAAAATAATGAAAGTATTTCTTTCCTCTCAAAAAAAAAAAATATTGAATGAAAAGTTATTGTGTTTGTTTGGTTGTGTTGTGTCATGTGTGTAGGGTTCCCACACCTGGTGGTGTAGGGTTCAAAATCTCACATTGAGGTTCTGGGTTCGAATCCAGGGGGTGTACTTCTTGTAAGAGCCTGGAACAGCCGGTAATTTTACCTGCGCCGCGACCCAGAATGGGTGGTTTGGTGGCGGGATTTCCATCCTTTCAAAAAAAAAAAAAAGTGTCATGTGTGTAGGCTTCCGCCAATTGCTAGCTAGCTGTTATAAAAAAACAACAAATATTATGTAATAATTTAATAAACTTCTTTATCTCTCTCTCTCTCTCTCGCTTTCTAGTGCTAACCTTATCATAATGAATTGTCTTTGTTTTCGAAAAGTGTCGGTGGTGGTGTGTTTCACTCTCCTTTAATTTTGACCTAATTTGAATTTCCTTTCTTTTATTATGGCTGGCTGGATATGGTCATACTCACACTGTTTCAAAATCTATGGATTTTCCAAATTCCGCCATCTTCCTAGTTTTTATTACTTTCTTTAAGTTTTAATAAAATATTATAACTGTTTATTGTATTTTAGACCTATGTTTTTAATTCAAGTTTATCAATGAGGTGTAAATTGAATCATTTAAGCGTTGAAACTCTTATAAATACTTCCTTAATCCCTTTTTTAATAGGCCGTTGTTCTTTTCTCAACAAAATAAAGGAACATGATTAATGTGGTAAGAAAATTAATATTTTCTTGATATCCCTTCATTAATACAAAATAATCTCACTTAAACTCAAGTAAAGTTCTTAATTTAACTCTCTTTAAATAAAGAAATTGCACTATAATTTGTAACTTCTAAAAATAGAAAGGTGGCCTATCAAAAAGGGATGGAGGGAGTAATAAATTTAATATTCTAGAATTTTAAATTCGAATTAGAGAAATATATAATTTTAAAATATATAATTCAAGCCCTTTATATAGTAGCATTGGTCGAAAATATTGGGGCATTATGGTCATTTAATTTTTAAAAATATTTATCAAATAAACATTTGGTTAATAAGCCATATATAATTATATAATTGGCTTATTTAATTAACATATATTACATTTAATATATATATATATATATATATATATATATATATATATAAAATAATTGCAAACTTTACACGTGTATTTATATTATCATATTTAACATTTACATTAAACGTAATATGTATACATTTATATAACTTGTGTCAAATTAATATTTCTTCATTAATGTGTATTTAATTTAATTATGTATCAAATATCAATACACAATAAAAATAAACAAAATGTCCCGACATGTGTATTTTCATTTAACGATTAAACGATTCGAATTAATTAGCTTAATCCGATTAAAATATTATGAATAATCTGTATTATTCATAAAGCGTTGTCCAAGTAATCTATGAGTACACTTCATATTGTAGGACTCTCTAAGTTCAGGTTTATCCTTCACAAAATCTAATTTTGTGTCTATAATTTACCCACTCGTGAATTATGACGACCACATATAATCTTGCTGAACTATACAAGTCCAGATTGTTGCATATGCATAATCCATTTGTCAAAGGTTATCCATATTTTACCGGGGATATAGATATAAACGTCAAATCCATCCGTCACATTACTCATTAATTCGTGATCTCTCAATAATACTTGGAACTCATTTCCACAATGTACCACATCCATAGATTTGTTAGATCGCAAACAAGTGAATGATACCTATATCTTGTACACATGACTGCCGAATCTTGTTTTGATACTCACCAGATATCATGAGAATCAGTCTACAACTAACGAACAAGCGGAGGTCTGTTTTAAGAAGATCATTGACATGACTGTCATCAAAGTGTAGAGGATAACTCATATATCCACTCTGATATCTCAAGTCGAAGGACCACTGATGAGCGGAAAATATATCAATATTTACTGCCCCTTTTACTTAATATTTTATATAGTTTCTCGAGTTTTATGAATATTTTACAGACAAAATAAAATTGGGACTCAATGGAATAAATTAGGACGAAATATGGAACGAAGAAGGGCAAAAACTGGACTTTCTGGACTAATGAGAACAACAATAGATGCTGCTGCTGGAGGAGCATTAATGGAAAAAAGAGAAGATTGGACCTGTGACTTAATTGAAGAAATGACTAACAACAATTCTTTGTGGCTAACATAGAAGAGCATGATCCATCGAATTGCAGGAATCCACGAAGTAGGAACCAACACAGCTGTGCTAAGCTAGATCAGATTTGTAAATGCCTGGAAACTCTTAGCATGCAGGTTAATGCTGGATCCACAAGTTCACCATATATAGGAGCACCAGAGGCAGAATCTTACCACCAACATGATGAGACTGTGAACTATGTCAGCAACTTCAACAGACAGAGAAACAATCCATATTCCAATACCTATAACCCAGGTTGGAGTAATCATCTCAATTTCGTATGGAGCAACACTTCAGGGAAAAAGAACAATCCACCACTAGGATTTCAACAGCAGAATAAAAGCCAGAAGTATGAATATCAGAAGTGCTTGCCCAGATGAAAAAACAAGAAGCCAAATATGACGCTTTAGCAGCTGTGGTTCAAAATCAACCAGTATCTTTGAAGGCACTAGAGAATCAAATGGGACAACTTGCCAATGCTCAGAGTTACAGACCGCAATGTACCATTCCTAACAACACAGAACCAAATCCAAGGAACAGAGGGAAGGACTAATGTCAAACTATCACCTTGAAAAGCGGCACTGAAATAAATAAAGATGTTAGAGTTAAAGCATATACTGAGAATGTTCCAAAAGAAAGCAATAAAGTAAATCCATAGATGGAGGAAAACGAGGCAAAAGAAAATGATCGAGAAAGATTTATTCCACCTCCACCTTTTCCACAAAGTCTCTAGAAACACAAGCTGGACAAGCAATTTGCTCGATTTCTGGAGATTTTCAAAAAGCTGCACATCAAAATTCCATTTAAAGAAGCATTGGAATAAATGCCCAGTTATGTCAAATTCATGAAAGATATTATGTCATGAAAGCGAAGATTGAGAGATTACGAGACTGTAGCACTGACAGAAGAATGCAGTGCCATCATTCAGAGGAAGCTTCCCCCAAAGTTGAAGGATTCTGGCAGTTTCACCATCCTTTCCACCATAGGAGAACATTACTTCGGTAAAGCTTTGTGTGATTTAGGTGCTAGTATTAACTTGATGTCTTTGTCTATTTACGGGAAACTGCAACTTGGAGAAGCAAAGCCTACCTCAGTCACTCTCCAACTTGTTGATAGATCACTCATATTTTCGAGAGAGGTAGTGGAAGATATGCTGGTCAAAGTCGACAAATTCATTTTCCCATCATATTTCATTATCCTGGACATGGAAGAAGACAAAGACATACTCATCATCCTCGGAAGACCATTCTTGGCTATAGGTCGAACCATCATTGATGTATAAAAATGTGAACTAACCATGTGGGTGCAGGACTAAGAAATAACGTTCAATGTTTTCAAAGCCATGAAATTTCCAAATGATGAACGAGAGGAGGAATGTTTCAGACTTGATGTAATAGAAAGTATCATTCAGAACACAGATGCAATGCAACTTTCCACTGACAAACTTGAAACATGCATCACCAACATGATTGACAGAGAATTAGATGATGATATTTTGGAATGTATCAACTATCTTGATGGAGCCTCTCGCTTTAGATCGACACCACAAGTGGAAAGCTTGGAATTACAGAAAAAATGAGCGAATCAAACCCTCGATTGAATAATCACCGCATCTAGAACTAAATCCACTTCCGAGCCATCTCAGGTATGCATACTTGGAAAACTCTTCTGATTTACCTGTGATTATTTCTTCGTCGCTAACGTGGGTGTAGAAAGATAAGTTGTTGAGAGTGTTACGTGAGCATAATAGAGCTATTGGCTGGACTATAGCAGACATTCGAGGTATCAGTCCATCATTGTGCATGCACAAATGGAGCATCAGCGAAGGCTGAATCCAATCATGAAAGAAGTTTTGAAGAAGAAATCATCAAATGGCTGGATGCAGACATCATTTACCCCATCTCTGACAGCTCTTGGTTAAGTCCTATGTAATGTGTACCCAAGAAAATAGGAATGAATGTAGTTACAAATGAAAAGAACGAGCTGATTCCAACAAGGACATTGACTGGATGAAAAATGTGCATGGACTATAGGAAACTGAACAAAGCCACACAGAAGGATCATTTCCTGCTATCATTTATTGACCAAATACTAGACAGATTGGCAGACCATGATTTCTACTGCTTTCTGGATGGATACTCGGGGTACAATCAGATTGCCATCGCCCTAGAAGATCAGGAGAAAATCATATTTACATGCCCGTATGGTACTTTTGCTTTCCGCATGATGCCATTTAAATTCTGTAATGCTCCTGCCACGTTTCAACGATGTATGATGGCCATCTTCTCAGACATGATAAAACAAAACATGGAAGTCTTCATGGATGACTTCTCAATGTTTGGAGACGCGTTTGACCACTGCTTGTATAATCTGAAAAAATTCTTACAAAGATGTGAAGATACCAACCTGGTACTCAATTGGGAGAAATGCCACTTCATGGTGCATGAATGCATTATCTTGGGACATCAGATCTCACAAAAGGGAATCGAGGTAGACAAAGAAAAAATCGAGACAATAGAGAAACTACCTCCACCATCATCCATCAACGGGATTCGAAGTTTTCTTAGGCATGCAGGATTTTACAGGAGATTCATCAAAGACTTCTCCAAGATTGCTAAGCCTATGTGCAATCTGTTGGAGAAAGACACGTCGTTCCATTTCACCAAATAATGCCACCATGCTTTTGAGATCTTGAAACAGAAGTTAATCTCTGCCCCCATCATAGTAGCACCAGATTGGACGCTTCCATTTGAAGTGATGTGCAATGCCAGTGATTTTGCTGTAGGTGCGGTTTTGGGACAATGTAACGTGAAAATTTTTCACACCATTTACTACGCCAGCAAAACTTTGAATGAAGCTCAACTCAACTACACAATAACTAAAAATGAGTTGTTTATAGTTGTGTTTGCTTTTGATAAATTCCGCTCCTATTTGCTGGGTCTCAAAGTGGTGGTCTACACAAATCATTCAACAATCAAATACCCGATCACGAAGAAAGATGCCAAGCTCAGATTGATCCATTGGGTGCTTCTATTGCAAGAATTTGACGTGGAGATCTGAGATAGGAATGGGACAGAAAATCAAGTTGCAGATCGCTTATCGAGGCTCGAAAATGGAGGTACAACTGGCAATGAACTGACTATTAATGAAACTTTTCCAGATGAACAGTTGTTTTCCATCAAGCAGCAGAAAGTCCCATGGTATGCTAACTATGTGAACTACATAGTATCGGAGAAATGGCCGTTGGAATGGACATATTAGCAAAGAAATAAATTCTTCAAAGAAGTTAAGCATTATGTCTGGGATGAGCCGTACCTATTGAAACATTATGCTGATCAGTTATTGCGGTGTTGTGTACCGCATGAGGAGGTTAATAGTGTCCTGCATCATTGTCATTCATCACCATACGGCGAACACTTCAGCGGAGACAAAACCGCGGCCAAAGTCCTACAATCAGGTTTGTTATAGCCCACTCTTTTAAAGATGCTCACTGATTCGTTCTTCAATGTGACATGTGCCAGAGAAAGGGGAATATTTCAAGGAGAAATGAATAACCTCTTCAAAGCATTCTCGAAGTGGAGATATTTGATGTATGTGGGATTGATTTTATGAGACCCTTTGTTCCATCATATGGAAACCTGTACATTCTGGTTATAGTAGACTACGTCTCCAAATGGGTTGAAGCAAAAACACTGCCATCAAATGACACCAAAGTGGTATTAAAATTCCTCAAAAAGAATATTTTCACTCGCTTCGGAACACCTCGAGCGATCATCAGTGATAGTGGCACAAACTTCTACAATAGATACTTCGATGCACTCCTAGCCAAATACGGAGTTACTCACAAAGTTGCCACTGCATAACATCCGCAGTCTAATGGTCAGGTTGAAGTTTCCAACAGAGAAATCAATAGAATCCTGAAGAGAACCGTTGGATCAACAAGGAGAGATTGGTCTATAAAATTAGATGACGCATTATGGGTCTACCGCACAGCTTACAAGACACCCATTGGAATGTCCCCATATCGAATGATGTTTGGGAAAGAATCCCATATACTTGTGGAGCTCGAACATAAAGCGTATTGGGCACTAAAGAAGCTAAATTTTTATCTGCAAACAGTAGGAGAGAAACAGCTCCACCAACTAAATGAATTGGAGGAATTTCGCCTCCATGCTTATGAGAATGCCAAACTGTACAAAGAAAAGACCAAGAAGTGGCATGATCAGAAAATAGTACACATATAACTAGAACCAGGGCAGTGGGTATTGTTATACAACTCAAGGTTAAAACTTTTTCCTAGCAAGCTGAAATCACGATGGTCAGGTCCATTTGTGATCACCTATGTTTTACCCTACAGATTCGTTGAGCTACATGACTCCAACTCCAATGATACATTCAAAGTCATCAGCCAACATGTCAAACACTACTTGGGAGAATCCATCAAGCATAAAAAAAAGAGTCTCACACTTGCTGATCCAGGCTAACGTTTGGACAATCATGTTTGGCTGAAGACGTTAAACTTAGCGCTAGCAGGGAGGCAACCCAAGCATTCTGTATATATTGTGATATTGTGTGCTTTCTTTTATGTGTTTATTTTTGTAGGAAAAGTCACAGACATGATGGAAGACGTTCTCATAAAACTGAACCAGTATTTTCCTTCTCTCCCTCAAGACTCTCTGATGAAAGTTTAGAAAGCACGCATTGAAAGAATGAGACTTCTGATGATCAAAGGTATTCCTAGTGATATTCGTTGGATAATTGAAGCACTAGTCCATTTGACAGGTGAGTCATCTGACTCTTTCATTTCATTTCTGTCTGTTTTAGAAAAAAAAACCTATGCTAAGAAAAGAAGAGCTAAACGATTAGGTGTTTGTTATAAATGTGCATGTTGTACATGCAATACTCATTATCGTTCTTTAGGAATGGTGTCTGATAATCGCAAATATAAAATAAAATTCATTAGGGATGACATGAGTAAAGAGTCTTTAGATGACATATCATTGACTCTTGAGACGCATTCCAGTGGATATGTCTATCACGTAATTCGTACTTTACATACACAGTTTCGAAGAGAAAGACAACAATTGAGTCTCGAGAATCTGCATTTAAAAGACCCTATTTGCCAATTTATAAGAAAATTAGATGGGAAGCTTGTCCCTAACCCATAGAGGTCATTCAAGCCGTTACTTTCTTTGTCGTTAACTAATTATTGTGATTTATTTTGTTATTTTCTTTTATTTTCACCGATAAGATCCAGACTTTTTGACTTTCACAATTTAATTTACTGTTAAGCTAATAATTGTCATTTGGAAGGTACTAGTGCTATTATTACTCACCCTTTTTCAGGATCTATAAATTCAACTCATCATTGCTCACTTCAACACATACAGATTAGAGAGAGTAAAGAAGAAAATGGAAGCAACTTCAAGCAGACGAGTCATGAATATTTGTGTGTTTTACTGGACTAGTTATGGATCTAAGCCAGAATTTGTTGAGGCAGCGAAAGAATTGGGTAGAGTCATGGTAGAGAGAAATATGCACTTAGTATATGGCGGTGGCAATCTCGGATTGATGGGATACATTTCAAAGGCCGTACAGGAAGGAGGTAGTCAAGTTTTGGGAATCATCCCAAAACCTTTGGCGGACGCAAATCTTATTGGACAATCAAACAGAGATGAATGCATTGAGTCAGGTATGTCCGAACGACTTGTTGAAATGATTAATCGTGCTGATGCTTTTATTGCTTTGCCAGGTGGCTTGGGCACGATGGAGGAAATTTTTACAGTGATATCTTGGCCGAACTTGAACATACACAAAAAACCAATTGGACTGTTTAATGTTGATGAATTTTTTGACTTTCTTTTTGTGTCTCTTGAAGATGCCAGGAGAAATGGGTTCCTTTCAAAACCTGTAAAAGATTCCTCTTCACTGCCAAAAAAACCAATAATTTAATTTACCAACTCTTGACGTTTGAACCAAATATTGACCATATCATTTCCAAGTTGAACTGGTCTGATGATCGTGGTAAGAAGCGTCAGAAAAATATGGATCTTAACCTTTAGTTTTCTTTTTAGATGTAGATAAAATTGACAATTTCACACTAACCGGGTACTATCTTCTAAACCTTTCTTTTTTTTTAAGACATTGGGGACAATCTCTCAATTAGGTTTGGGGGATGGGATAATTGACTAATATCTTGTTTTTGTTTTTGTTTTTTTTTTTTTCTGTGTGTTGTTTTTGCTTTGTTATATATATAAAAAAAATAAAAAAATGATATATATAAAAGAAAAACAAAAAAAAAAAATTATTTTGCTTTTTATATTCTTAACTTTACTAACTAAGTGGAATTGTGTTTGAGTAGATGTGTAAGGAGTTTCCACTCCTGAGACATATCTCATACTAATTCGTAACTAGTTAATTTTTGTTTATTTCCTTTTAAATTATTTAAATTCGTGAATTCTCCATAATATTGACTAAATTGGATCTTTATATGCTCATGTAACATGTATTATCAACATACATGGTAACAAGTGATGAGTGGTAAATAGATCATTATTTCCCACTCCTTTAACTTAATATTTTGTATAATTTCTTGAGTTTTGGGAATATTTTGATGTGTTTTGTGTTATTTTGTAGATAAATAAAATAATAAGACTCTCTGGAGGCATTTCGGGGCCAAAACAGTGAAAAATGGACAAAATGGCAAAATAGCCATTTTCGCGTCGCGACCGCTAAAATGCGCTGGACACGTGTCATCATCATAGAAGTTTTCTATCATACGCCCTTGCTAACATGCGCCTGACACGTGTCAACATCATAAAAAATCTGCTAAAATGTGCTGTGCCACGTGTCACCATCACATGCTACCGATACTTATCATTGAGACATGTTATTGATGAAGTCATGATGATGTCAGTGTCGCGACGCAAGCACAATCTTACGCGTCACGACGCGGAGCCAATAATTGAGATAATCATTTAGCCGATGCTACGTGTCACCATCCCCGCGAAAGCCGTGCAACGTGTCATTCATCAACGACGCGTCGCGACGCGTGGAGGCAAAATTTTCCTATAAATAGAGGCCGAATTTCATTTGTAAATTCATACTTTCTTCTAAATAATTCCTTAAGAATACTAAGAAGATTGTATCTTGTTTGTTTATTTACAACTTTCAGTATTTAATTTTCGCAATTGCATTTTTTTTTTTTTTTACTTTTCAGTTTTTACTTTTCAGTAATGATGAGGTAACTCTCCCCTGCTGGGGTAAATGGTAAAGCTTTTATTACTAATATTTAGATTAATCTCCCTTAATTATAATATATAAACTATTTAAAACCTGACTTAATGAGGATATCGCCTTTATGGTCGATTGGACTTAATGAAATTGGTTTTAACCTGACTAAGCTGGATATCGCTTGTATGGTTGGTTGGTAATTAATTATAAATTTGACTTAATCATGATACCGCCTATATGGTCGGTTGGTAACATCACGCAAAGTTAATATATTATAATAAATGAGATATCTAAAATAGTAGTAATAAAAGTGGATCTTCTAACCCCCAACATTTTCTTTTATTGTACTTTTATATTTTTAATTTCCAGCATTTACTTTATTTAATTTTCAACATTTACTTTATGTCTTTTATTTTATTTAAGCTTTTATTAGCCTTAGATATGTGTCGTAACTAAGTCTGTTATATGGGGTTGTGATGAATTCCAATATCACCGGTTTATAAGGTGTTATTTCATGTTTTGGGTAATATAAAGGTTTATTTATTAATTCTTAAGCTTAATGCTTCTTGTTAACTGGCCATTAATAAGATTGATCTGGTAAACTTAAAATAAACTTGACAAAGGAATTTTAAGTTTCAGCCTTAGACTTAATAGTCCACGATCTTCATTGAGGATAAATAACCCTTTAATAGATTTCCTTACAGGATAGACATATACCTGTCGGGCGGGGGTAGCCATAATTGAAACTTAAACTTAATGAATTCAGGTAACTTGGTTGACATAGACATATGATTAATTGGGTTACATTGGGTATTTGCATCTGACCATCGACAGAGGCGTTTACATAATTTCATTTTCCAGATTAATAAACCAATATATTACACAAACGTAAGATAACCATTTCATCTTTAAAAGATATTGGATGAATTCACAACCCTGGATAGTTTAATAATCTTGAATTTTCCTCAATCTACTTTCGCGTTGTTTTCACTTGTTTTAAATTTAAAGTCACCATTCAATCAAACAACCAATATATTAGATATTCATAAATATTTGGCTTCATAAATTAATAGCTTAGGTATTAAGTCCTCGTGAGATCGATACTTTTTATACTACTTGAACGATACGTGCGCTTGCATTATACGCGTGTGATTATGCTCCGGTCAAGTTTTTGGCACCGTTCCCGGGGATTTATTTATCTTTCATTATTAGTTTTGAGGTTAGATAACTTTACTTGTATCTAATTTTTTTAACTTATTATTTATGTTTTCTTGTGTTTCAAGTTCTCAGACACTACATGAGATGATCCAGAAGCTTTGAAATCCGACCACTTGACCCAGAGATTGAAAGAACCATCAGACAATTGAGAAGAGAAAGGCGAGAAGTCCAAGAAACACTAATCAACATGGAACCTGAACCTTTGGAAGTTACACCACCAATTCCTATTCGAGACATAACTATTCCGGTGGTTGACGACTTCATTTCCTGTATTGTATTTCCTCATTTACCAGCAAATGCGTGTGACATCAAATCATGCATCCAGATGATACATCAATCAGTTCAGTTTGAGGGGAATGCAACTGAAGATCCTAATGCCCACATTAGCAACTTCTTGGAAGTTTGCGACACTTTCAATTACAACCGAGCAGCTGAAGAAGCAATGAGACTGTGTGTTTTTCCATATTCATTGAAAGACAGAGCTAAAGCTTGACTACATTCACTACCAGCAGGTTCCATCACAACTTGGAACACTCTAACCACCAAATTCATTGCAAAGTATTTTCCATCAGCCGGAACTGCAAAGTTGAGGAATTACATCACATCTTTTGTGCAATATGACTTAGAATCCCTATGCGAAGCTTGGGAAAGGTACAAGGATTTGCTCTAGAAATGTCCTCATCATGATATTGCAAAGTGGCTACAAGTCCAAAATTTCTATAATAGACTTTCTGGACTGATGAGAACCACAATTGATGCTGCTGCTGCTTGAGGAGCTTTAATGGCAAAAGAAGAAGATCAAGCCTGGGACCTAATTGAAGAAATGGCAAACAACAATTCATTGTGGCCAACAGAAATGAGCATGATCCAAAGAATCGCAGGAATTTATGAAGTTGGAGCCAACACAGCAGTAAATGCCAAGCTAGATCAGATATGCAAATTCATGGAAACTCTCAACATGTAAGGTAATGCTGGATCCATAAGTTCACCATATGAAGGAGCACCAGAGACAAACAGACATGAAGAGATGGTGAATTATGCCAACACCTGCAACCCAGGGTGGATGAATCATCCCAATTTCACATGGAGCAACAATTCAGGGCAAAAGAACTATCCACCACCCGGATTCCAACAACAAAACAAAGGCCAGAAGCATGAAAAAAAACTAGGGATAACTGCCCAGTTAGAAAAATATGATGCTATGTTTCAAAGCCAATTTGCGTCTATTAAAGCACTGGAGAATCAAATTGGACAACTAGCCAATGCTCAGAGTTACAGACCACCGGGTAACCTTCCTAGCAACACGAACCAAATCCAAGAAACCGAAGGAGGGAGGAATGCCAAGCTATTACTTTGAAAAGCGATACTGAAATCAACAAAGATGTTGGAATCAAGGCTTCTAGATGGAGGAAAAAGAAGCAAAGGAAAAAGATCAATAAAGAATCATTCTACCTCCACATTTTCCACAACGTCTCCAGAAAAATAATATGGACAAACAATTTGCTTGATTCTTGGAGGTCTTCAAAAAGCTGTATATCAACATTCCATTTGCAGAAGCGTTGGAAGAAATGCCCAGTTATGTCAAATTCATGAAAGATATTCTTTCACGAAAATGGAGATTGGGAGATTACGAGACAATAGCATTGATAGAAGAATGTAGTGCCATCATTCAGAGGAAATTTCCTCCGAAGTTGAAAGATCCAGCAGTTTCACTGTCCCATGCACCATTGGAGAACATTACATCGATAAAGCTTTATGTGATTTAGGTGCAAGTGTTAATTTAATGCCTTTTTCGATTTACAGGAAATTGCAAATTGGAGAAGCAATGCATACATTAGTCTCTCTGCAATTTGTGGATAGAAAGCTCACATTTCCAAGAGGAGTAGTTGAAGATTTGCTGGTCAAAGTTGACAAACACATTCTCCCAACATGTTTCATTATCCTTGAATGGAGGAAGACAAAGATGTACCTATCATCCTTGAGAGACCATTTTTGGCTACAGGTCGAACTGTTATTGATGTACACAAAAGAGAACTAACCATGAAAGTTCAGGACCAAGAAGTTACCTTCAATGTTTTCAAAGCCATGAAATTCCCGAGTGATGAAAATGAGGAAGAATGTTTCAGAATTGATGTTGTTGATAATATAATCCAAGATACTGATACAATTCCCACAGATAAACTTAAAGCTTGCATCACCAACATGACTGACTGTGAGCTAGATGCTGAAATTCTGGAATGTATCAACTATCTTGACAAACCGTTTCGTTTCAAATCCACACCACAAATGGAAAGTCTGGAACTACCGAAAAAGGAACGAATCAAACCTTCGATTGAAGAACCACTACAGTTGGAGCTAAAGATACTTCCGAGCCATATCAGGTATGCATTCTTAGGAAACTCTTCTGAATTACCTGTGATTATTTCTTCGTCCCTAACATTGGAACATGAAGAAAAGTTGATGAGAGTGTTACAAGAACACAAGAAATCCATTGGCTGGACTATAGCAGACATTCGAGGCATTAGTCCAGCATTTTGCATGCATAAAATTCTGATGAATGACGAGTACAAACCCACAATAGAATATCAACGGAGACTAAATCCAATCATGAATGAGGTCGTGAAGAAATAAATTATCAAATGGTTGGATGCTGGCATCATCTACCCCATCTTTGACAGCACTTGAGTGAGTTCTATGTAGTGTGTGCCAAAGAAAGGAGGAATAACTGTTGTCATAAATGAAAAGAACGAGCCGATTCCAACAAGAACGGTGGCTGGATGGAGAGTATGCATGGACTACAGGAAGCTGAACAAATCAACAAGAAAAGATCATTTTCCGCTGCCATTCATTGATCAGATGCTAGACAGATTGGCGGGACATGAATTCTATTATTTTCTGGACAGATACTCGGGGTACAATCAGATTACCATAGCACTAGAAGATCTGGAGAATACCATTTTTACATGTCCATTTTGTACTTTTTCTTTCCGTATGATGCCATTTGGACTATGTAATGCTCCTGCCACATTTCAACGTTGCATGATGGCCATCTTCTCAGACATGCTGGAAAAAAATATGGAGGTTTTCATGGATGATTTCTCGGTGTTTGGAGATTCTTTCGACCACTGCTTGCAAAATCTGGAACAAGTGTTACAAAGATGCGAAGATACCAACATGGTACTCAATTGGGAGAAATGTCACTTCATGGTGCAGGAAGGCATCGTCATGGGACATCAGATCTCACAAAAGGGAATCGAGGTAGACAAATCAAATATTGAAACAATTGAAAAACTACCTCCACCAACATTTTTCAAAGGGATTCGGAGTTTTCTCGGACATGCTGGCTTTTACAGGAGATTTATCAAAGACTTCTCAAATGTTGCTAAACCTCTGTGAAATCTTCTGAAGAAAGATGTGCCTTTCAACTTCACCAAAGAATGCCACGAAGCTTTTGAGATCCTAAAACATAAGCTATTTTCTGCTCCCATCATTGTAGCACCAGACTGGACCATTCCATTTGAGGTGATATGCGATGCTAGTGATTTTTCTATAGGTGCAGTTTTGGGAAAACGCAAAGCAAAGATTTTCCACACCATTTATTACTCCAGCAGAACTCTGAATGAAGCACAACTCAACTACAACCATTGAAAAAGAGTTGCTCACAGTTATGTTTGCTTTTGATAAATTCCACTCTTATCTGCTAGGTCCCAAAGTGGTGGTTTACACAGATCATTCAACAATCAAATATCTAATCAGAAAGAAAGATGCTAAACCCAGATTGATCCGATGGATACTTCTACTGCAAGAATTTGACGTGGAGATCCGAGATAGGAAAGAGACATAAAACCAAGTGGCAGATCATTTATCGAGGCTTGAGAATGAGGAAACAACTGGCAAAGAACTGATAATCAAAGAAACTTTTCCAGATGAACAGTTATTTGCCATGAAATAGCATGATGTCCATTGGTATGTTGACTATATCAACTACATAGTATCGGGAAAATGGCCGTTGGAATGGACATATCAGCAACGAAAGAAGTTCTTCAAAGAAGTCAAAAACTATGTCTGGGATGAGCCGTACTTGTTCAAACGCTGTGCTAATCAATTATTGAGAAGTTGTGGTCCATATGAGGAAGTTAATAGTATCATGTAATATTATTATTCATCACCATACGGCGAACGCTTCAGCGGGAATAAAACTGCAGCCAAAGTCCTACAATCAGGTTTATTCTGGCCCACTTTGTTTAAAGATGCTTATCTATTTGCTCTTCAATGTGATAGGTGCCAGAGAACGGGAAATATTTTGAGGAGAAATGAGGGACCTTTGCAAAATATTCTAGAAGTTGAGATATTTGATGTATGGAGAATTGATTTTATGGGACCCTTTATTCCATCATTCGGAAACCAGTACATACTAGTTGTAGTAGACTACGTCTCATAATGGGTTGAAGCAATTGTACTGCCATCAAATGATTCAAAAGTGGTGATAAAATTCCTTAAAAAGAATATTTTCACTCGCTTCAGAACACCTCGAGCGATTATCAGTGATGGTGGCACATATTTCTGCAACAGATACTTTGATGCACTCTTATCCAAATACAGAGTTACTCATAAAGTTTCCACTGCCTACCATCCGTAGTCAAATGGACAGGTTAAAGTTTCAAACAGAGAGATCAACAGAATCTTCGAGAAAACCGTTGGATCAACAAGAAATGACTGATCTACAAAACTAGATGACGCATTATGGGCCTACCGGACAGCTTACAAAACACCCATTGGTATCTCCCCATATCGAATGGTGTTTGGAAAAGCATGTCATCTGCCAATGGAGCTTGAACACAAGGCGTACTTGGCACTGAAGAAGTTAAATCTTGATCCACAAGTAGCATGAGAAAAATGACTCCACCAACTCAAAGAAAAGACCAAGAAATGGCATGATCGAAAAATAATGCGCGGACATTTGGAATCAGGGCAGCAGATGTTGTTATACAATTCAAGGTTGAAAATTTTCCCTGGAAAGTTGAAATCAAGGTGGTTAGGTCCATTTGTAATCACTCAAGTTTTACTATATGAAGCTGTTGAGTTACTTGATCCCAACACCAACGAAACATTCAAGGTTAACAGTCAGCGTGTCAAGCACAAGATGAGGGAATCATTTGAGTGACAAAAAGAAAGTGACACACTTTCAGATCCAGCCTAACATTCGGGCAGTCATGTCTAGCTGACGATGTTAAACTTAGCGCTAGCTAGGAGGCAACCCATGCAATTTGTGTATATATTGTGATTTGGTGTGATTTATTTTTGTATGTTTAATTTGTGTTAGTAAAGTCACATTTCATAATGGAAGGAGTTCTCGCAAATCTTCACAAGTAATTTCCTTCTCTCCCTCAAAACTCTCTGATGAAAGTCTACAAAGCTCGTATGGAACGAATGAGACTACTAATGATCAAAGGTTTTCCTAATGACATTCGTTGGATATTGAAGCACGGGTTCGATTGGCAGATGAGTCCTCTGACTTTTTTTTTTATATCTGCCTGTTTTAGGAAGAAACACCTATGCTAAAAAGAGAATGGCTAAAAGAATAGGTGTTTGCTATAAATATGCACGTATGACATGTAATTCTCGTTGTCGGTTTTTAGGAATAATGTCTGATAACCGTGAAGATAAAATTAAATTCATTAGGGATGGCTTGAGTAAGGAGTCTTTGGATGACATATCTAAGACTCTTGAGATGTATTCCAATGGATATGTGCATCATGTAATTCACATGTTATACACATAATTTCGAAAAGAAAGACAACAATTCAGTCTCGGGAATCTGACTCTAAAAGACCTTGTTTGCCAATTTATAAGAAAATTGGATGGGAAGCTTGTCCCTGATGCATAGACGTCAATCAAGCCGTTACTTATTGTTAATATTATTTTCTCTTTGTATATATCTAATAATTAGGATTAGTTTTGTTATTTTCTTTTATTTTCTCCGATAGGATCCAGACTTTTTGACATTTCACGAAATATTTCACTGTTTAACTAATAATTGTCATTTCACATGTACTAGTGCTATTATTACTCACCCATTTTCATGTGTTATAAATTAAACTCATCATTGCACTTTTGAAGGCATCCAGATGTGAGAAAAAAACATATAAAAATGGAAGCTACTTCAAGAAGACGGGTTGTAAACATCTGTGTGTTTTGCGGTACTAGTGTTGGTTCTAAGCCAGAGTTCATTAAGGCAGCACATGAATTGGGTCGAGTCATAGCTAAAAGGAATATGCACTTAGTATATGGCGGTGGCAATCTTGGACTAATGGGGATCGTTTCAAGGCCTGTACAGGAAGGAGACAGTCAAGTTCTGGGAATCTTCCCAAAACCATTGGCAGAGGCGAATCTTATAGGACCATCAAACGGAGAGGAACTAATCGTGCCAGGTATTTCTGAATGACTGGTTGAAATGATTAATCGTGTTGATGCTTTTATTGCTTTGCCAGGTGGCTTAGGTACGATGGAGGAAATTTTTACCGTACCATCTTGGGTGAACTTAAACGTACACTAGAATCCGATTGGAATATTTAATGCTGATAGATTTTATGATTTTCTTTGTGTGTTTCTTGATGATGCCCGGAGAAATGGATTCGTGTCAAAACATGTAAAAGAACTCCTCTTTACTGAAGAACTGCCCAAGATTTAATTGATCAAATTGTAGCCTTTGAATGACAAATTGACTCTATCCTTTCCAAGATTAATTGGTCTGATAATGATCGTGGTAAAAAGCATCAGATAAATCTAGATCTTAACCTTTAATTTCCATTTTATATGTAGAATTTCAGCTAACTAGGTACTATCTTCTAAACTCATATTCTACTTTTTAAGACATTGGAGACAATGTCTCATTTAGGTTTGGGGGAGGGGAATTGTTGACTAGTATCTTGTTTTTATTTTGAATAGTTGACTAGTATCTTGTTTTTATTTTATTTTTAGTCAAAAATTTTCAAAAAACCAAAAAAAAAATTATTAAAAAATTTTATAAAAATTAAAAAATATTTTGTGTTTTTGTGTTTTTAACATGACTAATCTGGTGAAATTGGTGTGAGATAGTTGTGTAAAGAATTTCCACTCCTGAGAGGTATCTCAACCTATTTTGTAATAAGTTAATTTTTGTTTATTTCAGTTTAAATTATTTAATTTGTGAATTCTCCATAATACTGACTAAATTGGATCTTCATATGCTTAGTTGACACGTATTATCAACATACATGGCAACATATGGACATGAGTCGTAATTGAAATGTTTGTAATATTTAGTGCTCTAGTTTAATTGGAGGAAGCATCTTAAAAAAGTGATATGATAAAAAAAAATTCTGAGATCCGAATTATTAAGTCTGTAGGGGTGTCTTAACACCTAGTGCCCTAAAGTCAACTAGTTTGGGAGTCATTGGCCCAAAGCTCGCTACATGGATGGAAGATGTTGTAAAATATATATATATATATCTAAGATCCGAGTAATTAAGTCCGTAGGGGTGTCTTAACACCTAGTGCCCTAAAGCCAACTGGCTTGGGAGTCACTAGCCTAAATATCGCTACATGGATGGAAGATATTGTATATAAATTAATAAAAAAATGGAAAAAGCAGAAAAATATTCCATTGCTAAAAAAAGTGTGAATTCTGATATAACTTTAGGACAAAAATATTACCATCTTTTCAACTACACTTATGAATATTGTGGGCACAATGATTTGATTAATACCTTGTTAGGTGTGTATATGGAGAATGATGTGTTTTTGTGAATATTTTGATGTGTTTTGTGTTATTTTGTAGATAAATAAAATAACAGGACTCTCTGGAGGCATTTTGGGGCCAAAACATTGAAAAATGGTCAAAAAGGGAAAAATAGTCATTTTCGCGTCGCGATCGCTAAAATGCGCCGGTTATGCTAAAATACACCGGACACGTGTCATCATCATAGAAGTTTTCTATCATGCGCCCTTGCTAATATGCGCCTGACCCGTGTCCACATTACATCAAATCTGCTAAAATATGTCGTGCCATGTGTCACCATCACATGCTGCAGACACTTATCATTTAGACACGTCATTGATGACGTCATGATGATGTCAGTGTCACGATGCAAGCACAATCTTAAGTGTCATGATGTGGAGCCAAGATAATCATTCAACTGACGCAACATGTCACAATCCCCGCGAAAGCCGTGCAACGTGTCCTTCATCAACGGCGCATCGCGACCGCTAAAATACGCCGGACACGTGTCATCATCATAGAAGTTTGCTATCATGCGCCATTGCTAACATGCGTCTGACATGTGTCAACATCATAGCAAATATGCTAATATGCGTTGTGCCACGTGTCTCCATCACATACTGCCAACACTTATCATTGAGACACGTTATTGATGATGTCATGATGACGTCAGTATCGCGACGCAAGCATAATCTTACGTGTCGCGACGCGGAGCCAATAATTGAGATAATCATTCAGCCGACACTATGTGTCACCATCCCCACGAAAGCCGTGCAACATGTCATTCATCAACATCGCGTGGAGGCAAAATTTTCCTATAAATAGGGGCCGAATTTCATTTGTAAATTCATACTTTCTTCTAAAGAATTTTTTAAGAATACTAAGAAGATTGTATATTGTTTGTTTATTTATAACTTTCAGTATTTAATTTTCGCAATTGCACTTTCTTTTCTTTACTTTTCAGTTTTTACTTTTCAGTAATGAGGAGGTAACTCCCCATGCTGGCGTAAAAGGTAAAACTTTTATCACTAATATTTAGATTAATCTCCCTTAATTATAATATATAAACTATTTAAAACCTGATTAATGAAGATACTGCTTTTATGGTCGGTTGGACTTAATGAAATTGGTTTTAACCTGACTAAGCTGGATACCGCATGTGTCGGTTGGTAATTAATTATAAATTTGACTTAATCAGGATACCGCCTCTATGGTCGGTTGGTAACATCACGCAAAGTTAATATATTATAATAAGAGAGATATCTAAAATGGTAGTAATAAAAGTGGACCCTCTAACCCCATCATTTTCTTTTATTGTACTTTTATATTTTTAATTTCTAACATTTACTCTCCAACATTTACTTTATTTAATTTTCAACATTTACTTTATGTCTTTTATTTTATTTAAGCTTTTATAAGCCTTAGATATGTGTCGTAACTAAGTCCGTTATCTGAGGTTGTGATGAATTCCAATATCACCGGTTTATAAGGGGTGATTTCATGTTTTGGATATTATAAAGGTTTATTTATTAAGTTGTAAGCTTAATGCTTCTTGTTAACTGGCCATTAATAAGATTGATCAGGTAAACTTAAAATAAACTTGACAAATGAATTTTAGATTTCAACCTTAGACTTAATAGCCCACGATCTTCCTCGAGGATAGATAACCCCTTAATAGATTTCCTTACAGGATAGACATATACCTGTCGGGCAGGGGTAGCCATAATTGGAACTTAATCTTAATGAATTCAGAGTTTCTTGATTAACATAGACATATAGTTAATTGGGTTATTTTGAGTGTTTGCATCTGACCATCGACATAGGATTTTGTATATCTTCGTGCTCCAGGTTAATAAACTAACATATTACACAGACATAAGATAATCACTTCATCTTTAGATGAATATTGGAAGGATTCACAACCCTAGGTAGTTTCATATCATTGATTACTTTTTAAATTTACTTTAGCTTTATTTTATTTACTTGTTTTCATATAAGATCACCAACCAAATAACAATCAATTGTTAGATACTTGTAAAAATTTAACTTCAATAAAATTAATAGCATATGTATTAAGTCCTCGTGGGATTGATACATTTTATACTACTTGAACGATACGTGCGCTTGCATAACGTGAGTGATTTCACCAATCAACCACATATGCTGCTTGTTGGGATATATGCCATAGAGATTCATGTAATGTAAACAAAATTATTTTTTATGGAATAAAAGATGTATTATTCATCTATTAAATGTTTGATTTAAATTGCATATTATAAATTATTTCGCTTACCCTTTAATTACTCATGTGCCTTCAGACTTAGTATATGAGTGTCATATGCTAGAGGATTTAAGTTTGAAATTAGTAATCTAAAATAGTCCATAAAGTGCAAACAAAGCGAGTACTTTATTTGTGGTTTATCTATAGCTACGGTACATTCTATAATTATATGGCGACCTTGATCCGAGATCTTCCATGTGGTGACATGAGAATGAAGGCACCTTATATGATGTGATCATATAGGACTGGACCCAGATATAAATGAGTTTCTTATAATATACGTTAAATAAATAAATTTATTTCAATCTACGAGATGGTCATATATGGATTGATCTGAATTCTGAGTGTACTGCGAACTCCTGTCTGACAGGCTATGTCATTTGATTTACAAAGGTGAGGTTGATGTAGCTATCCCAACCAATAGCTATATACTTTGGGGACATTGTTTAGTGTGTAGTTGGTTTACATAAATATGGAGTTTACTTCTTCTTGTGAGTTTACATGGACACCGATGTAGTTCGACTTATTTTATCTATCGACAGTAATGATAGTGCAGTTTCAGGCTTTTAGTGGAATAACATGAAGTTAATAATTCAGAATATTTAATTAAGAGTTTAATTAATATTTCGGGATTATTGGAGCTCTGAACTGTAGTTCTATTTGGTCCTCGCGCTAGCTCGATATACTGTAGTAAATTAAATATAATTGGATTGTCTAATTATATACTATATACTATATATATATATATATATATATATTATTAAAAGGATTACGGACATATTTTATCACACATGTAACTTTATATTATGTTTAATATAAAGTTTTTCATTAAATAAATAATTATAAGATAATCATTTAATATATTTTAAAAGGGTTGTAAATATTAAATTATTTTGCTAATTTAATAAATATATATATTTGGTAATAAATATTTTTTTAAACACTTTATTACCAATTTGATTGTTATAACTTTTCACTTTGTAACACCTTAATGTATTTATTGAGAATAAGATTAATTTTGGTGGTTATCAAAAACCATGGGCTAGCCGAAACTTGAGTGTTGAAGGGGAAGGGTTTTCTTTTGTTTTGACAACATATTAAACCCTAAGTATAAAAAGGTTAAGTGAGTTAACCTTTTCACCCTAATTTAGAATTTTGAAACCTTAGCCACCCTAGTTAATATTTTCTCTCAAGTGTTGAAAGAAAAAGAAAATAAACAAAAGAAAAGAAAAAATTTCTTGTGTGATATCCTTGATCTCTAAAGTGCTTAGAGATTGTTTGGTGAGTAAAGCCCGCACTTCTCTTTGTTGGTTGCGAGATATAGCACAGAAGACCAATCGGGATTGGAACCAAAATAAATCATCATTTTTTTCTTATATATGTTGGGGCAGTTGTAGGACCACTAGGGTCAGATCGATTTCCGCGCAGCGAAGGTGGGTCTAACTCATGTATATCAAACATGAATGTATTTTAAATTATTTTATGGAAAAGTACATTCTGTTACGATTCCGTAGTAAAAAACGAGGACCAAATCGGAGTCCGGAAACTCCGGGATGGAGAAAATAAAGTTTCAGCGCTAATGAGCATTAGCTCTTGGCGCCTCGCGATGCTCAGGCTTGGGCATCGCAACGTCCAATCTGTGAGAGTCAGAGTCACACAGTGCAAGGGTTGGCGTCGCGATGCTCAATCTTTGAGAGGTCGACGTCGCACCGCGCAATACTGATTTGCGTAAAATATTGGCAGTGAGCTATTTTGCCTTGAATCCATTCCAAAACACTTCCAATTTCTCTAAATACTTCAATACACCTAAAATCTAATTTTAGCATCAAAACCATTATGAACACATGTTGTAAAACAAACATACATGTATGTTAAATACATATATGCATTAGTTTGAATCAAAACATAAACCAAAATAGAATCCCACAATGAAATGACTCATGAACAATTCTAGGTCACTCAAAGGTGGTCAAGTGATTCTAGAATGGTAGCCATAGCTCTAAGCTTTCATTTATATTTCCAAACTCTAATTTAATAATCTATGTCCAACATGAACATATTTAACCCAATTACAAGCATATTGTGTTTATACTTCCAAGCATCCATACACAATTTATTAGCCTAATTTCAACTTCAAGCTATGTTATTATGCATCTAATACATAATTCATCATTATATATTTCACTAATAATTAATCATTAATGAAAAACATAGCTTTAGGGAAGATCAGACTTACCTAATAAGTTTGATTCAAAGATCCAATCTTTTTCTTCTAGTTGAAATGTTGTGGAGAACTTTCAAAACTAGCAATATTGGTTCTAAGATCCAATCTTCTTCTCCTTGTTGTTGTAGAGAATTCCCAAAGCTAGCAAGCTTGATTCCGAGATCCAATCTTCTTCTCATTGTTGAAATGTTGTAGAGAACTTCAAAATGTTCTCTAAACACTTCTTTTACATAGGCTAATATCTAAAATTCTTACTTATTTTTAGCTTTCACAAGCTTGATTTGTAGGAAACGCTTTCCTCGCGCAGCGGAAGCAGCTTAGGCACCCGGGATTGACCTTGAAAATTTTTCTGCCCTTTTCCTCTTAATCCAGAATTTTTCTGCCATAAATTTGTATTCCAAACTGCCCCGAACAGCCCTATATATATTTGCTGCCGAATGCTCATCACACATGAGCCATGTAGTAGCCATGAAACACACGCACGCACCAAATCCATTGGAACCATTCACGCACACAGCCTCATGGCTGTTCAGCTCCCATGCATTGTCATCGAATAACCACGCACTGATTTGTCTCATCCCTTTTATGATATGCTTTGATCATGGCTTAGGTAATTCGGCTACCCTCATCTAAAGTCACACACAGCAAGTTGATCACGTCACTTGACATATGGTTCATCACAAGTCTAATTGATGAACACATGCGCCACTTGCAATATAGATAATAAGCTCATATGCCAGCCACGTCCAGATCAAACAATCACGCCATAGCCAATCGTCAAACATTAAAGCATGTTTGTCCTTTGTTGATTTAAAATCCATATGCACGTGGATTACTTTGATCTTGATTTGATCATAATGATGGCCTCCAGATTCGCAACCTTTGAGAACAAGATCAATCACCTTGAACCCTATGAATATTATCGGATCCACCATTTGACCTTCTGAGCTATGTCTCGTTACCAACGAAAACTAGTGTGGGCTACACTCACAATTATATCCCTAAACGTTTTAGAGATTTTATCACACTTAATTTTATTTTTCTTATTTTGTTCTTCAATGGAGTTTCTCAACTTTTGAGAGAATGAAGAAGATGAAGAAGAAGGTGGCTAGGGTTGCAAGAGTGAGAGAGAGCTACAAAAGAAAATCAAATTTTCTTTTTATACTTAGGTCAATTGTTTCCAAAAACAAAACAAGCTCTCCCCTCCCTCTTTGGTGAAAATCGGCCAAGGCTAGGAATTTGTAACATCAAATTTTTAATTACCATTATTAAAAATATGTTATAAAATTGAATAAGCAATTAACCATATTGAAAGTCATAACTTCCAATATTAATGTTAAGGATTATTTTGTTTCCAAAACAAACAAATTCATTCTCTTTTGAAGCCTTGTAATTTTCGGCCATGGCATATATTCTTTAATTAATTTTGTAACAATTGTATTAGCTTTCCATAAAGCCAAAGATGTTACAAAATCAAAAAGGTTTAATGCCATTATTGATTTGTAACTTCCAAAATAAATCAAGTGTTTCGAAAACCTTTTAATTTGGAAATTACAACTTTAACCTTCATTTAAATTGTATCATATATAATTTAAATCATTAATAATAAATAATTATCATATAATCATTTATAATACAAATCATACATTAACTTTTAATTTATGGTTTCAAGTGTGACAAATAATATTATTAATCATATTAATAATATTTATACATATGTAATATATAATTGGACTATCCAATTATACTAAATCCGCTATAGTATATTGAGCTAGCACGGGGACCAAATGGACCTACAGTTCCGAGCTCCAATAATCTCGAAATATTAATTAAGCTCTTAATTAAATATTCTGAATTATTAAATCTGGGTTATTCCACTAAAAACCCGAAGTTGCACTCTCATTGCCGCAGATGATATATTAAGCCGAACCTAGTCAGTGTCCATCGATATAGTCATTACATACGAATTGACCCTTCACGAGTATCTCGTAATTAGAGTCGGGTCATAATGTCTGTTATACCCCTCTAATTATTTTTACCTTAAGTACAATTGATTCTCTAATGAACGATTTATTCATAACTATTATGAATTTTAATCTTTCTATTCGTAATAGAAATACTTGAGCGCTCAAATCGTTCAAACACCAAATCAACACTTAAGAAAGATACTCATCTACTTCTCGCAAGAATGAGTGAACTCCATATCTATGTAAAATGTTCCCAGCTAAACAACAGACCATGCCCCCAAAGTACGTAGCTATTGGTCGGGACTGCTACACCAACCTCACCTTTGTAAATCAAAGGACATGGCCTCCCATGCAGGAGTTCGTAGTACACTCAGGATTAAGATCAATCCATATATGACCATCTAGTAGATCGAAATGACTTTCTTAGTTTAATGGATATTATAAGAATGTCATTTCCATCTGGGTCCAGTCCTCTATGATCGCATCATACAAGGTGCCTCCATTCTCATGTCTCTACATGGACGATCCGGATCAGGATTGCCATACAAATATAGAATGGACCGCAGCTATAGATAAACCACAAATAAAGTACCCACTTTGTTTGCTCTCTATGGACTATTTAAGATTACTAACTTCAGACTTAAATTCTCTTTTGTATGACACTCATACACTAAGTCTGAAGGCACATAAGTAATCTAGGGTATTTAAGATGATATATAATATGCGAAAATTAAACAAACAATTTGATAAATGAATAATGCATCATTTTATTTCAAAACATATAAAACCGTTTACATCACATGTAGCTCTAGGGCACACATTCCAACATGATTAAAATCTTACTCAAGCTTGCTATTTATAGTAAAACTTAGAATATTTTTATAATAAATAAAAGTCTAAATCAAATATTAGGTAGGTTTAATCAAATTTGTTCAAATATGTATAATTAGGTGTGACTAATCACATTTGTCTACCACTTTGATTTAATCCAAATAAATCAATATAAATTTTAATGGATTAGTTCAATATCTACCACTTTGATTTAATCCAATTAAATCAAGCCAAATACACATTATTACATATTTATAATTACCAAAATTTCCTCAAACAGTGGAGATATTTATGAAATTACGACAAAGCCCTTGTGTAATTTTGGATTAATCCAATTAATCCAATTGGGTCAAAGTAAATAATCAATGTTAACCAATAATACTTAATTATCTTAGTTGGTAATTATAATATCAAATAAATATTATTTATTATCAAAAATTATTTGCTACCCAAGTACTCAACGAGTACACTTCATATTGTGGGACTCTCTAAGTCAAAACACGTACGTCATATAAGCCTAGCTTATATGTACGCAATTCGGCCACCTCCGAATTCATGAAGAAAACGAACAACCTTTCTAAACTATACAAGTCGAGGTCATCACATTTGTTTATCAATCTCTTCGTCGTAGGCTATCCAAGTTGTGTTTAGAAAACATAGATTACACCATCAAGTTTCCAAGGCACACATCTCATGTTGACATGTCCACGATTCTTTACAACTAATCAGAAATCATTTTCGATATATGCGATCCACCATAAGTGATCGGCTTTGGCCAAAGTCTTAAGAATCATGAATTACTCACATGGATACCTAAACCTCTTATGGTACACATACAGGCCGACAGAACCTATCTTGATACGCACTTTATTAACAAGTGCATCGGTCCACACCAAACGAATATTTAACGGTCAGACCATGAAAGGTCTCTAACATATATAGTATCAAAGAGTAGAGGATCACACACAAAATCAATGTTATCATATAATCAAATGATCACATACAAAATCAATGATATCATATAATCAAATCATCACGTATGCTACTCGACTCGAGGAGATTCCTGTTGACTGTAGTATGTATTAGGAATCGTCTGTGAGTTATTCAGTATTCACTCCAACAAATATCCACATGCCTATACGAGCTTTCCTCGCTCATATTACATCGGGTTAAATAATTGGAACTCCAAATTTAATATAAGACATGTGCTAGCCTTCTAGGTTATAGAAATTTGACCGTATTCCAAAATCAATGACTAAGAATATTTACTTTAAGAATAGTTTATAATTGTAATATTATCCCAATATCGAACATCTCAGTGTCCAGTATTACTACATGACTATTCTAATGTCGATGTCATTCTCAGCACATATATATATATATATATATATATGGGTGTTTCAAGGGCGTTGAAGGGTTGTTTTGGTAAAAAAAAAATCAAACCTAAAATATTGCTTTTGTTCACGCAAAAAAGGTTGTTTTGGTTGAGATTTGCGTTCGTTTTGGTTGCAAAACGGATCAGATCTGAGTTGCTATTCAGAAGCTGTTCAGGGGTTGTTCCAGGGCTAAAATATTTTTAAAAATAAAAGTAAAACATCAGACCAGGGGCTGGTCAGATTCAACCATCAAAGGGAGAGGGCAGAAAAAGTTTCTAGGTCGATCACGGTGCCTAAGGCGTTTCCACTGCGCTAGGAAAATAGTTCTTATAATTAGCTTCAAGAGCGAGGTTGAAAAATTTTCTTAACCTTTCTATTTTTTAATTATTTATATGAGATATAAATTTTTATGTGCATGTTGTGATGAGTATACACATTTTAATGTTCACGTGATGAATGTTTGTTTTAGATTTATGTGATGAATGTTTTGCATTGATCATATTATTTTTGGTTTTGGGAATGTAAGGCCATAAGACCATTTTTACAAGTGTTGTAAATTTATTTTCCCATGTAAAAATTTTCAATGTGTAACATTCTATGTACTTTGGATTGTCGAAGCCGCCAAAGACTCAACACCCCTCAATGGAGCGAGATTTAAAGACCAAAGAATGCCTTGGAATATTTTGTACTAATTAGATTAGTATAGGAAAAATAAAAGCCCGATCAATGTAATATTTTTTTTATGTTATATGAATGTTTATTTCAAAATATTTGAACAACATGTCATACAGCTTAGGGTGTCTACTCTTGCATTTTCACATGCCACAATATGTTTTAGATGTATGGATATTCTAGTCATAAAATGTAATTTTATGAAACTTAAAAGGGTTAAATTAGAATATGATATGCATGAAAATAAATTAATAAGATTATTTGGTTTAATGGTTTGAAATTGGAAATTCAAAAAATTTAATATTAATGGGCTTTATGAAAGAATTATATTTTCCTTTAGTATATCGGATGGAAACCCGGACATAAATTCCAAAGCCGATTCAAATGAATGGTAGTGTGGTATCCACTCAGGATATAATTCCATGTACCATTGGAATTTATAACGTGCTTGTATAAATTAAATAGTTTAATTAAAAAAATTTCCATTTTTGAATTTTAAATTTTAAACTTGTTAGTGAACTAATATTTTAAGTGTTAAAATAAATTATATCATTATACCAAACTTAATTAAATTAGTTTAATTAAGTAAATTATTAGTTGAGACTAATGAAAATTAGTGAATTAAAATTTTAAGAGTTAAAATTGGTAAAATCACTAATTTTACGCTAATGTAAAATAGAAGTTATGATTTAGCCGCACATATACTTATAGACACTAGTGAATTAAAATATTAGATATTTTAAGTAGAAACCTTAAATTTAAAATAGTGAGTGAGAGAGAAATATATGACAATATATCTCGTGATTTCCGTTGTTAGTCCAAAAGCATGAGATTCAAAAGGCGCCTCGAGACGGCTTTTTTTTTCCATCCCTCTACGAATGGTGTCTATTTTGAGTCAATATCAAGTTTGGATTCCGAGCGGATAGGAACTCTATATATTCTGGTGCACTGACCTACCTTACGGTGACACTTCACTTGTTAAGTTCAAGGGTTCCGAAACAACGAGTTACACTCACGAATAAATGATTAAATGTTAATCGAAATTCCTTAATCAAATCAAATGGTGGTTGGTTTATATAGGAATAAGAATTATTCCCGTATATATTAATCAATTGAGATTGTCTCGATCTATCATGCAAATACTTGGCTTACTCTACAACGACACTTATTTGTGGGATGATAGATTTCTGTGGCATAGTATTTTTCTTAGGTTTCTAATTCATTATACATGGTTCATACATCATGTTTAATTTTGTTCCTAAATGTTTGATGATTTTAATATGCGATGAATGGATTTTAAATGCATGTTTATTTTATTTTATTTCAGCTATGGTTTCTCATATTATTATTATTATTCTTTCAAACAAAAAATTAACGGGAGAAAATTATGTTAAATGGAAAATTAATATGAACGTCATTCTAGTCTGTGAAGACCATAAGTTTGTCCTGATGGAGGAATGTCCTCCATAACTAGCGAGAAATTATGGCCAAGCTGTATGCGATGCCTATCAGAAATGGGTCGCGGCCAACGAGAAAGTCTGCTGCTACTTACTAGTAGGGATGTCCGAGGTTCTTGCTACAAAGCATGAGCCAATGGCTACGATATCTTTGATGATGAAGTCATTGCAAGGCATGTTCGGGCAGCCTTTGGAACGGCAGTGTCATGAGGCTATGGTCTTAGCGATGAGCTCTAGGATGAAGGAATGGGCATCAGTCTGAAAGCACGTCTTGAGGATGATGACTTATCTCAATACAGCCGAAACTCATGGAGCTCGTATTGACGAGCGTAGCCATGTGACCATGATCATGGAAACTCTTTCAAAGAGTTTCCTGCAGTTTTAAAGCAACTATGTTATGAACAAGTTGGCTTTTACTTTGACTCAACTACTAAATGAGCTCACCCATTACGAGTCCATGCTGGTGGATCCTCGTAAGCCCAATGGAGAGGCAAATGTTGCTGAATCTTCTAAATCTGTCAAGAACAAGAAGAAAGACACTGAGAAGGCTAAGCAAAGCCTATGAAGAAGAACAAACCAATGATGCCAAGCCCAAGGGAAAGTGTTTCCATTGCAACAAGGATAAGCATTGGAAAAGAATCTGTCCTAAATACCTTGCTGAGATGAAAGAGAAAAATGCCACAAGTAAATACGATTTACTTGTCATCGAATCTCTTTTAGTGGAGGATGATAAATTCGCATGAATTATTGATTCTGGAGCCACTAACCATGTTTTTTTCTTCTTTGCAGCTACTTGATTCATGGAAGGACCTTGTTGAAGGTGACTACACCATGAGAATCGGGACAGGGGATGCCATTTCAGCAAGAGCAGTGGGTGTTTCTACTTTAAGCTTTTTAAATAATAGTTATTTATGTTTGAACAATATGTTATTTATTCCTCATTTTCGCAGGAATTTGATTTCTATTTCTAAACTTTTGGATGATGGTTTTTCCGTTTCATTTAATAATAATTTGGTTATTACTCGCATAATTGGATTAACTATATGCACAAGAAATTATATAAATAATTTATCTGTGTTAAGGCCATTAACACATAATTCAATACTCAATACTGAAATGTTTAAGGTTGAAAAACCTAAAAATAAGGGCAAAAGATTTCTTATGACACATATCTGTGGCATCTTAGACTTGATCATATTAGCCTTGACCGGATAGATAGGGTGATGAAGAATTGAGCTTTAAATCAGGTAAAGCTTGAGACTTTACCAGTCTGCGAATCATGTCTCGAAGAAAAGATGAACAAGAGACCTTTTACTGAAAAGGTATAAGAGCCAGTCAACCACTTGAGCTAATTGACCGACGTAAACACACACGCATATAACACAAGCGCACGTATCGTTCAAGTAGTATAAAAAGTATCGATCCCACGAGGACTTAATACCTAATCTATTAATTTTATGAGGTCAAATGATTACTAATATCTAACAGGTTGATTGATTGATTTGAAATGGTGAAGATTTTAAATTTAAAAACAAGTAAATAAAATTATACGAAGGTAGGTTTAAGAAAATTCAATATTAAAAACTATCTAGGGTTGTGAATCTTTCTAATATCTTTTAAAAGATGAAGTGGTTATTTCATATTTGTGTAATAAATCGGTTTACTAACCTGGAACACTAAATTATGCGAAAGCCTCTGTCGATGGTCAGACGCAAATACCCAGTATAACCCAATTGAACCATATGTCTATGTCAACCAAATTACCTGGATTCATTAAGTTTAAGTTCCAATTATGGCTACCCCAGCCGACAGGTATATGTCTATCCTGTAAGGAAATCTATTAAAGGGTTATCTATCCTCAAGGAAGATCGTGGGCTATTAAGTCTAGGGCTGAAACCTAAAATTCCTTTGTCAAGTTTATTTAAGATTTACCAGATCAATCTTATTAGTGGCCAATTAACAAGACGCATTAAGCTTAAGACTTAATAATAAACCTTTAAATTACCCAAACTATAAAATAACCCCTTATAAATCGGTGATATTAGAATTCATCACAACCCCAGATAACTAACTTAGTTACAACACATAACTAGGGCTAGTAAGAACTTAAAAGTAAAAGACATAAAGTAAAAATGCTGAAAAGTAATTGCGGTAAAGTAAAAGCTGAAAAGTAAATTATAATAAAATAGAATGCTAAAGTAAAAGGATCAACTTTTACTATTTACTATTTACTATTTAGATATCTCACTTAATATAATATATTAACTTGTGATTATTTTACCAACCGTCCATATAAGCGGTAACCTGATTAAGTCAAATTAAGTCAAACCAGCCATAAAGACGGAACCAAAATAAATCTGCCATATAGGCGGTAAGAAAATTTAATTACCAACCGATCAATCTGGCGGTATCATTGATTAGTCAGGTTTAAACCAGATTAAAATGAATTACCCACCGACCAATATAGCGGTACCATTTTTAAGTCAAATTCTAAATAGTGAATATATTATATTTAAGGGAGATTAATCTAAATAGCAATAGTAAAAGAATTACCTTTCACCATAGCAGGGGGAAGTTACCTCCTCATGGTTGAATAGTAAAAATTGTAAAAAGTAAAAAAGTAAATTACTATTATTACAGAGTGTAATTAAAAATTAATTACAAAACTAAAATTTAAAAGAAACTAGATAGAAAACTCCCTATTTACATCAGAGAATTCAGAGAGGAAGGTACATCTAAAATTGAAATTTCAAGCTCTATTTATAGGCGTCAATAGGGTGTCTGTGTCGCGACGCGCAGCTCGCGTCGCGACGCGAGTGATTGTCGACGTGCCAGCTTCTGGTTCGTCAGCTTCACATTCTTATCTGACATGTGGCGATTCGGATAAAGGGATAAGGTGACACGTGGCAAGGCGGCTGGGAGCTGAATGAATGAGCTGACGTGGCGATGACATGGGGATATGTGGCGAAAGTGACTGTCGGCACCATAGAATGATGACACGTGACACGCTGTGATTGGTGATTGATGACGTGGCGGTGATGTGGCATATTGACTCGGTCAACTGGTGATGTGGACGATGACGTGGGGTGACACGTGGCGGCACATGGCGATGGCGACTGTCGGCACCATAGGATGATGACACGTGGCACATCGCACATTAGCAAAGTCAAACTTCTCTGATTCTGACTTGTGGACCCGGCGCACGTTAGTAAGTCTTGGTGCATGTTAGGCGTCGCGACGCCTAGGTGTTGCGCGTCGCGACGCGCAAAATGACGAAAATGCCATTTTGGTCTAATTTTCACTGTTTTGGCCCCAAATCACCTCCAGAATGTCCTGAAACTTTATTTATCTACAAAATAACACAAAACACATCAAAATATTCACAAAACTCAAGAAACTATACAAAATATTAAGTTAAATGAGTGGGAAATAGTGATATAATTACCACTCATCACACCTCCAAACCTAACATTTTGCTAGTCCTCGAGCAAAACACATAATAAAATAACATAAACATCTTTAAAATAAAATTTAACTAAGCCACTTTCGTAGGGATCACAGTTTCATTTAGCGTATGTAACAAGCCTTTAAACCCCTATGTGTCCCTAGTGGACGAGTTGTAGTCTCGTGAGGGTTTACAGCAATGATACCCATAAATATTTTACAAAAGTAAAAATGTAGTGAAACTAATGCACACAAAAACAAAAAGACAAGCGAAAAGAGAATAAAGAAGTTAGTGACTAATCATGTGAAACTTCTACTACAAGTTACTAGTTGTTTTCTTTCTTTCTAAATCACTGAATAAGTAAATTCTCCGATTATATTTACCATTCTCCATATACACAGCCAACAAAATATTAAACAACTCATTTTTGCCCACAATAGTCATAAGTGCAGTTGATAAGAGAGTAATATTTTTGTCCTAAAGTTTTATCTGAATTCACACCTTTTTGTAGCAATTGAATAATTTTTCTGATTTTTCTGATTTTTTCTTTGATTTTTGATTTTTTTTATTTATATACAATATCTTCCATCTATGTAGCGAGTGTTGGGTCGGTGGCTCCCAAACCAGTTAGCTTTAGGGCACTAGGTGTTAAGACACCCCAACGGACTTAATTACTCAGACTTCAGATATATATATATTTGCAACATTCTTGATCCATGTAGCGAGCTTTGGGCTAGTGACTCCCAAACCAGTTGGCTTTAGGGCACTAGGTGTTAAAACACCGTTACAGACTTAATAACTCGGATCTCAGACGTTTTTTTTTTACTCCATCACTTCTTGAGATGCTTCCTCCAATTAAACTAGAGCACTGAATATTACAAACTTTTAAATTTTAGCTCATGTCCGTATGTTACTATGCATGTTGATAATACCTGCCAACTGAGCATATGAAGATCCATTTTAGTCAGTATTATGGAGAATTCACAAATTAAATAATTTAAAAGGAAATAAACAAAAATTAACTTGTTCCGAAATAGGTTTGAGATACGTCTCAGGAGTGGAAACTCCTTACTCAGCTATCTCTTACCAATTTCACCTTTTTAGTCAAAATAAAAAAAAAAACAAAAACGCCAAATATTTTTGTAATTTTTGAAAACTTTTCATTTTTTTTGTATTTTTCGAAAAAATGTGGACTCTAAAAATAAAAACAACACACAAACTAAAAACAAGGTATTGATCAACTAATTCCCTCCCCCAAACCTAAATGAGACATTGTCCCTAATGTCTTAAACAGTAGAAGAAGAGTTTAAAAGATAGTACCTGGTTAACTGAAATTCTACAGGAAATTAAAGGTTAAGATCCAGATTAATCTGACGCCTCTTACCACGATCGTCCTCGGACCAATTTATCTTTGAAAGGATAGGGTCAATTTGTGGTTCATAAGCTAAGATTTGGTCAATTAGATCCGGAGCAGTTCTGGCAGTAAAGAGAAGTTCTTTCATATGTTTTGACACGAACCCATTTCTCCGAGCATCATCAATAAACACACAAAGAAAATCATAAAATCCTTCAACGTTGTACACTCCAAGCGGTTTCTGGTGTATGTTCAGGTTCGCCCAAGATAACACTGTAAAAATTTCCTCTAATGTACCCAAGCCACCTGGCAAAGCAATAAAAGCATCAGCACAGTTAATCATTTCTACCAGTCATTCAGATATACCTGGCACGATTAACTCTTCTCTGTTTGATGGTCCAATAAGATTTTCCTCCGCCAAGGGTTTTGGGACGATTCCCAAGACTTGACTGCCTCCTTCCTGTACAGCATTTGAAACGATCCCAATAAGTCCAAGATTGCCTCCGCCATATACTAAGTGCATATTCCTTGCAGCTAAGACTCGACCCAATTCCTGTGCTGCTTCTACGTATTGTGGCTTAACACCAACACTAGTTCCGTAAAACACAAGATGTTTTCAACTCGTCTTCTTGAAGTGGCTTCCATGTTTTACTCTGCATATTCCTTGCAGCTAAGACTCGACCCAATTCATGTGCTGCTTCTACGTATTGTGGCTTAACACCAACACTAGTTCCGCAAAACACACAGATGTTTTCAACTCGTCTTCTGAAGTGGCTTCCATGTTTTACTCTGAATGTCTTCAAAAGTGCAATGATGAGTTGAATTTATACACCTGAAAATGGTGAGTAAAATAATAGCACTAGTAACCTGCCAAATGACAATTATTAGTTAACAATAAAATAAATCGTGATAGTCAAAAAGGTCTGGATCATGTCGGAGAAAATAAAAGAAAACAACAAAACAATTATAATTATTAGGAAAAGACAAAGAGATATAATATGTACAAGAAAAGTAGCGGCTTGATTGACGTATATGCATCAGGGACAAGCTTCCCATCCAATTTTCTTATAAATTGGCAAACATGGTCTTTTGGAGTCAGATTCCCGAGACTTGACTGTTTTCTTTCTTATTGGAATTGTGTATGTAATTTGTGAATGGCTATATGAACATATCCACTGGGATGCGTCTCAAGAGTTGAAGATATATCATCTACAGACTCTTACTCAAGTCATCCCTAATGAATTTAATTTTATCTTCGCGATTATCAGACACCATTCCTAAAGAACGACAACGAGTATTGCAATTCCAGCGTGCACATTTGTAACAAACACCCATTTGCTTAGTTCTACGTTTCTTTACATAGGTGCTTCTTCCAAATCCGGGCAAATAAGAATTATAGGAATCAAAATACTCACCTTCTAATCGGACCTGTGCTTCAATTACCCAATGAATATCATTAGGAACACCATGGATCGTTAGTAATCTCATCCGTTCCAAGCGAGCTTTGTAGACTTTCATCAGAGAGTTTTGAGGGAGAGAAGAAAATTGTTTGTGAAGATTTGCGAGAACTTCTTCCATCCTGAAATGTCTTAATCTGTAAAAACTAAACACATAAAATTAAATCACACCAAATTACAATACATACACAAATTGCATGGGTTGTCTCCCTGCGACCGTAAGTTTAAAGTCGTCAGCTAGACGTGACTTCTCGAACATTAGGCTGGATCTGAAAGTGTGACACTTTCTTTTTGTCGCTCAAATGATTATCCCCAGTAGTGCTTGACACGCTGACTGTTAACCTTGAATGTTTCGTTGGTGTTGGGATCTAGTAACTCAACAGCTCCATATGGAAAAACCCGAGTGATCACAAATGGACCTGACCACCTTGATTTCAACTTTCCAAGGAAAAGTTTCAACCTTGAGTTCCAACTGTCTGTGCACTATTTTTCGGTCATGCCATTTCTTGGTCTTTTCTTTGTACAATCTGGCATTCTCATAAGCCTGTAGGCGAAATTCCTCCAATTCGTTGAATTGGTGAAGACTTTTCTCTCCTGCAGCTTGTGAATCAAGATTCAACTTCTTCAGTGCCCAGTACGCCTTGTGTTCAAGCTCAACTGGCAGATGGCACACTTTTCCAAACACCAATCGATATGGGGACATACCAATGGGTGTCTTGTAAGCTGTTCGGTAGGCCCATAATGCATCATCTAGTTTTGTAGACCAGTCATTCCTTGTTGATCAAACGGTTCTCTCCAAGATTCTTTTGATCTCTTTGTTTGAAACCTCAACCTGTCCATTTGACTGTGGATGGTAAGCAGTGGCAACTTTGTGAGTAACTCCGTATTTGGATAGGAGTGCATCAAAGTATCTATTACAGAAATATGTGCCACCATCACTGATAATTGCACGAGGTGTTCCGAACCGAGTGAAAATGTTCTTTTTCAGGAATTTGATCACCACTTTTGAATCATTGGATGGCAGTGCAATTGCTTCGACCCATTTGGAGACGTAGTCTACAGCAACCAGGATGTACAGGTTTCCGAATGATGGAACAAAGGGTTTCATGAAATCAATACCCCATACATCGAATATTTCCACTTCTAGAATGTTTTGCAACAGTCCTTCATTTCTCCTTGAAATATTCCCCATTTTCTGGCACCTGTCACATTGAAGAGCAAAAAGATAAGCATCTTTAAAAAGAGTGGGCCAGAACAAACCTGATTGTAGGACTTTAGCTGCAGTTTTGTTTCCGCTAAAGTGTCCGCCATATGGTGATGAATGACAGTGCTGCAAAACACTGTTGACTTCCTCCTGTGGAATACACCGTCTCAATAATTGATCAGCACACCATTTGAACAGGTACGGCTCATCCCAGACATAGTGCTTGACTTCTTTGAAGAATTTCTTCCGTTGCTGAGTTGTCCATTCCAACGGCCATTTTCCTGACACAATGTAGTTGACATAGTCAGCATACCAATGGGCATTTTGCTGTTTCATGGCAAATAGTTGTTCATCTGGAAAAGTTTCTTTGATTGACAGATCTTTGCCAGCAGTTTCTCCATTCTCGAGCCTCGATAGATGATCTGCCACCTGATTCTCTGTCCCTTTCCTATCTCGAATCTCCACGTCAAATTCTTGCAGAAGAAGTATCCAACGGATCAATCTGGGTTTGGCATCTTTCTTTGTGATCAAGTATTTGATTGCTGAATGATCTGTGTAGACCACCACTTTGGGACCCAGCAGATAGGAGCGGAATTTGTCAAAAGCGTATACAACTGTGAGTAACTCTTTTTTAGTGGTTGTGTAGTTGAGTTGAGCTTCATTCAAAGTTCTGCTGGATGGAGTAGTAATGGTGTGGAAAATTTTTGCTTTGCGTTGTCCCAAAACTGCACCTACAGAAAAATCACTAGCATCACACATCACTTCAAATGGAAGGGTCCAGTCTGGTGCTACAATGATGGGAGCAGAAATCAGCTTCTGTTTTAAGATCTCAAAAGCTTCCTGGCATTCTTTGGTGAAGTTGAAAGGCACATCCTTCTCAGAAGATTGCAAAGAGGTTAGAAATCTTGGAAAAGTCTTTGATAAATCTCCTGTAAAAACCTGCATGTCCGAGAAAGCTCCGAATCCCTTTGACAGATGTCAGCGGAGGTAGTTTTTCAATTGTTTCAATCTTTTCTTTGTCTACCTCAATTCCTTTTTGTGAGATCCGGTGTCCAAGAACAATGCCTTCATGTACCATGAAATGACATTTCTCCCAATTGAGCACCAGGTTTGTATCTTCGCACCTTTGTAACACCTGTTCCAAATTTTGCAAGCAGTGGTCAAAAGAATCTCCAAACACAGAAAAGTCATCCATAAAAACCTTCATACTCTGCTCCAGCATGTCTGAGAAGATGGCCATCATGCAACGCTGAAATGTAGCAAGGGCATTACATAATCCAAATGGCATCCTGCGGAAAGTAAAAGTACCATAGGGACATGTAAAGGTAGTTTTCTCCTGATCTTCTAGTGCGATGGCAATCTGATTGTACCCTGAATATCCGTCCAGAAAGCAATAGAACTCATGTCCTGCCAGTCTGTCTAACATCTGGTCAATGAATGGTAGCGAAAAATGGTCCTTTCTCGTGGCTTTGTTCAGCTTCCTGTAGTCCATGCATATTCTCTATCCAGTCACCGTTCTTGTTGGGATTAGCTCGTTATTTTCATTGGTAACCACAGTAATTCCTCCTTTCTTCGGCACACAATCCATATGACTTACCCAACTGCTATCTGAGATGTGGTAAATGATGGCAACATCCAACCATTTGATTATTTCTTTCTTTACGACTTCATTCATGATTGGATTGAGTCTCTGTTGATGCTCCACTGTGGGTTTGTACTCATCATTCATCAGAATCTTGTGCATGCAAAATGATGGACTAATGCCTCGAATGTCTGCTATAGTCCAGCCAATGGCTCTTTTGTGCTCTCGTAATACTCTCAGCAACTTTTCTTCCTGCTCCAATGTTAGTGAAAAAGAAATAATAACAGAAGAGTTTCCAAGAAATGCATACCTGAGATGGCTCGAAGTAACTTCAGCTCCAACTGTGGTGGTTCTTCAATCGAAGGCTTGATTCGATATTTCTTTGGCAGTTCCAAGCTTTCAACTGGTGGTGTTAATTTGAATCGGAATGGTTTGTCAAGGTAGTTGATACATTCCAGGGTTTCAGCATCTAGCTCGCTGTTAGTCATGTTGGTGATGCAAACTTCGAGTGTATCCGTGGAATTTGGCTCAGTATCCTGAACGATACTATCAACAACATCAACTCTGAAGCATTCTTCTTCCTTTTCATCACTCGGGAATTTCATGGCTTTGAAAACATTAAAGGTAACTTCTTGGTCCTGTACTTTCATGGTCAGTTCTCATTTTTGCACATCAATCACAGTTTTACCTGTAGCGAAGAATGGTCTCCCAAGAATGATAGGTACTTCTTTGTCTTCTTCCATGTCAATGATGATGAAATCTGCTGGGAGAATCAGTTTGTCAACTTTGACCAGCACATCTTCAACAACACCTCTTGGAAATGCTAGTGTTCGATCAGCAAGTTGCAACGAGACTGATGTAGGCATTGCTTCTCCAATCTGCAGTTTCCTGTAAATAGAAAAAGACATCAAGTTAACACTAGCACCTAAATCACATAAAGCCTTACAGATATAATGTTCTCCAATGGTGCATGGCACTGTGAAACTGCCAGGATCTTTCAACTTCGGGGGAAGTTTCCTCTGAATAATGGCATTGCATTCTTCCGTCAATGATACTGTCTCGTAGTCTCCCAATCTCCATTTTCGTGAAAGAATATCTTTCATGAATTTAACATAATTGGGCATTTCTTCCAACGCTTCTGCGAATGGGATGTTGATATGCAGCTTTTTGAACACCTCCAGAAATCGAGCAAACTGCTTGTCCAGTTTGTTTTTCTGAAGTCGCTGTGGAAAAGGTGGAGGTGGAGTGATTCTTTTTGGTTCTTTTTCCTCCATCTATTGCTCTGCTTCTTTTGGAACTTCTTCTTTGGATATCTTTATTCCAACATCTTGTTGATTTCAATACCACTTTTCAAAGTAATGGCTTGACATTGCTCCTTCCCTCGGTTCCTTGGATTTGGTTCTGTGTTGCTAGGAAGATTACCTGACGGTCTGTAACTCTAAGCATTAGCCAGTTGTCCGATTTGATTCTCTAGTGCTTTGATGGAAGCAGATTGGTTCTGAAATATAGCATCATACTTTTTTAACTGAGCCATCACTTCTGCTATTCCTGGTTCATTTGTCTGCTCCTGGCCTTTGTTCTGTTGCTGGAATCCAGGTGGTGGATAGTTCTGCTGTTGGAATACAGATGGTGGATTGTTCTTTTGCCCTGAATTGTTACTCCATGAAAAATTAGGATGATTCCTCCACCATGGGTTGTAGGTGTTGGAATATGGATTGCTCCACTGTCTGTTGAAATTGTTGACATAATTCACCGTTTCTTCAAGTTGGTTTGGTTCTGGTGCTCCTCCATATGGTGAACTTGTGGATCCAGTGGTAAGAGTCTCCATGAATTTGCATATCTGATCCAGCTTGGCGTTGACTGCTGTATTGGCTCCACTTTCATAAATTCATGCAATTCTTTGGATCATGCTCCTTTCTGTTGGCCACAAGGAATTGTTGTTGGCCATTTCTTCGATTAGGTCCCAAGCTTGATCTTCTCCTTTCGCCATTAAAGCTCCTCCAGCAGTAGCATCGATTGTGGTTCTAATTATTCCAGAAAGTCCATTATAGAATGTTTGGACTTGAAGCCATTTTGGAATCTCATGGTGAGGACATTTCCGGAGCAAATCTTTGTACCTTTCCCAAGCTTCGTAGAGAGTTTCTGAGTCTTGTTGTACAAATGATGTGATGTCATTCCACATTTTTCCAATTCTGGTTAGTGGAAAGTACTTTGCAAGAAATTTGGTGGCTAAAGTGTTCCAAGTTGTGATGGAACCTGCTGGTAGTGAATGTAGCCAAGCTTTAGGTCTGTCCTTCAAGGAGTATGGAAAAACACGCCGTCTTATTGCTTCTTCAGCTTCTCGGTTGTAATTGAAAGTGTCGCAAACTTCCAGGAAGTTGCTGATGTGGGCATTAGGATCTTCAGTTGCATTCCCCCCAAACTGAACTGACTGCTGAATCATCTGAATGCATGTTTTGATGTCTCCCGCATTTGATGGTAAGGGAGGAAGTACTATACATGAAATGAGTCTGTCAACCACCGGAATGGTTCTGTCTCGAATGGGAATTGGTGGTGCAACTTCCAAAGGTTCAGGTTCCATGTTGACTAAAGCTTATTGGGCTTCTCACCTTTCCCTTCTCAACTGTCTGATGGTTCTTTCAATTTCTGGGTCAAGCGGTCGGAGTTCAAAGCTTCTGGTTCGTCTCATGAAGTTTCTGAAAACCTGAAACACAAGAAAACAACAACAATAAGTAAAAAGAAATTAGATAAAAGTAAAGATATCTAACCTCAAAATTAATAGTGAAAGATAAATAAGTCCCCGGCAACGGCGCCAAAACCTTGACCGGCGTAAACACACACGCATATAACGCAAGCGCAAGTATCGTTCAAGTAGTATAAAAAATATCGATCCCACGAGGACTTAATACCTAATCTATTAATTTTATGAGGTCAAATGATTACTAATATCTAACAAGTTGATTGATTGATTTGAAATGGTGAAGATTTTAAATTTAAAAACTAGTAAATAAAATTGCACGAATGTAGGTTTAAGATAATTCAATATTAAAAACTATCTAGGGTTGTGAATCTTTCTAATATCTTTTAAAATATGAAGTGGATATTTCATGTTTGTGTAATAAATCGGTTTACTAACCTGGAACACTAAATTATGCGAAAGCCTCTGTCGATGGTCAGACGCAAATACCCAGTATAACCCAATTGAACCATATGTCTATGTCAACCAAATTACCTAGATTCATTACGTTTAAGTTCCAATTATGGCTACCCCCGCCCGACAGGTATATGTCTATCCTGTAAGGAAATCTATTAAAGGGTTATCTATCCTCAAGGAAGATCGTGGGCTATTAAGTCTAAGACTGAAACCTAAAATTCCTTTGTCAAGTTTATTTTAGATTTACCATATCAATCTTATTAGTGGCCAATTAACAAAATGCATTAAGCTTAAGACTTAATAAGTAAACCTTTAAATTACCCAAACTATAAAATAACCCCTTATAAATCTGTGATATTAGAATTCATCACAACCCTATATAACTAACTTAGTTACAACACATAACTAGGGCTAGTAAAAAACTTAAAAGTAAAAGACATAAAGTAAAAATGCTGAAAAGTAATTGCGGTAAAGTAAAAGTTGAAAAGTAAATTACAATAAAATAAAATGCTAAGGTAAAAGGATCAATTTTTACTATTTACTATTTAGATATCTCCCTTAATATAATATATTAACTTGTGATTATTTTACCAACCGTCCATATAGGCGGTAACCAGATTAAGTCAAATTAAGTCCAACCAGCCATAAAGGCGGAACCAAAATAAACCTGCCATATAGGCCGTAAGAAAATTTAATTACCAACCGACCAATCTGGCGGTATCCTTGATTAGTCAGGTTTAAACCAGATTAAAATGAATTACCAACCGACCAATATAGCGGTATCCTTTTTAAGTCAAATTCTAAATAGTGAATATATTATATTTAAGGGAGATTAATCTAAATAGCAATAGTAAAAGAATTACCTTTCACCCTAGCAGGGGGAAGTTACCTCATGATGGTTGAATAATAAAAACTGTAAAAAGTAAAAAAGTAAATTACTATTATTACATAACGTAATTAAATATTAATTACAAAACTAAAATTTAAAAGAAACTAGATAGAAAACTACATATTTACATCAGAGAATTCAGAGAGGAAGGTACATCTAAAACTGAAATTTCGCGCAGCTCTCGTCGCGACGCGAGTGATTTTCGACGTGGCAACTTTCTGGTTCGTCGGCTTCAGATTCTTATCTGACATGTGGCGATTGGGATAAAGAGATAAGGTGACATGTGGCAAGGCCGCTGGGAGCTGAATGGTTGAGCTGACGTGGCGATGAGCGACACATGGCGAAAGTGACTGTCGGCACCATAGAATGTTGACACGTGGCACGCTGTGATTGGTGATTGATGACGTGGCATGTTGACTCGGTCAACTGGTGATGTGGACGATGATGTGGGGTGACACGTGGTGGCACGTGGCGATGGTGACTGTCGGCACCGTAGAATGATGACACGTGGCACGGCGCACGTTAGCAAAGTCAAACTTCTCAGATTCTGACTTGTGGACCTGGCGCATGTTAGCAAGTCTTGGTGCATGTTAGGCGTCGCGACGCCTAGGTGTTGCCTGTCGCGATGCGCAAAATGATGAAAATGCCCTTTTGTCCAATTTTCACTGTTTTGTCCCCAAATCACCTTCAGAATGTCCTGAAACTTTATTTATCTACAAAATAACACAAAACACATCAAAATATTCAAAAAAACTCAAGAAACTATACAAAATATTAGGTTAAATGAGTGGGAAATAGTGATATAATTACCACTCATCACTAATACATTCAGACGTTTGCGGACTGATGAATTTAAAAGCCCGATGAGGTTATGAATATTTTGTCACATTTATTGATGATTATTTTATATATGGGTACGTTTACCTAATGCAGCATAAGTCAGAATCTTTGAAAAGTTCAAAGAGTATCGTGCTGAGATTGAAAATCAATTAGGTAAGACGATCAAAACTCTACGATCGGATCGTAGAGGAGAATACCTTGATAGAGATTTCAAGGAATTATTAGTTGAGCATGGGATAGTATCCCAGCTCAAAGCACCTGGAATACCATAGTAGAATGGTGTTGCGGAAATGAGAAATCAGACATTCCTAGACATGATAAGATCTATATTTAGTTATAATTCACTGCCTAGTTCATTTTGGGGATACACATTGTAAGCAGCAATCTATATCATTAATTTAGTTCTATCTAAGTATGTTCCTAAGACTCCTTTAGAGTTGTGGAGTGGTTGTAAAGCTAGTTTATGATATTTCCGTATATGATGGTATCAGGTTCATGTGCTGAAGAATAAGACTACTAAGTTGGAGCCACGTTCTCATGTGTTCTTTGTAGGCTAACCTAAGGAGACTAGGGGTGAGCTCTTTTATAGTCTGAAAGATAACAAAATGTTTGTGTCGACAAACACTACGTTTCTTGAGGAGGACTATATGAGAGAGTTCAAACCTCGAAGTAAAGTGTTACTCGAGGAGTTACTTGCTAGTTCGACCAGCACACCATCATCAACAATTGTTGACAGAAACATAACACCTTCAACATCTGAGCGTTAGATGCATATATGTGATTATGCCCAAAAATAACTTGCGGTTATCGCAGTATAGCTGGGGTGTCAATTCCTCAGAGAGATGGTTACATGAACTAGTTTACTCAAATAAAAAATGTTAACAGTAACTTAAATAAAGAAAATAAATGAATTGATAATTAAAGTAAAAACTATAGAAAAGTTTACAGGATTTTATCAGTAGAGAAATATGGCAAAGCATCGAGAATCCCTCTTGTATCAAATTCCTATATTCAATTATTGATTCATGTTATCACTCAATTGAAGGTTTCACACCCCAAACCAACAATCGGAAGATATTCAATTATACTCCTATTAAATTCTAAGTTAATCAATGATTATTTTCTCTATATTAACATCACACAAAAATCATCGTTACGAGTTATCTAACGACGACAATATACCCTCAGGCAATACTGCAGCAGAAGACCAACACATGAAACGACTTTTACCAGTCACAACTAAGTTCGCAAATCACACATAGAATAAGCATGACTGGGTCTATATGGGAGTTGACAAAACATAATTCTGAATTCAAGAATCGAAAGATAATAGAAAATAACAACCATCAATTGTATTCAACGTTAAAAGGTTCTTAAGAAATCAACAACATAAATATATAAATTCAAATACAAGAGTTCATCCTTAGCTTTGTCTAGGAGATTAGTTCTCCATGAGGAATAGAGATGCATCCTAAATAGATCGGAGAGACGTTATGGTTTCCTTGAAGTTCTTCGTTCTTCCTCTCTATGAATTGTGTTTTTGGCTCTTTTTTGTGTGTTTCTTCTCTGTTTCACTATGATTTTCTCTCCCCCAGGGTTTAGGACGAAGTTTGGTTTATATAGAAAAGTCATGGAACCCTAATTTGCATTAAAAATGAACAAATTTTTCATCGTGGAACGCGTTTGCGCGTCACGACGCGCTTGCGGCTTTGCAGGTTTTGAGTCCTGCAGCTTCTGCTTGCTTCAAGCGCACGTTCGATACTTCTGTAAGGTCCCGAAACACATGTAATTGCTCCAAAATCCATATCCCATTGCTTTCTAATAACAAAGCATAAAATAAACTCTAATTAAGATTAAAAATATGATAATTTAGCCGAGTTAGCAGCATTCAAAGTACACTTTCGTGCACTTATCACAACCCTCAACCAGCTTATTGCTAGTCCCTAGCAATTCAAGCGCAAAAATAAAATAAAAACTAAATAAATAAGAAAATTATCTAAGCCACTTTCGTTGGGATCATGATTGCATTTAGCGTACGTAACAAGCCTTTAAACCCCTAGGTGTCCCTAGTGGACGAGTTATAGTCTCGTGAGGGCTTACAGTGACGATACCCACAAACGTCATTCAAAACATGTAATCATGCAAAAATAAAATAATAAATCAAACTAGTCCCAATAGTTACACATATTGTTGTCCTCAAAGAATGCCTAGTAATGAAATAGAGAACCTTCAAAGTACTCAATGTAACTCAAACTCAAGTCTTTGAATAAATCATCTAAGCTAGACTCACAATATGTGTGTGTGTGAAGGTTTATTCACAGCTTGATTCCTAGGTAAGCCAACTCAATGATTTCGTCTAAAAATTGGGATCGATGGGTCAAACCAATCTAGATATCTCAATTAAGCTATGTAGTTGCTTTTCTGTGCTCAATATAGTATGATTTTCTTTTCGTTTCTTTTCCTGTCTTTTTTTTTTCTTTATTTATTTTTTCTTTTTAACACACCTACCTTTTAAGGTAGCATTTCTCTTCATGGTGGTCCTAATACTCGCCCATGGGTAGCTTCACGCTTATCAGTTATAGGTGGTTTAATTTTTTTCTTTAGAGACATTTTTTTTATTTTCAACCATACCACACATCATAACACAAGCAAATCAGGATGGACATCTAAGCAAATGGTCATTCATCGACATGCAATTTCTTTAACTAGTCACCTTGCTAACTACTCAGGCTTTCACTACTAGAAACCCATAATTAAGTGCTTACGAGTCTTACATAGATCAATTACTCAAGCATCAGATAAAAGTACATTAAAGGATTTATCGTTTCTATGATTCCACTCTAAATCAAACAATATTATCATATGACTTATGCTTAACTATTAAAAACTAAAAACAAAACAAAATAATTTTTTTTTGAAAATAACATGTATTTATGACAAATGTTATCATGCGCATGCATACACACCCCCACACTTAAAACTTGCATTGTCCTCAATGTAAGATAAATTTAAAAAAAAAAAGGATTAAGGAACAACACTACCAGGCACAGAGTTGATCAGGATCCTGCTGGTGAGACTTTAGTTGTGTGGCTGTGTAGGTTGTGCTAACTCCTGAATAAACACTCATGCAAACAGAAAACATAAACATACAGTTAGCACACAATAATATAAAACTAAATAAAATAAAGAAAATAAATAAACGCAGATGTAAGGGTTGCCTCCCCGCTACCGCTAAGTTTAACGTCTTCAGCTAGACGTAACCACTTAAGCTGTCATGATGGTTTCCAAGTTGCGAACTAATGAAGACATAAATTTTTGTCTAGCTTCAGTATTTTATCCATTGCTCCCCCAGGCTCTGGTGGCTGAAAGTCTTGGCTGCACATATTAAAAGGTTGATTCAACCCCCTTTTTAACTTCCCAGGTATCATCTTTAATTGAGCACGAATTTTCCTTCTCCTCCTTTTACGGTTCATTGGGGTCAGTTTCAGTTCAGGAGGGTTTGATTTATGTTGTGAAGAAGCTGTTTTCGGCAGGACTGCTTTGAGCATGTATGTTTGTTGGCACTCATCATCACCCTGTGGTTATTTTTCAACATGAAAAATGTGCACTTCTAGCGTCATATTCCCAAATGATAATTTCATTAGACCGTTCCTGCAATTGATAAGGGCATTACCTGTAGCAAGAAAAGGTCTATCTAAGATAAGCGAAATTTTGGACTCAGTGTTAACCACAGACTGGGTGTCTAAAATTAGGAAGTCAACAGGGTAGTAGAATTTATCAATTTGAACTAAGACATCCTCGACTACCCCCCGTGGTGTTCTAATGGATCGGTCAACTAACTGTAAAGCTACTGATGTAGGTTTAATCTCGCCAAGCCCTAACTGCACATAGATCGAATATGGCATGAGATTAACACTAGCACCTAAATCTAATAATGCCTGACCAAACTCATGGGTGCCAATGTGGCAGGTTATGGTAGGACATCCCAGATCTTTATATTTAGGTGGGGTCCGCTGCTCAATTACTGCACTTGCCTGCTCTGTCAAAAATGCAGTCTTCTTCACATTATGTTTTCTTTTTATGGTGTATAGATCCTTTAAACCTTCGCATAAGTAGGAACTTGTTTTATCACATGTAACAGCGGAAGGTTGATCTTTACTTGCTTAAGATGTTCTAGGATCTCACCATTTTGGTCTGGAGCTCTCACAATGGGCCCAAGTGCTTATGGGAAAGGTACTATTGGTTGGAAATGTGGCACTGGTTCTTCCTGTGGGGTGTTGGTATTATTATCCTTAGGGTCACCTACAGTGTTGAGAGTATCATGTATCCCTACCTCTTTACCACTTATAGTAATTATGGCATTAACACCTTTTATATTGGCTACCTTATGATTAGCCTGTGCCATGTGTTGTCCTTGTGGATTAGGTTGAGCTTGAGATGGGAATTTGCCTTTTTCTTGCACATTTAGGACATTAGTCAATTTAGAGACTTGACTGTTAATTTCCTTATTATCCTCAACTACCTGAGCTATCAACTACTCAAACCTTTGGCTGGTTGTACTCTGGGTCTCCACGAATGCTTTATAGGCCTCTATGAATGCTTGCACGAAGTTGATCAGGTTCCTGCTAGTGAGACTTTAGTTGTGTGGCTGTGTAGGTTGTGCTAACTCCTGCATAAACACTCATGCAAACAGAAAACATAAACATGCAGTTAGCACACAATAATATAAAACTAAATAAATAAATAAATGCAGATGCAAGGGTTGCCTCCCCACTAGCGCTAAGTTTAACGTCTTCAGCTAGACGTAATCACTTAAGTTGTCATGATGGTTTCCAAGTTGCGAACTAATGAAGGCTGAAAGTCTTGGCTGCACTGACCGGCGTAAACACACACGTATAACGCAAGCGCACGTATCGTTCAAGTAGTATAAAAATATCGATCCCACGAAGACGTAATTCCTACTGTTGTTATTAATTATTGAATATATTTATTTACAAATATCTAATTGAGGGTGAAGAGAATGATTGTTTGATTGGTTGAAAGTGGTTTTACAAAATAAATAAATAAAAGACAAAAGAAAATACTAAGGAAAATAACAAAAGACACAAAGATCTAGGGTTGTGAATCCTTCTAATATATTTTAAAAGATGAAGTGATTATTTTATGTTTGTGTAATAAATCAGTTTACTAACCTGGAACATTAAATTATGCAAAAGCCTCTGTCGATGGTCAGACGCAAATACCCAGTTTAACCCAATTGAACCATATGTCTATGTCAACCAAATTATCTGGATTCATTAAGTTTAAGTTCCAATTATGGCTACCCCCGCCCGACAGGTATAAACCTATCCTGTAAGGAAATCTATTAAAGGGTTATCTATCCTCAAGGAAGATCGTGGGCTATTAAGTCTAAGGCTGAAACCTAAAATCCCTATGTCTAGTTCATTTTAGATTTACCACATCAATCTTATTGGTGATCAGACAACAAGAAGCATTAAGCTTAAGACTTAATAAGTAAACCTTTAAATTACCCAAACTATAAAATAACCACTTATAAACCGGTGATATTAGAATTCATCACAACCCCAGATAACTAACACATAACTAGGGCTAGTAACAACTTAAAAGTAAAAGACATAAAGTAAAAATATTGAAAAGTAAAAGACATAAAGTAAAACTGAAAAGTAAAATAAAATAAAATGCTAAGGTAAAAGGAATTACTTTTACTACTACTAATTTAGATATCTCCCATAAAATAATATATAAACTTATGATAATATTACCAACCGACCATATAGGCGGTATCCTGATTAAGTCAAATTAAGTCCAACCAGCCATAAAGGCGGAACCAAAATTAAATTACCAACCGACCAATCTGGCGGTATCCTTTATTAGTCAGGTTTAAACCAGATTAAAATGAATTACCAACCGACCAATCTAGCGGTATCCTTTTTAAGTCAATATTTTAAATAGTGAATATATTATTTTTAAGGGAGATTAATCTAAATAGTAACAGTAAAAGAATTACCTTTCACTATAGCTGGGGAAGTTACCTCCTCATGGTAAATAGTAAAAACTGTAAAAAGTAAAAAAAGTAAATTACTATTATTACAAAACGTAATTAAAATTATTTACAAAACTAAAAATTAAAAACTAAAAACTAAAAACTAAAAGAATCTAGAGAGAGAAACTATCTCTTTAGAAAGAATATAAGAGAGAGAGTGGTGCACTGAATTCTGAAATCTCGAGCTCAATTTATAGGCGTCAGTAGGCTTCTAGCGTCGCGACGCCAGGGCCCTCAGCGTCGCTACGCCAGATTTTGTCGACATGGCACGCTCTGGTTCACCGGTTTGAAGATTCTGGATAAGCTGATAAGGTGACACGTGGCGCGGTGGTTGGGCTTCAATTATTGTGACACGTGGCGGCTTCTGATTGGTAGCTGAGATTCTTATCCGCCACGTGTCAGATAAGGATTAGATACTCAATGATTGATGCTGACGTGGCACTGACGTGGCGGTGACGTGGCGACACGTGGGAAAAAGACTGTCAGCACCGTAGAATTACAACACGTGGCACTTCCTGATTGGTTGATGATGACATGGCGGTGACGTGGTGGTGTTGACTTGTTGACTTACTGACGTGGCTGATGACCTGGAGTGACACATGGCAAGGCGCATGTTAGCATATCGGCTGTGATGGTGACACGTGGCAAGGCGTATGTTAGCAAAGTCAAACTTTTCTCAGATTCTGATTTGTGGACCCGGCGCACGTTAGCACTGTTCGGCGCATTTTAGGCGTCGCGACGCGAAAGGTCTTGGCGTCGCGACACTGGAATTTACAAAAATGTCATTTTTGTCCAATTTTCACTGTTTTGGCCCAAATCACCTTCAGAATGTCCTGAAACTTATTTATCTACAAAATAACACAAAACACATCAAAATATTCACAAAACTCAAGAAACTATACAAAATATTAGGTTAAATGAGTGGGAAATAGTGATATAAATTCCACTCATCACACCCCCAAACCTAACATTTTGCTAGTCCTCGAGCAAAACATAGAGTAAAATAACATAAATAAATTAACTAAGCCACTTTCGTAGGGATCACGGTTGCATTTAGCATATGCAACAAGCCTTTAAACCCCTAGGTGTCCCTAGTGGACGAGTTGTAGTCTCGTGAGGGTTTACAGCAATGATACCCACAAACATTTTACAAAAGTAAAAAAGTACTAAAACTAATGCACACAAAAGCAAAAAGACAAGCGAAAAGAGAATAAAAACGTTAGTGACTAATCATGTGAAACTTCTACTCCAAGTTACTAGTTGTTTTGTTTCTTTCTAAATTACTGAATAAGTAAATTCTCCAATTATTTTTACCATTCTTCATATACACATCCAACAAGATATTAATCAACTCATTTTTGCCCACAACAGTCATAAGTGCAGTTGATAAGAGAGTAATATTTTTGTCCTAAAGTTCTATCAGATTTCACACCTTTTGGTAGCAATGGAATAATTTTTCTGATTTTTTTCTTTGATTTTTTTTTATTTATATACAATATCTTCCATCTATGTAACGAGTGTTGGGTCGGTGGCTCCCAAACCAGTTGGCTTTAGGGCACCAGGTGTTAAGACACCCCTACGGACTTAATTACTCAGATTTCAGATATATATTTTTTTTTCAGCATCTTTGATCCATGTAGCGAGCTTTGGGCCAGTGACTCCCAAACCAGTTGGTTTTAGGGCACTAGGTGTTAAAACACCCTTACAGACTTAATAACTCGGATCTCAGACTTTTTTTTTTTTTTACTCCACTGCTTTTTGAGATGCTTCCTCCAATTAAACTAGAGCACTGAATATTACAAACTTTTCAATTTTAACTTATGTCCGTATGTTACTATATATGTTGATAATACGTGTCAACTGAGCATATGAAGATCTATTTTAGTCCGTTTTATGGAGAATTCACAAATTAAATAATTCAAAATGAAATAAATAAAAATTAACTTATTTCGAAAATAGGCTTGAGATACGTCTCATGAGTGGAAACTCTTTACTCAGCTATCTCTTACCAATTTCACCATTTTAGTCAAAATAAAAACACAAAATATTTTTGTAATTTTTGAAAAATTTTCAATTTTTTTGTATTTTTCGAAAAATTTTGGAAAAAAAAAAACAACACACAAACTAAAAACAAGGTACTGATCAACTAATTCCCTCCCCCAAACCTAAATGAGACATTGTCCCCAATGTCTTAAACAGTAAAATGAGAGTTAAGAAGGTCGTACCTGGTTAGCTGAAAATCTACAGGAAATTAAAGGTTAAGATCCAGATTAATCCGACGCCTCTTACCGCGATCGTCCTCGAACCAATTTATCTTTGAAAGGATAGGGTCAACTTGTGGTTCATAGGCTATGAGTTGGTCTATTAGATCCGGAGCAGTTCTGGCAGTAAAGAGGAGTTCTTTCAAAGGTTTTGACACGAACCCATTTCTCCGAGCATCATCAAGAAACACACAAAGAAAATCATAAAATCCATCAACGTTGAGCAGTCCAATTGGTTTGTGGTGTATGTTCAGGTTAGCGCATTTTAGGCGTCGCGACGTGAAAGGTCTTGGCGTTGCGACGCTGGAATTTACAAAAATGTCATTTTTGTCCAATTTTCACTGTTTTGGCCCAAATCACCTCCAGAATGTCCTGAAACTTATTTATCTACAAAATAACACAAAACACATCAAAATATTCACAAAACTCAAGAAACTATACAAAATATTAGGTTAAATGAGTGGGAAATAGTGATATAAATACCACTCATCATGCACATATTAAAAGGTTGATTCAACCCCTTTTTTCACTTCCCAGGTATCATCTTTAATTGAGCACGAATTTTCCTTCTCCTCCTTTTATGGTTCCTTGGGGTCAGTTTCAGTTCAGGAGGGTTTGATTTATGTTGTGAAGAAGCTATTTTCTTCAAGACTGCTTCGAGCATGTATGTTTTTTGGCACTCATCATCACCCTGTGGTTGTTTTTCAACATGAAAAATGTGCATTTCTAGCGTCATATTCCCAAATGATAATTTCATTAGACCGTTCCTGCAATTGATAAGGGCATTAGCTGTAGCAAGAAAAGTTATACCTAAGATAAGTGGAATTTTGGACTCAGTGTTAACCACAGACTGGGTGTCTAAAATTAGGAAGTCAAAATGGTAGTAGAATTTATCAATTTGAACTAAGACATCCTTGACTACCCCCCGTGGTGTTCTAATGGATCGGTCAACTAACTATAAAGCTACTGATGTAAGTTTAATCTCGCCAAGCCCTAACTGAACATAGATCGAATATGGCATGAGATTAACACTAGCACCTAAATCTAATAATGCCTGACCGAACTCATGGGTGCCAATGTGGCAGTTTATGGTAGGACATCACAGATCTTTATATTTAGGTGGGGTCTACTGCTCAATTACTGCACTTACCTGCTCTGTCAAAAATGAAGTCTTTTTCATATTATGTTTTCTTTTTATGGTGTATAGATCATTTAAGACCTTCGCATAAGTAGGAACTTGTTTTATCACATGTAACAGCGGAAGGTTGATCTTTACTTGCTTAAGATGTTCTAGGATCTCACCATTTTGGTCTGGAGCTCTCACAGTGGGCCTAAGTGCTTGTGGGAAAGGTACTATTGGTTGGAAATGTGGCACTGGTCCTTCCTGTGGGGTGTTGGTATTATTATCCTTAGGGTCACCTACAGTGTTGAGAGTATCCTGTATCCCTACCTCTTTACCACTAATAGTAATTATGGCATTAACACCTTTTATATTGGCCACCTTATGATTAGATTGTGCCATGTGTTGCCCTTGTGGATTAGGTTGAGCTTGAGATGGGAATTTGCCTTTTTCTTGCACATTCAAGACATTAGTCAATTAGAGACTTGACTCTTAATTTCCTTATTATCCTTAACTATCTAAGCTATCAACTACTCAAACCTTTGGTTGGTTGTACTCTGGGTCTCCACAAATTCTTTCTGGGCCTCTATGAATGCTTGCATGGTATCCTCTAAATAAGTCTTAGGGGCAGCATGTGTGTGATACTGGGGAGCATGATAACCTCTAAGTGGTGGTGTCTGACTAGGCTGATGAGACTCATGTATCCAACTAAGATTGGGATGGTTCCGCCAACTAGGATTATAGGTATCCGTATATGGTGTATAAGGCTTCTGGTACATCTCTAATGCATTGCATTGTTCTTCTTATGTTCCCCTCATCTCACCATACACAAGACACTTTCGGGATTCTTACTGGGCTACTGAATACATCATCTTGCTATCTTTGGCTATTAAGGCTCACATCTGTCTAGTTAATAGCTCAACTTGTGCCTTAAGGCTATCATATTCCCTAAAGTGGTGTAGGCTTTTGCTAGAAGAAGTGGGGTGTGTCCTATCAGTGCTATCCAAGGCATTTGGTCCATTCCATGTGTGAGATTTCTTAGCTAGGTCATCTAAATACTCGAATGCCTCATTAGGGTCCTTTCGAATGAACTCACCATTGCACATTGTCTCAATGAATTGGCACTCCGTCGGGGTCTGTCCATCATAGAAATAACATACTAAATGCCAAATCTTATATTCATGGTGATGGCAACTAGCTAACAACTCCTTATACCTCTCCCACGTTTGATAAAGGGTCTCACTGTCTCTTTGGGAGATGGTGGAGATTTTTCTTTTCAAGACATTAGTCTTGTGGTGTGGGAAGTATTTGTCGAAAAATATCTGGGTCATCTCGCCCCATGATCCTATTGACCTAGGTCTTAAAGAGTACAACCAGCTCTTAGCTCTATCCTTAAGGGCAAATGGGAAGAACTTAAGTCTAATTGTGTCAGTGGTTCCAAACCGGTCATGGAAAGTAGCTACAACCTCTTCAAACTTCTTAATGTGCACATAAGGATTTTCGCTCTCTAAACCGTGAAAAGTTGGAAGATACTGTATCATTACAGGCCTAAAGTCTATGTGTGCTTAGCACCTCTTGCTATAAATAGAGGTGCTCAACACCTCATTTTCTTCAGCTTCATTCACACTATTCTCTATGTAATTTTGTGAATGGATCCAGCTCTTGTGTGTTTTATTTTTGTAAGCTTTTTCTTGTAATTTTTTTAGTAGTAAAATTATGCATGTTTTTATTCAAATTATGAGTAGCTAATTTCTTTTTGCTAGGAAAAAATGGTGAAGCTTTTAATATGAAAATTTAGATTAATCTCACTTATATTATAATATATAAATTATAATCTAATGATTAATATTTAATTTTATTCTGGATTAATTATTGACAAACTGTGTTACCGTTTATATGGCTGATTTTATTTATTTTGCATAATTGAGTACCTAACTGGACTTGTTATAGACAAAAGTTATCACCGTCTTTATGGTTGGTTTTAAATATTTTGGCATAATTAATTCCTGAAATAAATTAATTGGGTAATAATGATAATTTATATATTATAAAAAGTGAGATTTCTGAATTTGAAATATTAAAAGTGGATCCCCTAACCCCCAGCATTTTATTTTATTGTTACAATCCAATTTAAAATTTTCCAATCATTTCAAAAAAATCTAGTCTTTTAATTTTCTCAAATTTTTATTTTAAATTATTAAATCTATTCCTTATGGATTGACCCCGGTCTTACCGTGTTATTTTATTACTTCGACACTCTTATACTTGGGAGTAAAAGAACCACTTTTTGAGCATCTAAAATTTTCAGCGCCGTTCCTGGGGAATAAATTTAATACATAAAATAATTATTTTAATTTATTTTTTTCTTCTTTTCTTTTCTTTATTTTTATTTTTGTAATTTTTTTGTGGTTATATTTTCTACATCTCATTTTTTTTCTTTCTTTGTATTTGTGTACATCTAAAATGTCCTGATTGATCCTAAAATGAATCTTGAACCCAGACATCCCACATACAGACAAACCGTTGGAGTTGGTGCTTGGAGTGCCAATCCGAATTGTACATTTTATTATTTATTAATAAAATAACTACATTTTTATTTCATATCTTATTAATGGTATTGTCATTATGCGTATTAGATTGATATATAGATATGCTAAGAATGACATCGACCTCAGAATAATCTTGTAGTAATACTGGACCTTAGGTGGTCCGACATTGGGATATTATTACTCTTATAAATTATTCTTAAAATAAATATGCATAGTCCGTTGGTTTTGAAATACGGTCGAATTCATATAACCTAGAAGACTAGCACATGTCATTTATTGGAATTGGAGTTCCAATGGTTTAATCCGATGTACCATGAGCTTTGGAAGCTCGTATAGACATGTGGGTATTTTTTGGACCGAATACTGAATTACTCACAGGTGATTCCTAATAGTTGGAAGTATACACCATCGTCAATAGGAATCTCCTCAAGTCCAGTAGCATATAAAATCCTTTGACTATAGGATATCATTAATTTTGTGTGAGATCTTCTACACTTTGATACCATGTATGCCAGAAATCTTTCATGGTCTGGCCTCTAGAAGTTCGTTGGGAGTGGATCAATGTACTCAGTAATCAAGTGAGAAGCAAGATAAGATCTGTCGGCCCATATGTGTATCATAAGGGGTTTAGGTATCCATGAGAGTAAAGTCATGATTCCCAAAGCTTTGGTAAAAGTCTATCACCTATGGTGGATCGCATCAGTTATGAAGAACGTGGATATGTCGACATAAGATGTGCGCCTCAGAAACTTGATGATATATTCTATGTTTCCTGAGCACAACTCGGATAGCCTACGATAGAGGGATTGTTAAACATATGTGATGACCTCGACTTGTATAGTTCACAAATGTCGTGCATGTTCTTTGCAAATTCGGAGGTGACTGAATTACTTACATATTAGCTAGGCTTATATGACAAACTTGTCTGAACTTATAATGAAGTGTACTCGTTGAGCACTTGGGTAGCCGATTAATTTTGATAAAAGATAATATTTGATATTATAATTAATATATTCAAGTATTATTGGGTAACATTAATTATTTACTTTGACCTAATTGGATTAATTGGATTAATTCAATAATTACACAAGGGCAAAATTATAAAATCATAATTATCTCTACCATTTGAGTATATTATGGTAAGTATATAATAATAGGTGGTTTTGGCTTGATTTTATTGGATTTAATCAAAGTGGCAAAAATTCATTTCCTAATCACTGGTTTGATTTAATTGGATTAAATAAAAGTGTGAGACAATGGAGATTAGTCGCACATAATTATAAATATTTGGATAAATTAGATTAAGCCCACAGAAAAGTTGATTACAATTTTTATTAATTAAAAATTGCATAAGTTCTGCAATAAATAGCAAGCTTTATGAAGGTTTTAATTAAGCAAAGTAAAAGCTTGTGAAAGATAAGTACAATCAAATTCTTAGAGAAATTAGCCTAAGTTCGAGAAGTGTTTAGAGAAGCTTGTGAGGTCTCTACAATATTTCATCTAGGAGAAATCAAGATTGGATCTTGGGGTGAAGCTTGCTAGCATTGGAATCAAGATTGGATCTTGGAGTCAAGCTTGCTAATCCGTGGAAGTTCTCCAAATATTTCAACAAACATAAGTAGATTGGATCTTTGAATCAATCTTGCTAGGTAAGTTTGATAATCTCTAAAAGCTATATTTTTCATTAGTGAAACATATAGTGCTGAATTATGTATTAGATACATAATGTTGAAATTAGGCTAATTAATTATGTTAGGATGCTTTGGAAGTATAAACACAATATGCTTGTAATTGGGTCAAAATATTTATGTTAGACATAAACATAAAATTAGAGTTTGGAACTCTAGATTAGAGCTTAGAGTTATGGCTACCATTCTATAATCACTTGACCATCTTTGGGTGACCAAGAATTGTTCACGAGACATTTATTATTGGGATTTTAATTTGGTTTGTGTTTTGGATTTAAAATTTACGCAAGTGCGTATTTAGAATAAATTTATGTTTTTGTAAAAATATTTTATATTTTGAAAAAACTTGATTTTTATTCTATAACATATGTTGATGTTGGTTTTGATTTTTAAAAATTAATTTTGGGTGTTTTTGAAGTGTTTAGGGAAGACAGAAAGAAATTAGGGTAATAGACCATAATTCATTCAGCTCACTGGAAAGTGAGTTGAAGGAAAACAAAGAAAATAAATTTGAAATGTTGATCGCGCGCACTGCAGCGCGCACAGTACGTGCGTGCACTTTAGCACGTGCGTACGTGCTACGCACGCTGATTTTGTTTTCGCTCGTTTTTGAGCATCCGCACTCCGATTCAGCCTCGGTTTTTTTCCTATACACTCATAATGAAATATGGTATTTTATTAGATTATTTAAAATTATACCAATATTGATATCCATTGGTTAGACTCATTTTCGCTATGCGGGGCACCGATCCGACTCTAGGGGTTCCATAACTGCCCCAACAGAATGGTAACAGTAGCAAGGCTTAACCACACAACACATATTTTTGAATCTTTGCCATAATAATTTTAATTTAATTATGCATAAGGCATATTGGATATTTATTGCATATTTTAAATTAAAATTTTGACCTAATTAAATTAATGACTTGATTGTCATAAATCTCCCGTGATTAGGTGATTATTTTATTTAAGTAATAATATTAGTAATGTTGGAGCATTATTGAAGGGTCCATCTTGTCAATACGGAGATGAATGAGTTTTTACTACTTATATCCAAGACTGTCATTATTATGAGGGTATAAGTGTTCGGAACTTAGGTCGCTCCGGTTTATATGTAGCGTGATGAGTTAACGCAGTCACCAATATCGTCATTATTATGAGGGTGTACATACAAAACTCATTAGTGCACATTGACAAGTATACACATGGAATACATCTTAATCCAAGACCGTCGATAGTGTGAGGATACGAAACAGTTTAGGACCAAACTAGGAGTCACATGAATGTGATTGACCTTAGAGGTCTACCTAATGAGTTTATAAAGGCCAAGACCGTCAATAGTGTGAGGCTGAAGTAAATTTCATGGGATCCACCTCCCGCTATGAAATTTTAATAGTCAAATTTCTATTTTTCCGTTAAGGGATATTACAGAATTACGTAAAGTAGTGGGGGCACTAATAGATTTAAAATTTCATAATCAATTAGTCTTATTATTTTGAAATACAAAATGTTCTGCTACTGTTTAAAATATTGTCTTGTAGATGGCTGCCGCTAATCCATTGATGAAACTTTTGGATACCAATAAGCTAAAAGGATCTGAGAACTATTTCGAATGGGAAATGAACATACTCCTTGTCTTGGAGTTTGAAAAGTTGACTTATGTCACTGTCAATCCACTGCCTGTTGAAATCAATCCTGACTCCACTCCAGAAGAGCGAGAAACTTTTAAAAAATGGAAAGATGATAACCTTAAGGTGAAATCCTACATCTTGGGATCGATGGTTCCAGATTTGCTGAGACAGTACTGTAACGTCCCCGATTTGGAGATGATACCGGTAGGGAATAGGCCGACCTATCCCCCTGAGCCTCTGTTTCTCTGGCAACTGCTAAACTCATTTGTATACATACTCATGCATTGGATGAATGCCCAACTCATCAACATATATACATAACAATTTTCATACTAAGTACTCAATTTTATTACACGTTATAATTTTGATATTGAAAACTTATAATCGATTATATATATGATACATGACGTTTATTGACTCTGACTGAACTGGACTCTATTTCTGACTCGATCCGGTGGACCAAATATACTAGTGACTGCCATTAGTATCCATCCTCTCGAGCTCGTCTTCCAGGTAAACCTGCAAAATAAATAAATTGGGAGTGGGGGGGTTAGATCGTTTGAACGACCTAGTGAGTGGACAATTTAAAACGAAAACTGAAATACTTATAGGAAAATTCTTGGTTCTAAAACCAAAGTCCTCCCAGAAAATAATATTTTCTGATATCTCTTTTCTGATTGTAAAACTCTGGGCACTGATCGGCGTAAACACACACGTATAACGCAAGCGCACGTATCGTCCAAGTAGTATAAAAAGTATCGATCCCACGAGGACTTAATACCTAAGTTATTAATTTTATGAGGTTAAATGATTACTAGTATCTAACAGGTTGTTTAATTGATTTGAAATAGCGATGATTCTAAATTTAAAGACAAGTAAATAAAATTGTTTGAAGGTAGATTTTAAGAAGATTCAATATTAAAAACTATCTAGGGTTGTGATTTATTCCAATATTGTTTAAAGATGAAGTGGTTATCTTATAGTTTGGTAATATATTGATTTATTAACCTGGAACACTAATTTATGTAAAAGCCTCTTCCGATGGTCAATTACAAATACCTAGTATAATCCAATTTAACCATATGTCTATGTCAACCAAATTACCTAGATTCATTATGATTAAGTTCCAATTATGGCTACCCCCACCCGACAGGTATATTCCTATCCTGTAAGGAAATCTATTAAAAGGGTTATCTATCCTCAAGGAAGATTGTGGGCTATTGAGTCTAAGGTCTTAAACTTAAAATCCCTATGTCTAGTTCATTTTAAGTTTACCTAATCAATTTAATTAATGGCCAGTTAATTAAAAAGCATTAAGATTAAGACTCAATAAATAAATCTTTATATTACCCAAATTATAATCTAACCCTTATAAACCCGTGATATTGAATTTCATCACAACCCTAGATACTAACTTAGTTATGACACATAGCTAGGGCTAGTAAAAACTTAAAAGTAAAAACCATAAAGTAACAGTGCTGAAAAGTAATTGCAGTAAAGTAAAAGCTTAAAAGTAAAATAAAATAAAATGCTAAGGTAAAAAGGAATTATTTCTACTACTACTTTTTTAGATATCTCCCAGTAAAATAATATATAACTTGTGATAATATAACCAACCGACCAATCTGGCGGTATCCTGTTTAAGTCAAATTAAGTCCATAACCAGCCATAAAGGCGGAACCAAAATAACCAGCCATAAAGGCGGAAAAAGGAATTTTATTACCAACCGACCAATCTGGCGGTATCCTTGATTAGTCAGATTTTAAATAGTAAATATATTATTTTTAATGGAGATTAATCTAAAAAGTAATAGTAAAAGAATTACCTTTCACCCTAGCATAAGGAAGTTACCTCCTCATAGTGAATAGTAAAAACTGTAAAATAAAGAAAGTAAATTATTATTATTACAGAACGTAATTAAAAATTACAAAACTAAATTAAAAGAAACTTAGAGAGAGAAGAACTCCCTAATTACATCAAAGAAGTGGAAGGGAGAGGTGTAATGAAATCTGAAATTTCGAGCTCTATTTATAGGCGCGAATAAGGTTCCAGCGTCGCGACGCTGGGTACAGTCAAACGTGGCTCAATGACTGCTTGACACGTGGCGAGGCGGCTAAGAGATCAGATCTTATCCAATGACGTGGCACTGTTCATGACGTCATTGCTTACGTCACGCTGATGATGTGGCACTGTTCATGACGTCATTGATGACGTCACGCTGATGATGTGGAGGGCGATTGTCGGCACCGTTAGATCGCGACACGTGGCATCGGCGCACATTAGCATCTCCGTTGTGATGGCGACACGTGGCATGCGCAAGATAGCATGATCGGCGCACGTTAGCAGCGGCGCATGTTAGCAAATTTCTCTGATTGGTCCATGTGTCCACGGCGCAAGTTAGCAATTCCGGCGCATTCTGGGCGTCGCGACGCGCAAGGCTTCAGCGTCGCGACGCTGAAATGACGATTTTGCCCTTTTTGTCCAGTTTTTCCTGTTTTGCTCCAATTCACTTCCAGAATGTCCTGAAACTTTATTTATCTACAAAATAACACAAAACACATCAAAATATTCACAAGACTCAAGAAACTATACAAAATATTAGGTTAAATGAGTGGGAAATAGTGATAGAAATACCACTCATCACACCCCCAAACCTAACATTTTGTTAGTCCTCGAGCAAAACATAAATATCTTTAAAATAAAATTTAACTAAGCCACTTTCGTAGGGATCACGGTTGCATTTAGCGTATGCAACAAGCCTTTAAACCCCTAGGTGTCCCTAGTGGACGAGTTGTAGTCTCGTGAGGGTTTACAGCAATGATACCCACAAACATTTTACAAAAGTAAAAAGGTAGTAAAACTAATGCACACAAAAGCAAAAAGACAAGCGAAAAGAGAATAAAAACGTTAGTGACTAATCAGGTGAAACTTCTACTCCAAGTTACTAGCTGTTTTGTTTCATTCTAAATTACCGAATAAGTACATTCTCCGATTATATTTACCATTCTCCATATACACAGCCAACAAAATATTAAACAACTCATTTTTGCCCACAACAGTCATAAGTGCAATTGATAAGAAAGTAATATTTTTGTCCTAAAATTCTATCAGATTTCACACCTTTTTGCAGCAATGGAATAAATTTTTCTGATTTTTCTGATTTTTTCTTTGCTTTTTCTGAATTTTGACTTTTTATTTATATACAATACCTTCCGTTTATGTAGCGAGCTTTGGGTCGGTGGCTCCCAAACCAGTTGGCTTTAGGGCACCAGGTGTTAAGACACCTCTACGGACTTAATTACCCAGACTTCAGATATAAATATATTTTTGCAGCATCTTCGATCCATGTAACGAGCTTTGGGCCAATGACTCCCAAACCAGTTGGTTTTAGGGCACTAGGTGTTAAAACACCCTTACAGACTTAATAACCCGGATCTTGGATACTTTATTTTTGTACATCAGATTTTTTTTTTTTTTTACTCCATCACTAATTATAGATGCTTCCTCCAATTAATTAGAGCACGGAATATTACAAACTTTTCAACTACAGCTCATGTCTGTATGTTACTATGCATGTTGATAATACCTGTCAACTGAGCATATGAAGATCCATTTTAGTCAGTATTAAGGAGAATTCACAAATTAAATAATTTAAAAGGAAATAAACAAAAATTAACTTGTTTCGAAATAATTGGTTTGAGATACGTCTCAGGAGTGGAAACTCCTTACTCGGCTATTTCTTACCAATTTCACCTTTTTAGTCAAAATAAAAACACAAAAACACAAAATATTTTTGTAATTTTTGCGAAAAATTTTGGTCTAAAAATAAAAACAACATACAAACTAAAAACAAGGTACTAATCAACTAATTCCCTCCCCCAAGCCTAAATGAGACATTGTCCCTAATGTCTTAAACAGTAGTAGAAGAGTTTGGAGAGTCGTACCTGGTTCGCTGAAATTTTACAGGAAATTAAAGGTTAAGATCCAGATTAATTCGACGTCTCTTACCACGATCGTCCTCGGACCAATTTATCTTTGAAATGATAGGGTCAACTTTCGGTTCATAGGCTATGAGTTGGTCAATTAGATCTGGAGCAGTTCTGGCAGTGAAGAGGAGTTCTTTTAAAGGTTTTGACACGAACCCATTTCTCCGAGCATCATCAAGAAACACACAAAGAAAATCGTAAAACCCATCAACGTTGTACAGCCCAATTGGTTTCTGGTGTATGTTCAGGTTCGCCCAAGATAGTACAATAAAAATTTCCTCCAATGTGCCCAAGCCACCTGGCAAAGCAATAAAAGCATCAGCACGGTTAATCATTTCCACTAGTCGTTCAGACATACCTGATACGATCAGTTCTTCTCCGTTTGATGGTTCAATAAGATTTGCCTCTGCCAAGGGTTTTGGGATGATTCCCAAAACGTGACTGCCTCCTTCCTGTACGGCCTTTGAAACAATCCCCATTAGTCCAAGATTACCTCCGCCATATATTAAGTGCATATTCCTTGCGGCTAAGACTCGACCCAATTCCTGTACTGCTTCTATGTATTGCGGTTTAGTACCAACAGTACTACCGCAAAACACACAGATGTTTTCAACTCGTCTTCTTGAAGTGGTTTCCATTTTTTACTCTGGATGTCTTCAAAAGTGCAATGATGAGTTGAATTTATAGTACCTGAAAAAGGGTGAGTAAAAATAGCACAAGTATCTTCCAAAGGACGATTAGTAGCAAAATAGTAAAATAGATCGTGATAGTCAACAAGATCTGGATCCTGTCGGAGAAAATAAAGGAAAATAACAAAACAAATCACAATTATTAGGAAAAGACAAAGAGATATAATATTTACAAAAATAACAAGCTTGATTGACGTCTATGCATCAGGGACAAGCTTCCCATCCAATTTTCTTATAAATTGGCAAACAGGGTCTTTTTGAGTCAGATTCCCAAGACTTAATTGTTGTCTTTCTTTTTGAAATTGTGTATGTAATCTGCGAAAGTCTATGTGAACATATCCACTGGGATGCGTCTCAAGAGTCGAAGATATATCATCTAAAGACTCCTTACTCAAGCCATCCCTAATGAATTTAATTTTGTCTTCGCGATTAACAGACACCATTCCTAAATAACGACAACGAGTATTGCAATTCCATCGTGCACATTTGTAACAAACACCCATTTGCTTAGCTCTTCGTTTCTTTGCATAGGTGCTTCTTCCAAAACCAGGCAGATGTGAAATAAAAGATTCAGAAGACTTACCTGCCAATCGAACTCGTTCTTCAATTACCCAACGAATGTCATTGGGCACACCATGGATTGTCAGTAATCTCATTCGTTCCAAGCGAGCTTTGTAAACTTTCATTAAAGATTTTTGAGGGAGAGAAGGAAATTGCTTGTGAAGATTTGTGAGAGCTTCTTCCATCTTGAAATGACTTAATCTGCAAAAACTAAACACACAAAATTAAATCACACCAAATCACAATATATACAAAAATTGCATGGGTTGCCTCCCTGCGAGCGCTATGTTTAAAATCGTCAGCTAGACGTGACTGCTTGAACGTTTATGCTGGATCTGAAAGTGTGATACTTTCTTTTTGTCGCTCAAATGATTCTCCCCAGTAGTGCTTGACACGCTGACTGTTCACTTTGAATGTGTTGTTGGTATTGGGATCCAGTAACTCAACAGCTCCATATGGTAAAACCTGAGTGATCACAAATGGTCCGGACCACCTAGATTTCAACTTGCCAGGGAAAAGTTTTAACCTCGAGTTGAACAACAACACCTGCTGCATTGGTTCAAACTGTCTGTGCACTATTTTTCGGTCATGCCATTTTTTGGTCTTTTCATTGTACAATTTGGCACTTTCATAAGCCTGTAGACGAAACTCCTCCAATTCGTTGAGTTGGTGCAGTCTTTTCTCTCCTGCAGCTTGTGAATCAAAATTCAACTTCTTCAGTGCCCAGTACGCCTTGTGTTCAAGCTCAACTGGTAGATGGCACGCTTTCCCAAACACCAATCGATATGGGGACATACCAATGGGTGTCTTGTAAGCTGTCATGTAGGCCCATAATGCATCATCTAGTTTTGTTGACCAGTCCCTCCTTGTTGATCCAACGGTTCTTTCTAGGATTCTTTTGATCTCCCTGTTTGAAACCTCAACCTGTCCATTTGACTGTGGATGGTAAGCAGTGGCAATTTTGTGAGTAACTCCGTATTTGGATAGGAGTGTATCAAAGTATCTGTTGCAGAAATGTGAGCCACCATCGCTGATAATTGCCCGAGGTGTTCCGAATCGAGTGAAAATGTTCTTTTTCAGGAATTTGATCACCACTTTTGAATCATTGGATGGCAATGCAATTGCTTCAACCCATTTGGAGACGTAGTCTACAGCAACCAGGATGTACAAGTTTCCAATGATGGAACAAAGGGTCCCATGAAATCAATACCCCATACATCGATATCTCCACTTCCAGAATATTTTGCAACGGTCCTTCGTTTCTCCTCGAAATATTCCCCGTTCTCTGGCACCTGTCACATTGAAAAGCAAAAAGATAAGCATCTTTAAAAAGTGTGGGCCAGAACAAACCTGATTGAAGGACTTTGGCTGCAGTTTTGTTTCCGCTGAAGTGTCCGCCGTATGGTGATGAATGACAGTGTTGTAAAACAATGTTGACCTCCTCATGTGGAACACACCGTCTCAATAATTGATCAGCACACCGTTTGAATAGGTACGGCTCGTCCCAAACATAGTGCTTGACTTCTTTGAAGAACTTCTTCCGTTGCTGAGTTGTCCATTCCAACGGCCATTTTCCTGATACAATGTAATTGACATAGTCAGCATACCAAGGGATTTCCTGTTGATTTATGGAAAACAGTTGTTCATCTGGGAAAGTTTCTTTGATTGATGGATCTTTGTCAGCTGTTTCTCCATTCTCGAGCCTTGATAGATGATCTGCCACCTGATTCTCTGTTCCTTTCCTGTCTCTAATCTCCACATCAAATTCTTGTAGAAGAAGTATCCAACGGATCAATCTAGGTTTGGCATCTTTCTTTGTGATCAGATATTTGATTGCTGAATGATCTGTGTAGACCACCACTTTGGGACCCAACAGATAAGAGAGGAATTTGTCAAAAGCGTACACAACTGCTAGCAACTCCTTTTCAGTGGTTGTGTAGTTAAGTTGAGCTTCATTCAAAGTTCTGCTGGAGTAGTAAATGGTGTGGAAAATCTTTGCTTTGCGTTGTCCCAAAACTGCACCTACAGCAAAATCACTAGCATCACACATTACCTCGAATGGAAGGGTCCAATCTGGTGCTACAATGATGGGGGCAGAAATCAGCTTCTGTTTTAAGATCTTGAAAGCTTCCTGGCATTCTTTGGTGAAGTTGAAAGGCACATCCTTTTCCAGAAGATTGCAAAGAGGTTTGGCAATCTTGGAAAAGTCTTTGATAAATCTCCTGTAAAAACCTGCATGTCCAAGAAAACTCTGAATTCCTTTGACAGATGTTGGTGGAGGTAGTTTCTCAATTGTCTCGATCTTTGCTTTGTCTACCTCGATTCCCTTTTGTGAGATCCGGTGTCCAAGAACAATGCCTTCTTGCACCATGAAGTGGCATTTCTCCCAGTTGAGTACCAGGTTTGTATCTTCGCACCTTTGTAACACATGTTCCAAATTTTGCAAACAATGGTCAAAAGAATCTCCAAACACAGAAAAATCATCCATAAAAACCTCCATACTCTGCTCCAGCATGTCTGAGAAGATGGCCATCATGCAACGTTGAAATGTAGCAGGAGCATTACATAATCCAAATGGCATCCTGCGGAAAGCAAAAGTACCATAGGGACATGTAAATGTAGTTTTCTCTTGATCTTCTGGTGTGATGGCAATCTGATTGTACCCTGAATATCCGTCCAGAAAGCAATAGAACTCATGTCCTGCTAATCTGTCTAACATCTGGTCAATAAATGGTAGCGGGAAATGGTCATTCCTCGTGGCTTTGTTAAGTTTCCTGTAGTCCATGCATACTCTCCATCCAGTCACCGTTCTTGTTGGGATCAAATCGTTCTTTTCATTGGTGACCACAGTAATTCCTCCTTTCTTTGGTACATACTGCATAGGACTTACCCAAGTGCTATCTGAGATGGGGTAAATGATACCAGCATCCAACCATTTGATGATTTCTTTCTTCACAACTTCCTTCATGATTGGATTGAGTCTCCGTTGATGCTCCACTGTGGGTTTGTATTCATCATTCATCAGAATTTTTTGCATGCAAAATGATGGACTAATGCCTCGAATGTCTGCTATAGTCCCGCCAATGGCTCTTTTGTGCTCTCGTAATACTCTCAGTAGCTTTTCTTCCTGATCCAATGTTAGAGAAGAAGAAATAATAACAGGTAATTCAGAAGAGTTTCCAAGAAATGCATACCTGAGATGGCTCGGAAGTAACTTTAGTTCCAGCTGTGGTGGTTCTTCAATCGAAGGTTTGATTCGATCTTTCTTTGTCAATTCCAAGCTTTCAACTGGTGGTGTTGCTTTGAATCGGAATGGTTTGCCAAGGTAGTTAATACATTCCAGGATTTCAGCATCTAGCTCGCTGTCAGTCATATTGGTGATGCAAGCTTCAAGTGTATCTGTGGAATTTGGCTCAGTATCCTGAATGATACTATCAATAACATCAACTCTGAAGCATTCTTCTTCTTCTTTTCATCGTTCGGAATTTCTTTTGAAAACATTAAATGTCACTTCTTGGTCACTTCTTATGGTTAGTTCTTTTCTTTACATCAATACAGTTCTCCTTTTTGCACATAATTACGTTTTAACCTGTAGCCAAAAATGGTCTCCCAAGAATGATAGGTATTTCTTTGTCTTCTTCCATGTCAAGGATGATGAAGTCTGCTGGAAGGATGAGTTTGTCAACTTTGACCAGCACATTTTCAACGACTCCTCTCGGAAATGCGAGTGTTCGATCAGCAAGTTGCAAAGATACCGAGGTAGGCATTGCTTCTCCAATTTGCAGTTTCCTGTAAATAGAAAAAGGCATTAAATTAACACTGGCACCTAAATCACATAAAGCCTTACCAATGTAATGTTCTCCAATTGTGCATGGAACTGTGAAACTGCCAGGATCTTTCAACTTCGGGGGAAGCTTCCTCTGAATGATGGCGCTGCATTCTTCCGTTAAAGCTACTGTCTCGTAATCTCCCAATCTCCGTTTTCGTGAAAGAATGTCTTTCATGAATTTGACATAGCTGGGCATTTGTTCCAAGGCTTCTGCAAATGGAATGTTGATGTGCAGCTTTTTGAAAATCTCCAAGAAACGAGCAAATTGTTTGTCCAGTTTGTTTTTCTGAAGACGTTGAGGAAAAGGTGGTGGTGGAGTGATCTGTTCTTTTTCCTTTGCTTCTTTTTCTTCCATCTGTGGAACTGCATCTTTTGGAATATCTTCAATTGTTGCCTTGGTTCCAATATCTTTATTGATCTCAGTACCACTCTTTAAGGTAATGGCTTGACATTGCTCCTTCCCTCGGTTCCTTGGATTTGGTTCTGTGTTGCTGGGAAGATTACCTGGCGGTCTGTAACTCTGAGCATTGGTCAGTTGTCCGATTTGATTCTCCAGTGCTTTGATGGAAGCTGATTGGCTCTGATCATAGCTTCATATCTTTTTAATTGAGCTAACATCTCTGCCATCACTGGTTCATTGTCTGCTCCTGGCCTTTATTCTGTTGCTGGAATCCAGGTGGTGGATAGTTCCGCTGTTGGCCTGAATTGTTGCTCCATGAAAAATTAGGATGATTCCTCCACCCCTGGTTGTAGGTGTTGGAATATGGATTGTTCCCCTGCCTGTTGAAATTGTTGACATAATTCATTGTTTCTTCAAGTTGATTTGATTCTGGTGCTCCTCCATATGGTGAACTTGTGGATCCAGTGGTAAGAGTCTCCATGAATTTACATATTTGATCTAGCTTGGTGTTGACTGCTGTATTAGCTCCAACTTCATAAATTCCTGCAATTCTTTGAATCAGACTTCTTTCTGTTGGCCACAATGAATTGTTATTAGCCATTTCTTCAATTAGTTCCCAGGCTTGATCTTCTCCTTTTGCCATCAAAGCTCCTCCAGCAGCAGCATCGATTGTGGTTCTCATTATTCCAGAAAGCCCATTATAGAATATTTGGACTTGAAGCCATTTTGGAATCTCATGGTGTGGACATTTCCGGAGTAAATCTTTGTACCTTTCCCAAGCTTCGTAGAGAGTTTCGGAGTCTTGTTGCACAAAGGAAGTGATATCATTCCTCAGCTTTCCGGTTCTGGCTGGTGGAAAATACTTTGCAAGAAATTTGGTGGCTAAGGTGTTCCATGTTATGATAGAACCTGCTGGTAATGAATGTAGCCAAGCTTTAGCTCTGTCCTTCAAGGAGTGGGAAGACACGTAGTCTCATTGCTTCTTCAGCTTCTCGGTTGTAATTGAAAGTGCCGCAAACTTCCAGGAAGTTGCTGATGTGAGCATTAGGATCTTCAGTTGCATTTTCCCCCAAACTGAACTGACTGCTGAATCATCTGAATGCAAGTTTTGATGTCACCCGCATTTGCTGGTAATGGAGGAAGTACAATACATGAAATGAGTCTGTCAACCACCGGAATGGTTCTGTCTCGAATGGGAATTGGTGGTGCAACCTCCAAAGGTTCAGGTTCCATGTTGACTAAAGCTTCTTGGGCTTCTCGCCTTTCTCTTCTCAACTGTCTGATAGTTCTTTCAATTTCTGGGTCAAGCGGTCGGAGTTCAAAGCTTCTGGTTCGTCTCATGAATTTTCTGAGAACCTGAAACACAAGAAAACAATAACAATAAGTAAAAAGAAATTAGATACAAGTAAAAGTATCTAACCCCTAAACTAATAATAAAGGATAAATAAGTCCCCGGCAACGGCGCCAAAAACTTGATCGGCGTAAACACACACGTATAACGCAAGCACACGTATCGTTCAAGTGGTATAAAAAGTATCGATCCCACGAGGACTTAATACCTAAGTTATTAATTTTATGAGGTTAAATGATTACTAGTATCTAACGAGTTGTTTAATTGATTTGAAATAGCGATGATTCTAAATTTAAAGACAGTAAATAAAATTGTTTGAAGGTAGATTTTAAGAAGATTCAATATTAAAAACTATCTAGGGTTGTGATTTATTCCAATATTGTTTAAAGATGAAGTGGTTATCTTATAGTTTGGTAATATATTGATTTATTAACCTGGAACACTAATTTATGTAAAAGCCTCTTCCGATGGTCAATTACAAATACCTAGTATAATCCAATTTAACCATATATCTATGTCAACCAAATTACCTAGATTCATTATGATTAAGTTCCAATTATGGCTACCCCCACCCGACAGGTATATTCCTATCCTGTAAGGAAATCTATTAAAAGGGTTATCTATCCTCAAGGAAGATTGTGGGCTATTGAGTCTAAGGTCTTAAACTTAAAATCCCTATGTCTAGTTTATTTTAAGTTTACCTAATCAATTTAATTAATGGCCAGTTAATTAAAAAGCATTAAGATTAAGACTCAATAAATAAATCTTTATATTACCCAAATTATAATCTAACCCTTATAAACCCGTGATATTGAATTTCATCACAACCCTAGATACTAACTTAGTTATGACACATAGCTAGTGCTAGTAAAAACTTAAAGTAAAAACCATAAAGTAACAGTGCTGAAAAGTAATTGCAGTAAAGTAAAAGCTTAAAAGTAAAATAAAATAAAATGCTAAGGTAAAAAGGAATTATTTCTACTACTACTTTTTTAGATATCTCCCAGTAAAATAATATATAACTTGTGATAATATAACCAACCGACCAATCTGGCGGTATCCTGTTTAAGTCAAATTAAGTCCATAACCAGCCATAAAGGCGGAACCAAAATAACCAGCCATAAAGGCGGAAAAAGGAATTTTATTACCAACCGACCAATCTGGCGGTATCCTTGATTAGTCAGATTTTAAATAGTAAATATATTATTTTTAAGGAGATTAATCTAAAAAGTAATAGTAAAAGAATTACCTTTCACCCTAGCATAAGGAAGTTACCTCCTCATAGTGAATAGTAAAAACTGTAAATAAGAAAGTAAATTATTATTATTACAGAACGTAATTAAAAATTACAAACTAAATTAAAAGAAACTTAGAGAGAGAAGAACTCCCTAATTACATCAAAGAAGTGGAAGGGAGAGGTGTAATGAATCTGAAATTTCGAGCTCTATTTATAGGCGCGAATAAGGTCCAGCGTCGCGACGCTGGGTACAGTTCAAACGTGGCTCAATGACTGCTTGACACGTGGCGAGGCGGCTAAGAGATCAAATCTTATCCGATGACGTGGCACTGTTCATGACGTCATTGATTACGTCACGTTGATGATGTGGCACTGTTCATGACGTCATTGATGACGTCACGCTGATGATGTGGAGGGCGATTGTCGGCACCGTTAGATCGCGACACGTGGCATCGGCGCACATTAGCATCTCCGTTGTGATGGCGACACGTGGCATGCGCAAGATAGCATGATCGGCGCACGTTAGCAGCGGGGCATGTTAGCAAATTTCTCTGATTGGTCCATGTGTCCACGGCGCAAGTTAGCAATTCCGGCGCATTCTGGGCGTCGCGACGCGCAAGGCTTCTGCGTCGCGACGTGCAAGGCTTCAGCGTCGCGACGCTGAAATGACGATTTTGCCCTTTTTGTCCAGTTTTTCCTGTTTTGCTTCAATTCACTTCCAGAATGTCCTGAAACTTTATTTATCTACAAAATAACACAAAACACATCAAAATATTCACAAGACTCAAGAAACTATACAAAATATTATGTTAAATGAGTGAGAAATAGTGATAGAAATACCACTCATCAGGCTCTTCTGGAAAACTGGATTCTTTCAAAAAAACTGTGTTACTGGAAAACCTTTTCATAAAACTATACTTTATTGAAACTGTATCTTTGTCTCTGAAAATATAGTTCTGAAAATTTGTTTATGAAAACTCCCTTCTGAAAACCTGATCTCTGTCTCTGAAGAAAAACCTGACGTATGAGGGCGTTACGTATTGCCGTCCCCCCATACGCCTAAACTAGTGAAATTGGGGCATTACGTATCGCCGTCCCCAAGCCAATGAACTAGAGCTAGTAGTGCGGATCCATGCTACTGCCTTACCCTGAAACTAGGATCTAGGGGCATCCATCATCCCTAGTCCTGAACTAGGATCTGGGGGCGTTACGTATCGTCGTCCCCCCAGTCCTCTACATGTGCACATGTCATCCGTCAATTCCATAAGTTGCATACTGAGGTGGGTTTTTCCCCATGCCTCCAAAAATCACAAAACTCAAGCTATTTAAATCAAATTTTTCTGAAACATGTTTTTTCTTAAAATAACTGAAAGTAAATCTGGCTAATGCCCTACATGGTGAAAAATAAGTCTTTACTTAAAACAATATGAATGAAAAATCAACTTAGAAAGAGAGTGTCCACTCACTGATTTTGGAACCTGACTTGCACTGTTTTCTTCATCGAAGAACTTGGATTTCCTGCCGATAATTTGACCAAGAGCAGCTTCGAAATCCACCATCATTCCTCTAAAATTTTCATGAAGTTGAAGAAAATTTAGGGAAGTCTTGGAGTTCCCTTGCTCACGTTTTTGGTCTTCAAAGGGATGAGCAAATAATTCCCTTTTTGTAGGCAAAGGGCTAATTTCTTTTCATGAAATGGGTGGCCAAGATTTTGCCACATCACACATTCTAGTTAATTCTCAAATTTCACTATAGTAGTCCCGAAAATTATGATTTTTGACCCACTTCTGGTCCGAATTTGGAAAAACATTCAATTCAGAAGTTATAGATCTCGGTCTTAGAATTCCGACAATATAAAGTTTATAATTATCGAAGATCATATGAAAACATTATGATCCGATTACTAAGGGTTGTTCGAAATGGGACATAAGCTAAGTTCCACATCGGAACTGCAAGAAACTTACCGAATGTCCCAAAAGTCATTTTATGAGCACGCACTTGCTTGAACATGATTTTTATCAAGTATTATTCTATCCTTAACTTAACAGACATCGACCTCTGGTAACTTACATGTCGCCAGGATTTCCGGATGTTATAAATTCTTCCCCCCTTAAATAGGATTCGTCCTCGAATCCTCTCTAAAACTGGACTTCTAGATTCTATATAGCCTTAAAATTCTTAATATTGAATATCTTATCACAAGTCACATGATTCACATGCTATTTTCTTAAGTTACCAACTTTTAACTGACTACAAACTCATAACTCACTCCGCTTCAACAACTATATGCATAACTTCTCGACGGCTTTCCATATGCTGTCATTATGTCATAGGACAATAGAATTATCATGCTGGATTTGGATGACATGACTTGGAAATCATAGCTAAGATTGTACTCTATTTCTGTCTGCTTGGATTCTTTACTATAAATTATTTCAACTTATCTTGTTTCACTACGATTTAGTAACCAAGACCTCCGTCAAATTGTTCGTTCATTCTTTAGCTAATAAGTATGTGTTACTCGTCTTCTTATCATAATATCTATTTTATGCATAATGCCTCTTAAATTCTTGATTGAGTGATAATTCCTAGTCTTTGTTTCATAAAATTTCTGCTGAATACACAACGCTACTGTCACGTTACAACTATTATGATTCATCCAAGAACCCCACTCCTAGATCTCCTGTTATATTCAACATTCTCCAACTCAATTTTTCTACTGAGTTGATATTAGATTTGCGGTCTGATGTCATATACACCTAGTTATTGATTGCTTGAACTTCTTATATCCGTTATTAAAGAAGATATACTTAGAAGTTTTCTTGTTGAGAACTCAATGCTCTTCTTAACTCGTTCTGGATATATATAAATATATCCAGTTACTTATTGGTTTCGTCCCATAAATTCTCTTACCCCTGTTTATTCGTAAAGCTTAGGACCTCGCAGTGCGAGGTCAAATTCTTAATGTACCTCTTGTTTACTAGTGTTATCTACCTAATGGCTTTTGTACTAAGGAGGTTAATTATGGGTAGCTTCTCTAGGATCCTTCTAAATTGGCTAATGACTTAAAAACAAGGTTCCTAAGTTAGGCTTAATTGTATGCATACTTCTGCTTAAACTATACTCCATACTTTGACGTCGACGCTGGCAATTTGGTTCTAGCTACAATCATGCTCTATCAAGTGTTGTTAATCAGGTATACGTAAATATACTCAAGTTCATAAATCTCATCTTTATCTGACGACCGTTTACATGTGAAATAAATTATAACTCACCCATTGAACTGAATGTAACTTTATAGTAAATGTATCTTCTCGATTCCATACTACACTACATATCTACCAAACCAATCATACCTGTGGCTAAGGTCGTCCCAAACCCATGGTGGTCTGGTCAACTTAAACTATAAGTGGTTATTTCTTATAGATTACGTGAGCTAAAACATAATAGAACTTTGGTTTCATTCCAACGCTGAGAAATCTTATTGTTACGCACTTCTACCTTCACTTACTAAGTATTCTCTCCTACTGTCGTCGCACCTCGACAGTTCCACTTCCAAACCTTTAACACTGTTCTGCTCTGTTCTATACTTGAAACTTCTGTGGCGTATATCTCTGTCTCCTTATTCGAAGGATATCACCTCTTACATGTCCATAGTCATGTTTAACACTGTTCTTTTGCATCATCATCATTGCTCAACTAATACTTCCTCTCTTCATTATTTCTTCTAGATAACTTTTCTTCTAAATCTTTTACTTATAGTTATTTTCCTCTTCTATTCTTCTCTTGTACTATATCCAAAGGTTTTATATTTCAGTCTCTTTCCAATATGCATTCACTTGTTTATGAGAGTATCTTGAGGCGAACATCGAGGTCCATCTTTGCTGTTGTTGTTTAATGAGGGTTGGGAGGGTGGGGATTGTCTTGGAGTCTTTCGGTTGTGGTGTTTTCATTAGCTACCCATGATGTAGTTGCACGAGCTGCTCATCTATAAGCTTATGACTCTCTTGTTTACATATCTGGTATTGACTTCCAAACTAAGGTACTTCTGCTAAAAACTATCTGAATTACCTCCGTCAACTTTACTCATAGTTTATCTCCAGTTATTGGTCATACTAACTCTTACTGAGAACCTCCATAAGGTTCGTACTCTCTCAAACTCCTACCTTATTTCCTATGTTATTCTTCGTTACTAAGTTTTGCTCTGTTACTTGACTTTCCTCCTTATCTCGATTTCTTGAATCTCTTAGGTCACCATTTCCTTGGAAGCTCCATATTTATAACCCATTTGTGGTATTACTACTGTATCTTTAGTTTAGGTGATGCATTCTCACTAATCCTTTCTTTTCTGGTATGGTGGAAAGCTCTGTATAAGTTGGATGTCTTACTTCTGTGTTGCTATGTGTTGCTTACTTTGACTTGTTACTCTTTCGAGCCTTTACTTTCTTAAAGGCTTTCAGCCATACAATGGATCAGGTTATCCCTTCCAGATTTGGCTAAACTTACTGTGACTACAAACTACTTCATCTCATACAAGATATTACAATATTTTGATTCTTATCTAGGCCTTGTTGAGCTTCTGGGTTTGGCTATCACACGATTTATTTATCTAGTCTGATGCTCTTCTTTACTCATCAAACTTCTCGTTGGGTATTAAATTGGGGGTGAATACATGAATTCCTTAGAGATATGAGAATACAAGTTTATGTTAGCTTTCTAAGTCTAACGATAGTCTAGTTGGGTGTTTATACACTTACTGGGGTCGGAGTTATTGGACAGATTAGTCATCTCTCATTCTGTTGAAATCTGCACCGACTACTCTAAGTCTTAAGGTTTTTCACAACCCTCATCAGTTATGCTGAGGTTTCCATATACGTTGTTGTCTCTAAATTACGTTATTTCCGCTACAATAGATACTGATCTTTCTTACTGCTTTACATTTCCATATCTTGTCTCTTGACTCTATGTTGTACTACTGTGACTAGTGATGGTTCATTCTCATGGGCTATTTTCTAGGTCTTTGCTCTCTACATTTGCTATCGTCTACGGCTAGGCCATTTAATTTTATTTATTTGTGCTGGTGATCTTTTTAACTCCTGAGTACCTCTAATCTCATGGGTCTGTCCTCTTTAAATTCATGTGGATTTCTACTAACATTAGTCTGATCTATGGATTTCTACTATGTTTGGTTTATTCTGTAGATTCTACTAATACTGCAAGCTTCATATTGACTTGCCTAGATTCTTGGACTATACTGGGTTCTTTCTATCTAATTTCGAAGGCTTCCTTGGTCCTTTTCTGGGTGATCTATCTTCTCATGTCTTATTTTCTGTTTTAGAATTAACTCTCGTCGGGCTTTCTTACTGTTACCTTTATCTAAGCTGGGAAAAGATGGGGCAAACCTTAAGTCACGATGGTTATCATTATCCTTGTTCTGGTACTCTGTATCCTTGTAGAGTCTATTACTCATTCAAGGTAGGTGTGAGATAGGCTCTGTCAGGACGCTTCCTTAACTGGTATCACTAAGCAGATGACATCTAGATAGCTTAAAGTCTTGTCTTCATCGGATTGCTTGGGTAAGATAACTAATTATTTCTGCTTATGACCTTTATTTACCTGCTTGCGAGCCTGGGTTAGGGGATCTGGAATTCTCTAAATTTTTTATGATATATTGGGTTTACTGGAAACTCCATTGACTAATTATGATCTTCCACTTCTCTTCTTTTTCTGACTATTTTCGCCATTCGGGGGAACTTTGCTATCTATAAGAGATACTTATGGCTATTAGGTCAACCTGAATGGGTTTTCTGCTGAGGAAATAAATCTTAGTAGAAAGGAAGGAATCTTACTCAGGTTTACTCAACATTTTACTCTTGTTCAGGCTTGCTATATGCTCTTTACTACTATAAGTTCTGGTGTTTTCTTTATCATCTCATTATGTACCTCTATCTCTTTACTACCTCTGATTACTTAGAGCATCTATACATTATTCTTTTACTTTTCTTATAGATTTCTCTTCCCACTCCTTTTATCTAGTCTCATAGTTTATCTGTACTTCTGGTGATAAGTCAGGATAACTACAGGAGAATTCTCAACTTGGATCTAGAGTATAGTTGTTTTTGTAAGGGATATTATTCGAATAGTCTGGGAAAACTTACTAATCTATCTATAGGTACTCGAGGATCTGATACTGGAGAGGTAGTGCCCTACTTACTAGTATCTCGGACATACTATGTATACAAGACCCCAACACTCTACCCACTGCAGTCACTGACTCCCTAGACCATGCTATGATACCATCTTTGTAACATACCCAATTTGGAGATGCTACGACAAGGAATAGGCTGACCTATCCCCCTGAGCCTCTGTTTCTCTGGCAACTGTGTTGCGATATTTTCTATCGTATTGCAAGTGTACGGTGTCAAGTTTTAGTAGATGATAAGTATGAGTGTCGAACCAATAAGGATTGGAATCAAATTTGCACTAAGTACTATAATTACTAACCCTAATTTTATTTAGACACACAATCTCAATTCAAATTAATTGGAAAGTTAAAAACAAAACAAATAAAAAACTAAACGAGTTTTATCGCAAGATCAGTGATGAGATGAATTCTAGAGTCACATTTCACCTAGCTATCCACTATATATTTGTGTTGCCAAATTAACTATTATTCAACTTCTAAGTTTATAAGCCAAGAATATTTGAATATTCCACTCCCTCCCCCGAGTAATAGTGAAAAGATCATTAACTATCGACTTCGATATCCCTATAGAAATCCAATAATTAACAATTTATTATGTCTGGTGATTCTTTATTAACAGCTTTCAAGGAATTATAGATTCTTCCGAACTCGAAAATTTCCAAGATTATGTTTTCCAGATCCTATTCAAAATCTCTCTCTCCCGAGTGATAGTTTCTAAACATACAATCATCCAATTTGTGGCTAGCAAGTATGAAGCATTAAGCACAAGAAAACATAAATAAACTAAATGAAAATTCCATAAAAGTTATTTGGCAATCAATACATAGTCTCAAGCATTAGGTTACGTCATACTCTAGAATAAGAAACCCAGTTCATGACTGAATTATAGCACAATAACAATTGGGTCCACAACATAATAATAATTAGAAGAGTTTGGAAAAAAAAATAAAAAGTAAAACCCGAGTCAAATTCCTTGTGTTTCCGAACTTCACCACCTTGTCTCATTCCTTTGTGCTTCAATCTCTTCCTTTGGATGTCTTAGTTTTAGTGTTTTGAACTTTGTTGTTGTGTCTAATCTGCCTCCCTAGGGTTTTGGACGTGATGATCTATTTATAGGAAACCATGGGGTCCTCTCGCGCATGTGCTGCTGCTTACCCTAATTCATCTCAAAATTCACTGCGACGTCGCGATGTCAGAAGTTGGCGTCCCGGCGCTACCTCTTTTTCCAGGATAAATATTTTTAGCTCATTTCCGCTTTTCCCGCATGCTTCCGTCGCATCCATAAGCTCCCAAAACCCGTACAATTATCCAAGATCCATGCTCTAATACTCCCTATCAATGAAACACCAAACAACTCCAAAATACATTAAATTACATGGAATCTAACAAAATAATAAGCTGACGATGCATGAATAATTGTGTATAAATCACACTTATCAAACACCCCCAAACTTAAGATTTTGCTAGTCCCGAGCAAAAGGCTAATTAAAAGCAATAAAAAAGAATTAAACAACTAAAGCAATAAAATTAACTAAGCCACTTTCGTAGGGACCATGATTACATTTAGCGTATGCAACAAGCCTTTAAACCCCTAGGCGACCCTAATATACGGGTTTTAGTCTCGTGAGGGTTTACAGGGATGACACCCACAAATTTCATATAACCATGCACATGCAATGATGCAACAAAATAAAAACGACAGTAATAATAAAAAGAAAACAATAGTCCTGGAAAGTCTGGTGCACTGAGTGTTCTCAGAGAATGCCTAATAATGAGAATAAAGAAACCTTCAAAGTATATGATTCAACTTAAATCCAAAGTCTTGAATAAATTATTTAAGTTAGACTCACAATCTCCATGTGTGTTAAGGTTTGGTCACAGCTTGAATCCTAAGGGAGCTAACTTGGTGATTTCGTCTAAGACATGTGCATCCAATGGGTCAAACAAATCTAGATATCTCAAAATTTGCTCATATTTGCCAATTGAGCTCTATATGATATGGCTTCTTTTTATTTTTTTTATTTTTTATTTAAATTCCACTCACCTACCCTTTAAGGTAGTATTTCTCCTTATACTGGTCCTAATACTCGCCCATTGATAGTTTCACGCTTATCAGTTATAGGTGGTGATTTTTTATTTATTTATTAGCCATATCATATAACATGAATAAATACAAACGGAGATAGATATCTAAGCAAATGGTCATTCATCTTCGGCTAATTTCCTTAACTAATCACTTTGTTATCTAACTAGGTTCTTTCTATTAGAAACCTATATTTTAAGTGCTTACGAGTCTAACCTAGATTTCCTACACAAGGCATCAAATAAAAGACATTCAAACGCTTATCGTTTTCTAAGTTCTCATACTATGCACACAACCTCATCATTGAAGCAGCCTCCATCATTCCCAGAATCTTTTTTTAACTGAATGAAATTATAACTAAATGCTTACCAATACATAAATCATTGGGTTGCCTTCGAATAAGCGCTTGATTTTTTATCTTCGGCCTGACATCATGTCATTCTTACTTCAGGTCATCAATAGGAATGTTGTCAATCGTTCTCCCTTCAGTCCTGTAGTAGTGTTTCAGACGTTGACCAATGACTTTGAAAACTTGCCCATCCTGGTACTGTACTTCAATCGCTCCATATGGGAAAACTTCCTTGATGGTAAAAGGGCCAGACTATCGTGATTTTAGTTTACCTGAAAACAGTTTGAGTCTCGAATTAAATAACATTTGTCATGCCACTGCTTTGTTCTTTCTTTATAGATTTTGGCATTCTCATAAGCATCATTTCGGAATTCCATCATTTCATTTAGTTGAATGAGGCATTGTTCACCTGCTGCCTTTAGATCAAAATTCAATTTTTGTACCACCCAGAAAGTGCAATGCTCCAATTCAACAGGCAAGTGACACGCCTTTCCAAATACCAATCGGTATGGTGACATCCCGGTAGGCATTTTAAAAGTAGTCCGATAGGCCCATAAAGCATCATCAAGTTTCATGGCCCAATCATTTCGATTGATATTCACTGTTTTCTCAAGAATTCGTTTGATCTCCCGATTAGATACTTCAGCTTGGCCATTAGTTTGTGGATGATAGCCTAACACGACTTTATGTTTTACACCATTTTTTGCAAGAAGAACGTTGAACCACTTATTGTAAAAGTGTGTACCTTCATCATTCAAGATGGCTCTTGGGGTACCAAATCTGGTAAAGATATTCTTTTGTGCGAACTTGATGACAAGCCTTGCATCATTGGTAGATGTGGAAACTACTTCCACCCATTTGGATACATAGTTAACTACTAATAAAATATATGTTTGGCTAATGAATGAGGGAATGGCCCCATAAAATCAATTCCCCATACATCAAAGATTTCAACCTCTAAGATGTTAGTCAAAGGGAATTCCTGGCGCCTAGAGATGTTTCTGAGTCGTTGGCAATGATCACAATTTTTGACAAAATTATAGCTATCTCTAAAAAGTATTGGCCAATAGAACCCAGATTGAAGTACCTTGGTAGCAGTTCTTGTAGCTCCAAAGTGTCCTCCATAAGGTGCAGAATGGCATTGAATGAGGATTTCTTTGACTTCTTCAGATGGGAAACATCTCCAGATTATTTGATTTGGGCATCGCTTAAAGAGTAGGGGTTCATCCCATAGGTAAAACTTTACATCATGGAGGAATTTCTTCCTTTGCTGGTAATTCTCCACAAGCTAAATAATTGGCATAATCAGAAAACCAGGGAATTTTTGTAAATACCTCGAAGTGTTGCTTATTCGGAAAACCCTCATGAATAATGCCATCACATGGGGCTTCGGGCTCGATTCTGGATAGGTGGTCGGCAACCACGTTCTCACTCCTCTTCTAGTCCCATATTTCAAGATCGAATTCTTGCAACAGAAGGACCCATCGTATCAAATAAGGTTTGGCGTCCTTCTTTGCAAACAGGTAACGAATATCAACATGGTCTGCATAGACAATCACTTTCGTCTCAATTAAATAGGGTCAAAATTTATCAAAGGCAAACAAGACCGCCAACATTTTCTTCTCGGTGGTGGTGTAATTTTTTTGGGCATTATCCAGCCTTATACTTGCATAATAGATTGTTCTGAACATCTTGTCATGCTTTTGGCCAAACACTGTACCAACGGCAAAGTCACTGGCGTCACACATCACTTCAAATGGTTAACTCCAATTCGGGGTTATCATGATTGGTGCTGGGATCAATGTCTGTTTAATTTTTTCAAAGGCCTGTAAGCAGTCCCCATCTCTGTTTATTTTTTCAAAGGCCTGTAAGCAGTCCTCGTCCATCACAAAAAGAGACACTTTTTCCAAAAGGTTGCAAAGTGGCTTCGCGATCTTAGAAAAAATCAATATGGCAGGCTGTGTCTTTTGATTTACAAAGGTGAGGTTGGTGTTGCAATTCCGACCAATAGCTACGTACTTTGGGGAGATGGAGTTTACTCCTTCTTGCGAGAAGTAGAGGAGTATATTCCTTAAGGGTTGATTCGGTATTTGAACGGTTAGAACGCTCGAGTCTTTCTAGTACGAATAGAAAGATTAACATTCATAATGGTTATGAATAAATCGTTCATTAGAGAATTAATGGTACTTAAGGTAAAAATAATAAGAGGGGTGTAACAGACATTATGATCCAGCTCTAATTACGAGATATTCATGAAGGGCCAATCCGTATGTAATGACTATATCGATAAACGATTAAATATAATTGCATAGTCCAATTATATACTCACATATGTACAATATATATTATTAATATGATTAATAATATTAATTTTGTCAAACTTTAAACTATATGTTAAGTTTATTATATAGTTTTTATAATTATATGATAGTTAATTACATGTCATTAAATTATATATGATGAAATTTAATAAAGATTAAATTTGGAATTTCCAAATATGGGTTTTGGAAATCCTTGGATTGATTTTGGAAATTACACCTTTTAAAAGGTGATAGCACTTTATTTTTGTAACATCTTTTTAATTATGGTAATTAAAAATTTTTTGTTACAAAATTTTGAAAAATCAAGAGAGGTGGCCTAAAATTAACTAAGGGGAAAGGGAAAAGTTTTGTTTTATTTTAGAAATAAAACCCTAGGTATATAAAGAAAATTGGAATTTTTTTTTACCTAACCTAAGCCATTTCTAACCCTAACCACTTTCTCTTTATTCTAAGCATTCTCTCATGTGTTGAGAAACGAAAACAAGAGAGAAAGAAAATCAAAACCTAAAACCTTTGACACCTTAATCTCTAAAGTGTTTGGAAATAATATAGTGAGTATAGCCAACCCTATTTTCTATTGGTGACGAGATATAGCACAAAATTCTATTTGGTGTTGAACCAAATTCATCATCTTGTTCTTATCTACATACCTCACAGCAGTGAGCAGATTTTTCTACTGCCACCACTAAAAAGTTTATAACGGGGCTTGGTTCGAATTCCTTTTGATCCAGAATTTTTGGGAAACATATATGGGTATTTCATGACTGTGTTAGGGCTAATTTTAACTGAAACATTATACATGGAACTCAGTGGCAATTGACGCAAACAAAGACTGACTTGGGAAGTGAGTTGAGCGCAATTGGGGTCCAAAACAGTCCAGATTTACACCGTTGTTCCGGGGGTGAAAATTTTGTTAAAAATATAAGTAAAATTTTAGTGAGAGAACTTGTCAGATTCGGCCTTAAGGAGAGAAGGAAATAATTTTTTTTCTAGTTTGATCCTAGGTGCCTAACGTGTTTCCGCTGCAATAGAAAAGTGGTTCCTACAATTGGCATCAAGAGAGAGGTTGAAAAGTATTCTTAACCCTTCTATTTTCATTTAAAGTTACTGGTTTTATTTATTTATATGAGTTATAAATAATAATATGTATATTTAGATGAGTAGGTACAGAATAATATTCATGAGATGAATAATTATTGATGATTTATGTGATGAATGGATTTTTGCATTGGTCGTAAATTTTTTCGGTTCTTATTTTATGTTGGTTTTGGTTTTGGGATGAAATTTTTGGGTTTCTACTATAGTCCCAAGATCATTCAAGCAATGAAAATAATGTGAATACAATAAAGAAGTATGGCAGAATCATACTTACAATGAACAGATTTGCGATGCGAGGAACAACAAAAATTTCTTGCTCCATTGAAGCTCTCGGCTTTGCCTTCTTTTTGTGCTCCTTGTTTCGGTCAACCTCCATGGAAATGATCTTCAAGCTCCAAGCTTTGTGAATGGATTCCATGCTCAAGGGTTTGTTTCCATATCACCTTTGGATGACTCTTCATGTGCCAGCATTGGAAAAATTTGCCACAAATCTTCCTTATTCTTCCTTGTTGTTCTCGGCAAAGGAGAACCAACAGGAGAGAAAAATGGCCCTTGGCCGAGAGTTTGGAGAGGAGAAAGAGATGAAGTTGTCAAGTGTGTTGTATTTTTTTTTTCAAAAAATCAAATGCCAATTCCATTTTCCAAAAATGGTACAAGCATTAAAGCCTTCAACCACTCACATCACTCAAAAGTGACCAGACATCACATCACTCAAAGTGACAAGACATCCATCACTTGAATGACTAATGATTTGACGCGTGATGTGACTTATGGGCCCCACTCGATTCGAAATACGAGTGGGCCCGCAAACACTCCCGGGCTCAGATTCGCTAATTCCGAATTAACGAATTTTCTATTGCGACGTAATTAAATCAAATTTAATTAAATAATTATGCCTAGCAAAATTACTATTCGCGTCGCTAGCGAATTAATTCTAAATTAACTCGTTTGCCTGAATTAAAATCTAATTTTAATTCCGCATCGAAATCTAATTTCATATAATATATATCGAATATATTATTTTATCGATTAATTCCAAATTAATCGTTCTCTCTCTTTAAATAATATTTTATCCCAGATAAAATAACTCTGTAATTAATCCTAGATCAATTTTCTACGTTTTTACCGATTTACAAGACATGGTTGGCTTCTAGCAAAGCACCGTGCCTACCCAATTCTCCAGAAATATTCTTAAAGGAATATGTGATCTATATTAGGCGTAGTATACATCGTATTGCATATTGCGATCCAGTATCGGATGTCACGTGTTAGGCCTGTTGCTGGAATTGTGTCTGCCCCGTACGAAGCACATGTCGGATCTCTGGTAACTAGTCTCTATAATCGGATAAACATGACCTAGTCATAATATCCCGATATCTGCAGCATATAAGAGCACCAGTTCCGTATCCTACGTGACCATCATCTTCACTATGACTGAAGTGATACTTCCATCTTGATATCACACCCAATACATTACGATTCTCAATATACCCAGAAGAGGCGTACACAGAACCGGTTAAAGCCCTGGACGACCAAAACCAAAGTATATTGATTGTCGCAAGTATTAGCGGTGCAAGTCTCAGGTTAAGACCAAATACACCTACCCTGATTCGGACTTCCATAAACACATAGTCATACTACCAATGGAATTCCGAGGGGGTCTATCCAGAGCGAAGCTGTTCCCATTCCATCGGTAAACACAACCTCCTATTACACTTGCATGAGTATCCAATACCCAAATATATGAGAACTATGACGTTATGCTCCTATAACACGCACAAGTATAATACTAGTCTATTCCGCATTATCGATGTCCAATCTCGATAATACTCCGACTATGGATGTTTTAATGATTAAACCTTCGTGGATTGATACTGTCTCATATCATCTCAATCCGGAACTAATCATATGGACTTTTATCATTTATATATCCCGGTAATCTAATTACAAATGATAAAAGAGCAATTTCCTTTGTCACATAGTTAATTTGTACAACAACACCATGTTCTGTACAAATAGTGATGCTATGGGTCATAATTGTCCAACAGAAATGCCATAAGGCCATTCTTTACAGATGTTGTTTAATTTTCCTATGTAAAATTTTAATTTTTTGTAATTTGGAGCACAAAAGTCGCAAAATGAGCCAACACCAACATGGAGTAAAGATTTGAAGACCAATGAATTCCTTAAGAATTTTTTGTACTAATTAGATTAGTATAGGAAAAATAAGAGCTCAGTTAATGCAAAATTATTTTTTTATGTTGTATGTATGATTAATTCAAAATGTTTGAATAATATGTCATATAGCTTAGAGTGTCTACTCTTGCATTTTCACATGTCATAACATGCTTTGGTTGCATAAATATTCTAGACATAAAATATTATTTTATGTAATTTAAAATGGTTAAATTGGAATATGATATGCATGAAAATGATTAATTAGATTAATTGATTTTATAGTTTAAAATTAGAAATTCTAATATAATAGGCATAATGAGTGCATCATGAATTCCATTGGTATATATGATGGAAATCCGGATGTAAATTCCATAGTCGATTCCGAATTGACGGTAATGTGGTCTACACTCGGGATAAAACTCCATGTGCCATTGGATTTTATAACGCACTTAGATTAATTAAATGGTTTAATTAAAATTTTGACCACTTTAGAATTTTAAATTTTAAACTTGTTAATGTTCCAATATTTTAAGAGTTAAAATATAATAAGTCACTAAAACTAGCTCAATTAAAATTAGTTTAATTAAGTAATATAATTAGTAAAAACTAATGGATATTAGTGAGTTAGATTTTAAGAGTTAAAATTAGCAAGGTCATTAATAATGTACTAATGTAAATAACAGTTATGATTTAACCACCATAAATTTATTCACACTAGCAAATTAAAATATTAGATATTTTAAAATAGTGAGTGAGAGAGGGATATATGACAGTATATACCGTGATTTCTGTTGTTAGTCCGAAAACGTGAGATTCAAAAGGTACCTCGAGACGACTTTGTTTTCGTCCCTTACGGATGGTGTCCATTTTGGGTCAATATCAAGTTTGGATTCCGAGAGGATATGGACTTTAGATGTATCTGGTGAATTGACCTACCCTACGGCGGCACTTCACTAGTTAAGTCCAATGGTTCCAAAACAACGGGTTACACTCACGAATGAATGATTAAATGTTAATCGAAATTCCTTAATCAAATCAAACGATGGTTGATTTATATAAGAATAAGATTTATTCCCATATATATTAATCAATTGAGATTGTCTCGATCTATCATGAAAATACTTGGCTTACTCTACAGCGACACTTATTTGTGGGATGATAGATTTCCGTGGCATAGTAATTCTCTTAGGTTTCTAATTCATTATATATGGTTCATGCATCATGTTTAATTTTGTACCAAAATATTTGATAATTTAATATGCGATGTTTAATAAATGCATGTTTACTTTATTTTATTTCAGTCATGGTTTCTCCAATAATTTCCATTCTCTCTAACGATAAATTAACGGGAGAAAATTATGTCAAGTGTAAAAGTAACATGAACGCTATCCTGGTCTGTGAAGACTTAAATTTTTCCTTACAGAGGACTGTCCTTCTAATCCGGCCAGAAATATTGGCCAGACTGTACACGATGCCTACCAAAAATGGGTCACGACTAATGAGAAACCTTGTTACTACTTGCTAGCAGGGATGTTTGAGGTTCTTGCTGTAAAGCATGAGCCTATGGCTACAACATCTAAGATGATAGAGTCATTGCGGGGCATGTTCGAGCAGTCTTCGGAGCATCAGCGTCATGAGGCCATGGTCTCAGTGATGACTGCTAGGATGAAGGAAGAGACATCAGTCCGAGAGCACGTATTGAGGATGATAACCTATCTCAATACAGTTGAAGCCATGAAGCTCGTATTGATGAGCGGAGCCAGATGACCATGATTTTGGAAACTCTTCCGAAGCGTTTCATGCAGTTGAAAAACAACTATGTGATGGAGTTGGTAATTGGAGTGCCAATCCGAATTATATATTTTATTATTTATTAATAAAATAACTACCTTTTTCATTCCATACCTTATTAATGGTATTGTCATTATGCGTATTAGATTGATGTATAGATATGCTAAGAATGGCATCAACCTTAGAATAGTCTTGACACTAGGTGTAAACTATTCTTAAAGTAAATATTCCTAGTAATTGGTTTTGGAATAAAATCGAATTCCTATAACCTAGAAGACTAGCACATGTCGTATATTGGAATTGGAGTTCCAATGGTTTAACCCGATGTACCATGAGTTTTGGAAACTCGTTTAGACATATGGGTATTCGTTGAAGCGAATACTGAATGACTCACATGTGATTCCTAATAGTTTGAAGTACACACCACCGTCAATAAGAATCTCCTTGAGTCAAGTAGCATATGTAATCCGTTGACTATAGGATAACATTGATTTTGTGTGAGATCCTACACACTTTGATGGCATGTATAATAGAAATATTTCATGGTCTGGCCTCTAGATGTTCGTTGGGGGTAGACTGATGCACTCAATAATAAAATGCGAAGCAAGATAAGATCTGTCGGCCCGTATGTGTACTATAAGGGGTTTAGGTATCCATGTTAGTAAAGTCACGATTCTTAAAGCTTTGGCCAAAGTCGATCATCGCATCATTTATGAAGAATCGTGGACATGTCGACATGAGATGTGTGCCTCAGAAACTTGACGGTATATTCTATGTTTCCTAAGCACAACTCGGATAGCCTACGACAATGAGATTATTAAACATATATAATGACCTCGACTTGTATAGTTCAGAAAGGTCGTTCGTGTTCTTTGCGAATTCAAAGGTGGCCGAATTGCGTGCATATTAGCTAGGCTTATATGACAAACGTGTCTGAACTTAGAGAGTCCCAATATGAAGTGTACTCATTGAGCACTTGGGTAGCCGATTAATTTTGATAAAAGATCATATTCGATATTATAATTATCAACTAAGATAATCAAATGTTATTGGATAACATTGATTATTTACTTTGACCTAATTGGATTAATTGGATTAATTCAATAAGTAGACAATGACTTAATTGTAAAATCATAATTATTTCTACCATTTAAGGATATTATGGTAGTTGTAAGTATGTAATAATAGGTGGTTTTGGCTTGATTTAATTGGATTAAATCAAAGTGGCAAATATTTAACTAATCCATTTCCTAATCTTTGGCTTGATTTAATTGGATTAAATTAAAGTGACAGATAATGGAGATTAGTCGCTCCTAATTATACATATTTGGAAATTGGATTAAGCCCACTTAAAAGTTGATTACAACTTTTATTAATTAAAAATTGCCTAAGTTTTGCTACAAATAGCAAGCTTTAGGAAGGTTTTAATTACAAGTAAAAATACAAGTAAATTCTTAGAGAAATTAGCCTAAGTTAGAAAAGTATTTAGAGAAGCTTGTGAGGTCTCTACAACATTTCATCTAGGAGAAATCAAGATTGGATCTTGAAGTGAAGCTTGCTAGTATTGGAAATCAAGATTGGATCTTGAAGTCAAGCTTGCACACCTTGGAGGTTCTCCAACCATTTCAACAAAGAAGAAGTAGATTGGATCTTGCATCAAGCTTGCTAGGTAAGTTTGAACTTCTCTTAAGTTATGAATTATGTATCAGAGTTTGGAACTGTTGATTAAAGCTTAGAGCTATGGCTACCATTCTAGAATTACTTGACCACCTTTGGGTGATCTAGAATTATTCACGAGATATTTCTTATTGGGATTCTAATTTTGTTTTTGTATTGGATTCAAAATTTACGCAAATGCGTATTTAGAATAAATTTATGTTTTTGTAAAAATATTTGATATTTTGAAAACTTGATTTTTATTCTATAACATGTGTTGATGTTGGTTTTGAAATTAAAAATTAATTTTGGATGTTTTTGAAGTGTTTAGGGAAGACTAGAATTAATTAGGGTAAAATACCATAATTCTTCATCTCTCTAAAAAAATTTCTAGAGAGCTGAAGTATTGTTTGCAATGAAAGTAAAAAAAAAACAAAAAAACAATAGGGCCTTGTGTGCGCACTGTAGAGAGCACTGTAGAGCGCACGGTACGCACTACACTCGCATATTTTATTTTACTTCGTTCTAGAGTTTCCGGACACCGATTCAGCCCCGATTGTTTCCTATACACTCGTAATGAAATATAGTATTTTATTAAATTATTTAAAATTACACTCATACTTGATATCTACGGGTTAGACCCACTTCCGCTGCTCGGAGAATCGATCGGACCCTAGGTGTTCCACAACTTCCCTAATACTATGTTATGAACAATTTGTCTTTTACTTTGACCCATCTGCTTAATGAGCTCACCCATTATGAGTCTATGCTTGTGGATCCTCGTAAGCCCAATGTTAAGGCAAATACTGCCGAATCTTCCAAATATGCCAAGAACAATAAGAAGGCACTGGGAAGACGACTCTAAATGTGCCAAGACCAATGGAAAATGTTTCCAATGTGATAATGACGGGCATTGGAAAATGAACTTTCCTAAATACCTTGCTAAGCTGAAATAGAAGAAGGCTACAGGTAAATACGATTTACTTGTTATCGAATCTCTCTTAGTGGAGGATGATAAATCCGTATGGATCGTTGATTCTGGAGCCACTAACCATGTTTGTTCTTCTTTGCAACTACTTGGCTCATGGAGGAACCTTGTAGAAGGTGACTACACCATAAGGTTCGAGACAGGGGATGTCATTTCAGTAAGAGCAATGGGAGTTTCCAGTCTATGTTTTTTAAATAATATTTATTTAAATTTGGACAATGTGTTATTCATTCCTGGTTTTTGCAGGAATTTGATTTATGTTTAAAAACTTTTGGATGATGGTTTTTCGGTTTATTTTAATAGTAATTTGGTTATTTTTGGTAGAAATGGATTAACCATATGCACATGAAACTCATAAAATAATTCATATGTGTTAAGACCATTAACATATAGGTCACTGTTCAACACTGAAATATTTAACGTTGAAAAACCTAAAATAAAACGGTAAAATATTTCTCACGATGACACATATATGTGGCATCTTAGACTTGGTCATATCTTTCTTGACCGGATAGATAGGCTGATAAAGAACGGATCCTTAAACCAGTTAAAGCTTGGAATTTTACCAGTCTACGAATCATGTCTAGAAGGAAAGATAACCAATAGACCTTTTACTGGAAAAGATGATTTCGCCCAAAAAATACTTGCGGCTATCGCAATATAGTTGGGGTGTCGATTCCTCAGAGAGATGATTACGAGGAACTAATTCCCTTAAGCAAAAACGTTTAGGAATAGCTTATTAAAAGAAAAGATTGAATTGGTAATTAAAGTAAAAACTATTGTAAATAAATTCTTAGAAATATCAGCAGAGAAAAGCACAAAGCATCGGGAATCCCCCTTGTATCAAATTCCTATATTCAGTTATTGATTCTTTTTATTACGCAATTGAAGGTTTCACATCTCAAACCAATAATAAGAAGATATTCAATTCTATACCTATTAAATTCTAAGGTAATCAATGATTATTTTCTCTATGTTAACAGCACACAAAAGTTATCATTACGAGCTATCTAACGTTGATAATATACCCTCAGGCAATACTGCAACAGAAAACCAATACATAAAACAACTTTACCAGTTTACCTAGAAGAAACATAACTGGATCTATATGGCAGTTGACAAAATAAGTTTCTGGATTATAAAGCGAAAGATAACATAGAACAACAACCATCAATTGTATTAAACATTAAAAAGTACTTTAAGAATCAACAACATAAACATAGAAATTCAAATACAAGAGTTCATCCTTAGCTTTGCCTAGGAGATTAGTTCTCCATGTAGAATAGAGATATAGCCTTGATAGATCGGAGATACGTCATGGTTTCCTTGAAGTTCTTCGTTCTCCTCTCTTGATTTTGTGTTTGTGGCTTTTTGATGTGTGTTTCTCTTTTATTTTTGTCTTCTTTTTCTCATCCCCTAGGGTTTTGGATGAAGTTGGGTTTATATAGAGCGGCCGTAGAGGCCTGATTTGCGTAAAAAGACACTGAACACTAAACCCTGGAAAACGTGTCTGTATCGCGACGCGTGGCCAATTTTCAGGTTTCTCCAATTCTGCGATTCAGCTCTTCCCGCGTGCTTTCGATGCTTTCGTAAGTCACGAAACATATGTAATTGATCCAATCTTCATGTTTCATTGCTTCCTAATAATAAAACATAAAATAAACTATAATTAAGATTAAGTACATGATAATTAAGCCGAGTTAGCGATGTTCAAAGTACACTTTCATGCACTTATCACAACCCCCAACCAGCTTATTGCTAGTCCTTAGCAATTCAAGCGTAAAATAAAATAAGAACTAATTAAATAAAACTATCTAAGCCACTTTTGTAGGGATCACGATTGCATTTAGCGTATGCAACAATCATTTAAATCCCTAGGTGTCCCTAGTGAATGAGTTATAGTCTCATCCTCAAAGAATGCCTAGTAATGAAATCAGAGAACTTTCAAAGTACTCAATGTAACTCAAATCCAAGTCTTTGAATAAATCATCTAAGCCAGACTCACAGTGTCTGTGTGTAAAGGTTCATTCATAGTTTAATTCCTAGGTAAGCCAACTCAACGATTTCGTTTAAAAATTGGGATCTGATAGGTCAAACCAACCTAAATATCTCAAATGTGCTCTGTAATTGCTTCTTTGTGCTCAGCATGGTATGATTTTTTTCTTTTCTTGTCTTTTTTTTTCTTTTTCTTTTTTTTTGAATTTTTCTCTTTTTCTTTTTTTCTTTTTTTTTAACACACCTACCCTTTAAGGTGGCATTTCTCTTCATGGTGGTCCTAACACTCGCCCATGGGTAGCTTCACGCTTATCGGTTATAGGTGGTTTAATTTCTTTCTTTAGATACTTTTTTTTAACCATACCACACATCATAACACTAAAAAATCATGATAGACATCTAAGAAAATGGTCATTCATCGACATGGAATTTCTTCAACTAGTCACTTTGCCAACTACTTAGGTTATCATTGCTAAAAACCAATAATTAAGTGCTTACGAGTCTAACCTAGATCAATTACTCAGTGTATCAGATAAAAGTACATTAAAGAACTTATTGTTTCTAAGATTTCATCCTAAATCAAACAATATCATCATTGGACTTATGTTTTACTATTAAGGACTAATTATATATATATATATATATATAACAGGTATTATCATGCGCATGCATACACCCCCACACTTAAAACTTGCAGTGTCATCAATGTAAGATAAATATAAATAAAAAAGATTAAGGAACAACACTATCAGACATGGAGTTGATCAGGTTCCTGCTGGTGTGACTTTAGTTATGTGGATGTGTAGGTTTTGCTAAGAGCGGCGGCTTCACGGCCGTACTCCCACATCTCCGCGGGTGCGGGACTAATCTCGTTCCCCGCGGGGGCGAACAACGAACCCCCAGCGCGGTCTGCGCCAAGGAAATCTAACGAGAGAGCACACTTTCAGGGCCCTGGATACGGTGTGCTCTGGGACGCGATGCCTTCTTTCACTCTATCTATAACGACTCTCGGAAACAGATATCTAGGCTCTCGCATCGATGAAGAACGTAGCAAAATGCGATACTTATTGTGAATTGCAGAACCTGCATAAATACTCATGCAAACAAAATACAAAATAAACATGCAATTAGCACACAATAAAATAAAACTAAAGTAAATAAAACAAATAAAATAAAATGAAATAAATGCAGATGCAATGGTTGCCTCTCCGCTAGCGCTAAGTTTAACGTCTTCAGCCAAACGTAACCACTTAGGTTGTCATAGACCCATGGTGGTTTCCAAGTTGCGAACTGATGAAGGCATGAATTTCTGTCTAGCTGCAGCATTTTATCCATTGATCCCCCATGGTCTGGTGGTTGAGATTTGATACTGCACATATGGAAAAATTGGCTCAATCTCCTTTTTAACTTCCCATGGATCATATTTAACTGGGCACTAACTCACATTTTCCTCCTTTTTCGGTCCTTTGGGGCCAATTTCAGTTCAAGAGCATTTGATTCAGGTTGTAGAGACGTTGTTTCTGGCAGGACTGTTTCTAGCATGTATGTATATTGGCACTCATCATCATCCTGTGGTTGTTTCTCAACATGAAAAATGTTTACCTCCAATGTCATATTCCAAAATGATAGCTTCATAAGACCGTTCCTGCAATTGATAAGAGCATTAGCTGTAGCAAGAAAAGGTTTACCTAATATGAGTGGAATTCTTGACTCAATGTTAACCACAGACTGCATGTCTAAGATAAGGAAATCAAAAGGGTAATAAAATTTATCAATTTGAACTAAAACATCCTCAACTACTCTCAATGGTGTTCTACTAGAGCGGTCAGCTAACTGTAAAACTACAGATGTAGGTTTAATCTCACAATGCCCTAACTGCACATAAATCGAATATGGCATAAGATTAACACTAGTACCTAAATCTAATAATGCTTGACCAAACTCTGATGTGCCAATGTGGCAGGAAATGGTGGGACATCCTGGATCTTTATACTTTGGTGGAGTCCGCTATTCAATTACTGCATTTGCCTGCTCTGTCGAGAATGGAGTCTTCTTGACATTATGCTTTCTCTTTATGGTGCATAGATCCTTCAAAACCTTCGCATAAGTAGGAACTTATTTTATCACATATAACAGCGAAAGGTTGATCTTTGCCTGATTTAAATGTTCTAGGATCTCACAATTTGGATCTGGAACTCTCACTGTGGGCCTAAGTGCTTGATGGAAAGGTACTCTAACTTGGAAATATGTCTCTTGTTCTGCTTGAGGAGTATCTTCACTATTATCCTTAGTGGTATCTACAATGTTGGGAGTGTCATTCATACCTACCTCATTACCACTCCTAGTGAATATGGCATTAACATTTTTATATTGGCTACCTAATGATTACCATGTGCCATGTGTTGCCCTTGTGGATTAGTTTGAGCTTGAGATGGGAATTTGCCTTTTTCTTACACACTCAGGACATTAGTTAACTTAGAGATCTGACTCTTAATCTTCATATTATCTTTAGCTACCTGAGCTATCAACGACTCAAACCTTTGATTGGTTTTATTTTGGGCTTCCACAATTACCTTCTGGGCCTCTACAAATGCTTGCACAGTATCCTCTAAAGAATTCTTAGGAATAGTAGGTGTGTGATACTTATGAGCACTATAATCTCTAGGTGGTGGTGCTTGAATAGGCTGATGAGACTCCTGTCTCCAACTAAGATTGGGATGGTTCCACCAACTAGGGTTATAGGTATCTAGATATGGTGTATAAGGCTTTTGGTACGTCCATAATGCATTGCATTGTTCTTCATATGTCTCTCTCATCTCACCATATACCGGACACTCTTGGGGTTCTAGGTGGGCAAATTAATGCATGGTCTTGCTATCTCTGGCTTGTAAGGCTCATATCTGTCTAGTTAATAGCTCAACATGTTCCCTAAGACTATCTTCTTCCCTATAATGGTGTATGCCTCTACTAGAAGGAGTATGGTATTCTTTATATGTGTTATTTATGGCATTAGGTCTAGTCCAAGTATGAGATTTTTTAGCCAGGTCATCTAAGTACTCAAATGCCTCATCAGGGTCCTTCTGTTCCGTATAAACTCACCATTGTACATTGTCTCCATGAATTGGAGCTCTCTAGGGGTTAAGTCCATCATAGAAATAGCTCACTATGCGCCAACTCTCATATCTGTGGTGAGGACAACTCGCTAACATCTCCTTATACCTCTCCCATGTTTGATAAAGGGTCTCACTGTCTCTCTGGGAGAAGGTATGGATCTGTCTTTTCAAGGAATTCGTCTTATGGTGTGGGAAGTATTTGTTGAAGAATGCATGTGTCATCTCGCCCCACGATCCTATTGACCTAGGTCTTAGAGAGTACAACCAGCTCTTAGCTCTATCCTTAAGGGTAAATGGGAAGAACTTAAGTCTAATTGTATCAGTGGTTCCAAACTGATCATGGAAGATCGCTACAACCTCTTCAAACTCCCTAATATGCACATATGGGTTCTCGTTCTCCAAACCATGGAAGGTTGGGAGATATTGTATCATTCCAGGTCTAAAGTCTACATGTGGTGCATTAGGAGGAAACATGATGCACGATGGTGTAGCTGTGAGAGTGGGGGGAGGTACTCTTCAAGAGTCCTCATAAGTGGTCTCTTATATTCACTCATAGTGTGTGCGCTAGATGCAGAAGGCATGGCAAAAAGATTTTCAAATATATTTTTAGAGTCTGAGTCTGACTCTAAATCGTCCTTTTCTACTCTAGCAAAATCCACCTAACCGATCCATAAGTCCAGGCATGCACTTCAACACAAATAATACGAGAAAAAAATAGAAAAAAAAAGAATAAAATTAGAAATTAAAGTCTACTAAAACTAAAACTAAAATAAAGTAGATAAAATAAAGATAAAAATAAAATACTAGAAACAAAAATTAAAAAAAAATCAACAAAAAAATCAAAATCTAAACAAAAACTAAAAATTAAAATAAAAAATAAATAAAATAAAATAAATATGGAGCGAAGTTACCGCTTCGTTGATGACTTATAAAACCTGCTTTTTTGCTTGTAAACCGTCTCCCCGGCAACGGCGCCAAATTTTGATTATGCCCAAAAAATACTTATGGCTATCGCAATATAGTTGGGGTGTCGATTCCTCAGAGAGATGGTTACAAGGAACTAATTCACTTAAGCAAAAATGTTTATCAATAACTTATTAAAAGAAAAGATTGAATTGGTAATTAAAGTAAAAACTATTGTAAATAAATTTTTATGAATATCAGCAGAGAAAAGCAGCAGAGCATCAGGAATCCCTCATGTATCAAACTCCTATATTCAGTTATTAATTATTTTTATTACGAAATTGAAGGTTTCACATGCCAAACTAACAATTGGAAAATATTCAATTCTACACCTATTAAATTCTAAGGTAATCAATGATTATTTTCTCTTTGTTACAAAAGTTATCATTACGAGCTATCTAACATCGACAATATACCCTCAGGCAATACTACAGCAGAAGACTAACACATAAAATAACTTTACCATTCACAATTGGTTTCACAAATCACACATAGAAGAAGCATGAGTGGATCTATATGGGAGTTGACAAAACAAGTTTCTGGATTATAAAGCGAAAGATAATAGAGAACAACAACCATCAATTGTATTAAACATTAAAAAGTAATTTAAGAATCAACAACATAAACATAGAAATTCAAATACAAGAGTTCATCATTAGCTTTGCATATGAGATTAGTTCTTCATGTAGAAGATAGATACAACCTTGATAGATCAGAGAGATGTCATGGTTTCCTTGAAGTTCTTCGTTCTCCTATCTTGATTTTGTGTTTGTGGCTCTTTAATGTGTGTTTCTCTCTTGTTTTTCTCTTCTTTTTCTCATCCCCTAGGGTTTTGGATGAAGTTGGGTTTATATAAAGTGTCCCTGGAGTCCTGATTTGCGTAAAAACACACTGAACACTAAACCCTGGAAAACGTGTCAGTGTCGCGACGCGTGGCCGATTTTCTGGTTTCTCCGAGTCTGCAATTCAACACTTCCCACGTGCTTCTGATGCGTTTGTAAGGTCCCAAAATATGTGTAATTGATCCAATCTTCATGTTCCATTGCTTCCTAATAATAAAACATAAAATAAACTATAATTAAGATTAATTAAGTACATGATAATTAAGCCGAGTTAACGATGGTTAAAGTACATTTTCATGCACTTATCAAAAGATACAAGAGCCAATACATTCGAATGTTTGTGGACCGATGAATGTAAGAGCCCGAGGTGGTTATGAATACTTCGTCACATTTATTGACGATTATTCAAGATATGGCTATGTTTACGTAATGCAGTACAAGTCATATACTTTTGAAAAATTCAAAGAGAGTCATGCTGAGGTTGAGAACCAATTAGTGAGACGATCAAAACTCTATGATCAGATCGTGGAGAGGAATATCTTGACAGATATTTTGAGGAATTCCTAGTTGAGCATGAGATAATATCTCAACCCACAACACCTGGAACACCACATCAAAATAGTGTTGCGGAGAGGAGAAATCAGACCCTACTAAACATGATAAGTTTTTTTTTCTAATTATAACTCACTATCTAGTTCGTTCTAGGGGTATTCATTACAAACATCATTTTATATCCTTAATATGATTCCATCTAAGTTTGTTCCTAAGACTCCCTTAGAGCTATGTAGTGGTCGTAAAACTCGTTTACGCCCACTACTAGAAATAAGGTCTTTAGCGTCGAATCATATCAACACTAAAATTCAATAATTGGACGCTAAAAGTAATTGGCGTTGAATAAATTCGACGCTATATTTCGACGTGAAAAGGTGAACGATAAAGGCAATTGGCATCGAAAGAGAAATTTTCGACGCTAAAATCTAAGATTTTGCGTCCAAAATTTTTTCAACGCAAAATCATAATTTGCGACGCTAAAGTGCCAATTTGGCGACGATAATTTTCAACGCTAAATGATCTATTTTGGCGACGAATATTTTCGACGTTAAAAGGTATAAAATATTAAAATATAAATATTATTTTATTACTTTTAGCGTTGAATAATTCGACGCTAAATGGTATAAATAAGAAATTATTATTTTATTTTCCTCTGAAATATTTAATTTAATATTTTAAAATATTATTAGAAAAAAAATAAATTTATCGAATAATAGTACAATTATTTTTTTTTATAATTAAAATTGATTAAATGAAATAAATACATAGTCCATTAAGTGTCTCTGTTGTGAATGTTTATATAAATGAAAATAAAATTTATTGTTGTTGTGAAGAGGGGTGATCGAGCCCGATGTCTTCTCGCCGAGTGAGGCCTCTAGCATCTCCCTGAAAGACCTTATTTACTGGTCGAACTCCTGGATCTTCCTTTGGCGGTCCACCTCGACCTGCAGTAGCTTTTCTTGAGTCTTCTTCAGCTCTACTTTGGTACTGCCCATCTCTCCTTCGGTATTTTCCAACCTATTTCGGGTGCTGGCTAGTTGTTCTCGAAGGCACGGGTCAGTATAAGAAGAAACAGTAGTGCGTCCAGATGACGTCGGCTTCTTATGAGTGACAAGTCTGACATTGTATGATGTCTGGTTCTTGAAAACTAATTGCAACAACTCATCATCTGGTAGTGGGTCGGACTATGTCTTCTGAGTTTGTCGCTGGACCTTCACCATTTCGTTATGTTAAAAAAATTGAAGTTAATGTTCGAACTTGAAAATAAAAAAATTCAATTTAAAATAATATTTAATTTATTTTAAATACTTAAACTTACGTAGCAGTGTTCGGCTTATTTATTGACCCATTTCTTCTTCTCATTATAGTGCGTCACTCGGAAAAACTCTGGAAATGATTGCACCCCACATGTGCTACTGTGCTAAAAAATATAAACTGATTATTAGACATTAGTAAAATTAATGAACTGTTAAAAAATAATTTATGATATATTTACCTCAGAATGATCGGTACGGTGTTGGAAAAATGGCTTGGAACCTCGACGATGGTTAAAACACAGATGACTTCGATTTCACGCATTTGCGTGATATTTATTCTGCATTTAACAATATTATAAGTAATAAAAAATAAAGAGAATTATCAATTTCGTATTATTTTAAAAATTACCTTGTGTTACTCACTAGACCAAAGCTCACACAAGAATGTCCAGTCTTGCTCCTCTATATAATCAGGCTTGTATCGTGGAGCATCCAAAGGCCCATGTTCATTCGAATATCGGATTCAGGACTTTTATTCTATAATCCTTATAAATTTTCCCCATGCGGTGGTCGAGATACCTCTAGACATTTGATTTGGTCAGATCCACGTCGAACCACTCCTATAGGAATAGCAACAAAGTAAAAAGTAAATATAAAATTTAATTTAAAGATAACAAAAAATAACGAAAACTTAATATCGTAAGTTTACTCACAAGTAGCGTCAGGAAGATCTGGTTGATTTTCATCTCCTACGGATCTTTCTCCAAGAAACTAAATTTTGGGGAGCTTCAAACCAAGCAGCAGCACCTATAGCATTAGTAAATAATGAAGAATGTTGCCCGATCTATCTTTCTGCATCATCCGATATCTCTATCCGGATGCGACTATGTGCCTTAACGTCCTAAACCATATTAGGGTTGGTGCTCGGAGCGCCAATCCGGATCGTATTTATGTCTGATTCATGAATACGAACAATATATTTTTCATAATATTACTTATTTATGGTAACATCTCTTGTCTTTTCTTATATATATTCGATCTAATTCATTAGATTGAAACTAAATCGTGTTTAGTGATAATATATAATGTAGTGTGCAATTACAACGTAACTTGTAATTGACATTGGGAAGCGTCAGTACTAGAAATATATTATCAAATTAAGTTCCTGGTCAAGATTTACTGACACGAGTCGGTTAGTAAAATCCGTAGAAACAAGTACATGTCGTGTATCGGACTTGGTCCGATGGTTTATCCCAATGAACCATGAGTCTCGGGAGACTCGTATAGATGTGTAAATGTTTATTTGATAAATATTGAACGACTCATCGAATATTACCTGATCGATGGTACACCAACGTCAATAGGAAACTTCTTGGGTTGAGTAGCATAGTGATTTTTTGACTTGAGATACCACTGTGGATATATGAGTTATCATCCACACTTAGATGGCAGTCATGTCACCGATCTATTTAGATCAGACCACCGCCTGTTTGTTGGGTGTGGACTCATGCTCATGATATCATGTGTATATTAAGATAGGATCTGTCAGTCCTGTATACATGGCATAGGTATTCATTATATGATTAGCAATCTGTTAAATCCATGGTCGTGGTATACTCCAGAAGTAAGTTCCGAGTGTTATTTAGAAGATTGCTAATAGATACATCGACACGGTTATACCTATGGAGATTTGACGTTTATATCTATATCTATGGGATAATCCGGATACCTGTGATGGAGGGATTATACATATGTAATGACCTCGGGTTGTATGATTCAGCGAGTTTATTTGTGGTCGTCATAATTTACGGGTGGGTGAGTTATGGATACAAAATTAGATTTTGTGATGGATATACCTGAATCTATAGAGTCTCACTAATGAAATATACTCTTAGAGCACTAGGGCAACTTTTATGTTTTATAACTCGTTTAACGGTTAAACGAAAAATACATGCAATAGGGACCTAACGGTCATTTCCAAAATTAATGTGTATTTGTATTTAATTCTTGATTTTATTAAATACGCATTAATTAAATATCAAATTGTGATATTTGACATATATCATTAATATATGTATTTGTAGTATTTAATGTAAATATAATACATATATTTAAGATATTTGTATTTAATTATTTAATTATATAAATGTTATATGATTAAAATAATTAAAGTAACAAATATCTTAAAGTCATGATTTACTTTTTTAAAGCTTGGAAATGGTATGATATTATTGGCACAAACGTAAGTTTGTTTTATTTTAGATAAAGGTTATCTTTAATTAGTGAAACTTGGACTAATGAAAATAAAATAAGTTAAATAATTTATTTTTTCATCTTTGTTGCTCACGGCAACTTGAAGGAATGAGATATAAATTAATTTGGTTTTCATTTTCATGAACACAACAAGTTACACAAAATATTTACAAAGGAATAGAGAGAAAAAGTTGAAGAAAGAAAGAAAACAAAGCTAAATTTGGAATTTTTGTAAGTATTTCTTTACACACTTCAACTTAGAAAATATTTCTATTAATCTTAGCTTCAATTTGTGTTACTAAGTTGATGTCTTTACTCTATTAGTTTGTAATTAAATGTGTTGGAAACTTGTTTGAAGGGGTTTTTCATGTATGATTAATTAATAAGCTAATTAGGAGTAATTAAGCTTATTTAATTAATTGGTGAATAAATTTATCATTCTAGAGTTGCTTAGCCATTCATAAATAACCTAGAATTGTTCTTGATTTGTTTCATGATGGTGAGACTTGATTGGTGTGGTATTGGATTGATTAAAGTGTTGAATTTTATCAATTATTGTAAATTGTGCAATTGGTGTAAGTTATGAAATTAGGGTTCTAAACCCAATCCAATTTTGAGACTTTTCATATATGTGATGTAATGTGATATATATATAATGTATATTAAATTTGGGATTGATTGGATTTGTTCTTAATGTGTTTTGAACCAAAAAGGACCAAATTGTAAATCCTGGAAATTATTGGGTGCTCTCGGCAATTACTGAAAAATTTGGATTTTGTGTTGTAATTTGTATTTTCATGTATTAGACATATATAAATCATTTTGGGATTGATTTGGAATCACTTAAATATGTATTTGACAATGTGAGGACCAAAATGATCAAAATGCAAAGTTTATGGGTCTCACGAAAATTAATGATAAATCTGATTTTTCAGATAAAAATTCTGTTTTTATTTTTAAGTAATTAGAATAAATTGGTTTATTTTAATTGCCCAAGAAAAAATTTATCGGAAATTATTTCGAAATGAAAATACGCGAAAACGGTGAAAAACGGTGTTACCAGATACCGGCTGCCCAAACAGTGAACTAGTCACTGTTCGGGAAGTCCACGAACTGTCCAAATATTTTTGGGGCTGACTTGGGCAGTCTCCATGTGCATTGGTCGGTCAGTTCGGTCGGAAACGCATTTTATGCTATTTTGCGGAAAAATATTTTCGCAAAGGTTTCGCGACGTTTCTATATTATTTATGTCGTTATATGATATCGAATAAATATATTTAGGTGAAATATGAATAAATTATTAATATTAGATATTGAATAATTTATTCGTAAGTTTAAAATTTTAAACTACGATTTCGCCCGAACCGAGTTTCTTTCTCTGCGCCGCCCTGATAAAACCCCAACAAAAATGGTATCAGTGCGAGTCTGATTCTAAACCCCTAATATGATTAGTCCTTTAAATTTGATATTTAATATAATATTTAGTTTTACATGCATTTATTTATTTAATTTGATTAAATAAAGTGAAAAACATCTTTTTAGGAAAATCCTTGTTAAATATGGTTTTATAAAGTTACTAGTATTAGTAATACTTGTTTCTTCGTCCGCCATGTCAATACAGATGTAAATGTTTTCATGATGCTATGGCTATAACGTGCCAAAGCTGTGCAGTTATGGTTGAAGGTAGTTCATTTGCGCCGGTAGAACTTATATGATAAGAGACAAATTCAAGTGAAAGTGGAAATCTTGAATGTGCCAAAGCTGTCAGGGCTACATCAGTAGCTTGAGTTTGTCATTGACAAGTGAAGACTTGACACGCCTCTTGTGAACGTGCCAAAGCTGTGAGTCGAAGTATATTTATGGGGTCCACTTCCCATTATGGAATTCGATTTAATTTTGGAATTCTCTTTTTTCGTTGGGGATTACGGTATTACTTAAAGTAGTGGGAGGCACTGCTAGGTTAAAAATTCATAACTAATGCATTATGTAATATTATGATAATTGTCGCTTATGTATTTTTCTTATTCTATTTTTATATAGAATTAAACTTTTATCCATTGCATGCATATTTTATATATGTTTTCTGACTTCAATTATGGTTGCAGATTTCTAGAATAGGTTCTAGATTAGAATAGACTATGATATAATCATTCTACACAGAATTATTTCTTATGTAGTAAAGATTGACATGAATTTGTTCATGTCTCGAGATTCTTCACTGGCATTAAGAAAAACCCATTAGGTATTTGTTTATCTGATAATGACGTTTCTTGACTTTGTGACATTTAGAGGTCACGTGTCAGGCACTATTTGCTTTTCAATTATTTGCAAATGTTGTAAATAGTTGAAAGTAAATAATAAAGCTAAAGAAAGAATATGTGTATAGTTGTGTGTAGAAAATAACGATTTTCACAATACGACAACTATAGGTATTGGATACCAGATCTCCCGTCTAGTTATTTAAAATATTATTAAATGATTGTTTCGATATCTGGTATCAGAATTTATGACTATTTGATAGTTACTTGTTCTATATAGACAGTTATTACATATTTTTAAAATGACTAGTAATGTCATTGACTAATATATAAACATTAAGAAAAATATTATGTTAAGTAAATAACCTAGAACATTATTTTATGAGATTTTATCACTTAAGTAATATATGTTTATTCCATATAGTAAATGATGGTCTAATACCATATCACACAACATATCCTTATCCATTTAATGAATATTGTATTCGGGAAGGTGATTAAATCTCATTTAACCAATGATTGTCATTGGACCGGAAAATTTATTAAACTGATACATTTGATGTATTTACTTTAATGAGTTGTAAATTACTTAAGGTAGTTTTCTTTGCTTCATAACTTAGTTAATGAATCGTCATGACTTAGTTACGTGTTTCTGATGAAACACAGATAGACTATTTTGATTGATTATCTTTAAAATTCATCGTGAGTCTTTGGATTGTTCAAAGATGTTTGATATGATCAAACATATGAATTTAAGGATAAGTTTTAAGGTTATTGAATGAATATGATTCTTACTCAATATTATTCTTCTACGATTCCATCGTAATGAAATTGGTAAGTGGGAGACATCGAATCTTATACGATTTAATTCGTTTGATATTGAGTGTTGCCGAATTAGTTTCAATATTGTTGGGGATATGCTCCAGTAACACTAATTTATCATTTTAATTAATGTTCCATTAGTTTCGACTGTTAAGTATATGATATGTACAAGTAGAAAATTCGAATCTTGAAATGTTTGAGATTTTAATCTTTCTTTTGTATAATGGTTATATAATCGAAGGAACTTGCGCCTCAGAGGTACAAGTAAAAGTTTATCATTTATTCTATTTAATTGAATATTGTATTCTAATTGATAGAATATCTTTTCTACGATCTCGAGTACTAAAATTATTTTATTACTTAGTATGTAACATCAGATATTTACCATTGTAGAAAAGACTTGACTTATTGAAGTCAAATGTGAGAGTGATAAACTATAAATGGAACTACATAATTAATAAGATGAAAATACCCTTTAATTACTTCCATACAAGTGCAATAGGATGTCAGAATCATTTGTAAATTATTTGATACTTAATTGTTCTGTTGTTTTCTTATCGAAGAAAGTTATCATATAACTTATAGAGGGAATGATATTTGATATCGATTCAAGAAATTAGCATTAAATCATAGATCTAAGATTGTTCATTGCTTACTACGATCAAGTTTGGAACTTGATTGAGCTTTTATTATGAATCGTTCATAAAATATGCAAATGGTTTATGCAGCAAAAGCACAGTAAGCGTATTAAAGGTTTGACCTTTATAGTATGACAGTGAGAAAAGTTATACTCAGCAAACTATTGTAGACTCTGAGGAAACTTGTCTCTAGTCGCACTGATTGAACAATTTAAGATATGTTGGTTAATGATGATATTAAATTGTGCATTTTAGCTAAAGAATACAAAGTGAAGTTTTTGAATGACTTCTTTGGATAATAGATCAGTTGTGATTTCTTTGATTGAAGAGTACATTCTAGAATATCCCTAAAGTTTGTATTCTACTAAAATTACAATTTGATATATTAGCTTAAAGAGCCTATTGTAGACTCAGATGAGCTTTCTGGAAATTTATGTTTTCTAATTTTGATATCAGTCAGATTGTCTGATTTTATCAAAGCATAGAGAATACATATGAGATAGAAAGGTTAGTGGGAGCGTACAAAATTCTTTCTAGTATTTTACATCATAATGACATTATCATTATTAAGGTAATAATGAGATGTTTATGAGGTAAAAGGTTTACCTGAGTCTTATTTTCTTCGTGAAAGCAATGATAGTAGTCTCTATTATATTCGATATAAAGTTTTATATATGATATAAAACTAAGAGACTTGAGAAATACTCTCATTAGTCGTACATTAGATATGATATAATAAAGGACACAATGAGACTATCCGTGTGACAGTTAGTATAACTGTTTGACAGTTAGTGTGTCTATAATATATAATATTCATCTTTCGTAAATGATGATTCCTTTGTTGAAAGAGAAATTGATTAGAATGTCTAGTCAAGCTTATGCATCATAGAATTATGGCATAATGAATATTATATTAAGTGCAATAAGAAATATCAATTTAATTATAATTTTTACGAGTTATTTTGATACTCTTTAGATCATAAGATGTGTCATGAAACATGTTCTTTATTATCTTTGAGATATTAAGAATGAGTTTCTAATTAATGGAGAATAAAGTTCGCAACCATTAGGGTCAGATTAGTTTTGAGTTTAATTACGACGTTAGACAGTATACGTCATAAAGGGTCAGAAAAGATGCAGTGTGAGTGTTACAGATGATTCCACTATGAGAGTGGATTAGTTGCAACTTATGAAGTATCGACTTATGAAGTTGCACTGTGACATTGTAGATTAGAAGTTTGGTATTGGTGTTGTGCTTGCGGTTGTCTGCAAGGTATTTTGGATTTGATCCATAAATACTTGGACAACTCAGTAGCGGTAGCACAATATTGATGTGGCATCTGAGTCATATTGATGTAGAACTTAGTTTCTACAAAAATATGAAAGATGATGGCTAAAGTAAACAAATAGGTTTGTTTGACAAAATCAATATATCATAGTGGGCTTAATTGTTGTTGCCTACCTTTTGAGTGCTAGGTGAGTTCTTGAGGGCCATGTGTAAGTGTTCCTAGAACATGCCAATATCGTCTAAGAGTGATTGTGTGTGAATAAAATCAAAAGAGTTGCGGAATATTCACATTGATCGGATTTAGGATTTCAAAAATTCCTTATTTGTTGGATGTGTTGGAAGCTTCGGAGCTTGAAATCGAGTTTCATACTCTCGGGTGAGTTTCCCTATCACATTGATTCACTCTTTATGTGCTAGCAAGAACAAATTTATGAAAGAATAATTTTCCCTTCCAAAGACATGAAGGTTTGGCCATGGAGAAAGAAAATGAGAGAGAATTTTGTTTTTGTGTTTCTAAAACCCAATTGACCAAGTAACTCACAAAAGTGTGTATATCCTTTTACCAAAAGCAAAGGCAAAGTGTTGGAGGGAAAAATGGCATTTAATGCCTCCAACCACTTCCATCACTCAAGTTGACACTTGATAGACATGTGATGTAAGTTGGTGGGACCCACTTTAATTCAAAATTCAAGTGGCTTGCTCCACACACTTCAGACTCGGGTTAGCTTAATCCGATTAAATGAATTTTCCGTCACGACATAATTAAATCCAATTTAATTAAATAATAGTGCCTCGTAAAATTATTACGAAAGTCGCTCGCGAATTAATTCTAAATTAATTCATTCGCTTGAATTAAAATCCAATTTTAATTCCGTGTTGAAATCTAATTTCAATTAATATAACTAATATATTATTTTAGCCTAATTAAATAAATTAAATAGAAAAATCTAATTTAACTATTAAATTTATTTTTCCGATTAATTCCAAATTAATCGCGTGCTCTCCTCTCGACGAATTTAATCCCAGATAAATTCTCAATGCAATTAATCCCAAATTAATTCTTTCTTTTGATAATTAATTCCTAGATTAATTATTGCCGTAATTAATCTCAGATTAATTTTCTCTCTCATAATTAATCCCAGATTAATTCTTGTTCGAGTCAAATCTCATCGGTGAATCGTCGGGAAGCGACCTAAGAGATCTCTGGATATGTTGGCAATAAATACGATCATCGGACTATCCGAACACGTGAGTACTTGGTACCACATACTTACCGATTTACAAGACATGGTTGGCTTCTAGCAAAGCACAGTGCTTACCCAATTCTCCAGAAATATTCTTCTAGGGAATACAAGATCTTTGTCAGGCGTAGTATATGTAGTATTACGTATTACGATCGAGTATCGAATGTCACATGCTAGGCCTGGGGCTGGAATTATGTCTGCCCCATACGAAGCATATATCGGATCTCTGGTAACTAGTCTCTATAATCGGATAATCATGACCTTGTCATATTATCCTGATAGCTGCATCATACAAGAGTACCAGTTCTGTATCCTGCGTGATCATCATCTCCATATGACTGAAGTAATACTTCCATCTTGACATCACATCCAATACACTACGATTCTCAGTATACCCAGAAGAGGTGTACACAGAACCTGTTAAAGCCCCGGACGACCAAAACCAAAGTAAACTGATCATCACAAGTATTACCGATGCAAGTCTCAGGTTAAGACCAAATACACCTACCCTAATTCGGATTCCCATAGACACATAGTCATACAACCAATGGGATTTTGAAGGGTCTATCCAAAGCAAAATTGTTTCCGTACCATCGGTAAACAGAACCTCCTATTACACTTGCATGAGTATCCAATACCCAAATATATGAAAACTATGTCGTTACGCTCCCATAACACGCACAAGTGTAATACTAGCCTATTCCGCATTATCGATGTCCAGTCTCGATAATACTACGACTAGGGATATTTAATGATTAAACCTTACGTGGATTAATATTGTCTCATATCTTATTAATCTGGTACTGATCATATGGACTTTTATCATTTATATATCCCGGTAATCAAATTACAAATGATAAAAGAGCAATTTCATTTGTCACATAGTTAATTTGTACAACAACGTCATGTTCCGTACAAATAGTGATGTTATGAGTCATAATTGTCTAACACCATGAGTATGTGATACACATTAGGATGTGTATATGATACCGTGGATTGACACTAGAGCAAGTGGGACGAATTGTTAGGGTTGATGCTCGGAGCGCCAATCCGGATCATATTTATGTCTGATTTATGAATACGAGCAATACTTTTTTTTTCCATAATATTACTTATTTATTGTAGTACCTCTTGTCTTTTATTATATATATTCGATATAATTCATTAGATTGAAACTAAATCGTGTTTATTGATATATACGTATTGGACAAAGACCCGATAATATATAATGTAGAATGCAATTACAACGTAGATTGTAATTGACATTGGGAAGCGTCACTACTAGAAATATATTATCAAATTAAGTTCCTGGTCAAGATTTATTGACATGGGTCGGTTAGTAAAATTTGTTGAGACCAGTACATGTCGTATATCGGACTTGGTCCGATGGTTTATCCCAATGAACCATGTGTCTCGGGATCCTCGAATAGACATGTAGGTGTTTATTTGATAAACATTGAATGACTCACCAAAGATTACCTTATAGATGGTACACCAGCGTCAATATGAATCTTCTTGGGTTGAGTAGTATAGTGATTCCTTGACTTGAGATACCATTGTGGATATATAAGTTATCATTCACACTTATATGGCAGTCACGTCACCGATCTATTTAGATCAGACCACCGCCTGTTCGTTGGGTGTGCACCCATGCTCATGATATCATGTGTGTATTAAGATAGGATTCATCAGTCCTGTGTACAGGGCATAGGTATTCATTATATGATTAGAAATCTGTTAAATCCATGGCCATGGTATACTTCGGAAGTAAGTTCTGAGTGTTATTTAGAATATTGCTAATAGATACGTCGACATGATTATACCTATAGAGATTTGACTTTTATATCTATATCTCTGGGATAATCTGGATACATGTGACAGGGGATTATATGTATGCAATGACCTCGACATGTATGATTTAGCGAGTTTATCTGTGGTCTGTGAGGGGTTTTTAGGGGCAAAATCCGGTAACGCAGCGGAAACACGGGAAAATCAAATTTTCCGATTTCAAAAATTTTTCTCGGATTAATTAAATAAACATATTTATTTGATTATCCAATAATCAAATTATGAAATAAAATTCAAATAAATCATATTTAAGTGAATTTACCGAATTGCCCTTACACTTGGTATTTAGTCCATTTTAGTCCGAAATTGATCTAATCAATTTTGAATGATTTTAAATCATTTCTAAGATGAACTTAGCATGTTCAAAACATCAAAACACCAAAAGCACCAAAAATCCCAAATTTCTAATCCTTGGCCGAATGCACCTCCAAGGTGCCATTTTGTGCACTTTGTCATTTCATGCATCAAAACACATCAAGATGTAATCCAATGAACATGAAACTTTATATTCATCATATACACATCCAAATTCACAACATATATGAAAATCCCCAAATTTGGAATTGATCATGAACCCTAATTTTTCAATTTCATCAAATTGGACAAATTAGACCAAATTGGTTAAATCCAATACTTCAATCATCTTTTTCCATCCAATCAAAGTCTCAACACAATGAAACAACTCAAGATCAAATCTAGGTCATCTAAGAGTGGGTCAACAACTCTAGATTAGCAACATGGTTTCCAAAACCTTAAAAGAACACTTATAACTACACTAGTCACAAGCTTTCTCCATTATACATGCTCTACACTTTCACCAAAATTTATCCATCAAAAACACAAGAATAAAGAATAAAAAATCAAGAACATCACAAGATGTTTCCCACAACAAGAGGAACAAATTACTCTCTAATGGAAGGTTGGAAATACTTACTATTTTCCAAGCTTTTCTTGATTTTTCTTTCTTTTCTCTCGCATTCTTTGCCTTCTTTAATTTTTGGAGTTTGGTTAAAGTGAATTAGGTTAAAAGCAAATGAAATGAAAAACAATATATACAAGATTGGAAAAAGCCCTTGGCGAAATTGGTAAGGCAAATTACAAGAATATTAATTTCATCTCCATTTGTCTTTCATTTGTTCAACTTGTTAAATATCTAAAACAACTTTAAAGATATTTAATTTAGTCAACAAATGCAACTTAGAAAAAAATAACTCTTATATTTTAAAGTGTCATGGCCGAAATTGATAAGAATAAAGGAAAAAATATTTTTCATTTTTCAAACAATTTTGAACAAATATCTTAAGAAGTCAAAATCAATTTGACAACCTTTTCCTTTAATGTAAAGTCAAACTTTACACTTATAATCATTTCCTAACTTTATCATTTGGTGATATATTTATATTTTAATTATATTAATCATTTAACAATTAAATAATTAATTAAATACAAATATATCAGATATATGTATTATATTTACTTTAAATATCTCAAATACATATATTGATGATATATGTCAAATACCTTTATTTGACCATTTATTAATGTGTATTTAATAATATCATATATTAAATACAAATACACATTAATTATGAAATGACGGTTCGGCCCGTTCGCATGTATTTTTCGTTTAACGTTTAAACGATTTATAAATAATCATCATTATTCATAAATGTTGCTCTAGTGCTCTACGAGTATATTTCATTATTGAGACTCTCTAGATTCAGGTATATCTGTCACGAAATCTAATTTCATGTGCATAATCTATCCACCCGTAGATTATGACGATCACGGATAAACTAGCTGAATCATACAGGTCGAGGTCATTGCATACGTATAACTGTACAGGTATCATAATCCCATATGTCATCAGGTATCGTCACGATCAATCTCTCACAGAGATATCCACATGATAGTAACGATAAGTAGTCTATACTATGGTATACGTACGTATAGATATCTATCTGCATATACGTAACACGACAACTACTAACTAGCATCACTATAAGTATGGACCACAGATTTAACAGACTGCTAAATATATATGGACTACCTATGCTCTGTACACAAAACTGACGGATCCTATCTTGACACTCACAGGATATCCTGAGGATGGATCCACACCCAACGAACAAGCGGAGGTCTGATCTAAATAGATCGGTGACGTGACTGCCATCTAAGTGTGGAGGATGTCTCATACATCCACAGTGGTGTCTCAAGTCGAAGGACCACTATGCTACTCAACCCGAGAGATTCTTATTGACGTTGGTGTACCATCCATTAAGAATCTTCGGTGAGCCGTTCAGTGTTTATCCACTATAAACACCTACACGTCTATACGAGTCTCCATAGACTCATGGTTCATTGGGATAAACCATCGGACCAAGTCTCGATATACGACATGTACTGGTCTCAACGGATTTGACTAACCGACCCGTGTTAGCAAATCTTGACCAGGAACTATGTTAGTATTTGATATATTCATATGCATGATCTCACAATGACATTTCAAACTAAACAAATTATTTTACATAACAACTGTGCATTATATATTATCGGCCTTTGTTAATATATACATATCACTAAACCACATTTAGTTTCAATCTAATCGTAATCAGATCGAATACGTATATAAGAACAAGAGGTGCAACCATAAATAAGTAATATTATGGAATAAGGGGATGTTCGTATTCATGAATCAGACATAAATACGGTCCGGATTGGCGCTCTGAGCACCAACCCCAACAATTTCTCCCACTTGCTCTAGTGCCAATCCACGGTATCATATACACGTCTCAATGTGCATCGTATGCACATGGCCTCAAAAGCTCACCCAGTACTTAAGAGGTAGGCAACAAAAACAAGTCCGCTATGACATATTGAGTTTGTCAAACAAACTCCATCGTTTCCCATAGTCAGCATCATTCATATTTTGTAGAATCTAGATTATACATTAATATGACTCTGATGCTACATCAGTATTGTGCTACAGCTACTGAGTTGTCCAAGTATTTAGGATCAAATCCAAAATACTATGAAGACAACCGCAAGCACAATAACAATTCAAAACTTCTATTTTATAAGGTCACTATGCAACTTCATAAGTCAATACTTTATAAGTTGCATTTAATTCCACTATAAAAGTATAATCCTTCGTGACACTCCCACTGCATCTTTTCTAACTCTTTATGACGTAGACTGTCTAACGTCATAATTAGTCTCAAAACTAATATGACCCTAATGGTTGCAGACTATATTCTCCATGAATTAGAAACTCGTTCTTAATATCTCAAAGATCACAAAGAACGTGTTTCAAGATCCATCATATGGTCTATAGGATGTCAAAATAACTCGTAACAATTACGATTAAATCGACATCGATAATCGCACATATAAAGTATTTATTATGTCATCATCAAATGATACAAGATTGATTAGACATTCTAATCAATATCTCTTTCGAAAAAGGAATCATCCTTTACGAAAGATGAATACTTTATATAAGACACACAATAACTGTCCAACAGTTATACTAACTGTCATACAGATAGCCTAGTTATGTCCTTTATTAGATCATATCTAATGTACGAATAATAGGAGTATCTCACAAGTCTCTTGGTTTTATATCTTATATAAAACTTTATATCAAATATAACAGAGACTACTCCCACTGATTTCACGGAGTAAAGAAGACTTAGGTAAATCTTTTACCTCACAAACATCTCATTATTACTATAATAATGACAATGTCGTTAGGATATATAACACTAGAAAGTAATTTGTACGCTCCCACTAACCCTTTTTATCACATATGTATTCTATATACTTTGACAAGATCAGACAATCTGACGATATCAAAAATAGAGAACACATATTTCTGGAAGACTTATCCGAGTCTACAATAGGCTCTATAAGCTAGCACACTAAACTGCGATCTCAGCAGAACACAAACTCTAGGGCCATTTCAGAATGAACTCTTCAAATAAGGAAATCACAACTGATCTCTTATCTGAATAAGTCATCCAAAAACGCCACTTTGCATTCTTTAGCTAAAATATACAGTTTATTATCAACATTAACCAATATATCTTTAATTGTTCATTAGTGTGACTAGAGATAAGTTTTCTCAGAATCTACAATAGATTGCTGAGTATAACTTTTCTCACTGTCATACTGTAAAGGTCAAACCTTTAATAAGCTCACAATGCTTTCGCTGCGCAAACAATTAGCACATATCATGAACTAATTCATAATGAAAGCTTAATCAAGTTCAAAACTTGATCGTAGTAAGCTATGAACAATCTTAGATCTATGGTTCAATGGTGAACTTCCAGAATCGATATCAAATATCGCTTCCATTATAAGTTATAGGATATTTTTCTTCAATAAGAAAACAACAGAACCATTAAGTATCAAATACTCGTAAATGATTCTGATATCCTATTAGACTTATATAGAAGATGTATAAGGGTTGTTTCATCTTATTAATTACGTAGTTCCATTTATAATTTATCATTCTCACATTTGACTTCAATAAGTCAAGTCTTTTCTACAATATTTAACATCAGATGTTACACACCAAGTAATAAAACAATTTTATTACTTAGGATCGTAGGAAAGATATTCTATTAAATAGAATACAATATTCTATTAAACAGAATAAACGATAAACTTTTACTTATACCTCTGAGGTGTAAGTAATTTCCATTATATAACTATTATATAAAAGAAAGATTCAAATCTCAAACTTTTCAAGATTCGAATTTTCTACCTACATATCATATATGTAACTGTAGAAATAATGGAACATTAATTAAAGAGATGAATTAGTGTTACTGGAGCATATCCCCAAGAGTATTGAAACTAATTCGGTAACATTCAATATCAGACGAATCAAATCATATAAGATTCGATTGCTCCCACTACTCAATTCCATCAAGATGGAATCGTGGAAGAATAATATTGAATATGAATCATATTCACTAAATAACCTTAGAACTAATTGCTTTAAATTCATACGTTTGATCGTATCAAAGATCTTTGAACAGTTCAAAGACATGTAATGAATTTTAAGGATCAAGTTTTCAAATACTTTAGATTGAATATATTTGAACAAGTCAAAAATGTTCAATCTACGTTTCATCAGAACAGATTGAAAGTTCTTGATACTTTCAAGACTTTCAATATGTGTTCCTTCAGAAACACGTAACTAAGTTATGACAATTCATCAACTAAGTTACGAAATAAAGAAAACTACCTTAAGCAATTATTATTTATAAAACTACATACATCCAATGTATCAGTTAAATAAATTTGGTGGTCCAATGACAATCATTGGTTAAACGAGATCTTAATCACTTTCCTGAATACAATATTCATTAAATGGATAAGGATGTGTGGTGTGATCTCGTATCAAACCATCTTTACCATACGGTAAGCATCAATGCTTAAGTGATTAAACTCATAAAGCACCGTTCTAAATTATTTACTTTACCGAATAATTTTTCTTAATGTTTATCTCTACGTCAATGACACTACTAGTTATTAAAAATATGTAACAATTGTTTATAAAGAACAAGTGACTATCCAATAGTCGCAAGTTCCGATATCAAATATCAAAACAATCGTTAACCAATATTTCAAATAACTAGACGGGAGATCTGGTATCCAATACCTATAGTTGTAGTATTGTGAAAATCGATATTTTCTATACACAACTATACGCATCTCCTTTCTTTAGCTTTACTATTTGCATTCAACTATTCACAACAATTGTAAATAATTGATTAGCAAATTGTGTCGGACACATTACCTCTAAAGGTAATTAAAGCTTAGAAACGTCATTACTAGATAAACAAATACCTAATGGGGCTTTCTTAATGCCAGTCAAGAATCTCGAGACATGAACTAATTCAAGTCAATTCTTACTACATAAGAAACTATTCTCTCTAAAGTATTATATCCTAAAAGGGATATCTATCTAGATTATCTATCATGACTTAGAAACTAAGTCATTAACCATCTTGATTTTTGAAGAAAATCGGAACAACAGTTCCCGATGGTTTAGACTAATCTAATAATATCCTAGTCTATAGTATCTAGAACCTATTCTAGAATAACTGCAACCAAGAGTCTAGTCAGATAACATATCAAAATATGTGTGCAGTAAATAAAAGTTTAATTCTATAAACAATAGAATAAGGAAACAAACAAGCGGCAATTCCAAAATAACAATACACACTGCCTAAGTTATGGAATATTTTAAACTTAGCAGTGCCTCCCACTATTTTTACGTAATGCCGTAATCCCCAACGGAAAGACGAGAATTCAATAATTAAATCGAATTCCATAATGGGAAGAGGACCCCATGAATATATTTCGACTCACAGCAGAGGCACGGTCTCGCCTACGTATATTCACAGGTAGACAACTAATTGTCAATCACTCACTAGTGACTCCAGGTTCCGGTCCTGGCCGTTTCTCGTTGTCGCTGCGAAGGCAGGCCCACAAGGAGACGTACCAAGGTTAAACTTGTCAATGATAAACTCAAGTTACTTGCGTAACCCTGACAGCTAGGGCACGTTCAGGATTCCGCTTTCGCTTGAATTTATCTAGTATCTAATATACATTCGGCATAAATAAATTTCTATCAGCTACACCCTCACAGCAGAGGCACGGTCTCGGATGTAGTCAACGAAAAGATATTTATAAACCGTATTGACAAGACGGACCAAGAAACAAGTATTCCAAATACTAGTTACTTTAAAACCTTATTAAGCGGGGATATTCCATTAAGTGTCATACACCCTAAATCTAATCAAATTAGATTATAACATGCATGTATAAAGTCAAGAAAACATGATTAAACATTGAATAAAACAAGCTAATCATTTTATGGAGGCCTAGAATCAGACTCGCTCTGATACCATTTTGTAGGGGTTTTTAGGGGCAGAATCCGGTAACGCAGCGGAACACGGGAAAATCAAATTTTCCGATTTCAAAAATTTTTCTCGGATTAATTAAATAAACATATTTATTTATTATCCAATAATCAAATTATGAAATAAAATTCAAATAAATCATATTAAGTGAATTTACCGAATTGCCCTTACACTTGGTATTTAGTCCATTTTAGTCCGAAATTGATCTAATCAATTTTGAATGATTCTAAATCATTTCTAAGATGAACTTAGCATGTTCAAAACATCAAAACACCAAAAGCACCAAAAATCCCAAATTTCTAATCCTTGGCCGAATGCACCTCCAAGGTGCCATTTTGTGCACTTTGTCATTTCATGCATCAAAACACATCAAGATGTAATCCAATGAACATGAAACTTTATATGCATCATATACACATCCAAATACACAACATATATGAAAATCCCCAAATTTGGAATTGGTCATGAACCCTAATTTTTCAATTTCATCAAATTGGACAAATTAGACCAAATTGGTTAAATCCAATACTTCAATCATCTTTCTTCCATCCAATCAAAGTCTCAACACAATGAAACAACTCAAGATCAAATCTAGGTCATCTAAGAGTGGGTCAACAACTCTAGATTAGCAACATGGTTTCCAAAACCTTAAAAGAACACTTATAACTACATAGTCACAAGCTTTCTCCATTATACATGCTCTACACTTTCACCAAACTTCCATCATCAAAAACACAAAGAATAAAGAATAGAAAAACTCAAGAACATCACAAGATGTTGCCCACAACAAGAGGAACAAATTACTTCTAATGGAAGTTGGAAATACTTACTAAATCCAAGCTTTTCTTGATTTTTCTTTCTTTTCTCTCTAGCATTCTTTGCCTCCTTTAATGGAGTTTTTGGTTAAAGTGAATTAGGTTAAAAGCAAATGAAATGAAAAACAATATATACAATTGGAAAAAGCCCTTGGCCGAAATTGGTAAGGCAAATACAAGAATATTAATTTCATCTTCATTTGTCTTTCATTTGTTCAACTTGGTTAAATATCTAAAACAACTTTAAAGATATTTAATTTAGTCAACAATGCAACTTAGAAAAATATAACTCTTATATTAAAGTGTCATGGCCGAAATGATAAAGAATAAAGGAAAAAATATTTTTCATTTTTCAAACAATTTTGAACAAATATCTTAAGAAGTCAAAATCAATTTGACAACCTTTTCCTTTAATGTAAAGTCAAACTTTACACTTATAATCATTTCCTAACTTTATCATTTGGTGATATATTTATATTTTAATTATATTAAATTTAACAATTAATAATAATTAAATACAAATATATCAAATATTATATTATTTACTTTAAATATCAAATACATATATTGATGATATATGTCAAATACCTTTATTTGACTATTATTAATGTGTATTTAATAATATCATATATTAAATACAAATACACATTAATTAGGAAATGACGGTTCGGCCCGTTCGCATGTATTTTTCGTTTAACGTTTAAACGATTTATAAATAATCATCATTATTCATAAATGTTGCTCTAGTGCTCTACGAGTATGTTTCATTATTGAGACTCTCTAGATTCAGGTATATCCGTCACGAAATCCAATTTCATGTGCATAATCTATCCACCCGTAGATTATGACGATCACGGATAAACTAGCTGAATCATACAGGTCGAGGTCATTGCATACGTATAATCCCTCCGTCACAGGTATCCAGATAATCCCAGAGATATAGATGTAAACGTCAAATCTCTATAGGTATTATCTCGTCGACGTATCTATTAGCAATCTCTAAATAACACTCGGAACTTACTTCCGATGTATACTGTGGCCACAGATTTAACAGACTGCTAAATATATATGGACTACCTATGCTCTGTACACAGAACTGACGGATCCTATCTTGACACACACAGGATATCCTGAGGATCGATCACACCCAACGAACAGGCGGAGGTCTGATCTAAATAGATCGGTGACGTGACTGCCATCTAAGTGTGGAGGATGTCTCATACATCCACAGTGGTGTCTCAAGTCGAAGGACCACTATGCTACTCAACCCGAGAAGATTCTTATTGACGTTGGTGTACCATCCATTAAGAATCTTCGGTGAGCCGTTCAGTGTTTATCCACTATAAACACCTACACGTCTATACGAGTCTCCATAGACTCATGGTTCATTGGGATAAACCATCGGACCAAGTCTCGATATACGACATGTACTGGTCTCAACGGATTTGACTAACCGACCCGTGTTAGCAAATCTTGACCAGGAACTATGTTTGATAATATTCATATAGCAGTGACACTTCCCAATGTCAATTACAAACTAACTTTGTAACTGTGTACTGCATTATATATTATCGGGCCTTTGTCTAATATATACATATCACTAAACCACATTTAGTTTCAATCTAATCGTAATCAGATCGAATACATATATAAGAACAAGAGGTGCAACCATAAATAAGTAATATTATGGAATAAGGGGATGTTCGTATTCATGAATCAGACATAAATACGGTCCGATTGGCGCTCTGAGCACCAACCCCAACATGGTCGTCATAATTTACGGTGGGGTGAATATGCACAAATGTAAGTTGTTTATTTTAGAAAATAAAGGTTATCTTTAATTAGTGAAACTTGGACTAATGAAAATAAAACAAGTAAATAATTTATTTTTATCTTCGTGCTCACGGAAACTTGAAGGAATTAGATATAAAATTAACTTTGGTTTTCTTTCATGAAACAACATTACACAAAATATTTACAAATGAATTGAGAGAAAAAGTTGAAGAAAGAAAGGAAACAAAGCTAAATTTGGAATTTTTGTAAGTATTTCTTTAAACACTTCAACTTAGAAAATATTTCTATTAATCTTAGCTTCAATGTGTTTGCTAAGTTGATGTATCTACTATTAGTTTGTAATTAAATATGTTGAAACTTGTTTGAAGGTGTTTTGCATGTATGATTAATTATAAGCTATTATGAATAATTAAGCTTATTTAATTAATTGGTGAATAAATTTGTCATCTAGAGTTGTGTAGCCATTCATAAATAACCTATAATTGTTAATGATTTGTTTCATGATGGTGAGACTTGATTGGTGTGGTATTGGATTGATTAAAGTGTTGAATTTTATCAATTTGGGGTAAATTGTGCAATTGGTGTAATTTGTGAAATTAGGGTTCTAAACCCATCCAATTTTGGGGCTTTTCATATATGTGATGTAATTTGATATATATATATAATATTATATATATATATATATATAATGGATATAAAATTTGAGATTGATTGGATTTGATCTTGATGTGTTTTGAACCAAAAAGTACCAAATTATAAATCCTGGAAATATTGGGTGCTCTCGGCAATTACTGAAAAATTTGGATTTTGTGTTGAAATTTGTATTTTCATGCATTAGACATGTATAAATCATTTTGGGATTGATTTGGAATCACTTAAATATGTATTTGACAATTTGAGGACCAAAATGATCAAAATGTAAAGTTTAGGGGTCTCACGATAATTAATGATAAATCTGATTTTTCAGATAAAAATTCAGTTTTTATTTTTTTGTAATTAGAATAAATTATTTTATTTTAATTACCTAAGAAAAATATTTATCCGAAATTATTTCGAAGTGAAAATACGTGAAAACGGTGAAAATAGTTTTACCATATACCGGCTGCCCAAACAGTGAACTGGTCACTTTTCGGGAAGTCCATGAACTGTCCAAATATTTTTGGGCTGACCTGGGCAGCCCCATGAGCATTGGTCTGTCGGTTCGGCCGGAAACGCGTTTTATGCTATTTTGTGGAAACACATTTTCGCAAAGGTTTCGCAACGTTTCTATATTATTTTATGTCGTTATATGATATCGAATAAATATGTTTAGGTGAAATATGAATGAATTATTTATATTGGATATCGAATAATTTATTTGTAAGTTTAAAATTTTAAACTACGATTTCGCCCGAACCGCGCTTCTTCCGCTGCGCCGCCCTGATAAAACCCCAACAAACCAACCCCAGGCCACGGGTCTGTCCTCGACCCTTCGATGTACTCGAGTTACCTGTGCTAACCCCATAAGCGGCATCTGTCTTTGAAGATGTAGTTGAAGTCAAAGTAGCGCGTTTGCAATTGCCCTGTGCCATCTGCAAAATAAGAAAGAAAATTTTTCACCGCAACTACATAGTTTAAAAGAAACAAAATCTTTCACCAGAACAGCAGCATTTGCTGCTGCTGTTCGGGAACAGAACATCAGCAGCATTGAAATCCTTAAATTTGAAATTAGTTTTTCCTGCTATTATTAAAATCAATTAACCACTTGTATGTGCATGATAGCATATTCTGAAGTCCACAAACAAGCAAAATGATATTCCATATTCCATGTCATAGACTAAATAGTCCAGAACATGGGTCTCCATATTCCATGTTACTAAAGCTTACCTCTTTTTGTGCTTCAACTGGAGGGGTGCGGTTTGATAAGAAAATATGAACTTTTACTTTTGTTACTCTCCTTCCCACGAATCATGTTCCTTACTAATTACAATATTTGTTCCTCTTTTTAGTTTTCAGAAATTATTGAGTCATTCAAATATGATGAGATGATATTTTTTTCTTCATATGATATAGAACAGAACAGCAGCATTACTGCTGCTTTTTGGGAACAGAACAGCAGCATCAATGCTGCTACTCTCTGTTCCAGAACAGTAGCAATGTTGCTGCTGTTATTGATAATACATCAAAAAAAATATTCATGTTATTATTATCACATAACAAATCATCAAAAAACATATCAAAAAAAAAAAACATAATCCCTCAGCTAAAGATAGATTCGACCCATCCAGTCATTTTGTAACCTTTGAAGTTTTGAACTCCAATCACATACAGCTCATGCCATACCATAATTCTAAGCATGAACCATCTCCCATCATCATAAAAAAACATCAAACCCTCAACACATCACCATGAATTCGTCCATGATGTGATCCAGAATGAGGTCTATTTGTTAGGTCAAGTTAACTTGAAGTTGTGGCTGATTGTATGGCTTGGTCAGATTGGTTTATTTGGGCCTTTTTGGTGGATTTAGAAGATTCCTTGGGTTCTGGAGTTTGGTCCATGCATGAGACTTTATATGAAGGCTTTATTATAAATAAGAAAAGAATGGAATGGGTTTTGGACGTTCATGGGTTGCCTTGATTGATTTCGGGCTTAATTTCTGAACGGTGCATTAGCAATGGCGGGATTTACTCAGTCTTCTTATTTTGGACGCAACTTTCTCATCTGATGTTTGATTTTAGTGATTCAAGTTGCATTGGAAAGAGGACGCATGGATCTACAACTCTATAGTTTAAATCAAAGTCCAATTCAAAAGCCTTCTTGGACAAAATACAGAAGCATTTATCCTTATAGCTTTTATGTTTCATATTTTTAAGGTTATGTGATGTTTAAGTGCTAGGCTGAGCTTTAATTAAATTAGAAAGACCATGCACGAAATTTTAAAGTATTTTATATGTTATTGGGTTTGTTTTACTAGGGTTTTATTATATTTGGGTAGAATTATGGTTAGCCACCTACTTAAAGGGGCATTATTCATTGTAATTGATAATTAATTAAGAACATATTTTTTTACAAAACAAAGTGACTTGTGTCATCTTGAGGGAGTGGATTCTTCATTGGTTCTAAGGAACAAAAGCTTATCAACGTGTGGCAAGTGTTGTGTCACTGTATCACTGTTCAATATTCTCCAAAGAAATAAAGAAAGATTCTTAAGGGCAAGGTTCCTTAAGGGTTGGACTTGATATAAAAATCAAGATTCGCAGTTCTTGGGCCTTAGAACACGTGGAGGGGTTTGCTTGGCTTGTTCCAGGTAGGTTCTTATCAGTCCACCCCTCTAATTTAATCAAAAATTGGCCATTTACCAACACTAGAAGCTTACAAAAAATTCAAAAATAGTGATAGCTTACCAAAATCCGAGAGAGAATTGAAAAACACTTACCAGAATCTGAGAGAGAATGGAGAACCGAGAGAGAAAAAAGCAGAAGAAGAGAGTGAGGGAGAAGGGAAAACGATTTTAGAGATTTTAATAACCCTTTGGCGTCGAAATTTTTGAGTTTTAACGTCAAAAATTTTGATGCTAAAACGTTGACGGTTCATGAAATTTAGGGAAATTTTTCAGGAAAATTGAATTTTTTTAACTTTAGAGTCGAAAACATAATCGACGCTAAAGGTTGATATTTAGCGTCGATTATTGGTTCGACGCTAAATATCAATTAATAATAATAATAATAATAATAATAATAATAATAAATACCATCATCGTCAGCATGAAATTTAATATCTCCAAATAATAATAATTAATCATCCATTAATCAACTAACAACACATAATACATATACATATACTAACTAGATTAGTCACTATTATATTCGGCATTGGAGGATTCCTGCAAGGACTCGAACTCATAATCATCTCCGAACTCTTCTTCATTTACTACTTCAACGCTAACTTGAGAATGGGGAATTATCTCAATATTTTTTATATTTTCTCGAGTTAACGTGATATTTTCAGTAACTTGTATATTTGGTAAATGAAATATCTGTTTAGGAACTTCAAAATCGTCAGAGACTTGTGCTTCATCCGAAATTGTGACACTATTTTTCTTTTGTGTGTCCCAAATATCCTACGTTGTAACTTTTCTACCACCATCCATCTATTTCCTAGCTTTGGATCAGACATATACATCACATACCATGTTTGGGTACAAAAAATAGTTGGATCATTCTTGTACCAATAACGTTAAACATTAATTGACGTTAGATGATTATTAAATTGAATTCTCTTCTTTCTGGCATTTATGTCAAATCACTTGCATTCGAATAGCACTGTACGTCATCGGGGTCTGTATATCAACTCAATGACTGATTGCAACACTCCATAGAAGTCAACAATATCATAACCATGTTCTCCTGGTACTATAATTCCATAATTCTGAGTGACATGTAAAATATCTCGCTGCTTAGTATGAAATCGAATTCTGGTCACAATGCATCCACTGTATTCGTAACTATGCTTTTGAGGCCCATATGCCAATGCAATTAACAAAGATGACGGGTCCAGTTGACCATTTTGCACTTGGTTGTTTATCTAACACATGATAATATTTGCGTGTTAATATAGCAAACATGAAATACTTACTGTTAGGATAAGAATAAAAAGTCAATGTTAGGGCTTACAGTTGCCTCAAACCATTTAAAGAATTCTTTTTTGTGTCTTCCATCAACGTTGTGGTCCCTACCACATTGTAGCTTCGTAATATATTGCCTACAAAAAATAAGTTACATTAATGTAAGACTATAAAAATACACTTATGCAACTACAAGACTTAAGTTAAGTACGGTTGCACTTCGTCATAATTACTCTATATAAACCAATGAGCACGTTGAGCTTCCTCAATTGTTAGCAATTTGACACCAAATAATCCAAACGATCTGCAAATTTGAAGGAACACTATGATATCTTATTGATTACTTTCATCTCCATCATAGTTTCTTGTCCGATGATTAAAAGGAGTTTCAATATTCTGCATGTACATTGAACAAAATGGTATTGCCTCACTGATTAGGACCGCATCTACTATTGACCCTTCAGGCCTCGCTTTGTTTCTCACATATTGTTTGTAATGTCCCAAAGCCCTGCAGTTATTACATAATTTTTTCATGATTAATAATTTTAAAGCAAAATCAAAATTAAAAATTTAATATTACCTCTCAATGGGGTACATCCATTTGTAATGGACATGACTTCCCTTCCTGGCTTCAGATAGCAAATGCACGGCCATATATACCATCATATCAAAAAAAACGGGTGGCAATATTCGCTCCAGCTTGCATATGATGATCATGATTCCTCACTCAAGTTCGTCAATAACAGATGTGGTTAATGTCCTTTGACACAATTGTTTAAAGAAGCCACATAGGTCAAGTATGACGTCGCATACAGTTGACGACATATAAGGATGAATGCCAACAGGAAGGAGAATCTCAATAAGAACATGACATTCATGACTCTTTAACCCAATTATCGTATCATATTTGACCCAACGTCCAATATTTGATGCATAATCATCAGGAAATTTCACCATTAGCAAAGTATGTCAAATCCAGACAATGGACTGGGCATACTCTGAGGTTCTGATTGACCATTGAATAATTTACTTCTCCGCCAATGATGACTTAACACAATCATACTTATAAGTATCAATGGATTCATACCATATTCCTAGATCACGCAATATTTTCTTTATCTTGTAATACAACTTAGGCAATTCCCTGCCAACCGGTAACATTTGCCCAAGTAAGTCTAGCATCATATCAATACTTTTGTTAGTTATTATGTTCATCACTTTAATGTGCAATAATTTCACAACGAAATTCAAGATCGACATTACAGTACCTTCAAATGGTATTTTTTGTGCCTCATCAAGTAGTTGACTAAATAAATTTTGAACATTTCCACCTAACACTGGTATGTTACCGCCAACACTATGACCAACTTATGGACCTTATAAGTCATGCAAAGCATCAGTTATCTCATCGTTTGCAGGTTGATTTTAACTACTACTCTCTTCACCAGAATCAATAAACCGTGATTGAGAATTACACTGATCACCATGATAAATCCACGTACGATAAGTTGGTGATATTCCTGTCATGTATAAATGATTCTGAACTTCATCTAACTGTTTCATTTTCCTATTCAAACAATTTGTACATGGACACCGAACACAACCTTCTACATCAATGTGTTGCTTTGCCAATTCCATGAACTCATAAACTCAATTACGGTATTCAAAGCTCAATCTATCCATTAAGCTCATCCAATTTCTATATATTTCAACCAAATATCTACATATAAAAATATAATTATTATAGACATTATATTAAACTCATCAACATCACCAATTCATTAATTATTTATTTAAGCATACACATATTTAGTTAGTTAATTAATTAATTAATTATAAAATTAAACATATTTAGTTAATTAACTAATCTACATATATGCATCATAAACAACTAACACAATGTATATAATAAAGATAATTATAAAAAAAATTAAAACCTTAATTTTTTAGAAAGATTATACTTAAATTAATTAAGTGAGAGTACTGATTCAAATATAAGGAAAAATAAAGAGAGATGAAATAAAAATTACCTTATGAAAAATTAGAGTTTTGTTGAAAATTTGTAGGAAATTTGTGAGTACGCTTGCAGATGAGAGAATAAAATTACAGAGGAGAGACGGAACAGAGAGGGGAAGAAGTGTTTGTGCTTCTGTATTTTAATATAGTTTTAGCGTCGAATTAAGGTAATGCGACGCTAAAAACTAACCATTTAGCGTCGAAATAATATTTCAACGCTAAAGGTAACTGGATTTTTGATGGTATTCTCAGAAACCTTTAGCGTCGACATACTATTCGACGCAAAATGTCAAAAATCTATTACGATGCTAAAAGTTGTACCTTTAGTGTCGAATATTAAGTCGACACTAAAGGTTTCTGAGAATTCCTTCGACAATCCATAACCTTTAGCGTCGAAAATTATGCGATGCTACAAGTACAACTTTTGACGTCGTATTGGTTTTTTTATGCTAAAAATTTATCATTTTACGTCGAAAACCTATTTCGACGGTAAAAGTTTACTATTTTGCGTCGAATATCGAATCGACGATAGCATCCAAAATAGTTTCGACGTTAAAAGATTGGATGCTAAAGGTCAAAATTTTTATAGTGGCCATTTCCGCATATGGGGGTGTCCATCACATGTGCTGAAGAATAAGACTACTAAGTTGGGCCCTCGTTCACAGGTTTACCTATTTGTAGGCTATTCTAAGGAGACTAAGGGTGGATTCTTTTATAGCCCTGAAGACAACAAAGTGTTTGTATCGACAAATGCTACTTTTCTAGAGGATGACTATATGAGGGAGTTTAAACATCGTAGTAAATTGTTACTCGGGAAGTTACTTTCTGGTTCTACCAGCATGCTATCGTCAACAATAGTTGATAAACACATAGCACCTTCGACATCTTAGCATCAAATGTAAGTTTGTCAGAATGATCTACCACTTAGACGCAGTGGGAGGGTTGCACGACAACCTGATCGCTATCTAGGAGTTGGAGAGGCACAAGTTGTTGCTTCAAGTAATGGGGTAGATGATCCATTGACCTATCGTAATGCAATGGATGATTCTGATAAAGAGGAATGGCTCAAAGCCATGAACCTCGAGATGGATTCAATGTACTCCAACTCAGTTTAGGAACTTATAGACCAACCTGATGAGGTAAAACCTATAGGTTGCAATGGGATCTACAAGAGAAATATGGGAGCATATGGGAAGGTTTTAGACCTTCATGGCTAGGCTAGTGGCCAATGGTTATACCTAGAAAGATGGAGTTGACTATGAGGAAACTTTCTCACCAGTAGCCATGCTAAAATCCATATGCACTCTCTTGTCCATTGATGCATATTATGACTATGAGATTTGCAAATGGACGTCAAGACTACATTCTTAGATGGAAATCTTGATGAGTGTATCTATATGGTACAACCAGAAGGGTTCATAGCCCAAGGTCAAGAGCAAAAGGTTTGTAAGCTGTAAAGGTCCATTTATGGACTCAAGCAAGCATCTCGATCTTGGAACATAAGATTTGATACCACGATCAAGTATTATGATTTTGAGCAGAATGTTGATGAGCTTGTGTATACAAGTGTATCATTGACGAGAAGGTGGGTTTTCTCATTTTATACGTCGATGATATTTTACTAATCAGAAATGATGTATAGATATTATCGGACGTGAAAATCTGGCTAACTAATCAATTCCAAATGAAAGATTTAGAAGAGGCCATTTATGTTCTTGGGATCTAGATTCTTCGAGATTGTAAGAAACGACTGTTAATTATGACTCATGCATCCTACATCTATAAGATTCTTGTGCGATTTGGGATGCAGAATTCCAAGAAAGGTGATTTGCCTTATCACATGGAATTCATTTGTCGAATGAACAGTCTCCTAAGACACCTCAAGGAGTTGAGGAAATTAGACATATCTCAAATGCCTCAGCAATTGGTAGTCTCATATAGTCCATGTTATACAGGAGACCAGACATCTGCTTTACAGTGGGAGTAGTCGCTAGTTTTCAGTATAACCCAAGATTGGATCATTATTCGGTTGTGAAACACATTCTCAAGTATCTTAAGAGAATGAGAAATTATATGCTTGTTTATTTCGATGAGGATATGATCCTAAGGGGATATACGGACTCTAATTTTCATATGGATGTCGATTCTAAGAAATCAATATCTGGATCAGTGTTTATCCTAGGTGGTAGGGCCCTTGTATGGTAGAGTATAAAGCAATCTTGTATTGCTGACTCCACCATGGAGGCTGAGTGTGTAGCAGCTTATGAAGCAACTAAGGAAGCATTCTAGCTCCGAAAGTTCTTGGGAGATCTGGAAGTTATTCTAGATGTGGATAAACCACTCACACTTTATTACGATAATAGTGGTGCAATGTCAAATTCAAAGGAACCAAGAAGCCACAATAGGGGAAATCATATAAAGAGAAAATATCATCTCATCAGAGATATCGTACAGAGATGAGACGTTTATGTCACGAAGATTGCATCCGCAGAGAACCTGGTTGTTCCGTTTACAAAGACCTTGTCGGCTAAAGTGTTTGAAGGTCGCCTAGATGGTATAAGATTATGTGACATGTCTCATTTGCTCTAGTGCAAGTGGGAGATTGTTAGGGTATATGCCCTAGAGCTTCGTGTAATGTAAACAAAATTATATTTTATGAAATAAAATTATGTATTATTAATTTATCAAAGTGTTTGTTTAATATCGCATATTGTAAATTTTCTTGTTTACCTTAGATTACTCATATGCCTTCAGACTTGGTGTATGAGTGTCATACATAAGAGGATTTAAGTATGATGTTAGTAATCTAAAATAGTTCATAGAGAGCAAATAAAATGGGTACTTTGTTTGCGGTTTATCTATAGCTGCGGCCCATTCTATAATTATATGGTGACATTGATCCGGGATTGTTCATGTGGAGACATGATAATGGAGGCACATTATATGATGCGATCATATAGGACTGGACCTAAATAGAAATGAGTTTTTTATAACATCCGTTAAATAAAGAAATTTATTTCAATCTACTACATGGTCATATATGGATTGATCTTAATCATGAGTGTACTCATGCATGGCAGGATATGTCCTTTGATTTACAAATGTAAGGTTGGTGTTGCAATCCCGACCAATAACTACGTACTTTGGGGACATGATTTGGTGTGTAGCTGATTTATTTAAATATAGAGTTCACCCCTTCTTGTGAGAAGTATGAGAGTATCTTCATTAAGGGTTGATTCAGTACTTGAACGATTAAAGCGCTCAAGTTTTTCTATTACAAATAGAAAGATTAACATTCATAATGGTTATGAATAAATAGTTCATTATAGAATCAATGGTACTTAAGGTAAAAAAATAATTATAGGGGTATAACGAACATTATGACCTGCCTCTTATTATGAGATACTCGTGAAGGGCCAATCCGTATGTAATGACTATATCGATGGACACCGACGTAGTTCAGCTTATTTTATCTATCTACGTCAACGATAGTGCAGCTTCAAATGTTTAGTGTAATAACCTGAAGTTAATAATTCGGAACATTTAGTTAAGAGTTTAATTAATATTCCGACATTATTAGACTCGGAACCGTAGGTCCATTTGGTCAACGTGCTAACTCGATATACTGTAGCAGATTAAATATAATTGGATAGTCCAATTATATACTCACATATGTATAATATATATTATTAATGTTATTAATAATATTAATTTTATCACACTTAAAACTATATGTTAAGTTTAATATATATATTTTATAATTATATGATAGTTAATTACATCTCATTATAATTATATAATAGTTAATTACATGTCATTAAATTATATATGATATAATTTAATAAAGGTTAAATTTGAAATTTCTAAATATTGGTTTTGGAAACACTTGGATTGGTTTTGGAAGTTACACCTTTTAAAATATGATAACTCTTTATTTTTGTAACATCTTTTGAATTATGGGAATTAAAAATTTGTTGTTAAAAAATTTTGAAAAATCAAGAGTGGTGGCCGAAAATTGACTAAGATGAAAGAGAAAAATTTTGTTTTATTTTATAAATAAAACCCTAGGTATGTAAAGAAAATTGGATTTTCTTTTTTGCCTAATCTAAAGCATTTCTAACCCTAGCCACATTCACTTTGTTCTAAGCATTCTCTCAAGTGTTGAGAAAAGAAAATTAGAGAAAAACAAAACCAAAACCTTAAACCTCTGTGTGACATTTTAATCTCTAAAGTGTTTGGAGATAATATATAGTGAGTATAGCCCACCATATTTTCTGTTGGTGACGAGATATAGCACGAAATGTTATTTGGTGTCGAACCAAATTTACCATCTTGTTCTAATCTACATACCACATGGCAGTGAGCAGTGAGCAGATTTTGCTCATTACCGCTACCAAAATTTTGTAATAGGGCTCGATTCGAATTCCTTTTGATCCAGAATTTTTAGGGAACATATAGGGGTATTTTAGGACTGTGTTGGGGCTGATTTTAACTGAAAAATCAGACCTGGAACTCAGTGGCAGTTGACGCAAACAAGGGCTGATTTGGGCAGTGAGCTGGGTGCATTTCGGGTCCAAAATAGTCCAGATTTACACTGATATTCTTGGGCTGTTCGAGGGCTATTCCGGGGCTGAACTTTTGTTAAAAACGGAAGCAAAATTTCAATGGGAGAGCTGGTCAGATTCGGCCTTAAGAAGAGAATGGCAGAAAAAAATTTCTAGTCCAATCCCGGAAGCCTAACGTGTTTCCACTGCATTAGGACAGTGGTTCCTACAAACAAGCCATAACAATTAAATCCTAATTGCTTTATGTAAGACACACTGAAGTTTATCCACAAGCCCGCAACTCACAATTCCCCCATGTGTTTCATGCAACGATAATTACTAGCGGATACCACTTAGCGTAACTACCCTTGTGTGTGTTGGCAGTTACCAACAAGCATCCCACGAACTGCTCACACATGCTAACCGTTCAGTATGTCGTTCCCCATTTTCTCAAGCAAACAGATTAGGGAGCTGACACTAGCCCTATACCACATTCCACAGTTAAAACTCTTGCTTTTGAATTAAAGCCACTTCTTCCTCACCTCCAAATTGAGGGTAATGGGATACCAAATTGCTAATATCAAATGTATAAGCCTTTCGGTGTGTATGTATAAGATTCTTGTGGAGGAGAACCATAGTCCAAGGGTGGAACATCAAATGTGCTTAAATTCGCATATTCAAGAAGTAGCTGAAAAGGGATATTGTGAAACTGTTGCATATGGGGAATATTTATCTAACCTATCCAATGTGTACTTAAGAAAGAAGGTGTATGACTAAGGAGAACTAATCTTAACTAGGATGTGTAATGGGTGGAGAGTATGCATTAAATATTGAAAGTTGAAGGAATGACCTCTTTCCCTTGCCATTTATAGATCAAATGTCGCGAACCGTATGCATTTACTTCTTGGATTATTATTCGGGATTATTTTTCTCTCTGTTTCGATTTAACTAGAAGACATATTATTCATTGATTGGATGATGATTCATTTTTCTCCATTATCATGGTTATACAGAAATTATGACCACTGTTTATTACACATTATGTAATTATGGGGAAAACAAACGAGCTTGCACAAACCACAAAACCACACACACAGCACCACTGGTTTGCCTATGGCAGGATTCACGTGCAGTAGATTAATTTATTGAAGTGCAAAAGCAAAAGGAAAATTAAAATTGAAGATGTCCAGGTAATCAAAGGCCTCTGTTAATTATTTTGTCAATGGCTTGGAGAGCTTGAATAGCTGCCTGAATATAGAAGCTAATAGGTCCAGCGATGGGAGCAAGGGGATTGGCAGCGAGTTCTTCCTTCACATCCTCATCGGCTGAGGGTAGTGGCTTACTGGGATTCTCATCAAACGACTTGGCTTGCTCAAGGTATTTGTCCATACGTGGAGTGGCAAATAGCCTCAGGCTTTCCAAATCACCTCTCGCAGCGAAACGCTGGCGATCATGGGACGTCTCAGAGGAGAGTGCAAAAGGACGCCCTTGCTTCTCGTAGATTTCTTGTGATTTCATCAATTTCAAGAGCTGTTGCAGCTCGATCCTTAGCATCTCAACCAACGGATTAGACGCATCAACTACATCCTCCAACGAGTTCTGTGCTTCAACGAGCTTGTCCCGAGCATCCTCCAGCTTACTGCCGTCAGCCATGACTCTCGCTTCTTTTATCATTTTCGCAGTCCGGAGACGGGTCTCCTCGGTTATCACCTCCGGCTTCTCTTCCTGATCTGTAGATGAGCCGGTGCGGCGTACAGTAAGGGTCGCAGGAGGAGCCTCGAACAGTCTTCCCCCAGTGCTGCATATGCATACATATTCCATGATATATATTAATTCATCAAACAGATAAGTAAGAGGTTATATATAATTTAGTATAAAAATACTGGCATTTAGTACTTGTATTTGTAAGTAATCTCGAGAACATCTGCTCCACGCTCATTGTCAACAACTGGGAGAAGAAGGTCCACTATGACCTTGCGCACCTCTTTGCAGTAGAGATCTCCAAATGTAACAGTTACAGAGCCAGCGGCATCGTCCTTGGTTTGAGGATAGCTTCCCGCCGACACCTGCTCAATTGTCGATTCGTCCTCTATTTGTGCCACTGTCAGCTTTAGGTCCTGAACAACAACAGTGAGAAGCCCAGCCAAACACTGAGAAAAAGCCAGGCTCAAGTTATCCGTGTTTTGAACATCAGAGAACGTTCCTCCCATGCTATTATCTGCGATAGCCTTGAGCACCTATTAAATTAAATCACAAGTACAAACATAATTAGAAACTTAATTACTGCTGAACATATATTAATATATAAATATAGTTAAAAGGGGAAATTGCAACGTACCCTCGGTTCGTGATTTATGCCAAAACCGAATGTGTATACGGGCACATTGCCAACTGGTACCTGCGCAGCATCACCACCTGCGTTCTGCTCACCATCAGACATAAGCATGATGCCAATCACACGCCCACCGTTAAGACTACGGTCATTGAGCACTTTTAAACCAGTTTGAAGGCCAGCAGTGATGTTCGTTGCACCGTCGGCATTTAAACCATTGATTAGATTTTCGAGCTCCGTTTGAGAGTTTTCAGTGACCTGACGCAAGGGGCACAACCTATTGGCAGCTGCGGAGAATGTGACAACCGACAGACGATCAATGGGGCTAAGCTTCTTAATCACAAATAGCATGGCTGTCTTCACTTTTGCTAACTTCTCTCCCTGCATGCTTCCGCTTACATCTAGTACGGCCACAAGATCCAATCCGGGTCTGTCATTACTGGAATCACCCCCAGTGAGCTCCAGCATCACTTTGAGTTTGGTTTCATCAAGTGGTGCCATGTTATTGTTTCTACTTACCAGCTGTACCCTTCCCGGCACTATTGGTATTGGTCTTGACCCTGCAATATGGCATTCCAAAGGCAAACACATTTTAGCCAACTATTCCAGGTTAGCATATAATTTTAAGAACCACAATTAGCTAAGCCAAGAACCATAACATGGCTAAAGCATTTCAAAAAGAAAAAGAAAAAAAAAATTGAGTGGTTAGAATGAAGAAAGAAACCATAAAAACGCTCATTGATATGATATATCGGTAATAGAGAAATGAATCAAAGCATAAACCTGAGTCTTGAGAAACAATCTGCTCATCGTCATTGAAACTCATTTTGTCGAAATCTGATACCCACTACTGTAACTGGATTTGATAAATTTTCTTGAATGGCTTACTCACACCTCATCCCTTCCAATATATGTACCCGGCCAGGGCAATAACTCAAGGGTCATGCTAACGAGTGCCCTAAGGTATTTGTTAAGGATCTATTTTTGGAAACTTTTCATATCATTTTTTATGGAAAATGTAAAAAATTGTCAAAACATTAATTATTTTTTCCGTTTTTCCATAAAAATTTTCCTAAAATAGATCCTTAACGAATACCCTAAGAGCACTCGTTAGCATTTCCCATAACTTAATTAGTTTTTGGCTTTTCGGATGTCTAATAAATATTTTATAATTTTTTTTATTACAATATAAATCTATAAATATATAATCTCAAATTTATTAGAATATTAAATTCAAATATTTTATAATATATCCAAACATTTACATCGAAATATCTATTTCTCACACACTGCTTGTAAAGAGAGTCGAGACAAACTTACACTGGGCCACGAGCCTAGTGGTAATATTTTATATTTAAACAATAATAAAAGAACATGTCTCTCTTTTAATGTTATAATTATCCATGCATGTGATTCGTCTAATAATTTAGTGCAATTAAGTCCCTCATTAACGTGGCCAGGTCATCTTAGTTCTGTAAAGTCTTCTGTCGTTTTTGGATCAATATGGGTAGGGAGGAGTTCCTTTAAAGTCTTCGTACTTTGAGTATATGATTTGGTATGTGAATGAGAATAATTTTATTAAAATATGAAATTTACTGAGAATATTTTTATTAAAATATGAAATTTACTCATTATTTTAAAAAATATATGAGTATTTTTTTTAAAGGTTGTTTTGGTACTTGAATGGTTGAAGTGTTTAAGTTTTTCTATTACGAATAAAAAAATTAATATTCATAAAAATTATGAATAAATCTTTTCTTAAAGAATCAACAGTACTTAAATCATAAAATAATTAGAGGATATAACATATATTATGACTCGTCTCTAATTATAAGATACTCGTGGAGGGTTAATATATATGTAATGATTATATCGATGGATACCAATGTATTTCGGCTTATAAAAAATATCTACAACAACGATAGTGTATATTTAGGTTTTTAGTGAAATAACTTAAAGTTAATAATTTATAATATTTAGTTAAAGAGTTTTAAATAATATTCCAGGATTACTAGAGCTCGCAACTATAGGTCAATTGGTCCCCGTACTAACTCGATATATCATAACAAATCATATAATAATTGGATTGTCAAATTATAAACTCACAGGCATATTATTTTGTTATGCTAAAATTATGAATATGATTAGTAATTATTATCATGAAAATTATATTAAATAAATTTTTCAAGAATTTATGATCATGAGATAATCATAACACATATTTGAATCAATTTTTTTTTCTTTTATGTTGGGATGTGACCATTCGACTTCCACATCCATCACTCAAACTCACGACATCCATGGATATGTGTAAAAAGTGGGGTTGCAAAAGCCAAGCCATCAACATGTGCGGCTTATTAATTTGTCGAAGAATACGAAGGGTCACAGCGTGTGCAACAATTGCCAATTGCTAAAAGGCGTAAAGATACACCCTACATTTTATTAAGATACACAGTATTAAGTTTCTAAGCAACGATGTATAGGCACTAATTTTAATTTTTTTTTTTAACATCTACTAATTATTACTCTATAAATTTATAAATTAAATTTACATTTTAAAACAAGAACGTTAAACCCGTAAAAAGACCCATTAAACATCTATTATTCCGTATATTTTGCCATAACAATCACAATTTATACAAAAATTTCAAATATTTAAAAGGTATTTGATTACTTTTTATAGTCTAAGGAAAGGGAAAAAAAGAAGAAAGAAAATAAGAAGTATACAAATAATTTGAGTTGATGATTGTGGAGCCATGAGTGCTTCATTAAGTCGGATTTACATTTTATTAAGATACACAATTAGTGCTTCATTAAAAGTGGGATTTTTTTTTTATATAAGTATTAAAATATATTTTATTTACATATATATAATTATAAATAATAATTTGAATATAATAAACTTAAATGTGTAATGGGGAAGGAACCTCATCATTTTTCCCGAATATGAAATGGATATTAAATTTTTCTCATTCCCGTCTCCAACATTAATTTTTTCAATTTTTCATCATTGATCTCCTCCTTAATTAGAAAGGGTCCCCAAAAATCCTCGTCCCTTCAGAGATTTCTGCCGTATGAAGATATCAATATCCATATGATTCGTGCTATTAATAAATATAAAAAATTATATGTATATACAATATTTAATTTAACAACATTCCTAAGGGATATTTTTTTATTAAGATACACGGTATTAAGTTACTAAACAACAAAATATAGGCACTAAATTTTATTTATAGTGGTTTTTCACCCTAAAATAGGTATTAAATTTTTCATATTCTCGTTCTCAATATTAATTTTTTTAATTTGTCATCAATTTTGAGGATTTCTGCTGTATGAATTTTTATTTGTCAACTTGTTGAGCTAATAAATATTAAAAAATTATATGTATATACAATATTTAAATACGCCCCTTTGAAAAATGAGTCACAAGTGTGAAACAGAGAGAAAAGTCAGGAAGCATACGGGACTTTTTTAGCCTTGGATGCTCCCCGAATGGAACAAGTTATTATGTACTAATAAAAGCAAAATGTAGCCAGATAAGACATCTTTGTAGTTTGTACTCACTCTCTTTCAACTTTTTAATTACTGGATAAGGTGTTCATTACCTCCACTTCTCAAATGGGGCCCACGGCTTTAATGTTGAACTGCTATCATTTTCCTATTATTCTATGGGTTCCCATTACAATTACAATTACAATTAAAATTAATATAGTATTTATACAATACCAAAGCCCACGCCTCTCACGTGAAAGTGGCTCCACCTTTCATTAATTGCATTTTTTAAATAAATTCAACTGTGACAAAACATGTCACATGCTTCTTGTCAAGTGGGGCCGGCCGATATTGTTTTGGTCATGTCACAATTTCTTTAATTTTTAAACAAATAAGATTAAATAATTTAGTTCGAAACCGTCTCCCAAGTAATTAATATTATCATATAAATAATTAATTACTTGTTTCCATAATTAATATTATTGATTATCAAGTGCCCAACAAATCATATTCGGATTCGGGACTCTCCAACGTGATGTGCATGTGATCATGAGTCCTGATATTAACATTAATTTAATTTCAACCAAAGTACAGTAGGCGGTAGAAAAGTTTGTCAATAATTAATCCAGATCTAATTAATTATTAATCTTTAAATTACAATTCATATATTATAATATAAGTGAGATTAATCTAAACTTAAATAATAAAAGCTTCACATATTCCCCCAGTAGAAAGAAATTACATACTCATACTGTAATTAAAAAAACATATATTTTTATTACTAAATTGAAAATACATTACAGGAAATTAAAACAAACAAGATATTTTCTTCCAAACTCTTATTCAGAATTCAGAGGAAAAGTATGAAAATGAAATGAAATGGAAGCTTCAATTTATAGGCAAAAATTACGTACCTGCGTCGCGACGCATCCAGCTGTTTACGAGTGTCGACAGATAAGACAGTGTCGCGACGCACAAGACTCTAGCGTCGCAACGCGAAAGCTGTTGCAAACTTTCGGTGCTGATTGTGACGGCGTCGCGACGCGCTTGTGAAATTTCAGTTTTGCCCTTCGAGTTTCTGAAACAATATTTTACCTATAAAAATAATAAAATACACAATAAAACATATATACAACATAAAATTACATATTATATCACACCAATGCTAAATTAAGGGGATTAATGAAAATATAAGTGTGAAATAATTAATTTTCCTTTTAATAAATGTACATTTTTTAGTACTCATCACACTCTCAACCAGCTTATTAGTAGTCCCTAGTAATTTAAGCGAAAACGTAAAAAAATAAATTCTTATCCAAGTTAGTAATTGTTTTCTTTCTTTCTAAATTACCAAATAAGTAAATTCTCTTGTACTTTTTACCATTCTCCATACACACATAAAATAAGGTATTAATCAATTCATTGTGCCCACAACATTCACAAATCTCGTTGAAAAGAGAGTAATATTTTTGCCATAGAATTATATTAGAGTTCACATATTTTGGCAATGAAAGTTTATTTATAAATACAAAAATATTTTTTTTTAAATTCAAGCTCTACAGTTTTACGCGAACAATCATTGCTTACTAAGACAAGATGTTTGATTACTGTGTAAAAACTTGATTATTATCAATATTAACTCAAACTCTACCGTTTGACGTGAACAATCATTGCTTACTGAGGTAAGATGTCTGGTTACTAAGTAAAAACATGGTCAATTATTATTATTCTTTTTAAACTAACTCAAACTCTACCGTTTGACGCGAACAATCACTGCTTATTGAGGCAAGATGTCTGGTTACTAAGTAAAAGCATGATTAGTTTGTTTTTTTTTTAATAAAAACACAAAATTCATTGCCTTTAGGTGCTACCCCCAACAAATTAGAGAACTGAATATTACAAAATTTTCAGTTACAACCCGCAATCATATGTTACCGTGTATATTGATAATACTTGTCAAATGAGCATATGAAGATCAAATTTAATCAATTTTATGGAGAAATGATAAATTTAAATAATTTAAAAGGAAATAAATAAAAATAAATCATTACGAATTAAATTGAGTCACGTCTCAGGAGCGAAAGCTCCTTACACTGCCGGCTCTGAATAACAATTTCACTTTGTTAGTCAAAAATTTATTGTTAGTTTGTGTGTAGTTAAAAACACAAAATAAAATAAAATATTTTTTTTACACACAAAATAAAAAAAAAAAGCAAAAAATAAAAAATAAAAAATAAACATAATAATGAAACAAAAAAAAACAAAAAAAAATGTCAACTATCCCCCCCCCCCCCCCCCCCAACAAATTTGAGACATTGTCCCCAATATCAGAATAAGTAGAAACATAGTTTAGAAGACATCACCTGGTTAGTGTGGAATTGACAAATGCATCTATGACTATCAAAAGAAAAAATTACAGATTAAGATCAAAATCCAGTCTACGTTTCAAACCAGTTCAACTTGGAATGAATAAGGTCGATTTTTGGTTCATAGGCTAAGAGTTGATCAATTAATTCATCAGTTTTTTTTACGGTTAAGACAATATCTTTTACCGGTTTCGAAATGAACCTAAGTCTTTTAGCATCTCCAAGAAATACTAAAAGAAAATCGAAAAAATTGTCAACATTAAGTAATCCAATGGGTTTTTGGTGAATGTTCAAGTTCGCCCATGATGCTACTGTGAATATTTCTCACCTGGTAAAATAATAAAAGCATCAGTTAATCATTTCAGAAAGTCTTTCAGACATACCTGAGACAATGCATTCTTCTCCATTTGATTTTCCGATGAGGTTTCCGTCTGCTAAAGGTTTTGGAATGATCCCTAAAACTTGACTGACACCTTATTGTACGGCCTTTGAAACAGATCACATCAATCCAAGATTGCCACCGCCATATACTAAGTGCATGTTTCTTTCCGCCATAACTCTACCCAATTCTATTACAGCCTCAACAAATTTTGGTTTAGTTCCAGAGTTAGATCCACAAAACACACATATATTAGTGACTTGTCTTCTTGAAATTTTTTCCATTTTTATTATCTCTCTTATATGGATGTGTTGAGGAGAGAAATGACGAGATGAATTTATAGATCCTGAAAAAGGGTGAGTAATAAATGCACTAATACCTGTAAAAATGATAAATGTCAGATGAACAATAAAATAGATCATGAAAGTAAAAAAATTTAGATATTGTTGGCGAAAATTAAAAGAAAGGAAAACAAAACAGTATATTAAAGTAAATCAAAATAATAATTGAAACAATATGCACAAATAGTTGTGATTGTGGCTCACATCTTCCTCTGGTTTTACGTCCATTAACGGCTTAAACACCCTCTATGGGTCGGGGATATGCTTCCCGTCCAATTTTCTTATAAATTGGCAAACATGATCTCTTAAAGTCAGATTCCCGAGACTATATTGTTGTCTTTCTTTTTGAAATTGTAAATTGCGAATTACTCTAGGAACATGTCCGCTATGATACGTCTTAAGAGTCAATGATATATCATCTAAAGACTCTTTACTCAATCCATCTCTAATGAATTAAATTTATTTTCGTGATTATCAGACACCATTCCTAAAGAATGAAAACGAGTGTTGCATGTCCAGCGTGCACATTTATAACAAACATCTAATCGTTTAACTCTTCGTTTCTTAGCATATGAGCTTTTTCCTAAACCAGACATATGAGGAATGAAAGAGTCAGATGACTCACCTTCTAAGCGTACCCTCGCCTCAATTACCCAACGAATATCACTAGGAATACCATGGTTCATAAGAAGCCTCATTCTTTCGATGCGTGCTTTGTAAATTTTCATCAGAGTATTTTAGGGAAGAAAAGGAAAATGATTGTGGAGTCTTGCGAGAGTTTCTTCCATGCTATGATAGTTCCGATCTGGAGGTATTTTTTTCTTCTCGACCGCTTGTGATAGAGGACGAACTCTCCACATGATAAGTTTGTTCATTTCCAAGAATTGCATTCTTCAATTCTCCTGGAAAAGGCTTCAATTCCAAATTGGGTGATTCCTCGTGTTTTCCTTCTTCCATTATTTCCAGTTCCTCAAAATTTTGGTTCTCTCCATCTTTTTCCAGTACCTGTGTAGAATCAAGTAAAAATTCATTAGGAATATCCGAATCTAATTGCATACTTGATTCAAGAAAATTAGTTGTATAAATTTATGTAGGGCCAAATAAACTGCCCTGAATATATTCTTCCACAATTGGTTCAATTAGATCCATGCTCTCGTCTTCATTGTCCTCATCATACGGTCGTTTGCACATGTCGAAAATATTAAGCTTCAACGTCATATTGCCAAATGACAAATTCATGATTCAATTCCTGCAATTTATTAAGGCATTAGCTATTGCTAAAAATGGACGACCAAGTTCCAGGACAATAAAATCCACATCTTCTATATATGAATTTATCGATTTGTAATAATACATCTTCTATAATTTCTTTCGGTACCTTGATTGATCTATCGGTAGGTAAAAGAGTAGTTGAAGTTGGTTTTAACTCGCAAATATTAAGTTGTTGGTAAATCGAAAATGGAAGCAAATTTACACTGGCTCCAAGATCAAGCAAATCATGTTCAATTTTTTTTTATCTTCAATAATACATGACTTAGGCGGACAACCAGGGTCTTTATATTTTAAATTATTATTTCAGAGAGAATGGAACTTACTTGTTCAGCTAGAAAAGCTTTCTTTCTTACCTGATGTTTTCGTTTAACGGTGCACAAGTCTTTCAGAAATTTGGCATAAGATGGTATATGTCGGATGACATCTAACAAATGAATAATGACCTTTACATGTTTGAATATTTCATAAATATCTGGGGAATGGTTCAATTTCTTTGTTTTTAATACTTGAGAAAATAGAGGTGCATGTGACAAATTGTTATCATTAACGATAGGTACTGGTTCATTAACCTCTTTCTTACCCTATGATTTTGATTTATTTTCAATTTCATGAGGTTTGTGGATAACATTACCATTACGAAAAGTACTAATAGATTTGACTTGGTCAATGTGTTGACTACCAAAACTACCATCGTGAGAGTTTTGATGACTCTTGGGATTTGGCTGTGGTTGTGCAGGAAACTTACATTTCTCATTAATGGTCAAAGCATATGTGATTTTGTAAAAAGTATCTTTCAGATCAATCAATGTTTGCATGTGTTGGTTATTGATGGCTTCATGTTTCTCAATGAATGCATGCAAGGTGTCCTCAAGGGTTTTCCTAGGTTATGGGACATATAGTGCATAACTATGGGAGGTTTGGAAATTCTGGTGTACTTGGGGAGGTTGTTGTGATGGTTGTGCTTGGTTATCATTCCTCCAATTGAAGTTTGGATGGTTTTTTCAACCAGAATTGTAGGTTTGGGAGTACGGGTTATGGTTTGGTATGTTGAAAGTGTTTATGAAACTGACTTGGTCGTGGAGACATTATTGCAAGGCTGGCAAGGTTGAGAAAACTTGTGTGACATGTTTATTTGAATTACAGATTTGACAGGTGACTTCTTAAACAAACTTGACATGATCATTATTCCTCAACTTTAATGCCTCAACTTTTTTAGCTAGAGATGCATACTTAGCAGAAAGGTCATGGTCTTCCCTATGGTTAAACATACATCTACTAGATGGTTTTGGTTTTACAGGCGACTCATAAGTGCCAACTGTGTCCCAGTGTTGTGCATTCTCTGCTATGTGTTCTAGGTAATCTAGTGCATCTTCGGGGCTTTTGTCGCTAAACTCACTATTACACATAATTTCCACTACTTATCTACCTTGGGTGTTAACCCCTCGTAGAAATAGGCAACCATCCTTCATGTTTCAAACCCGTGATGTGGACAAACATTCAAAATCTCTTTAAATCTCTCACAACATTGGTAAAGTGTTCCCCCCGACTCTTGTGTGAAAGTTGTGATTCTCATTTTAAATGAATTTGTCATGTAAGGGGGAAAGAATTTTTTCATAAACAGTTCTTGCAAATCATCTCATGTTCTAATGGATCATGACCTAAGGTTTTGCAGCCAAATTTTCGTTTTATCCTTTAAAGAAAAAGGGAAAAACTTTAGTCGAATTATGTTCATGCTGTAATTTTGATATGTGCAAGTATTACATACCTCTTTGAATTCCCTCAAATGCTGATAAGGATTTTCTGATTCAATACCGTGGAATGTGGGTAAAAGTTGGATGATACTTGGTTTGAAATTGAAACGTGATGCATCTGGGGGAAAGCAATGCAAGATAGTGATCTTGTCCTAGTAGGATTTATGAATTCTCTGAGTGTTCTTGGATGATTAATATCGCCAGGCTGAGACTCGTTTTCTTCCTGATCAACTTGATTTTGAATTTGGGCAGGTGGATTTTCATTTCGATTCTTGGCCATTTTGACTGATGACGAAGGTGATGGAGACTCTCTAATTAATCTTCCGCTAGATGATCGAGATCAATGTATCATGCAACCTGCAATACTTACAAAAGAAAATAATAAACAAGTTGGAGAAAATAAAAATAAAAATTAAAAATTAAAAATTAAAAGAAAGAAAAATTATTATTCTATCTACTAAATTATATTCTCCGGCAACAGCGCCAAAAACTTGACACACTCAAAAAGTGGTTCTTTACTCCCAAGTATAAGAGTGTCGGAGTAAAAAATAACTCGGTAATTGGGATGGTTTAAGAAATTCTTTGACAAAGTGCAAGCTCCATTTTAATTGAGTTTTCTGTCTTATGTATCCTTGAAGAATCAAGTATAAGGTTTGTCTATATGTGGGATGTCTGGGTTCATAATTCATTTAGAATCAATGAGGACATCTTGGATCTACACAAATATAAAGAAAAAAAAGTGAGATGTAGAACATACAAAAAAAAAATTAAAAATAAAAGAAAAAAATACAAGGATGTTAAATTATAATTTTATCTAATAAAGTATATTCCCCGACAACAGCGCCAAAAACTTGACACACTCACAAAATGATTCTTTACCCTCAAGTATAAGAGTGTCGAAATAATAAAATAACCCAGTAAGTCCGGGGTCGATCCACATGAAATATATTTAGTAAAATAAACTAACAATTCGAGTAACAAAATAAAAAGGCTGAATTGATTGAAGTGATGAACAATTTTTAAATTGGAATGTAATAATAAATTAAAATAATTGGGGTAAGGATTCTCTCTTGATATTTCAAATATAAAGAAATCTTATTTTTTTTATAATATATAAATTGTCATTATTACCCAATTAATTTATTTCAGGATTTAATTCTGCCAAAACATATAAAAATATCAATAAAGGTGGTGATATGGTTTATCTATAACTAGTCCAATTAAGTACCCAATTATGCTAGAACATATAAAATCATCCATAAAAGTGGTGATACGGTTTTGTCGCTAATTAGTTCGGATTTAAATTACGGTATCATATAATATGAGGTAAAGTATTAACTGTGCCAACCAAGATGGGATTGTCTACAGCGAATCAAGACACCCACAAATATAAGTGAAGATTAAATATTAGTGTTTAGATTACAATTCATAGATTATAATATAAGTAAGATTAATTCATATTCTCATATTAAGAGTTTCACATTTCATCCCAACAGAATGCAATTAACTACTCATAATTTGAATAAAAATATGCATAATTTTATTACTGAAGAAAAATAAATTACAACAAAAAATAAAGCACACAAGAGCTGGAACCCTTCATAAATTCTGAAAGAGAGAGATATGAAGGAAACTGGAGAACTGAGGTGTTGAGCACCTCTATATATAAAAGATGCTCAACATCCTCCAGCAAGTTGCCATAATGCAAATGAATTGCATTTTTGCTGATAATTTGCAATTGAATTGCACTATATATGAGGAAACTTACAACAATGGGATAAGACCAATGATGACAATTTCACAGACTCGAATACCCTTAGATTGTAATAACTCGAAAAACTCACCGAGCCAGCACCAAGCGGCCTTCTTCAGAACCTCTGAAGTGTCTGAGTGGTTCAACTTTACGAACTCGCAATGCCGGAACTTTGACTACCAATCTTCCTCCTAAAGAACTCTGAAGGCTTAGGAAATTAGGTTAGGGTTATGTTTTCGTATTGATGGTCAACCAAAGATCAATATCACCAAGACAAGGTAAGTAAGAAAATCTTCAAGGTGAAAATCAAAAAGGAAGAAACAAATTATATGGAGGCTTTCTAAATCGTGTTTCTTCAATTGGTTAAAGTGGCTAAGAGTTTGTTTATATATGCAAAGGAAAGATAGGCTTTTCCCGTTGGACAATTATGACCAATAACATCACTATTTGTAATAAACATTGTGTTTTTTTTGTACAAATTAACTATGTAACAAAAGGAAATTGTTATTTTATCATTATTGTAATTGGATTACTTGGATATATATATATATATATATAATGTTAGCCGTTGGACCGGGAACAGCTTCGCTCTGGACAGACCCACTCGGAATCCAATTGGTAATATGACTATGTGTCTATGGGAATCCGAATCAGGGTAGATGTATGTGATCTTTAACTTGAGACTTACGTCTCTAGTACTTGCGACAATCAGTTTGCTTTGGTATTGGTCGTCCGGAGCTTTAACAGGTTCTGTGTACGCCTGTACCGGGTTTACTGAGAATCGTAGTGTATTGGATGTGATGTCAATATGAGAGTATCACTTCAGTCATATGGAGATAATGGTACTCTTAAAAGCTACAGCTATCGGGAAAGTATGACTAGGTCATGACTTTCCGATTACAGAGCCTATTTACTCGTGATCTGATATATGCTTCGTACGAGGCAGACACATAGCCAGCCCCAGGCCTAGCATGTGACATCCGATACTGGATCGTATTACGCATTACATTAGTATTACTACACCTGATACAGATATTATTCCTCCGCGGATATTTATGGAGAATTGGGTAGGCACAGTGTTTTGCTAGAAGCCAACCATGTCTTGTAAATCAGTGAGAACATGGTACGGGGTACGCACGTGTCAGATAGTCCGACAACCAGATTTACTGCCAACATATCCAGGAATCTCTAGGGTCGCTTCCCAAAGATTCACCAATGACATTTGACTCAAATAAAATTAATCTGGGATTAATTTTAAGAGAGAAAATTAATCTGGGATTAAATTCGTACAGAAGAGAGAACGCGATTAATTTAGAATTAATCACTAAAATAAATTTAATAGTTAAATTAGATTTTTTCTATTTAATTTATTTATTTGGGCTAAAATAATATATCGGATATATTAATTGAAATTGGATTTCAATACGAAATTAAAATTGGATTTTAATTCAAGCGAACGAATTAATTTGGAATTAATTCGTAAGCGACTTTCGTAATAATTTTACGAGGCATCATTATTTAATTAAATTGGATTTAATTATTTAGCGACGAAAAATTCGTTTGGTCGAATTAAACGAACCCGGCAAAGTCTTGTTGTGTGAGCCAACTTGAATTTTGAATTTAAACTGGTGGGACCCACTTCACTTATATCAACTTGTCAAAAGTGTGATGTGAGTGGTTGACAAAATTTATTGAAAATCATTTTGCTTTTCACCAACCTTGTTTTGCTTTTTGGAAAATAAAAACACACAACAACTTGGTTTTGGAAACTAATACACAAAAAAAAAAAAAACAAAATCTCCTCTCTTCTACAAGGTTTGGCCGAACATTGCTCTCTCCATTGGGAAAATTTTTCTTCAATTTTCCTTCAAGCTAGCACTTTCAAGAGTTGATTAAGGTGATAGGGAAACTCACCCAAGGGTTTTACAACAAAGGAAAAGCTTGGAGCTTCATCCACTCAAAGGAATTTTTGAAAATCCTCAACCGTTTATTGTAAGTTTTTTTCCGCAAACTTCATTTATATTCACACACAAATCATCTTAGTGATCTTGTGGCATGTGTAGGACACTAACATTTCCTTGTGCGAAACTGGCTTAAAAATGTGTCCAAAATAACCTACTTACGCACAGTTGTTCGAACGCCACAAGAAAAATATGTGACGAACCCGAGCAATTCCCCAAAACTGTTCGAACGTCCTAATGAACGCGAAACCTCTGGACAGTTTCGTTCGAACGTACCTCGAATGTGAAGCCTCTGGAAGCTTTTTTTTTTTCAAACGTCCACTCAAACGAACCACGATTTGCGTTCAAACCCAAACAAGAACACACCACTAAAGCAAACCCTGACAACTTCATCTGACGTCGTTCAAATATTTGACTAATTGCACTGAGATCTTTGACCGGCGTAAACACACACGTATAACGCAAGCGCACGTATCGTTCAAGTAGTATAAAAATATCGATCACACGAGGACTTAATATCTAATCTATTAATTTTATGAGGTCAAATGATTACTAGTATCTAACAGGTTGTTTGATTGATTTGAAATGGTGACGATTCTAAATTTAAAAACAAGTAAATAAAATTGTTCGAAAGTAGGTTTTAAGAAAATTCAATATTAAAAACTATTTAGGGTTGTGATTTCTTCCAATATCATTTTAAAGATGAAGTGGTTATCTTAAAGTTGGGTAATATATTGATTTATTAACCTGGAACACTAAATTATGTGTAAGCCTCTGTCGATGGTCAGACACAAATACCCAGTTTAATCCAATTGAACCATATGTCTATGTCAACCAAATTATCTGGATTAATTAAGTTTAAGTTCCAATTATGGCTACCCCCGCCCGACAGGTATATGTCTATCCTGTAAGGAAATCTATTAAAAGGTTATCAATCCTCAAGGAAGATCGTGACTATTGAGTCTAAGGTCTTAAACTTAAAATCCTATGTCTAGTTCATTTTAAGTTTCTCAGTTCAATTTTATTAATGGCCAGTTAATGAAAAATCATTAAGATTAAGACTCAATAAATAAATTTTTATATTACCCAAGCTATAATCTAACCTTTTATAAACCGAAGATATTGGATTTCATCACAACCCCAGATAACTGGCTTAGTTACGACACATATTTACGGGTAGTAAAAAAAACTTAAATAAAATAAAAGACATAAAGTAAAATACTGAAAATTAAATGACGGAAAGTAAATGCTGAAATTAAATACTGAAAATTAAATGCTGAAAAGTAAATGCTGAAAGTAAATTACTGAAAAGTAAATGCTGAAAGTAAATTGCTGAAAAGTAAATGCTGAAAGTAAATTGCTGAAAATTAAAGAAAGAAAAGTACTTTGCGTAAAAGTAAATTACGTAAAGTAAAAACTGAAAAATAAAGAAAAGAAAGTGCGAAAGCGGAAATTAATTACTGAAAGCTATAAATAAACAAACAAGATACAATCTTCTTATTTATTCTTTAGGAATTTCAAAGAAGAAAGTATGAATTTTACAAATGAAATGGCTTGGTATTTATAGGCAAAATTTTGCCTCCATCAAATCATCCACCAAATCAATTATTAATTGCTCCACTAATTGCTCCAACAAATCCATTATTAATTGCTCCACTAATCTCTTATCATGTTTGGTGATGATTTGATAATTTTTATTATTTATTTATTAATTTATTTTTTGTTTTGAAAATGATTGAAAGTGACTTTAATAATTACACACAACACATTTCTGGATGGTTCATCAATTTCGGGCATGAAATCTTCAGAATTCGAAATTATTTTGTCTTTCAAAGCTGTAGATCTTTGAGTCTTCTTTAATCTGGAACTTGAATCAGCTCAATCCGATATCGGAGTAAAAAGTTATCTCAAATTACGACAGATGCACAAAACTGGAATTTCCAAAACTGCACTTCGTCAAAAACGCCCTTTCAAGTTTCCAATCTCCAAAATTAAAATATCAAGTCCAATAATTGCCCTTATTTGACCCATATTTCGTCCTAAATGACTTTATTGTGTCCCAATATTATTTTATCTGCAAAATAAACTAAAACACATCAAAACGTTCATCAAACCCGAGAAACTAAACAAAATATTAAGTAAAAGGGGCGGTAAATATTGATATATTTTCCGCTCATCACACCCCCAAACTTAATATTTTGCTAGTTCTCGAGCAAAACAATAAAATAAAATACAAGAAACAATTAAAATTAAACTAAGCCACTTTCGTAGGGATCACGGTTGCATTTAGCATATGCAACAAGCCTTTAAACTCCTAGGTGTCCCCAGTGGACGAGTTATAGTCTCGTGAGTGTTTACATCAATGATACCCAAAAACATTTTACAAAAGTAAAAATGTAGTAAAATTAATGCACACAAAAGCAAAAAGACAAGAGAAAAGAGAATAAAGAAATTAGTGACTAATCATGTGAAACTTCTACTCCAAGTTACTAGTTGTTTTCTTTCTTTTTAAATTACCGAATAAGTAAATTCTCCGATTATATTTACCATTCTCCATTTACACAACCAACAAAATATTAAACAACTCATTTTTGCCCACAACAGTCATAAGTGCAGTTGAGAAGAGAGTAATATTTTTGTCCTGAAGTTTTATCAGAATTCACACCTTTTTGTAGCAATGAAATAATTTTTCTGATTTTTTTTCTGATTTTTTTTTCTTTTTTTTTCTTTTCTATATTTTTTATTTATATACAATATCTTTCATCTATGTAACGAGTGTTAGGTCGGTGGCTCCCAAACCAGTTGGCTTTAGGGCACCAGGTGTTAAGACACCCCTACAGACTTAATTACTCAGACTTCATATATATATATTTTTGCAGTATCTTTGATCCATGTAACGAGCTTTGGGCCAGTGACTCCCAAACCAGTTGGTTTTAGGGCACTAGGTGTTAAAACACCCTTACAGACTTAATAACTCGGATCTTAGATTATTATTTTTTTACTCCATTGCTTTTTGAGATGGTTTCTCCAATTAAACTATAGCACTGAATATTACAAACTTTTCAATTTTAGTTCATGTCCGTATGTTTCTATGTATGTTGATAATATCTGCTAACTGAACATATGAAGATCCATTTTAATCAATTTTATGGAGAATTTACAAATTAAATAATTCAAAAGGAAATAAACAAAAATTAACTTGTTCCGATATAGGTTTGAGATACGTCTCAGGAGTGAAACTCCTTACTCAGTTATCTCTCACCAATTTCACCCTTTTTAGTCAAAATAAAAAGACAAAAACACAAAAACACAAAATATTTTTGTAATTTTTGAAATTTTTTCATTTTTTTTGTATTTTTCGAAAAAATTTGGACTAAAAACAACACACAAACTAAAAAAGAGGTACTGATCAACTAATTTCCTCCCCCAAACCTAAATGAGACATTGTCCCCAATGTCTTAAACAGTAAAAGGAGAGTTAAGAAGGTCGTACCTGGTTAGCTGAAAATCTACAGGAAATTAAAGGTTAAGATCCAGATTAACACGACGCCTCTTACCACGATCGTCCTCAGACCAATTTATCTTTGAAAGGATAGGGTCAATTTGTGGTTCATAGGCTAAGATTTGGTCAATTAGATCCGGAGCAGTTCTGGCAGTAAATAGGAGTTCTTTCAAAGGTTTCGACACGAACCCATTTCTTCGAGCATCATCAAGAAACACACAAAGAAAATCATAAAATCCATCAACGTTGAGCAGTCCAATTGGTTTCTGGTGTATGTTCAAGTTCGCCCAAGATAACGCTATAAAAATTTCCTCCAATGTACCCAAGCCACCTGGCAAAGCAATAAAAGCATCATCTCGGTTAATCATTTCTACCAGTCGTTCAGACATACCTGGCACAATTAGCTCTTCTCCGTTTGATGGTCCAATAAGATTTGCTTCTGCCAAGGGTTTTGAGATGATTCCCAAAACGTGACTGCCTCCTTCCTGTACGGCCTTTGAAACGATTCTCATTAGTCCAAGATTGCATCCGCCATATACTAAGTGCATATTCCTTGCAGCTAAGACTCGACCCAATTCTTGTGCTGCTTCTACGTATTGTGGCTTAACACCAACACTACTACCGCAAAACACACAGATGTTTTCAACTCATCTTCTTGAAGTGGCTTCCATTTTTTTTTTTTGTATTTCTTTCTCAACTCTGGATGCCTTCAAAAGTGCAATGACGGGCTGAATTTATAGTACCTGAAAAGGGTGAGTAAAAATAGCACAAGTATCTTCCAGAGGACGATTAGTAGCGAAATAATATCGTGATAGTAAAAAAGGTCTGGATCCTGTCGGAGAAAACAAAAGAAAAACAACAAAACAAATCACAATTATTAAGAAAAGACAAAGAGATATAATATTTACAAGAAAAGTAACGGCTTGATTGACGTCTATGCGTCAGGGACAAGCTTCCCATCCAATTTTCTTATAAATTGGCAAACATGGTCTTTTTGACAAAGTGACTAGTTGAAATAATCGGTGGATGATGAATTTCCAAAACTGCACTTCGTCAAAAACGCCCTTTCAAGTTTCCAATCTCCAAAATTAAAATATCAAGTCCAATAATTGCCCTTATTTGACCCATATTTCGTCATAAATGATTTCATTGTGTCCCAATATTATTTTATCTGCAAAATAAACTAAAACACATCAAAACGTTCATCAAACCCGAGAAACTAAACAAAATATTAAGTAAAAGGGGCGGTAAATATTGATATATTTTCCGCTCATCAATCTTCAAGACTAATTACAACTCAGTTGAACTTGTTTTGTTACAGACATTACCAACTAACATGGAACTAACAATATTCTATTCAATTTTCCTAATATGCTTTCTTCATTGGTCATGAGAAGAAATGTGTTTCATAACATTCCTCGTATGGCATCAATATTTAGAACCAACCGTAACTGCCAAACTTAAGCGGGCACATGAAATTTTCAAGGCCAACCACCGCATTTTAGCCTCAAACTTGAAGTGTATATTGTATTTTTCAACTGTTAACTCTTAAATTTTCACATGTACATTACACAACAATTATGTTTTCTACAAACTTCAAGAATACTTGCTAAAAGCGGGTCGGTTCCAATCGATTTCATATCGAACCGGATCCGATACACATCCCTAATAACAACCGAGCATTAACCAAGAGAGTTTCACTATATTAAGTAATATTCATTGAGTATTAGGACAACTATCGTCAAGTGTTGACGACGTATATTGGGTCAAGCGGCTAATAATCAATTTGAAAATTTGCGAGATGAATTAAATTAATTAATATTATATCAAGAGTTGATATAAGATTGTTATATAAATTTAATTGTTAAATATAATGCAAATACTATTTGTGTTAATGTAGTAATTAAATTTGTGTATTAAATTTAATTATTAAATCAATACATAAATTAATTACAATAACTATACAATAATAATATAAAATAATTAAAGTTAGCCATGGTTACAATTTTTTTTAACCAAACTTTGGCAAGATATTTTTGGTTGAGTAAAACTTTGACCAAAATATTTGAGATAAGATCAAGCCTAACCTTGGTTATCAAAAATGCACTTAGGTTTGGTTATAACGATGCTATGGTTACTTGTTGAAGGAACTAAAAATTAATAGCTTTAATTTCCCTTGTCTGCCGAGCACAAAAAACAATAAGGAAAATAGGTAAAAAAAACAAAAAAAAAGGGTTTTAATTCCCTTCACTGCCTAGAGAAGCATAAAAGGCAATATAATCTCCCTTTTGCCGAGAGAGTGCCAGAGAGAAAAGCAAATATTTAATTGTCTTGAGACCTGACAGATTTTGTAGTTTGGTTAAAATTAAATTAAGTTAAATTATTAATATCATGACTCATGATCACATGCACATCCACGTTTTCACATTTATTTTGGTCGTTGAGATTAGGGACCTGACACATACTGTACTTTGGTTGAAATTAAATTAATATTAATATCAGGACTCACGATCACATGCACATCACGTTGGAGAGTACCGAATCCGAATATGATTTGTTGGGCACTTGATAATCAATAATATTAATTATGGAAACAAATAATTAATTATTATATGATAATATTAATTACTTGGGAGACGGTTTCGAACTAAATTATTTAATCTTATTTGTTTAAATATTAAAAAAATTGTCACATGACCAAAACAATATCGGCCGGCCCCACTTGACCAGAAGCACGTGACATGTTTTGTCACAGTTGAATTTAGTTTAAAAAATGCAATTAATGAAAGGTGGAGCCATTTTCACGTGAGAGGCGTGGGCTTTGGTATTATATAAATACTAAAGCCGTGGTCCCCATTTGAGAAGTGGAGGTAATGAACACCTTATCCAGTATTCTTCATTCCAATAATTAAAAAGTTGAAAGAGAGTGAAGTACAAAGATGTCTTATCTGCCTACATTTTGATTTTATTAAGTACATAATAACTTGTTCAATTCGGGGAGCATCCAAGGCTAAAAAGTCCCGTATGCTTCCTGACTTTTCTCTCTGTTTCACACTTGTGACTCAATTTTCAAAGGGGCGTATTTAAATATTGAATATACATATAATTTTTTAATATTTATTAGTTCAATGAATATTGATATCTTTATATAGGTACAAATAAAAATTCATACAGCAGAAATCCCCAAAATTGATGAAAAATTAAAAAAATTAATATTGAGGACGAGAGAATAGGAAAAATTTAATACCTATTTTAGGGTGAAAAACCGCTATAAATAAAAGAAATAAAATTCAGGGCCTATATTTTGTTGTTTAGTAACTTAATACTGTGTATCTTAATAAAAAATATCCATTCGAAATGTTGTTAAATTAAATATTGTATATACATATAATTTTTTATATTTATTAATCGAACGAATCATATGGATATTGATATCTTCATACGGCATAAATCTCTGAAGGAGGATTTTTGGGGACCCTTTTTGATTAAGGAGGAGATCAATGATGAAAAATTGAAAAAATTAATGTTGGAGACGGGAATGAGAAAAATTTAATATCCATTTCATATTCGGGAAAAATGATGAGGTTCCTTCCCCATTACACATTTAAGTTTTTATTTTTAAAATTTTCAATAATTATATTCAAATTATTATTTATAATTATATATATGTAAATAAAATATATTTTAATACTTATATAAAAAAATCCCACTTTTAATGAAGCACTAATTGTGTATCTTAATAAAATGTAAATCCGACTTAATGAAGCACTCATGGCTCCACAATCATCAACTCAAATTATTTGTATACTTCTTATTTTCTTTCTTCTTTTTGCCCTTTCACTAGACTATAAAAAGTAATCAAATACCTTTTAAATATTTGAAATTTTTGTATAAATTGTGATTGTTATGGCAAAATATACGGAGCAATAGATGTTTAATGGGTCTTTTTACGGGTTTAACGTTCTTGTTTTAAAATGTAAATTTAATTTATAAATTTATAGAGTGTTGACGGCTGATTTTCGTCTCAAGGACAATAATGAAATATTATTCCCATGATAACCTTCATTCAACAGTGAATTTGTTTGGTTATGAGAAACCAAAAGCAAACTTAGTGGAAGAGGGAAAAACACACGGATTGACAAAAGAGTTTTAACGTGGTTCGGTGGGACAAATCCAACTTACATCCACGGGCACAAAACGATGGAGGTTGTTTTATTGCCAATAACTGACTCGGCCGACCTGTTTTGAATGAGGTCGGCGTATAGCCGAGCAGTTGAAAGATGTTACAGTTGCTATTTTCTATTGTTACCAACTGCTTTTCGGAGACCCCCTTACATGAGACTACCCTCCCCTTTATATACTCCCCAAAACACGGTACTGTTCTTCCCACTTGCAATGCTTCCCATGTGCTGCCTGACCGATTTGACGGGTTCTCTGCCATAGGCCCGACCTTGCCGAAAGTAAGCCTTCACCCTGACGCTTCTTTCACATCAACTCTGCCTCTTCCTCTGCCACACGCAACAATAATGGTGACAGCCTGGACGGTGCTTCCGGGAGATGACACGTGTAAAGGAAAAATCATAAAATCTAGTCTTCTGTCGGTTGCCAAGTGATCGGCCAAATACATTACTGAACCCACCGAGCTATTTTCGTCATATCCTGAAATGTCCGAGCTCTTTCAACCTGCTCAAATGAGGAGCAGAATAGGCCCGAACCGAGCTGATGACCTAATGTGGTCGGCTGAAACTCTGATGTGGTCGACTTATGGAAACTGTACCAAATCGTATACTTTGGTAGGCCAAATCTGGAAGATTATGTCTGGACTTTCTGCCGGGGCGAGGAGTGACTAATACTTTCTGAACACCCGTCCCTTTTGGAAAATGGGAAATTCCATCTCTGCCCCTGGTCGCATTGTCCAATATGGTTGTCAAAATACACCATCAACATTCATCCCATAATTCTCGGTATCAACGAGTTAGTGAGTTAATGCCGGGAACTATGAAAAAAGTTGGTGTGCTGATCATTCGGTCGCTGGTTGCTTCAGAACCATAAAGAATTGTTTTTGCTATTCAATCAAGTCTTTCCTCGCCATCTTCATGCATTCGATCACCGAGAATCCTGCTATTGATTCACTTGAGAGACATGGGTTGGGTTACCAATGAGCTACACACCCATTGGTACATCCTCGTTTCAAATGTATAAAAGAATTGAATCTAAAAAAATATTTAAATTATTAATATCATGATACACTGACTTGATTACATGCACATGCTCGTTTTCGCATTCCGATAATCATCCGAAGCCCAAATATTGAGATTAGAGACTTCGTTGAAAAGTGGAGGTAATGAACACCTTATCCAAGTTGTCTTCATTCAATAATTAAAAAGTTAAAAGGGAGAGACTACAAAGATGTCTTATATGGCTACATTTTACGGGGGAAGCCTTGCTTTCCGTCAATTATATTCTGAACTAGTTATCTCGCAGAAGATTGGACAATACACCATATGAATTATGGAAAGATCACATATTTTCCTACAAATATCTAAAAATAGACCCGGCCACGGTTCCGGTTCGGAACCGGAACCGAACCGGTTGGAACCGGAAGGTTCCGGTTCCGGTTCCGGAACCGAACCGGAATGGGACCGGTGGAACCGTATGGTTCCACCGGTTCGGATGGTTCCGGTTGGAACCGTCGGGTTCCTGTTGGAACCGTAGGGTTCCAACATACGGCCCCCAACGGCTACTAGCCGTTGGGGGCCTAATTCCCCCAACGGCTAGTAGCCGTTGGGGGATGTAGGGAGCCGTTTGGCTCCCTGCCAAAAAAAAATTAGAATTTTTTTTTTATATAAAATAAAAATTACTAATGTACCCCTAATAACGGTAATAAAACGGTTATATTTAGGGGCATTTTTGGTATAAAAAAAATTCTAAAATTCTATAAATAAGATTCATTTTTCATAATTTCATCACACCAAATTCTCAACTTTCTCATTTTCTATAAATCTCTTATTCTCAATCTTACTTCAATACAATTCTCTTATTTTAGTTGTTAATTTGTTATCATTCGCATCGCAATTATTCAAATGGCAAGCTCATCCGAGAACATAATGTCAAATATGCCGACCCAAGAGAGCGGCCCTAGTGTCAGTGCACAATCACGGAGAAGAGAAGTTAAGGCTCGGTCCTCCGATATTTTCAAAATTCATTTTAATTTGGAACGCCTAGACGATGGTTCACAACGAGCAATTTGCAACTATTGTGGGGTTATCTATAAATTTTCTGGTGGATACGGTAATATGATCAAGCACATGGAGAAACATCATCCGGTTGAATTTGGCATTGATACGACGCAGACTCAAATGGCCAGGTACGCATCATCTAGTAGAGGTACGAGTAGTGTAGATTTATTTAAATATTCTGATGCAAAAAATAGAGAAGAATTTGTGAAATTAACATGTATGACACATCTTTCTTTAAGCTTTGGTGAAAAACTTCATTTTACTAATTACGTGCATAATGCTTTAAACCCTGCTGCATGTAGAATGACTCGAAACACAACAAAACGTCATATTTTCAAATTATATAAAGATGGTAAAATTATTTTAAATGAAATATTTAAAGAGATGAAATGTCGTATTTCTATATGTTCTGATATTTGGAGTGACCATTGGCAAACACACTCATACATGGGTGTGACTTGTCATTGGATTGATGCATCATTTACCATGCAAAAACGACTTATTGCATTTAGAGTTTTTGATGACCAACATACTGCACATAATATTTATAGAATGATGAAGGTAATTTTTGATGAATATGGTTTAGGAGAAAATTTTTTAACAATTGGATTTGATAATGCATTTGCAAATACTGCATCCATCAATGATTTAAAAGAAATATGTCAACCAAATTTAGGGGGTCGATTTTTTCATATTCGTTGTACATGTCATGTCCTAAACTTAATGATGCTACTTTAGTTTTTAGCGGGTTTTATTATCCCACTGCACATTTATTTCTTTTTGAGAGTTTGAATATTGTTGGCACTCTCGATGAACATGTTAACAGTGACGACCCTAATGATATTGTTTTGCTCGAAGCCATTACTGTTATGAAGGTAAAATGGTTGAATTATTTTAGAGAAATTCATTTACTTTATCTTATTGCTGCTGTTTTTGATCCTAGATTTAAATTAGAAGGTTTGAATGGTGGTTTACAAGCTTACTATGATTATTTAGGAATAATAGATGATGTTGATATTACGAGCATAATGACGAATTTAAGAAGTGATTTAATTATTTTATTTAATGATTATATTGTAAGATATAACTTAGGAACAGTAGGTTAATCTAGTAGTAGCGAACCGGTAATTCAACCAAGACTTAGCGCAGGGGATCGTTGGTTATTGCAACGAAATAAAAAATCTAGGGATACGACAACAACTAATAACCCTGAATTAGATAATTATTTATCTACAAATTTTGAGTTTTCTAATGAAAGTTTATGCAGTAAAAATTTTAAAATCCTTGAATGGTGGAACCGGCATCAAAATATATATCCTGTTTTATCTATTATTGCTAAAGAGATATTGGCAGCACCTATTTCCACCGTTGCGGTTGAGCAAGCCTTCAGCTTGGGAGGTAATATATTGGAAGCTAGACGATCTTCATTACATCCAAGCACTCTAGAAGCAACAGCTTGTGTGGATGATTGGACTCGAGCTGATCTGAGACAACAAGAAGATGCCCCCGATGATTTTGAAGATTTGTTCGATAATGCTTCTGCAACAAGTGCAAGCGGAAGCTGCGGAACCGGAGCCGAAGGATCAACTGATAATGATGATTGATAATTGTAAAATTATAATTTACAAAGGGGATATGTCTTAAACTTGTAATGGAACTACGTGAGCTTTGATTCCTCTCACCCTTGGAGGATACGTAGGCAACTTAAATTTTAAAAAATTTAAGCTCAAGCTCTTCAATGTAATAATTTTTTTTATTTATAAATTTAATCTCATTTTTTTTAATTAATAATTTTTTTTATTTAAACTTTGATTCCTCTCATTTTTTTATTTTAATTAATTAAAAAAAAAGGAACCGAACCGAACCGGAACCGAACGGTTCGGTTTTAGGTTCCGGTTCCACACTTGTGGAACCGGAAACCGGCCGGTTCGGTTCGGTTCCGAACCGGAACCGAACCGCCGGCCGGGTCTATCTAAAAATGTGGGAGTGTCTCGCCAAAGTAATGGTTCTTAAACCTAAAAATGTTAGAATATGACTCAAGACTATTGATTATATATTTATTGGATATGCTGACAATAGTAGTGCGTATCGATTCTTTGTACACAAGTCTGAAATTCTTGACATCAATCCAAATATGATAATTGAGTCAAGAAATGCGACATTCTTTGAAGAGACTTTTCCTTGTAAGGAAAAATAAAGAACATAATCTCTCAAAAGAACTATTGATACTGTTAAAGGCAGTGATCAAGTTGACTAAAAATCAAATCAACATGAAAATGTTGAGGAAAATGAACCTAGACACATCAAAAGAGCTAGAACGTCTAAGTCATTTGGACATGATTTTTCTGACATACTTGTTAGAAAATGAGCCTTAAAGCTGTAAATAAGCAATGTCTTCTTCAGAAGCACCTTTGTGGAAATAAGGTATCAATAGCAAGCTTGATTCTATCCTTCAAAATCATACTTGAGAGTTGGTTGATCTTCCTCTAGGTTGTAAGCTGCTGGGCTACAAATGGATTTTCAAACGGAAGATGAAGCCAGATGGATCAATAGATAAGTATAAGTCAAGACTTGTCATAAAAGGTTATAGACAAAAAAAAGACATTGATTACTTTGACACTTATTCACTAGTGACTCGTATCACGTCAATAAGAATACTTATAGCCATAACAGCTATATTTGGTCTTGAAATACATCAAATTGATGTGAAGACAACATTCTTAAATGGTGAATTAGATGAAGAGATTTACATGGAACAACCAGAAGGTTTTAATGTTCCTGGATAAGAACAGAAGGTGTCCAAACTTGTAAAATCCTTATACGGATTAAAACAAGCACATAAACAATGACATGAAAATTTCGACAAATAGATGTTATCAAGTGGGTTCAAAATCAATGAGTGTGATAAGTGTGTATACACTAAATCAACTCAAAAAAGATATGTCATTGTGTGTCTCTATGTAGACAATATGCTGATAATTGGTAGTAATCATGAGATGATTCAGTCTATCAAGAAAGTATTGACCAGCAAATTTGATATGAAAGATTTAGGAGTAGCTGATGTGATCTTATGAATTAAGATTTCTAGAACATCAGAGTAGTAAATATTATCTCAGACTCATTATATTTAGAAGATACTTGAAAAATATAATAAAGGAGATCTAAATATGGCTAGAACTCTCGTGGACCTAACTCTTCATCTATCAAAGAATAATGGCTCAAGTGTATCGCAATTAGAGTATTCGAGAATCGTCGGAAGTCTGATGTATCTCACAAATTGCACACGACCAGATATCACTCAAGCTGTAAACAAGCTTAGCAGATATACGAGTAATCCAGGACATAACCACTGGAAAGCCATGGTAAGAGTTTTGAGGTATCTGAAAGAAACTTCAAAATATAGTCTGCATTATACGAGATATCCTGCTGTTTTAGAGGGATACAACGATGCTAACTAGATATCTGATACAGTGAATTCCAAATCTACCAGTTGATTTATTTTCACATTTGGTAGTACAGTCATGTCTTGGAAATCATTGGGGCAAACGTTTATTGCCCGGTCTATTATGGAATCTAAATTCATAGCATTAGATAAAGCATCGGAAGAACCAGAATGACTTCGAAATTTCCTAGAGGATATTCCATATTGGCCAAAACCAGTGCCATCGATAAACATACATTGTGATATTCAATCGGCTATTGAGAGGGCCCAAAATACAATGTTATAATGGTAAGTCTCGACACATACGTCGCAGACATAATACTTTACGACAACTGCTCTCAAATGACATAATTTTGATAGATTATGTCAAATCGAAGGAAAACCTAGTGGATCCACTTACTAAAAGTTTACCTAGAGAGCAAGTTGAGAAGTTATTGAGGGAAATGAGCTTGAAGCCTATAAATTAAGAATTGTCACTATGGAAACTTAACATAGCTGACTGGAGATCTCAAGATCTAGGTTCACAAGGGACAACTGGAACTTTTTATAATTCAAAACAAGCACTGGAGAGTTTTATACTCTTTCCTATTCATGTAATGACGCAGAGTGCTGCCTGTCAAGGTTAGGATAAACTAAGGTTTTTAATGATAACTATATTTGGAGAAAAATCCTAATGTGGGTAAATGCATATTACATCTTTATAGAAGATCACCTATTTCAAGTAAGAAGTGAGGCCGCTTCCATGAAAAATTTAAAGGCTGAATTCTCTAAAGTACTTGATGAAACCGATATTCATGGCCGAACTGAACACAACTATAGAACATGAAATGGTCGAAGTGAAGCTGTGTGTTGGAAATTATCTTGGTTTATACCAACGGCGGAACAGTTCAAGATTATATGTCACTGGTTCGTCAAGTAAATCCGATTGTCATTCACTATGAAAGGTTCAAGGCGAAAGCTACTTATCTCGATGCAGTTTTATTTCACAGAAACTCTCTTAAGTGTCTGCATTAATATTAGAGAATTGTGGGGAATTGTTGTAAATTCTCTAATATATATATAGTATAAGTGGGACATACATGTCCCTTAAGTAGTGCCTTATGGGAAAGACACAAGGATGAAGAGACATGTCCTCTAAATTAGAAGGATGCATCTCTAGACCTTTAAAGGCATTGGGAAATAGTATAACTCTTATGGGGTTACACCCTAAGCCAAATAGTGCCCTCAAAAACACCATTCCATGTCTATATAAATGAGGGTCTTGTGTTCATTTTGATCATCCAGAAATTCCAACATTCATAAGTCATTCATTTGTCTAGAGAGTCATTTAAAGTCAAGAGAGTTTCCACCATTTTTCATTGTTCAAGTTCTTGTGAAAAGAATGTCTCTTTTACAAGAAACATCCAAGTAATCTTGGGAGAACGTTAGCTACAAGACATCCATAGAGCACCGAGACGGGGCAAGTAAGTTCTTAAGGATAGAGGCAACTCGACTTGGATTCAGTTTCAATCATCTTCATTCATCATTTTCCAGGTTTTTCTTGGTACTCATATTCTATGTTTATGTTTTATAATAAGAATTTTGATTGAGTAATGCATGTTAAACTTGTTTAATGACATATATTATTCCAACATACTTTTGGTGTAATATTGTATTGTATTATATTATATTAATATTATACTGCATTTGGTATTGTATAATATTGTATTAATTTTTTTTATGAATAATTAAAATTATGTATACAAATAATAAAAGTTCTACAAAAAAAACTATGTTATGTAAGGGGTAGTTTCCCCATGCTCTGTAATGGGATTATGCAAAAACAAACTAAATTAACCTGAAAAATCACTGTTCAGGTTTTTTGAGGGGAGAGTTTCCTCCTATTATAGCTGTAATTTATGCTTTCAGTAACGGAAATTATTATTTTATTTTCTAAAAAAAAAAAAAAACTAACAGCAGGTTAAATGCTTAAGAAATTGTCATTGTAATCCATAGAATTTTTAAAAAAATAATAGGAAAATGATAGCAGTTCCACATTAAAGCCGTGGGCCCCATTTGAAAAGTGCCAGTTGTCTTCATTCAATAATTAAAAAGTTCAAAGGGAGTGAGTACAAAGATGTGTTAGCTGGCTAAATTATATACATATAATTTTTTTAATATCTATATAATATTTAAAAAATATTTAAATTATTAATATCATGACACACTGACTTGATGAGATGCACATGCTCGTTTTCGCATTCCGATAATCATCTGAAGCCCAAATGTTATATTACGGCATTTAGAAGCAGCTGAATCAGCGTTCAGGTATCCTCTCTTTGATTTTAATATTAAGCATTTAAAAACAAGATGGTGGAGAAGAGAGGTAGCATTGCCTTCTTCGCAACCTATAGGCCACCAGTGCCGCTTGACATATTCTCATGTCAGGTTCCTCCGGCATCGAGGCACGATGAGCTTCACTTGACTGATGGATTGTCCTATAATTACAACTGCCAAATCATTCCACCAGAAGCTCTCAGGACTATTATCAAGCGTCCAAAATTGGCTTCCGAAGCCAAACAAGCCGATGTTGACTCAGGTCGTCTCTCTGGCCTCGTTTTCGTCTCCGAACGAGAAAACAACCTCGAGACGCTTCACATCGCTCTCCGCTTCAATGACAACCCACCCACTGTTAAAGTCTTCAATTTCGCTGATGTTTATGGTACCTTCAGTGGCGTTCGCATGGAAGACAGTGGTGTCATTGCCGGTGGTTATAAGGTCGGTAATCGTACTATCGATCATTCTCTCGTCTATGTCACCACCAAGGACCCTGTCAAAGATCGTCGTCAGCCCTGGACTGTCGTTTATAAAACCAATCTTAAGACTGGAAAAACTGACAGTCTCACCCCCTCAGGTACCTAGCTTCCTTGCGTTTATATATATATATATACACATATATATGTAGCATGTTAATTAATTTTATCTTCATTTTGAATCGATGAACAGGTGTATTTGATTTGAGCCCCTCCGTGTCACCATCTGGAAAGAAGGTAGCAGTGGCGTCATTCCAAGGAAAGGGTTGGAATGGTGAAATTGAAGACTTACAGACAGACATTTATGTGATGAATGTAGAGAAGCCCCCCTTAGGGCGCATGAGAGTTATTAAAAATGGTGGGTGGCCAACATGGGGAACCGACAATGTCTTATTTTTCCATCGCAAGGTTGGGGATAATTGGGGTGTGTTTCGTGCCGACATTAGCAACGGTGAAACATCCGAAATTCTCCGCGTGACACCGGACGGAATTGATGCGATAACCCCAGCAGCCATCAATGCCACCAAAGTGGCAGTGGCGACTATCCGTCAGAAATCAAAGTTCAGCGATGTTCGTGTAGAAGCACAGTATCGACATATTGAGATTTTTGATTCCACTGCATCACAACAAAGCATACTAATCACTCAAAAGACTAGACCAAAGGCTGATCATTTCAACCCCTTTGTGATAGATGGTGGTAAGCGGATCGGTTACCATCGTTGCAAAAGCGACATTCTAAAGGTACACACACTCACTGGCTTTAACTAATGCCCATTTGATTTAAATGAATTTCTTTAATTTTAGCTATAAACTTAAAACCAACCGTTGGTTGCGCAGAGTGGAGATGATATCGAAAGACATTTCCACAAGCTTGATTCTCCACATCAAGATGTAGGACTGTTTAGGGTGTCGGGTGTGTTTCCAACATTCTCCGCAGATGGCTCCAAGCTTGCTTTTGTTGACAATGAGTTCAAAGCCGTGTGGGTAGCCGATAGCAAAGGATTGCGCATAGTCTACGAGGTGTGTATGTATATTTACAACAAGATTATGAATTATATTATTAAGTAATAGTATTTATCATGAATATATAGCTGATGACGAATTGTGGTTTCTGTAGACGAAAGGCCCCGACAACATCTTCTCGCCTGTTTGGAACCAAAATCCAAAAAAGGATATATTGTACGTATGCATGGGACCTTCTTTCAACGCTGGAGAACCTTTGCAAATCTGCGCCATCCCGAATGTATCTAGTGGTGTACGTCAGCGTCGAAAGCTCACAAAAGTTTCCAATAACGCCTTCCCATCCACCAATCCAGACGGTAACTAGCATCCTAATGATGAGTTCAAATAGCTTTAATTTTGACTTAATGATTGTCCATCAGCAAATCAGTTAACGTCCTCTATTATATATATATTATGTTTTTATTTTGAATGATAAACGTCCTCTATTATATATTTTGGTTTCTGATAGTTTTTGTATGGGCGGCGGATTGAAATTTGTGACAGGGACGAAATTCGTTTTTCGCTCAACAAGAGATGGAGGGGATAAGAAACACAAGAATCTGTACATAATGGAGGATGCAGAAGTAGGGGAGTATGGGGATGGTCGAGTAACGAGGCTAACAAATGGGCCTTGGACTGACACGCATTGTCAATGGTCCCCAAGGGGAGATTGGATAGTATTCTCGTCAACCCGCGATAAGCCTAAAGATGCACCGGAAACTGACAATGGTCTTGATCCAGGATATTTTGCGGTATTTTTAGTGAAGGCGAATGATCCTTCAGTGGTGGTAAGAGTGATAAAAAGTGGAGATGATCTTGCAGGGCATGTGAATCATCCATTCTTTAGTCCTGATGGAAAGAGCATCGCTGTGACTGCAGATCTTGCGGCAGTGTCTGTTGATCCAATTTCCTTACCTCTCTTCTTGCACTCAGTGAGGCCTTATGGAGATGTTTTCACATTTGATATTGATCCAGATGACATACAGAAGAATAAAGATGTGAAGAAGTTCAATCGAATCACCCATAGTAGATATGAGAATTCCACTCCTACTTGGACCATGTTCTCAACTGAGGATCCAAATGCAACATGGAACTTGCTTTTAAAAGATTCCTACACCCCGGCATGCCCTTATGCATATCCTGATGGAGGTGAAAGTTGGCACATGACTGGCCACCTTTGCATCCCAAGAAGATGTTGTTGATTTGTATGCTTTCTTCTCATTTTGTATGCTTTCTTTTCATGTTCTCGTATCGTTTTGTATGCTTTCTTTTCATGTTCCAATAAATGTAGACTCACAGCTACAGTAAGCTTATGAATTGCTCTCGGATCTGTGCATTTATTTTTATTTATTTATTTATTTATATTTTTGTTGCTCTCGTAAAGCCTTATGAATTGCTTTACGAGATCCTTCCTGAGAATCTTGCCTGATGGATTCTTGGGTATCGAAGCTACAAATGCTACTCTCCGGATTCTCTTGTATGGGGCAACCTGCAAATTTTAACTGCTTGTTAATAACCAAAACATCAAAAAATTTATGTATTAAGTTGAAGTTAATCCGATGAAACACACCTGTCCTGCTACAAAATCCATGGCTTCACTCGGAGATAATCCATTTCCAGATTTCCGTACCAAATATCCCAACCTCCTTATCAGAGAACCTGAAATACAATAAATAAAGAGCATAACTCTGTTTGAAGGAATAAACTTCCAGTAACCTCCTTCCTTTATCTTTAACATTGATAATTAATAAGGTGCTTATTTTTCATACAAAAGACTTGAGGTATGACAGCAGTATCACTAGTTCCAGGATGAGCAAACTCCTGGAACTAGTGAGAGACAAACTATGGGAGCTTGTTATTAACCTAACTTCTATCAAAATATGAACTGAAATTTAAACTACATAGCATACAAATCAACATGGCAATATTATTCTTGCATACATTAAAAGGATGGCTCAGCGTCATGGAAGAGGATTCAATATGTTTCCGTGACTCAAACATGTGACCTCCAGGTCAAAATGAAATAACCTCACTATTACACTAAGGCTCATTATTAAAAATATGAAGATTAGTCTGAAAGAATGAATAGAATAGTCATGGTAAATCTTTAGGAACTCAATAGATGAAATTTGTTTTAGCCATGAGAATAATAGTGCATGATCTAATTCCATTGAATAGATTTCCTTACGAGATAGACATATACTTGTAAGGCATGCGTAGCCAATATTATAACTTGACCTTAATGAATTTGGTTTAAATTAATTAACATATACATATAATTAATTGGTTTAATCTGAATATATTTACCTGACCATCGAAAGAGGCTTGTAAATAATTTGCTGTTTGAACCTATTGTTTGCGTGCTTTGATTATGAAGAGAGTGTGAGAAGGTTTTACGACACCACTTGGGTACTCACACAAAGAAAATGAAGATTTAAGATGTGAGTGTTTAACCCAAGTAATTCCAAGCTCACTAAATGATGTGAATGTGTGTTTTGATTATAAAGAGAGTGTAGGATGAAAAAGGTTTAAGTTTCTTTCTATGTTTTTGCTTCTTAGAAAATATATGAAGGTATTAGAACTAAGCAAAAATGAAATGAGACTCAATTTACAGAGAAAGAGAAAATTGCCAAAAACTCCATGTCATGAGACTAGTATGCAGGTCTTAGTTAAGTATATTAGTTTTAGTTAAATATGTTAGTTTTAGTATTAATAAGAGGAATAATAAGTCATTGTGGGTACGATATCCGATTTTCTACTTAGTAAAGCATAAGTCTAATGATGAGTTCGTTTACTTTAGGAATAATAAGTCATTGTGGGTAGATGATTTAGGTTATACTCATATGCACTTAAAAATAAATTTTAGCAGTAAGAGCCTAGATAGTTGACAAAGTGACTAGTTGAGAAAATCGTTTGACGATGAATGACCGCTAGCTTAGATATCTGTCTTTGTTTGCAATTACTTATGATATATGGTATGGTTAGAAAAGAAAAAGAAGGGAAATAAAATCTTTTGAGAAAAAAATAATGAAAAGAGCAGAAAAGAAGAAATACATTAAAAAAATAAACTACCTATAACCAATAAGTGTGAAACTACCCATGAGGGAGTGTTAAGACCACCATGAGGAGAAATGTTACCTTAAAAGGTAGATGAGTTAAAAGATAAAGAAAAAGAAAAATAAAACTCGTACCATATTGAGCATAGTAGGCAAATACAGAGCGTTTTTGAGATATTTAGGTTGGTTAGACCAATTGAATCCTAATTTTTGAGATAAAATCACCAAGTTAACTTACTCAGGTGTCGAACAGTGACCAGACCTTTCCACAGACAAATTATGAGTCTAACTTAGATAAGTTATTCAAGAATTTGGAGAGTTGCGTTGAGTACTTTGAAGTTGAAATTACCTACAAGCGCACAACAAACAAATTCTCTATCCTCAAGATGATGGGTGAATTGGGTAATGATATAATATTACAGAAATAAAAATTCTTGCCGATTTAAGCTACTAAGCTAGTAGATTTAACAATTAAACTTATCAAGAAATTTCTCAATCACAATATATTACTAATATGCAAGTCACTAATAAATATGTAAATATAAAATAAACTTACGATAATATAAAAGAGTTTAGGAATAGAGAAAATGACACCAGTGATTTATAGTGGTTCGACCAACTCTTTGCCTACGTGCACTCCTCCAAGCCACACTTGAAGATTTCCACTAAGCTGAATCCACAGCTTACACCGAGTTTTTTGTGTCTCACTCGCAACCAAGAGTTTTGTCTCATAGGTTCACTCCAAACCATTACACAAGAGTTTTATCTCTAGGTTCACTCTTAAACCTTTACAATGAGTTTTGTTCGTAGGTTCATTCACAAACCTTTAAAATTCACCTTTTTGAGTATAATCACTTACAAAGGGATTTCATTAGGGGTGGCAATTTGGGTCAGGATTCATTTATTCGTTCGATTCGATTCGCTTTAAAGCGAATACATGTTTGAAAAAATGGATTCGTTTAATAAATGGGTCAATTCGATTCGATTCGTTTATTAAACGAATCGAATATTAATTTAAGCTCATTAATTCGTTTATTCGTTTATGATTCGTTTTATTATTTTTATTTACTAGTTCTTGTTAATTTTCAATTAAGATTTGAGAAATTATAGCTAATTACCATAGAAAAAGCAATATTTTCGATATTTGGTGAGATATTTTTAGTAAATATATTAATTACATATTTCATATGTATATATTTTATGAAGAATTAATGTAAATGAAGTGTGGTAAATTATTTTATTAAATAATATCATGACTAAATGAATAAACGAATATTCGTATTCGATTCGTTTATTAAACGAATCGAATACGAATCCTGATATTAGGATTCGTTTAATAAACGAATCGAATACGAATCCATCACATTTTGATTCGATTCGTTTAGGATTCGATACAAATTCGATTCGTTGATTCGTTTTGCCACCCCTAGATTTCATAACCTCAAGTGTTTGAATATAAAGGTTTTATAATTCACCTGGGCACTCACAAGAGATAAGAAGATTCAAGATGTGAGTTATTAACCCAAATATTCTAATCTTATTACTAATGATATGAAGGTGTAGTGTGTGAGCTTCGGTATGATAGTGTATGATGATGAAGGTTTTGTAAACTCTCTGTTTTTACCTTAGAAGAAATTATATGAAGGTTCAAGAAAGTGGGCAAAAAGGGATTTGGGGCTCAATTTATAAAGAAGGTGAAAGTCATCCCATGTTCTCTGTTTGAGACCGGTATGTCGGTCTACCAAAACATAATAGTTATATTACCATTGAAGTTTTAAAATGCAATACCGAATTACTGACCAGTATGTAGAGCAATATGTCGGTGTTCTCACCGCTATAGGGACCGGTATGGACCGTTCCGGTTCCAATGGTTGTGCAAACTCCAATTGACCGATATGAGAGACCGGTATGGAGTAGCCCGGTTCCAGAGAGCTTGCAAATCTGCCCAAGGCAGAGCAGGGTCATCGGTATGCCGCTGTAGAGGACCGGTATACAGGTATATGTGCCAAAATACATGATTCAAAAGTTGAAAGCATATTTCATATGACCCTTAATACATCTAAATGAATGTGCATATTTCCTATGAGCTTACAGACTTAAATTAACAAATCACTTTACAAAGAGAGCCCTAAGCTAAGAGTATCAAAGATTTTATTCAATAGGTGCCAGTCTTCACATTCATTCCTCTTCATCACCAATGTGCTTCGACATCTTTTTTGTAATGTCTGCTAGTGCGTGTCGAAGTTTTCTAGTGTTGCATCATCAAAATCCATCTTGAGAATATGTCGCTAACAATCTCCCATTTTTTAATGATGGAATCCCTTAAAACTTGTGAGCTTTTTAGAGTTTAAATTTGTTGACGATTTTGCTCCCCCTCAATATTAGTTCTCCCTCAATGCGTGATTGTCGTCAATACAACTCTATAAAACTAAGAAAAGCACATTAGTATAAATTTTCTCTCCATTCTCTATGAGATTACCAATCAATATGTGCACAAAACATATAAAAGATCATAAACATGTACACTTAGCATTTTCCATTCAATTCTCCCATTTTGCCACACAATATAAAATTCATGCATCGATCATTAAAATCATTCAAATTAAGCCAATATCCATGTATTTCAATAGAGATCAATGGAAAGTTATATTCAATGATAAAAATTCAACAGGATCCCATATATATCATATAAACAAATAAGTTCTATGTGATACCAATTGATACCAAATGAGAATAATGATATGATTAGGAATAGGATTGTACCAAATTAAATTCAAATTACCTAATCACTAATATGCTTCATAATCAAGTCCAACTCATATTACAAGCCCACAACAAACAAACTCTCAATACCCAAGAGGGGATGGGGTGAATTGAGTAGTGACATAATATTACGGAAATAAAAATTATTGCTGATTTTACGCTACTAAGCTAGTAGCTTTACCAATTAAGCTTATCAAATATTTTCTCAATCATAATATATTACTAATATATAAATATAAAAAAAAATTGTAATAATATAAGGAGTTTAGGGATATAGAAATTGACACCAGTGATTATAATGGTTCGACCAACTATTTGCCTACGTCCACTCCTCAAGCCATGCTTGAAGATTTCCACTAAGTCGAATCCATAATTTGCACCAAATTTTCCATGGCTCACTCGCAACTAAGAGTTTTATCCCTAGGTTCACTCCTAAACCTTTACAATGAGTTTTGTTCCTAAGCTTACTCACAAACCTGTAAAATTCACCATTTTGAGTTTTATGCCACTTACAAAGGGATTTTACAACCTCAAGTGTTTGAATATGAATGTTTGTCAATTCACTTGGGCACTTACAAAGGGATTTTACAACCTCAAGTGTTTGAATATGAATGTTTGTCAATTCACTTGGGCACTCACAAGAGATAAAACGATTAAGGATGTAAGTTGCTAACCCAAGTATTATAAGCTCACTACTAATGATATGAAGGTGTAGTATATGAGCTTGAGTATGAGAGTGTGTGATGATGAAAGTTTTGTAACCTCTCTGTTTTACCTTAGAAGAAATTATATGAAGTTTCAAGAAAGTGGGCAAAAATGGATTTGGGGCTCAATTTATAGAGAAGATGAAAGTCAGCTCATGTTCTCTGTCTGAGATCGGTATGCCGGTCATAAAAGTCGGTATGCTGGTCTGCCAAAGCATAACGACTATATTACCATTAAAGTTTTAAAGTGCAATATCGAATTATTGACTGGTATGGAGGCCGAGATGCCGATGTACTCACCAGTATGGGAAACAGTATGGACCATCCTAGTTCTAGTGGCTGTACAAACTCTAGTTGATCAGTATGGTAGACCGATATGGAGTAGCCTAGTTCCAGAGATCATGCAAATATGCCCAAGGCAGAGAAGAGTCAGCGGTGTTGGGATATATGCCTTAGAGCTTCATGTAATATAAAGAGAATTAATTTTATGAAATAAAAAGATGCATTATTCATTTATCAAAATGTTTGTTAAATATCACATATTGTAAATATCTTGTTTACCTTTGATTACTCATGTGCCTTCAAACTTAGTGTATGAGTGTCATATACAAGAGGATTTAAGTCTGAAGTTAGTAATCTGAAATAGTCCATAGAGAGCAAATAAAACGGGTACTTTATTTGTGGTTTATCTATAGCTGCGGTCCATTCTATAATTGTATGGTGACGTTGATCCGAGATCATCTATGTGGTGACACGAGAATGAAGACACCTTATTTGAGGTGATCATATAGGTTTGGACTCAGATAGAAATGAGTTTCTTATAATATCCATTAAATAAAGAAATTCATTTCAATCTACTAGATGGTCATAAATGGATTGATCTGAATCCTGAGTGTACTGCAAACTCCTGTATGGCAGGCTATGTCATTTGATTTACAAAGGTGAGGTTGGTCTAGCAATCCCGACCAATAGCTACGTACTTTGGGGACATATTTTGGTGTGTAATGTAGGAAATAGCTTTCCTTATGTGCAACAAAAATACTATTGGCTCCGGGATCGACCTTGAAAAATTTATTGCCTTCTCCCTTTATTGAAACTGAATTCCACCAACTCTTGGTGAATGGATTTTCTCATCGATGTGGATGTGTTTCCTTTGATATCCGATGCTTGGATCAACCAACTGATCTTCCGAGCTATGACTCGAAACCAACAAACCGAAGTGTGGACTTCACTCACAAAGATAAATCTCTAAACTATTTAGAGAAGTATATTGTCACAATATCTTTTGGCTTTTAGAAAGATTGAATGAAGTAGATGAAGATTTAACTCACTTTCATTTTCTTTCTATTCTCAACACTTGAGAAAAATTTATTCTCTCAACACTTAAGAAAAAATTCTGGATTTTTTTTCTCTCTCACTCTCTCACAAACTTGTGTGAATGGTATGTCTATTGCCTTCCTCAACATTTGAATGGAAATGGTAGAAATTATATTCTTTTCCAAAAGCCAATTAACATTATCACAAATCCTCACATGCCATTCTATTGTAATGGCAAAATCAATTAATGGAATCCCAAGCAAAGACATTTGAAGTGGACAAAATTAGGCAATTAGGTAATAAATAATCTTAGACAAAATGCTTGGACATTATGACAAACCATAATAATATGTCTAGATAATGCTTAAACCATTATCAAAATAATGACATACTTATTATGTAATAATTATCTCATAATATTACTTGATTATCTCATAATATAGCATTATCATAACTGATGTAATAATTATTTCATAATCATAATTTGATTATCTCATAATCAAAGAATTCTAGAAAATATTATATTAAACTAATTTAATATTGTTTTCATTTGTGACAAATTATATTATTAATCACATTAATAATATATTAATATATATGCAAGTGTATAATTAGACAATCCAATTATATTAGGTTTGCTACAGTCAATCGAACTAGCACGAGACCAAATAGACCTACAATTTCGAGTTCCAATAATCTCGAAATATTAATTAAACTCTTTAATTAAATATTCCGAATTATTAACTTCGCATTATTCCACTAAAAACTCAAAGTTGAACTCTCGTTGTCGTAGATGAAAAATATAAGCTGAACAACTTCGGTGTCCATCGATATAGTCATTTTATACGGATTGGCCCTTCACGAATATCTCATAATTAGAGCCAGGTTATAAGTCCATTATACCCCTTTAATTATTTTATACTTTAAGTACCATTGATTCTCTAATGAAAAATTAATTCATAACTTTTATGAATATTTATCTTTCTATTCGCAATAGAAAGACTTGAGTGCTCTAATTGTTCAAGTACCGAATTAACCCTTAAGAGAGATACTCTTCTACTTTTCGTAAAAATGAGTGAAATCCATGTCTATGTAAAACGTTCCCAACGACACACCAAACCATATCCCCAAAATACATAGTTATTGGCCGGGACTATTACACCAACCTAACCTTAGTAAATCAAAGGATATAGCCTGCCATGCAGGAGTTCGTAGTACACTCAGAATTAAGATCAATCCATATATGACCATCTAGTAGATAAAATGAATTTCTTCAGTTAACGAAAATTATAAGATATTCATTTCTATCTTGGTCTAGTCCTATATAATCACATCATACAAAGTGCTTTCATTCTCATGTCACTACATGAACGATATCGGATCAAGGTTGTTACACAAGTATATAATGTACCACAACTATAGATAAACCACGAATAAAGTACCTACTTTGCTTGCTCTCTATGGAATGTTTTAGATTACTAACTTCAGACTTAAATCCTCTTGTGTATCACTCATACACTAATTCTGAAAGCATTAGAGTAATCAAGGGTAAACAAGACAATTTATGATATACGCGTTTAAATCAAATAAATTTGATAAATGAATAATGCATCTATTATTTTAATGAACAATTCTGTTTCTAATACATGAAGCTCTAGGGCATATATCCCAACATGTAGCTGGCGACGTTTTACTTAGATATGGAGTTCACTCATTCTTGAGAGAAGTAGATGAGTATCTTCCTTAAGGGTTGATTCGGTGCTTGAACGATTAGAGCGCTCAAGTCATTCTAATATGAATAGAAAGATTAACATTCATAATGATTATGAATAAATCGTTTATTAGAGAATCAATGGTACTTAAGGTAAAAATAATTAGAGGGGTAAAACAGACATTATGACCCTATTCTAATTATGAGATACTCGTGAAGGGCCAATCTGTATGTAATGACTATCTCGATGGACAGCGACGTAGTTCGGCTTATATTATTTATCTACAGCAAAGAGAGTGCAACTTTGGGTTTTTAATGTAATAACCTGAAGTTAAAAATTTAGAATATTTAATTAAGAGTTTATTTAATATTTCGGGATTATTGGAGCTCGGAACCGTAAGTCCATTTGATCCCCGTGCTAACTCTATATCATATTAAATATAATTGGATAGTCCAATTAAATACTCACATATGTATATATATAAATATTGTTAAGATGATTAATAATATTATTTTGTCACACTTGAAATTATATGTTAATTTTAATATATGATTTTTATAATAAATAATTATATGATAATTATTTATTATAATTTATTGAATTATATTGTATAATTTAATAAATGTGTAAATGATGTATTTCAAAAAATAGGTTTTTGGAAACCTTTTGGTTGAAATGAAAGTTATTTTTTAAAAAGGTAATAACATATTTGATTTTGTAACACCCTTTTGTCATGATGATGACATTAAATAAAAAATTATTGTTGTAAAATTTTAGATTCCAATCTTAGGGCTGGCCGAATTTCTTATAGTAGGAGAGGAAAAAATTTTTGTTCAATTTTGGAAATCAAAACACTAAGTATAAAAAGAAAATAAGAATTTCTTTTTCGAACAATAAGCCATTCTAAACCCTAGCCAACTTTTGATGTTCTAAGTTTTCGCTCAAGAGTTGAAGAAAAACAAGAACAAGAAAAACTAAATTTATTGTGTGATAATTGTGTAATCTCTAAAGTGTTTAGAGATTAGTTTGTGAGTTTATCCCACACTATTCTTTGTTAGTTGCGAGACATAGCACAAAAGACTATTCGGTGTCGAACTAAAAATCAACTTCATCTTCTTTTCATCAACCTCATGGTAGTGAGCAGATTTTGGTCACTAACGCCACTTATTTTAGGGTTTCGAGGCTCGATTTGATTTGGTTTTAATCCAGAAAAATTAGCGAACATTAAGGGGTGTTTCAAGAATGTTGTGGGACTGTTTTTGGTGAAAAATCAGACTTGAAATACCGTTGTGATTCAGGCAAAAGAGGGGCTGATTTGGGAAGTGAGCCGCTGTTCAGGGGCTGTGTCGGGGCTGAAATTTTGTTAAAAACAGAAGTAAAATTTCAGTAAATGAGCTAGTTACATTTGGCCAAACAAGGGAAGTGTAAGAAATTTTTTTCAAGACCAATCATGGGTGCCTAATTTGTTTCCGCTGTGCTAGGAAAGTTGTTCCTACAATTGGCATCAAGAGTGAGGTTTATAAGTGTTTTTAACCATTCTCTTTTTCATTTAAAGTTAATGTTTTTATTTGTTTATATGAGATATAAATAATTATATGCATGTTTAGATGAGTAGGCATATATTAATGTTTATGAGATGAATGTTTATTGTTAATTCATGTGATGAATATTTTTTTACATTGATCGTAAATTTTTTTAGCTCTTATTTTTGTGTTGGTTTTGGTTTTGCGAATGTAAGATCATAAGGCCAATTTTACAAATGTTGTGTTCTTATTTTCCTATGTAAAATTGTATTTTATGTAATTTGGAGTGCCAAAGTCGTAAAAGGAGTCTACACTATCATGGAGCAAGATTTGAAAACCAAGGGATGCCTTGGGAATTTTATGTACTAATTAGATTAGTATAGGAAAAATAAGAGCCTGGTAAAAGAATTTTGTCTCATTTAGTGCTTGTGCCACCTTTTTAAGCTTTATTGCTCTAGTGGTTTCTGAAAAGAAAGAAAGAAAGTCAGGAGGTCTCGTATGGTGCTTGACTTGGAATGGTAGTTCCATTCTGTCAAGCTTTTGGGTGATGTCTTTGATATGTACTCCCCAAAACAGTGATGTTTCTCCTGAATGCTCGAGATCTTCAATATGGTCAGACATTTGCTCATTCATTTGCTCTGCTTCTTTCTCCATATTTTCTTCACAGATGTATTTTAGAATTTCTGCATTCAGCTCTTCATCCGTCATCTGTGAAATGCATGCTCCACAAGTGTCAACTTGAGGATGTAAAAAGATGTCTGATTTTAGGTCTTCATCCTCTGTAGTTGATATGACTGGCTCAAGTAGCTATTCTTCAAACATTTGTGCAATGCAAGCTCCAAGATCTTCATTTTTAGGATACAGAGTTTCATCCTCATTTGTTGGTGCAGTTGGTACAAACAGCTCTGCTTCTTCATCCTCGTCAGAGTCCGAATAATAAAAATCAAACTGACACTTTGCTAATTTGGGCTCCTGAACTGATACCTTTGATTCTTGATACTACTCAGCCTCTTCCTCTGTTAAGGTGTCATTGTGAAACTCTGGGTATTCGAAGGCTTCCTCAGTATTATTTGAATTTGCTCCGTGAGATATTTAATTCAGGTTGTCTGTTAATTGTCTAATTTGATCTGTCATCCTCTATATGGATGCTGCTTGACTATGAAATTGTGCATCAAATTTAGTTTCCTGTTCCTCGAGCCAATCTTTGAACATGTCAATCAACTGGTCTTCCTCTAATGGTTCTGGTTCTTGATGAAGATCGTAGATGGATGATGGATAAGATGAAAAATGCGGTTCAGTGAAATATGCTGGTTCTTCGTACCTTGAATGATTCCGATAATTCCGCCACCCTGAAAGGTATATACATTGATCGCTCAGGTGGTTACCATCACATATTTCACATCTCCCCATTGCGTTATGTTGAGCAAATATAGTATTGATTGGTTCTGACATCCAGTGATAAATAGGCTGAACAACAAGCCTCAGAAAATTGGACTGCTCCTCCCTGATCTGGGGTGTATCTTCTTCTAGTAAAGCTCGTAATCTTTCAATCTCCCAATGAAGATCCATGTCAACCACCTGAAAAATAAAAGAAGGAAATAAAAATTACAGACAAAAATAAAGAAAATTAGATACAAGTAAATTAGATAGCTTCAAAATTAATAACTCAAGAAAAATAAATCCCCAGCAACGGTGCCAAAAACTTGACCGACGTAATCACACGCGTATAATGCTAGCCCACGTATCGTTCAAGTAGTATAAAAAGTATTGATCCCATGAGGACTTAATTCCTACTATTGTTATTAATTATTGATACTATTTATTTATATGTATCTAATTAAAAGGAGAAGAGAATGATTGCTTGATTGGTTGGTTGAATGTGGATTTGGTAAATAAATAAATAAAAATATAAAATAAAATACTAAGGAAAATAACAAAAGACACAAAATAAATAGGGTTGTGAATCCACACAATATTATTTTAAAGATGAATTGATTCTCTTATATATGTGTAATAAATTAATTTGCTAACTTGGAACACGAAGTTATGCAAAAGCCTATGTCGATGGTCAGACGCAAATACCCAAATAACCCAATTAATCATATGTCTATGTTAACTAAGTTACCTGAATTCATTAAGTTCAAGTTCCAATTATGGCTACCCACGCCCGACAGGTATATGTCTATCCTGTAAGGAAATCTATTAAAGGGTTATCTATCCTCAAGGAAGATCGTGAGCTATTGAATCTAAGGCTGAAACCTAAAATTCCTTTGTCAAGTTTATTTTAAGATTACCATATCAATCTTATTGGTGATCAGACAATAAGAAGCAATAGACTTAAGATTCAATAAACAAACAAAGAATTACCCATAATATAATCAAATCAATTATTAAGCATGTTAATATTGTGTTTCATCACTTCCCTAGAATAAAAAATAAAATGCTGGGGGTTAGGGGATCCACCTTTACTATTTCTAATTTAGAAATCTCCCTTATTATAATATAGAAATTATCAGTGATATTACCAATCGACCATATATGTGGTATCCTGATTAAGTCAGATTTTCAATTAAGTCCAACCGACCATAAATGCGGTGTTATCATTTGTCCATAAACCAGCCATATAAGCGGTAATTATCTGTCACCTAAAGACCGACCATATAGGCGGTGTCACATATGTCAAATAAATAAAACCAGCCATTAAGACGGTATAACCTTTAGTCTATATTATTAAATTATAATTTCCATATTATAATTAAGGGAGATTAATCTAAACTAAAATAATAAAAGTTTCACAATTCCCCAGCAGAAATTTAACTACTAAACCTAAAAGAAAAGAAAAGAAAATAAACTATTACTATTACTGAAAATAAAAATACATAATTAAAATACTGAAAATAAATACAAACAAGATGCAATCCTTAAATTCCTTACAAAAACCTAAGGAAATCATGAGAATTACAAATGAAATGGCTTGGTATTTATAGGCAAATCTAAAGGCTTCCACCAATTACTCCACCAATTGCTCCACCAAACATGGCACCAAACATGGCATCAAACATGACATCAAACATGGCACCAAATCCTCCACCAAACATGCAAGCATGTTTGGTGGAAGTTCGACAATTTTTATTTTTATTATTTTATTATTAGTTTTTTATTTTGAAAATGACTTAAATAATTACACAAAACACACTTTCGAATGTTTTATCCATTTCGGTCATGGAAACGTCAGAATTAGAAATTATTATGAACTTCAAAGTTTTAGATCTTTGAGTCTTATATAATCTGGAACTTGAATCACCTTAATCCGATATCGGAGTAGAAATTTATGGCCACAATACGAAAATTGCGCAAAGTTAAAATTTCCGAAATTGTACTTCGTTAGAACGCCATTTCAAGTTTCCAACCTCCAAAATCAAAATGTCAAGTCCAGTTTTTGCCCTTATTTGTTCCATATTTCGTCCTGATTGATTTCATTAAGTCCCGATTTTATTTTATCTGCAAAATAAACTAAAACACATCAAAACGTTCATAAAACCCGAGAAACTAAACAAAAAATATTAGGTAAAAGGGGTGGTAAATATTGATATATTTTCCGCTCATCACCTAATACTTCAAATGCACCTAAAATCCAATTTTAGCTTCATAACCACCATCAAGACATGTTATACAACTAACATATATGTATTCTAAAAATATATGTGTATTTGTTTGAATTTAAACACAAACCAATTTATAATCCCATTATGAAATGTCTCATGAACAATTATAGTTCACCCAAAAGTATATTTTCCGCTTATCACACCCCCAAACCTAACATTTTGCTAGTCCTCGAGCAAAACAACAAAATAAAATACAATAAACAATTAAAATTAAACTAAGCCACTTTCGTAGGGATCACAGTTGCATTTATCTTATGCAACAAGCCTTTAAACCCCTAGGTGTCCCTAGTGGATGAGTTGTAGTCTCGTGAGGGCTTATAGCAACGATACCCATAAACGTTTGATAAAAGTAAAAAGATAGTAAAACTAATGCACACAAAAGCAAAAAGACAAGAGAAAAGAAAATAAATAAGTTAGTGACTAAACATGTGAAACTTTTTATCCAAGTTAAGAGTTGTTTTCTTTCTTTCTAAATCAATACCCCACACATCGAATATCTCAACTTCTAGAATATTTTGTGTTAGTGTCCTAGACATGCCACAGGATCTCTAAGCGTGATTATTGTGTGAATATTACAAGATAAGTTTCGGAAATTACTTACATTGCTCGGTAGAGAAGTTCGAAATTTCTCCTCGGATGTAGAATCGCCAAGCTTTCTTTGTTATTCCAAACTCATGGGTGAGTTTCCCTATCACCTTCATTTACTCCTCAAGTGCTAGCTTGCAAGAAATTTTGCAACAAAATTTCTATGGGAGGGAGATGAGCTCACGACAATGGAGGGTTTAGAAGAGAGAGAGAGTGTTTTTTTTTTGTTTTTCATATTTTGTTTCCAAAACAAAAATAATACACAAGTTGACTTGTAAAATGTGTATATGCTTTTCAAAAAGCTAAAACAAAATTGTGTTGAAAAGAAATACATTAAATGCATTCACCCACATCCATCAACTAATGACTAGTGATGTAAGTTAGTGGGTCCCAGACTTAAATTCAAAATTCAAGTTGGGTTACTCAACACACTTCGGGCTTGGGTTAGTTTAATCCGTTTAAACGAATTTTCCGTTGCGACGTAATTAAATCTAATTTAATTAAATAATAATGCCTAGCAAAATTATTACGAAAGTCGCTTACGAATTAATTCCAAATTAATTTGTTCGCTTGAATTAAAATCCAATTTTAATTCCTTATTGAAATCCAATCTCAATTAATATATCCGATATATTATTTTAGCCCAATTAAATAAATTAAATAGTAAAATCCAATTTAACTATTAAATTTACTTTGCCGATTAATTCCAAATTAATCGCGTTTTCTCTTCTTCATGAATTAATCCCAGATTAATTCATGACACAATTAATCCCATATTAATTATTTCTCTGATAATTAATCCCAAATTAATTCTTGCCGTAATTAATCCCTGATTAATTTTCTCTCTCGTAATTAATCCCAGATTAATTCTGTTCGAGTCAAATGTCATCGGTGAATCTTTGGGAAGCGACCCAAGAGATTCCTGGATATGTTGGCAGTAAATACGATTGTCGAACTATCCGACACGTGCATACCTGGTACCACATTCTTACCGATTTACAAGACATGGTTGGCTTCTAGCAAAGCACCGTTCCTACCCAATTCTCCAGAAATATATTGAATATTGAATATATATATATATATATATATATATATATAATATATATATATATATATATATATATATAATCTGTATAAGGCGTAATATACAATGTATTGCGTATTACGATCCAGTATCTGATGTCACATGCTAGGCCTGGGGCTGGAATTGTGTCTGCCCCATACGAAGCATATATCGGATCACTAGTAACTAGTCTCTATAATCGGATAATCATGACCTAGTCATACTATCCTGATAGCTGCAGCATTTAAGAGTACTAGTTCTATATCCCTGTGTGATCATAATCTCTATATGACTGAAGTGATACTTCCATCATGACATCACACCCAATACACTACGATTCTCAGTATACCCATAAGAGGCGTACACAGAACCTGTTAAAGCTCCGGACGACCAAAACCAAAGTATACTGATTGTCGCAAGTATTAGCGATGCAAGTCTCAGGTTAAGACCACATACACCTGTCATACTACCAATGAGACTCTGAGGGGTCTATCCAGAGCGAAGCTGTTCCCGGTCCAACGGCTAACAAAACCTTCTATCACACTTGCATAAGTATCCAATACTTAAATATATGAGAACTATGCCTTTAAGATTTCATAACGCGCACAAGTGTAATACTAGCCTATTCCGCATTATCAATGTCCAGTCTCGATAATACTACGACTAGGGATATTTAATGATTAAACCTTTCGTGGATTAATACTGTCTCATATCTTATTAATCCAGTACTAATTATATAGACTTTTATCATTTATATATCCAAATAATCCAATTACAAAATGATAAAAGAGCAAATTCCTTTGTCACATAGTTAATTTGTACAAAAACACCATGTATTTTACAAATAGTGATGTTATGGGTCATAATTATCCAACAATCTCCCATTTTTCCTATAGCTAATCACTCAAGTGTCCAACACCTGAACTATATACGGGTCGCTCATTCTTATGCTGAGATATCGCTTTCGCCAGCGGATATGCAAGGTTATCATCTGATGCGATTTTTCGATCTGCACATCACCACGTTGTGTGATCTCTCGAATCGGATGAAACCATTGAAGTACATACTTGGATCATTGATGAGACCGCAATTCCTTAGCATGTGCTATAGCCCAGCTCAGCTGCTAACAGAACTACTCCTAATCCAATTAAGAATTTTATAGATTCAAAATGCTTCTTTTGCTGCCTCAGCCGCAGCAATGTATTCCGCTTTTGTTGTTGAATCGGCAACAATATCTTGCTTGGAAGATCTCCAGCTCACTGTTCCATTGTTCAAACAAAATATGTACCCTTATTGCGACTTATAGTCATCTTTATCGGTTTGGAAACTTGCATCGGTGATCCCAGTCACCTCAAGTTCTCAATCCCCATAAATTAATAAAGCATCATTTGTTCCTCTAAGATACTTAAGGATGTTCTTAACATCAATCTAGTGACCATCACATGGATTGGCCTGATTGTGACTCCACATGCTTAAAGCATATGAGACATCAGGTCGCGTACATGTCTTTCAATGTACGAGTTCTCAGAGAGTGCCAACAACTTTTAGATCTATCCCATTATATCTTTATTCCTAGAATAAAGGTTGCATCTCCCAATTTTTCATGTAGAATTTTAATGAAAGCCAAGCTTTCACCGATTTAAATATGGGAATGTCATTGGTAAGAAGCAATACATCATCAACGTATATGACAATCATTGTCAGTGCGCTCCCACTAACCTTCTTATATACACAAGAATCATCATTGTTTTGAATGAAACCATATACCATTATGATCTCATCAAAACGTTGGTTCAAAGAACGCAATATTTGCTTCAATCCATAAATGGATCAATTTAACTTGCAAACCTTGTTTGCATGTTTTGGCATGATAAAACCATCAGGGTGTTGTATATGAACATCCTCCAAAAGGTTTCCATTAAGGAAAGCGATTTTGATGTCTATCTGCCATATTTCATAATCGAAATATGCAGTAATAGTAATTATTATCCGAATGGATTTAATCATGGCAACAGGTAAAAGGTTTCGTCGTAATCAACACCATGTTGATGACGATACCCTTTCACTACAAGCCTAGCTTTGTACGTTTATTTGTTGCCATCCATGTCTGTCTTAACCATGAAGACTCATTTGCTACCAATAGGTACAATGCCTTCTGATATATCAACCAATGTCCAAACGTGGTTGTATACGTGGAATCCATTTCGGACTTCATGGCACCTTGCCATAAAGCGGAGTCGATACCTTTTATCGCTACCTCATACGTAGCCGGCTCATTATCCTTAATAAGACTAATGTCTACGGGAGGTGAATCAGAAACCCATACCTCTTAGGTTGTTTTCTGACTCTCTCCGACCTACGCGGTTCTTGTGTATTAGAAGATTGTGGAACAGTCTCATCCCTGATGAACTATTCATGTTCCGTGAGGGGATCAGTGCCAGGAATAGTATCACTCTGATTTTCATCGAATTTTACTTTCCTCCCACTTACCGCTGCATTTAGGAATTCATCTAAGGAAAATCGCATGGAGAGCAACAAATACCTTGTTCTCTTGTGGGTTGTATAAGTAATATACTTTGGTTTCCCTATGAGAACCTACATATAGGCACTTATCTGATTTGGGTTCTAGTTTGGCACCATCCAAACGTTTAATATATGCCCAACATACCCAAATCTTCAGGAATGAGAAATCTGGTTTCTTTCCTATCCATATTTCATATGGAGTCTGTCCAACAGAATTTGTCGGAACCTTATTCAAAATAAGTATTGCACTATTCAATGCGTATCCTCTGAAGGAAATTAGTAGCTTAGTGCGACTCATTATTAACCTTACAATGTCCAAAAAATTTTGGTTTCTCCGTTCGGACACACCACTCAATTGAGGTGTTCCGGGAGGAGTCCATTGTAAAAGAATACTATACTCTTTCAAGTAATCGAGAAACTCATTGCTCAAGTATTTTCCACCACGGTCCAACCGTGATGTTTTAATACTTTTGCTGGTCTATTTTTCTACTTCGTGTCGAAACTCTTTGAATTTCTCAAAAGTTTCCAACTTGTGTGTCATAAGATACACATAACCATAACGCGATGCAACATTCGTATAGGTTACGAAGTATTTATATCCACCTCTAGTCTGGCTAGACATGGGCCCACTTACGTCACTATGAACGAGGGCTAACAGCTCGGTGGCACGTACGCTTTTACCACTAAAAGGCGTTTTAGGCATTTTGCCTAATAAACAAGATTCACATACGTCATTTGAATTGGAATTAAATCCATCCAAGTATCCATTCTTCCAAAGAGTGGATATATGAGTCTTGTTAATGCGTCCCACACGACAATGCCATAGATAAGTTTCATCTGTGTTACTTAGTTTGAGCCTTTTGTTTGTCATGTTATATGTTTGAGATTCATTTATATTCAAAATATAAAGACCATCATTAACATCTGCTGTACATATCAAAATGTTATCTTTATATACTAAACACCTAGTGTTCCAGAATATAAAGGTACACCCGCAACGGGTTAAAAAAATGCAGAGATGATGTTCCTTAGTCAAACTAGGTACAAAATAACAGTCACCTAATGTAATTACATGCCCCAAGGGCAGATACAAAACATAGGTCCTAACGGCCAAAATAGTGACTCTCGTCCCATTTCCAACTCATAGGTCGATCTCATCTGAAACCAGTATCTTGCTAATCAGCAGATCCCGCACATCAGTACATATGTATGTACCACATCCAGTATCAAAAAATCCAATTTTTAAAACCAGTAGTGGACACGTTTATTACAATAACAAATATATCTGAAGTCAGAGCCTTTCCCACCTTCACTTACTTCATGTCTGCCTTGTCCATAAGACAGTCACGCTTCCAGTGACCCCGTTTGCCACAGTTTAGGCAGACATCTTGGGATATGTTCTTTGTCTTCCCAGAAGACTGTGACGATTTTGCCTTTGCCCTTTTTCTTCACACCTCCAGAAGCCTTCGTCCAAGCCTTGGCTTTCTGGGATGTCGAAGTAAGATGCGCCTTGCGCTTATTGCAATTTTGGAAGCTCTGGCTCTACCTCCTTGAGCATAGCCATTAACTCTCCAAGAATTTTCTCTTGGTTCATGATGAACCTGCCTTAGCATTCGGTCAGAGACTGTAAGATCAAATCTATGGAAGTCTCGGCCTCGTAGGTAATGCCCAGCTAACCTAGCTGTTCAATGTCAGCAATCATTTGCGACACCTAGTGCTCGACAGATGTACCCTCTGACATACGTGAGCGAAAAAGCTTCATTTGCAATTCGTACTTCTAAGATCTAAAGTTAGATCTATGAAGATCCTTTGATTTCAACATCATGGTATAATGATCTAATCCTTAGTTCTAACGATGAAATTAAGGAGTCATTGTGGCAAGCATAACAGATTGAGCACTAAAGTTATTGAAAATTCGAGGTTATCCAAAGTTCTGACCCTATGCGGAAACAATCACAATTAATTGAGACAAGTCTTAATTAATGTGTCTATGGGAAATCAACTACCAACCACAATATCCAACAACAAACAATTCCACAATATTAATTAAATACGAAATATAAATTGCGGAAAGGTAAATCAATCACACAAAATCAACACAATAATTTTGGTGACGAAGTGGAAAACTCTTCCGAGTAAAAAACCACTCCGGGTATATCGGCTACCAGCCCAATCCACTATATAGAGATAAACTTACAGCGATGGTCAAGACCCATGGTGACAACTTCACCGACTCAAGTACCTCAATACTGTAAGAACTCAAGGCAACACCTTAAGTCCGCAACCTACGGTTTTCTTCAGAACCTCTGAAGTCTCTGAGTAGATTGTATCACTTCGAACGCCGGAACTCCGACTACCAAACTTCCTCCTAAAGAACTCTTAAGGATTAGGGAATTTGGGTTATGTTGTGTTGAAGGTTATCAAAGAAGGATTCACACCATTAATGGAGAAGACAATAGGATGAAGAAGTCTTCAATGGTGGAATCAAATAGAGTTGAAAGCTTTGGGAGATTTGGCTCAAGGGAAAAGTGTTTCAGCTCTCTCAACTTGTGGGGAATGGCGGCTAAGTGTTATATTTATAGGTAGGGTGAAAAGCTAGGGTTTTGCAAGCCAAAAACGCGTTCAGATCGCAGTCGCGTTCGAACGGTTACTCAAACGCAACACAAACGCGCCTTTCTGTGAAGACTCGTTCGAACGCAACTCGAACGCACAACGAACGGATGCTCTCTGGAATGATCTCGTTCGAACCCACAAAGAACGTGACTCGAACATTTGCTCTCTGGAATTCCCGTTCGAACCCAATAAAGAACGTGTCACTAACGCCACACGTTCGAACCCAATAACGAACGGCAGCACCAACGCCAATCGTTCGAACACTTCAAAGAACGCACCACGAATGCATGTCTGATGCACAGTAGCCAGAAACCAGTCCAATTGCACAAAGATCTTCATGAAAGATTACAACTCAATTGAACTTGTTTTGTCACGGACACATGCCAATAAAAATGGAACTAACAATCTCCCCCTTTGGCATTCCGTGACAAAACACTACCTAATACAAAGACTACGGTAATAGATCCAAAAAGAAAATAGTCAACTGTCAACCATCAAAACAGTGACTTATTACAAAAGGACTCGATCTAACACCTAACAAAGTAGTCTTGAAAACAAAAACGCCACAGCAACATACCTGTTATCTGAAACATCCACAAACAGAAATATACCGTGAAAAGCATTGGGATAATCAAGAAAAACATAAAACAGGTAAATCATTTTTCTCCCCCTTAATCTGAACTCTCCTGAAACAGGACAGAACACCAATTTACTCCCCCTTTTTGTCACGAAATGACAAAGCATGGATACACCAGGAGAAACAAAAAACATATATGTAACACTTACTCCCCCTTACAAACAGGCATCCAAATATAGCATAAGAATAAATGGGAAACAAATAGCCAAAAGCAATATTTGTAAGCAAGCATCAGTGATAGACTGAAAGAGAAACATTCAAGACAGAATATTTTCATTAAAGTTCGTCAAAAGTTTGCAAAACATCCCATCATTAAACAAAAGGGGTGAGAGTACATCATAAAGTTTAACAACAAATATGATCCCAAAAAGGAAACAGACTCCTGCTAACTCAAATAAAACCCACCAAATAAAATAAAGCAGCTAGTCAGACTCGGAACTAGCAGAGGACTCCTCGTCATCGGAAACTGAACCAGCACGAGAGGATGACAGGTGACGGTCAAACCGATCCTCAAGGCGGCGTACTGAAGAACGGACCTCGGATACGTGACCTGAGACCAGGCGAAGTTCAGCGAGAATAGTGGCATGAGAGTCCAAGATGCGCTGGTAAAAATCTGGAGGACCAGCGGAAGAGGAGGAGGCAGCAGCCGAGGTAGACGGGGCAGGTGCAGGATCAGGAGCAGGAGCAGCCGCTGGAGCAGGAGCACGAGCATGGGCAGGAAGATGAGCAGCTCCTGAAGAGACAGTCTGACGACCTATGGGCTTGAGCAGAGGGAGAGGAGGATCATGAACAAAGCCAGGGATCAGAGCCGTGATAATACGGCGAATCAGACACCCATATGGAAGGGTGTGGGTGGCATAAGAGGCATTGCGAACGCGAGTCATCTCACGCAGGATCACACTGAGGATGTCTATAGAAAGACCCTGCTCAATGGCATAGAGGAACGCAATCCTAGCAAAGGGTTGAGTGTTCACATGTGATTTGGGCCACAAATTATGGCACACAAAGCGGTTAAGAAGACGATAGGCCGGCAGCAATGTAGCAACAACAACTGTCCCTCCGCCAAACGGACGATGCTGTCCAGTGGCAACGTCCATGACAAGCTGATCGGAAGGTCCATCGGTAGGGGACCAGGGGTACTGAGGGTAGGGCACCTCAGGAATAGCCAGTATCCTTGATAGAACAGAAGGATCGAGATCCAGGTAGTGACCCCGAATGTACACGGAGAAAGAGGTGGCAGAAACAACCTCCATGTTGGAATAAAACTCTTGGACAAGCTGAGGAGATGGCCCAGTGAAACCAGACAAAAGAGGACTCCAACCACGGGAAACCAGAAGAGGAACAATGCCGGAATCATGCAGTTCATCAACCAAGACATTTCGCTCCAGAAACAGGCTACGCTGAGAGAAATGATCATCAAATAACTTTGCAGCTGCAGGACTGCGAAAGCGATCACCTGGGAGAGAGTCGCGAGGACGTTTCTTTGAGGCTATGGACTTCTTAGGCATCTAAAACACATAAGAACGGCAAAAAATAAGAATCAACCTAAGCAGATCAGATAAGAGAGAAACAGGCTCAGAAGAAACAAAGAGCGTTCGAACGAAATTCAAGGAGCGTTCGAACGCGATGGCGATGAACCGACAACTAAGAGCCCAGAACAGACGCAAATCGCCATAAAAAATAACCTCAAAAACAGGGATAACCACATCCCGAAGGATAACATAAGCCTTGATCAAGGAAACAAGGCAAAATCCAAGAATAAAAACGAAACCCTAGAAACAGATCTGAGAGATAAAAGGAAACAGAAGAGAAATGAAGAAAACCTTACCTTGATGATGGAGTTACACCGAAATCAGGGAGGGGAAGGCCACACAAACACAGATCTGACTTGGAAATGAAGGGATTTGATGAGAAAAATGAAGAGTCACGGGAAGGAGGAGAGAAAAGAACTGTGCGAACACAAACACGCACGAAGACTATTTAAATAGCCCGAAAGCGTTCGAACGACAGTTCGAACGATATACGAACGAGTGTCTAATGACTGTTCGAACAGAAAATAAAACGAAACACCAACGAAACACGTTCGAACGAAATTAAAAACGATACACGAACGAAAAACAGACACAGTGCATACCAGGAAAAGACACGGCAAACACGGACTGGAAGGCACATTAGGCAAATACAAAGATACCCAGTCAGTATTCAAATGATTATGACAGGAAACAATTATGCATCATTTTAAAAGAGGCTAAATACATCACTTATGCATATGACATAAACACCAAAGCATATAAAGCACTTGCGTGGAAAATAAAGTGCATAACGAATCAAGGCTTAAGACCTTATTTTATGAGCTGGACACAGCCAAAGAAATCCATTTCTAAACAAACCAAGTCCACAAAATAGGTGTTCAAACCCAGCTCCACTAGGACCTGAAAATAAGCAACATTGGTTGCATGCTATATTATTCACCCCAGAAATATCATGAGCTCATATTTAATAACTCTTTCGAGTGAAGGGTTTTTGCCCTTATCTTTTGAATTTGGCCATTTTGGCTCTTTTGCACTTGAGTCTCATTTAACAATATTTTTTTTATTTCTTTTTGCTTTTACAAGGGGATAGCAAGGTCAACTAGTCAAAGGTCACACTATTAAGCAAACAAAGCATGAAAGAGATTAGATTGCCATTCCAAAAACTCATACATGCGACCAAGCCTTGAAAAATTAAAAACGTGTATGTGGAAGTGCAAGCACAAGATATACCAAAGGTTTTTATCACACACACACTCATGTAGATAGGCATCAAAAAAATAACAGCATATCATACATGCATAATCATATATCCTACATACCAGGATCACATGCACATGCTATTCATGCTCTAACAAGCCATAAAAATATTTTTGGTCTTTTTCAAAAAATATATATTTTTTTGATTTTACAGTTTTAAAGCACAAAAAAAAAATAAAGACTCAAAACAGCTTGTAAATCATCCAATGATACGTGGAGTTGTATCCCGAGTGCAGATCATACCACCGTCCATTCGGAATCGGCTATGAAATTTATGTCTGGGTTTCCATCCTATATACCAAGGGACGTATAACAAAAACAAGACACACACACACCCATATGCTGTGAAAACAAAGTAAACGTGCAAAAACATAGAACACACGCACACACACATGCAATGGGAAAATAAAAATGCATCTCTCAAGCAGAGTTACACCGAAGTGCACTCTCATCATATCCATTAGGACACACAGAAGTAGATGGGAAATTATCTTGCTTCCTCACCCAAACATTTCTAGGAACCTCATCCACTTGAGAATTCCTAGTCAACAAAGAAAGTTTCTCACTAAGAAATTGTGTCTGTTTAGTTAGTGCAGAAACTTGAGAAGCTAGATTTGAAGAATCAAATCTAGGCGACACACTCTTAGGCCTTTTCTGTTGCTTGTGCAACATGAAGCACTTAGGCCTAATATGTCCAGTTTTGCCACAGTGGTGGCACACAGGCACAAACCTCGGACGAGAGTGAGGTTTACCCACAACACCTCTAGATCGAGGTTGGGTCACAGGACGAGGAATAAATGGAGGAATAACATGACTACACTCAACAGTTTCTTACCTGAGTCACGTTTAGCTGCAACAGGCACAGCTTTGGAAGAAGAAGCCTTATTGAAGTTAGGCTCAGGAATAATACCTAACATACGGTCCACCTTTTTATTTCCACTAGAAAATGCGGACAATTGGGTTCTAGCATTTTCAAGTTCGGTCTCTAATATTTGGACTCTTTTAACTAGGCTTTTGTTCCTCTCCTCTAGATCATCAACCATCAAAAGGCTTTGCTCAAATTTAGCTTGAGCTTCATTCTTTTCTAGCTCAACAGTTTTCAGCCTTTGACTGACATCTATATTAGTCTTCTTAATAGCTAAACTCTCATTAAACAGTTCAACATAAGCTACTTGAAGACTTTCCTCATCTACAGACTCATCAAGAGAGACTTCAGAATCAGCATCATTAACAACAATCTCTCTCTCATCAATCACACTAGCAGTAAAAGCAATATGATTGCCTTTAGGAGAATCATCACCTTCAGAATCACTAAGGGATGCTGCCATGGCTTTCTTGCCTTTAGCCCTAAGGTATGTGGGACACTCAGATCTAACGTGCCATATCCTTCACATTCATAGCACTGGGCACCACGGGATCTACTATCCCTATCCTCTCTAGACTCACTCCTGCTATGCCTAATCTCTCTAGGCTCATCCTCCCTATCCCTATTACTGCTATGGCCACTCTTCTTAAGTTTAAGAAATTTCTTAAACTTCTTTGCAAACAAGGCCAAATCACGATCCGTAAAGGTATCATCCTCACTAGATGGATCATGAACAACTTCCTTTGCGACTTCATCGCTATAGTTTTGGCTTTTGATACCCAGGAAATTTCTTCTCATAAACTTGCAGTTTTCCTACGAGTTCTTCTAAATCAAGCTTATCGAGGTCATTGCTTTCCTCGATGGCGGTAATCTTGGGTAGGAATTTATCAGGAAGGGATCTTAGGATTTTTCTAACTATCCTATTTGTAGGTATAGTCTCACCTAGGTTAAAACTAGAGTTAACAATATCGTTAATCTCAGCATAAAACTCATCAAAGGTCTCATCTTCTTTCATTCTGGCGACCTCAAACCTAGTAGCTAAATCCTGGAGTCTATTATTTTTAACAGACAATGTGCCTTCATGCACAGTCTGCAGGATGTCCCAAGCATCTTTGGCTATCTCACACATTGAGATTCTCCTAAACTCAGCAGAACACACAGCACCATGTATGGCATTAACAGCCTTGCTGTTCCTATTGCTAGCATCAAATTCATCCTTGGTCCAGGTCAATTTATCTTTAGGGGAAGATACCCCATCAACAACAACAACGGGAGGTTTCCACCCGTATTCAACAGTCATCCAGACCCTCTCATCTAAGGACTTAAGGAACGCTCTCATGCGAACTTTCCAATGCAAATATTCTGTGCCATCAAAGAATGGCGGACAATTTAAGGGTTGACTACGCTCCATAGCTAATGGGTCAAGGATCGAGTTCAGGCTCTGATACCAATTGAAAATTCGAGGTTATCCAAAGTTCTGACCCTATGCGGAAATAATCACAATTAATTGAGACAAGTCTTAATTAATGTGTCTATGGGAAATCAACTACCAACCACAATATCCAACAACAAACAATTCCACAATATTAATTAAATACGAAATATAAATTGCGGAAAGGTAAATCAATCACACAAAATCAACACAATAATTTTGGTGACGAAGTGGAAAACTCTTCCGAGTAAAAAACCACTCCGGGTATATCGGCTACCAGCCCAATCCACTATATAGAGATAAACTTACAGCGATGGTCAAGACCCATGGTGACAACTTCACCGACTCAAGTACCTCAATACTGTAAGAACTCAAGGCAACACCTTAAGTCCGCAACCTACGGTTTTCTTCAGAACCTCTGAAGTCTCTGAGTAGATTGTATCACTTCGAACGCCGGAACTCCGACTACCAAACTTCCTCCTAAAGAACTCTTAAGGATTAGGGAATTTGGGTTATGTTGTGTTGAAGGTTTATCAAAGAAGGATTCACACCATTAATGGAGAAGACAATAGGATGAAGAAGTCTTCAATGGTGGAATCAAATAGAGTTGAAAGCTTGGGAGATTTGGCTCAAGGGAAAAGTGTTTCAGCTCTCTCAACTTGTGGGGAATGGCGGCTAAGTGTTATATTTATAGGTAGGGTGAAAAGCTAGGGTTTTGCAAGCCAAAAACGCGTTCAGATCGCAGTCGCGTTCGAACGGTTACTCAAACGCAACACGAACGCGCCTTTCTGTGAAGACTCGTTCGAACGCAACTCGAACGCACAACGAACGGATGCTCTCTGGAATGATCTCGTTCGAACCCACAAAGAACGTGACTCGAACATTTGCTCTCTGGAATTCCCGTTCGAACCCAATAAAGAACGTGTCACTAACGCCACACGTTCGAACCCAATAACGAACGCAGCACCAACGCCAATCGTTCGAACACTTCAAAGAACGCACCACGAACGCATGTCTGATGCACAGCAGCCAGAAACCAGTCCAATTGCACAAAGATCTTCATGAAAGATTACAACTCAATTGAACTTGTTTTGTCACGGACACATGCCAATAAAAATGGAACTAACAGTTATCATCACGATGAGTCTTCCTAAGCTCATGCTCTACTATTTGCTCAACTCCGGGCTCAGGGCCCGAGAGTTTCTCTATCAAATAGAGTAACTTCTCAGCTCCCAGGACTATCCTTATATTCATTTCCCAATCTGATAATTTATGCCGTTAAAGACATTTTCACCTAGGATTATGTCCATTAACGCTAATCTTTCCAGCCATCTCTATTGCAATAGTCCAACTATCCAATCAACGATATCAGGTACACTCAAAATATAATGGTTACTATAGTCCAACTATATAACCAGCTACAAATATATAACTAACTACAAGTGGAGTATTGTCTTGTACTGTCTAACCGTTCAATGAAAGTAATAAAAGATATTAGTCCAACTAATATATATTTATAACGACGATAAATAAAATAAAAGAGCACGTGTAATAAAGTATTAAACGAAATTAAAAATTTAATACTGGCCTCCCACTATTTTTCGGCGAGCCTCTAACCCTCTGTGGAGTACTCGGGAAACCTAGTTTCCTAGTGGGTTAGGATCCCGTTAAATAACATACAACCTTGACTTTGGCCAACAAGCTGTATGAAACTTAACTAGGTAGATCTCTAAGATCAATTGGATCCCATCCAATTCCTAGATCCGGTATGTGGACCTCCAAGTCCGAGATATATATCCAATATATATTTCCTAACCTTTTCCTCTGAATCAACTAAGCCTTGGCTTTGGCTCAACAAGCTTAATGATTCCAGTTAAGCGCGACCCATTGACAGTGGGAAAGCTTCGTAATCCACATCGATGAACTAGAAGTGACCTTGACTTTGGCCAACAAGTCACAACCGCCCAAGACATGCGATATAGAACAAAGCTTTCGTGGTTCTAACACATCCGCAATGGACATTGATCTTGACTTTGGCCAACAAACTAATGCCAATCTTGGATCTTGATAGAGAACCACTCAATGGAAGGAAAACGCTTAATATTTAATGAGGGTTTTTCGCGTAAATTGGTAACCAATTTATTATCTTTGATTAGGTCTCATCATACACCATTAAACATGAATTCTAAAAGCATAATAAGGCGCGAATAAAATTAATAATGATATGATGATTGATATATAACAATTTATTCCTAGAACAAATCTCTCCATTTCCTCTCTCCCGCTAGCACTATTCATACTTCTACCCAATTACATAATACATTAAAGAAACCTCATTTGCATTGAGGGGAATTGGTGAGAAGAGAAATACAAAGAGTAAAGATATGATAGGCTGGACACGCAAGTCCAATTTAAATAAATTCTAAATTTATTACAATAATTTCCAAAATTGTCCCACCCTTCTAATATCCATATGATATACATTATTCATACAAATACATCCAAGTATTCACACAAAGCATGTTATTCAATCAATCTAATCCAATTAATTAATCTTTGAATTAATGACCATCCAATGTTCAAACAACGATTTGATTTGCGCGAGTCCAACTCGTTTAAGAATAAATACTCAAAGTAAGTATTCTTGAATTATATCGAACTACAATTTTAAATCCAATTTTAAATTGTATCCAATACTAATTCATATTTAATTCCAAATTTAATAATTACACTTATTTTAGTGCCTTTTAGACTTGGATTCAAAATCCAATCTTCATGGGTCTCAAAGACCCAATTAGTATCCAATACTATTCAATTAAAGTCCAATGGGCTTTCAATTAAATCTTTAGGCGTGGACTTTGGCCAATATGGATTAAACCCAAAATGCCAAGGCCCAAATAGGAATAACCCTATGCCAAAAATAAATTTAGGCTCATTAGGCCCAATTAAATTTTTAAAGGCCCAATAGCAATATTTGGACTTTATGGAAATGATTTTAGGCCCAATTGTCCAAAACCATACTTGGCCCAACCAAGCCCATTAAGCCCAAATACAACAAATTAAATTATCTTATTATTCCAAATAACATATTTATATAATTAAAGTGTAATTACCACAATTAATTAATTAATCCAATATTTCCAAAATATCAATTAATCTAATTAATCATGCTTTAATTCTCAAATTCATGTCCAACACAAAATTGAGGCAAAATCAATCCATTCCAACATGCTTATAGCTCACGGCAATTTGGCATAAAATAACACTCAATTTGATTTCAGTCAAATTAAATCAACATACAAGATTTATTTCATGCTATTAACACATCCAATTGTCAAATTTTCAAAAAATTACCATGAGTCTTCTAGGGCATATTTTCGGCCATGATAAGAAATTGGGGATTTTTGATCTAATCAATTTTTTCTCAATTCCAAAGATGTACAAATCCAATTCAACATCATATAAACACAACCATATATTCAATTTAGGTAAATCAATGCTCCAAGCAAAAAAATCCCAAATTAAAGTATATAAACCCTAGAATCCAAATCAAGCTTAGATCTCGCTCTTATATTATTGTTACTGTCCTAGACATGCCACGAGATCTCTAAGCGTAATTATTGTGTGAATATTACAAGATAAGTTGCCGAAATTACTTACATTGCTCGGTAGAGAAGTTCGAAATTTCTCCTCGGATGTAGAAGCTCCAAGCTTTCTTTGTTATTCGAAACTCATTCACCTTCATTAACTCCTCAAGTGATAGCTTGCAAGAAATTTTGCAATAAAATTTCCATGGGAGGGAGAGGAGCTCACGACAATGGAGGGTTTTGAAGAGAGAGATAGTGTTTTTTTTTTCATATTTTGTTCCAAAACAAAAATAATACACAAGTTGACTTGTAAAATGTGTATATACTTTTCAAAAAGCTAAAACAAAATTGTTTTGAAAAGAAATGCATTAAATGCATTCACCCGCTTCCATCAACTAATGACTAGTGATGTAAGTTAGTGGGTCTCACACTTAAATTCAAAATTCAAGTTGGGTTACTCAACACACTTCGGGCTCGGGTTAGTTTAATCCGATTAAACGAATTTTTCATTGCGACATAATTAAATCCAATTTAATTAAATAATAATTTCTAGCAAAATTATTACGAAAGTCGCTTACGAATTAATTCCAAATTAATTTGTTCGCTTGAATTAAAATCCAATTTTAATTCCGTATTGAAATCCAATTTCTATTAATATATCCGATATATTATTTTAGCCCAATTAAATAAAGTAAAAAGTAAAATCCAATTTAACTATTAAATTTACTTTGCCGATTAATTCTAAATTAATCGCGTTCTCTCTTCTTCGTGAATTAATCCCAGATTAATTTATGACGCAATTAATCCCAGATTAATTCTTTCTCTGATAATTAATCCCAGATCAATTCTTGTCGTAATTAATCCCAGATTAATTTTCTCTCTCATAATTAATCCCAAATTAATTCTGTTCGAGTCAAATGTCATCGGTGAATCTTTGGGAAGCGACCCAAGAGATTCCTTGATATGTTGACAGTAAATATGGTTGTTGAACTATCCGACATGTGCGTACCCGGTACCACGTTCTTACGATTTATAAAACATGGTTGGCTTCTAGCAAAACACCATGCCTACCCAATTCTCCAGAAATATATTCAACATGGAATATATATATATATATATATATATATATATTATCTGTATAAAGGCGTAGTATATAATGTATTACGTATTACAATCCAGTATTTGATGTCACATGCTAGGCTTGGGGCTGGAATTGTGTCTGCCTCGGACGAAGCATATATTGGATCACTAGCAACTAGTCTCTGTAATAGGATAATCATGACCTAGTTATACTATCCCGATAGCTGCAGCATTTAAGAGTACTAGTTCTGTATCCATGCGTGATCATCATCTCCATATGACTGAAGTGATACTTCCATCTTGACATCACACCCAATACACTACGATTCTCAGTATACCCAAAAGAGGCGTACACAGAACCTGTTAAAGCTCCAGACGACCAAAACCAAAGTTTACTGATTGTCGTAAGTATTAGCGATGCAAGCCTCAGGTTAAGACCACATTCACCTACCCTGATTCGGATTCCCATAGACATATAGTCATACTACCAATGGGACTCCGAGGGGTCTATCCAGAGCGAAGCTGTTCCCGGTCCAACGGCTAACAAAACCTTCTATCACACTTGCATAAGTATCTAATACTTAAATATATGAGAACTATGCCTTTAAGATTTCATAACGCGCACAAGTGTAATACTAGCCTATTTCGCATTATCGATGTCCAGTCTCGATAATACTACGACTAGGGATATTTAATGATTAAACCTTTCGTGGATTAATACTGTCTCATATCTTATTAATTCAGTACTAATCATATGGACTTTTATCATTTATATATCCAAGTAATCCAATTACAAAATGATAAAAAAGCAATTTCTTTTGTCACACAGGTAATTTGTACAAAACCACCATGTCTTTTACAAATAGTGATGCTATGGGTCATAATTGTCCAACATTTTGTAGCGGTCCTTCATTTCTCCTTGAAATATTTCCCGTTATCTGGAACCTGTCACATTGAAGAGCAAACAGATAAGCATCTTTAAAAATAGTGGGCCAGAACAAACCTGATTGTAGGACTTTGGCTGCAGTTTTATTCCCGCTAAAGTGTCCGCCATATGGTGATGAATAACAATACTGTAGAACACTGTTGACTTCCTCATGTGGAACACAACGCCTCAGTAATTGATCAGCACAATGTTTGAACATGTACGACTCATCCCAGACATAGTGCTTGACTTCTTTGAAGAACTTCTTCCGTTGCTGAGTTTTCCATTCCAACGGCCATTTTCCTGACACTATGTAGTTGACATAGTCAGCATACCAAGAGACATCGTGCTGTTACATGGCAAACAGCTGTTCATCTGGAAAATTTTCTTTGATTGTCAGTTCCTTTGCCAGCTGTTTCTTCATTCTCGAGCCTCGATAAATGATCTACCACTTGATTTTTTGTCCCTTTCCTGTCTCTGATCTCCACGTCAAATTCTTACAGTAGAAGTATCTAATGGATCAATCTGGGTTTGGCATCTTTCTTCGTGATTAAGTATTTGATTGCTAAATGATCTGTGTATACCACCACTTTGAGACCCAGCAGATAAGAGCGGACTTTGTCAAAAGCAAACACAACTGCGAGCAACTTCTTTTCAGTGGTTGTGTAGTTAAGTTGAGCTTTATTTAGAGTTCTGCTGGAATAATAAATGGTGTGGAAAATCTTTGCTTTGCGTTGTCCCAAAGCTGCACCTACAGTAAAATCACTAGCATCACACATCACCTCAAATGGAAGGGTCCAGTCTGGTGCTACTATGATGAGGGCAGAGACCAGCTTCTATTTCAAGATCTCAAAAGCTTCGTGGCATTCTTCGGTGAAGTTGAAAGACACATCCTTCTCCAGAAGATTGCATAGAGGTTTAGCAATCTTTGAGAAGTCTTTGATGAATCTCATGTAAAAACCTACATGTCCAAGAAAGCTCCGAATCCCTTTGACAGATGTTGGTGGAGGTAGTTTTTCAATTGTTTCAATCTTTGCTTTGTCTACCTCGATCCCTTTTTGTGAGATCCGATGTCCAAGAACGATGCCTTCATTCACCATTAAATGGCATTTCTCCCAGTTGAGTACCAGGTTGGTATCTTCACATCTTTGTAATATCTGTTCCAAATTTTGCAAGCAGTGGTTGAAAGAGTCTCCAAATATAGAAAAATCATCCATGAACACCTCCATACTTTGTCCGAGAATGTCTGAGAAATTGGCCATCATGAAACGCTGAAATATGGCAGGAGCATTACATAGTCCAAATGGCATCCTGCGGAAAGAAAAGGTGCCATACAGACATGTAAATGTGGTCTTCTCCTGATCTTCTAGAGCAATGACAATCTGATTGTACCCTGAGTATTCGTCCACAAAGCAATAGAATTCATGTCCCGCCAGTCTGTCTAGCATCTGGTCAATGAATGGCAGTGAAAAATAATCTTTACTTATTGTTTTGTTCAGTTTCTAGTAGTCCATGCATACTCTCCATCCAGTCACTGTTCTTGTTGGAATCAGCTCATTCTTTTCATTAATGACTACAATAATTCCTCTTTTCTTCGGTACACACTGCATAGGACTCACCCAGGTGGTGTCAGAGATGGGGTAAATGAATGGATTAAGTCTCTATTGATGCTCCACTATGGGTTTGTCATCATCGTTCATCAGAATCTTGTGCACGCAAAATGATGGACTAATGCCTCGGATGTCTGCTATAGTCCAGCCAATAGCTTTCTTGTGCTCTCGTAACACTCTCATCAACTTTTCTTCATGCTCCAATGTTAGCGAAGAAGAAATAATCACAGGTAATTCAGAAGAGTTTCCTAAGAAAGCATGCTTGAGATGGCTTGGAAGTAACTTCAGCTCCAGCTGTGGTGGTTCTTCAATAGAAGGTTTGATTCAGTCATTCTTTGGTAGTTCCAGACTTTCCACTGGTGATGTTGATTTGAAACACATTCCAGAATTTCAGCATCTAGCTCGCTATCAGTCATGTTGGTGATGCAATCTTCAAGTTTATCCGTGGGAATTATATTAGTTTCCTGGACGATACTATCAACAACATCAATTCTGAAACATTCTTCCTCTTTTTCATCACTCGGTAATTTCATGGCTTTGAAAACATTAAAGGTAACTTCTTGGTCCTGTACTTTCATAGTTAGTTCTCCTCTTTGTACATCAATAACAGTTCGACCTGTAGCCAAGAATGATCTCCCAAGGATGATTGGCACATCTTTATCTTCTTCCATGTCAATGATAATGAAATTTGCTCGGAGAATGAGTTTGTCAACTTTGACCAGCACATCTTCAACTACTCCTCTTGGAAATGCAAGTGTCCGATCAGCAAGTTGCAAAGAGACTGAGGTAGGCATTGCTTCTTCAATTTGAAGTTTCTTGTAAATAGAAAAATGGCATTAAATTAACACTTGTACCCAAATCACATAAAGCCTTACTGATATAATGTTCTCCAATGGTGCAAGGGACTGTGAAACTGCCAGGATCTTTCAACTTCGGGGGAAGTTTCCTCTGAATGATGGCGATGTATTCTTCCGTCAATGCTACTATCTCGTAGTCTCCCAATCTCTGTTTTCGTGAAAGAATGTCTTTCATGAATTTTATTTAGCTGGGCATTTCTTCTAATGCTTCTGCAAATGGGATGTTGATGTGTAGCTTTTTGAACACCTCCAGGAATCGAGCAAACTGCTTGTCCAGTTTGTTTTTCTGAAGACGTTGAGGAAAATGTGGAGGTAGAGTGAATTTTTCTTGATCTTTTTCCTTTGCTTCTTTTTCCTCCATATGTGGAACTGCATCTTTTAGAACTTCTTCAATGGTTGCCTTGATTCCAACAACTTTGTTAATTTCAGTACCGCTTTTTAAAGTAATGGCTTGACATTGCTCATTCCCTCGGTTCCTTGGATTTGGTTCTGTATTGCTGGGAAGATTTCCTGGCGGTCTGTAACTCTGAGCATTGGCCAGTTTTCTAATTTGATTCTCCAGTGATTTGATGGAAATAGATTGACTTTGAAAAATAGCATAATATTCTGCTTGTTGCTTTTTGAACATCTCTACAATCCATTCTTTCATTTCTGGTTCTTTTTCAAACTCTTGGACTTTGTTTTGTTGTTAGAATCCAGGTGGTGGATTGTTCTTTTGCCCTGAATTGTTGCTCCATGAAAAATTAGGATGATTCCTCTACCATGGGTTGTAGGTGTTGGAATATGGATTGTTCCCATATCTGTTGAAATTGTTGACATATTTCACCGTCTCTTCTTGTTGGTTTGGCTCTGGTGCTCCTCCATATGGTGAACCTGTGGCTCTGGCGATGTTTACAACTTGCATGCTAAGTGTTTTCAGGCTTTTGCACATCTGCTCAAACTTAGTATTCACTGTTGAGTTAGCTCCAACTTCATAAATTCCTGCAATTCTCTAGATCATGCTCCTTTCTGTTGGCCATAAGGAATTTTTGTTAGCCATTTCTTCGATTAAGTCTCAGGCTTGATCTTTTCCTTTTGCCATCAAAGCTCCTCCAGCAGCAGCATCAATTGTGGTTCTCATAAGTCCTGAAAGTCTATTATAGAAAGTCTGGACTTGAAGCCATTTTGGAATCTAATGATGAGGACATTTCCGGAGCAAATATTTGTACCTTTCCCAAGCTTCGTAGAGAGTTTATGAGTCAAGTTGTATAAATGATGTGATGTCATTCCTGCTGTTATGGCTGGTGGAAAGTACATTGTAAGGAATTTGGTGGCTAGAGTGTTCCAAGTTGTGATGGAACCTGCTGGTAGTGAATGTAGCCAAGCTTTAGTTCTGTCTTTCAAGGAATATGGGAAAATTCGCAGTCTCATTGCTTCTTCATCTGCTCGGTTGTAGTTGATAGTGCCACAAACTTCCAGGAAGTTGCTGATGTAGGCAGTATGATCTTCAGTTGTATTCCCCCCAAACTGAACTGACTGTTTAATCATCTGAATGTATGTTTTGATGTCACACGCATTTGCTGGTAAGAGAGGAAGTACAATACAGGAAATGAAGTCGTCAACCACCGAAATGGTTCTGTCTCGAATGGGAATTGGTGGTGCAACCTCCAAAGGTTCAGGTTCCATGTTGACGATTGCTTCTTGGCTTTCTCGTCTTTCCCTTCTTAATTGTCTGATGGTTCTTTCAATCTCTTGGTCAAGCAGTTGGAGTTCAAAGCTTCTAGTTCGTCTCATGTAGTGTCTGAAAACCTGAGACACAAGAAAACAGAAAATAATAAGTAAAAAGAAAATTAGATACAAGTAAAGGTATCTAACTCCAAAACTAATAGTTAAAGATAAATAAGTCCCTGGCAACGGTGCCAAAAACTTGACCGGCGTAATCACACGCGTATAACGCAAGCGCACATATCGTTCAAGTAGTATAAAAAGTATCGATCCCACGAGGACTTAATACCTAAGCTATTAATTTATGAAGCCAAATTATTACAAGTATCTAATGGATTGGTTGTTTGATTGGATGGTGAATTTAAACTTAAAATAAGTAGATAAAATTGCACGAAAGTAGGTTTAGGAAAATTCAATATTAAGAAACTATCTAGGGTTGTGAATCTTTCCAATATCTTTTAAAAAATGAAGTGGTTATTTCATGTTTATGTAATATATTGGTTTACTAACCTGGAACACGAAACTATGCAAAAGCCTCTGTCGATGGTCAGCTGCACATACGCAGTGTAACCCAATTAAACCATATGTCTATCTCAATCAAATTACCTTGATTCATTAAGATTAAGTTCCAATTGTGGCTACCCCCGCCTGACAGGTATATGTCTATCATGTAAGGAAATCTATTAAAGGGTTATCTATCCTCAAGGAAGATCGTGGGCTATTAAGTCTAAGGCTGAAACCTAAAATTCCTTTGTCAAGTTCATTTTAAGTTTACCAGATCAATATTATTAGTGGCCAGTTAACAAGATGTATTAAGCTTAAGACTTAATAAGTAAACCTTTATATTACCCAAACTATAAAATAACCCCTTATAACCCGGTGATATTGGAATTCATCACAACCCCAAATAACGGACTTAGTTACGACACATATCTAAGACTAATAAAAGCTTAAATAAAATAAAAGACATAAAGTAAATGCTGGAAATTAAATAAAGTAAATGCTGGAAATTAAAAATGTACAAGTACAATAAAAGAAAATGCTGGAAATTAAAAATGTAAAAGTACAATAAATGTTATGGCCAAAATACCAAACTTGCGCAAAACTGGAATTTAGGACTGCACTTCGTGACGCGTATAGTAAATTTCCGTTTTCACCATTTTTTGCTCCGGATTTCATCGTTTTAGCCCCGAGTTGATTCCATTAAGTCCCAATAATTTATTTATCTGTAAAACACATCAAAACACATCAAAACATTTATCAAACCCGAGAAACTAAACAAAATATTAGGTAAAATGGGCGGTAAATATTGATATATTTTCAGCTCATCACCCATGCACGTCCAAAACCCATTCCATTCTTGCCTTAGACATAATAAAGCCTTCATATAAAGTCTCATGCATGGACCAAACTCCAGAACCCAATGAATCTTCCTAATCCACCAAAAAGGCCCAAATACACCAATCTGACCAAGCCATGCAATCAGTCAAAACTTCAAGTTAACTTAGCCCAACAAACAGAGCTCATTCTGGATCACATCACAAGATTCACTTCAAGATACAATCTTGATTTCTCCTAGATGAAATGTTGTAGATATCTTCCAAAGAATCTCAAAACACTTCTCTAACTTAGGCTAATTTATCCAAGAATTACTTGTATTTTCATAAGCTTAAGCTTATCAAGCTTATTTAGCTTATATTTAGCTTAATTAAAACCTTCCTCAAGCTTGCTATTTATAGCAAAGCTTAGACAGTTTTTAATTAATAGAAGTTTTAATCAACCGTAGGTGAGCTTAATCCAATTTGTCCAAATATGAATAATTAGGTGTGACTAATCATCTTTTTCTACCACTTTGATTTAATCTAATTAAATCAAGATAAAGATTAGCAAATAGATTAGTTCAATATTTGTCACTTTGATTTAATCTAATTAAATCAAGCCAAATATACCTATAATTACATATTTACAATTACCAAAATATCCTCAAATGGTATAGATATTTATGAATTTATAATTAAGCCATTGTGTAAATCTTGAATTAATCCAATTAATTCAATTAGGTAAAAGTAAATAATCAATGTTATCTAATAACACTTGATTATCTTAGTTGATAATTATAATATCAAATTTTATCTTTTATCAAAATTAATCGGCTACCTAAGTGCTCAACGAGTACACTTAGTATTGAGACTTTCTATGTCCAGACACATTTGTCATATAAGCCTGGCTAATATGTACGCAATTCGACCACCTCTAAATTCACGAAGAACACGAATGACTTTTCTAAACTATACAAGTCGAGGTCATCACATATGTTTAACAATCATTCCGTCGTAGGCATTCTAAGTTGCGCTTAGGAAACATAGAATATACCGTCAAGTTTCTTAGGCGCATATCTCATGTCGACACGTCCACGATTTTTTACTACTTAATCAGAAACTATTTCAGGTAAAAGCGATCCACCCTAGGTGATCGACTTTGGCGCCAAAGTCTTAAGAATCGTGACTTACTTACATGGATACCCCTTATGGTGTTGGACAATTATGACCCATAACATCACTATTTTGTAAAGGACATGGTGTTCTTGTACAAAATTAACTATGTGACTGACCGGCGTAAACACACACGTATAACGCAAGCGCACGTATCGTTCAAGTAGTATAAAAAATATGATCCCACGAGGACTTAATATCTAATCTATTAATTTATGAAGTCAAATGATTACTAGTATCTAACAGGTGTTTGATTGATTTGAAATGGTGCCGATTCTAAATTAAAAACAAGTAAATAAAATTGTTCGAAAGTAGGTTTTAAGAAAATTCAATATTAAAAACTATCTAGGGTTGTGATTTCTTCCAATATCATTTTAAGATGAAGTGGTTATTTTATGTTTGTGTAATAAATCGGTATACTAACCTGGAACACTAAATTATGCAAAAGCCTATGTCGATGGTCAGACGCAAATACCCAGTTTAACCCAATTGAACCATATGTCTATGTCAACCAAATTATCTGGATTCATTAAGTTTAAGTTCCAATTATGGCTACCCCCGCCCGACAGGTATATGTCTATCCTGTAAGGAAATCTATTAAAGGGTTATCTATCCTCAATGAAGATCGTGGGCTATTAAGTCTAAGGCTGAAACCTAAAATCCCTATGTCTAGTTCATTTTAGATTTACCACATCAATCTTATTGGTGATCAGACAACAAGAAGCATAAGCTTAAGACTTAATAAGTAAACCTTTAAATTACCCAAACTATAATTTAACCCTTTATAAACCGGTGATATTGGATTTCATCACAACCCCAGATAATTGGCTTAGTTACGACACATATTTACGGGTAGTAAAAAAAACTTAAATAAAATAAAAGACATAAAGTAAAATACTGAAAATTAAATGCTGAAAAGTAAATGCTGAAAGTAATTGCTGAAATTAAATACTGAAAATTAAATGCTGTGAAAGTAAATGCTGAAAGTAAATTGCTAAAAAGTAAATTGCTGAAAAGTAAATTGCTGAAAAGTAAATAAAGTAAAATTACAATAAAAGAAAATGCTGAGGTAAAATGATCCACTTTTATTACTTCTATTTTAGATATCTCCCTTAATATAATATATTAACTTTGCATGATAATTACCAACCAGCCATATAGGCGGTATCCAGATTAAGTCAAATTAATAATTAATACCAACCGACCAATCAGGCGGTATCCAGTTTAGTCAGGTTAAAACCAATTTAAATAATTACCAACCGACCAATATGGCGGTATCCTCGTTAAGTCATGTTTTAACTAGTTTATATATTATAATTAAGGGAGATTAATCTAAATATTAGTAATAAAAGTTTTACCTTTTACCCCAGCAAAGGGGAGTTACCTCCTCATTACTGAAAAGTAAAAACTGAAAATTAAATAAAGAAAAGTACTGTGCGTAAAAGTAAATTGCGGAAAGTAAAAACTGAAAAGTAAAGAAAAGAAAGTGCGAAAACGAAAATTAATTACTGAAAGCTGTAAATAAACAAACAAGATACAATCTTCTTAGTATTCTTAAGGAATTCCTTAGAAGAAAGTATGAATTTTACAAATGAAATGGACTTGGTATTTATAGGCAAAATTTTGCCTCCATCAAATCATCCACCAAATCAATTATTAATTGCTCCACTAATTGCTCCACCAAATCCATTATTAATTGCTCCACTAATCTCTTATCATGTTTGTGATGATTTGATAATTTTTATTAATTTATTTTTTTGCTTTGAAAATGATTGAAAGTGACTTTAATAATTACACACTACACACTTCTGGATGGTTCATCAATTTCGGGCATGAAATATTCAGAATTCGAAATTGTTTTGTCTTTAAAAGTTGTAGATATTTGAGTCTTATTTAATCTGGAACTTGAATCAGCGCAATCCGATATCTGAGTAAAAAGTTATGCCCAAAATACGAAATATGCGCAAAATTGGAATTTCAAAAACTGCACTTCGTCAAAACGCCCTTTCAAGTTTCCAATCTCCAAAATTAAAATATCAAGTCCAATAATGCCCTTATTTGACCCATATTTCATCCTAAATGATTTCATTGAGACCCGATATTATTTTATTTGCAAAATAAACTAAAACACATCAAAACGTTCATCAAACCCGAGAAACTAAACAAAATATTAAGTTAAAGGGGCGGTAATATTGATATATTTTCCGCTCATCACACCCCCAAACCCAAATTTTGCTAGTCCTCGAGCAAAACAACAAAATAAAAATAAAATTAAACTAAGCCACTTTCGTAGGGATCACGGTTGCATTCAGCATATGCAACAAGCCTTTAAACCCCTAGGTGTCCCTAGTGGACGAGTTGTGGACGAGTTGTAGTCTCGTGAGGGCTTACAGCAACGATACCCACAAACGTTTTACAAAAATAAAAAGATAATAAAACTAATGCACACAAAAGCAAAAAGATAAGAGAAAATAGAATAAAGAAGTTAGTGACTAATCAGGTGAAACTTCTACTCCAAGTCAATAGTTGTTTTGTTTCTTTCTAATTACAGAATAAGTAAATTCTCCGATTATTTTTACCATTCTTCATATACACAGCCAACAAAAATATAAACAACTCATTTTTGTCCACAACAGTCATAAGTGCAGTTGATAAGAGAGTAATATTTTTGTCCTAAAGTTCTATCAGATTTAACACCTTTTGGTAGCAATGGAATAATTTTTCTCATTTTTTTGATTTTTTCTATGATTTTTTTTAATTTTTTATTTATATATATATCTTCCATTATGTAGCGAGTGTTGGGTCGGTGGCTCCCAAACCAGTTGGCTTTAGGGCACCAGGTGTTAAGACACCCCTACGGACTTAATTACTCAGACTTCAGATATATATATTTTTGCAGCATCTTTGATCCATGTAGCGAGCTTTGGGCCAATGACTCCCAAACCAGTTGGTTTTAGGGCACTGGGTGTCAAAACACCCTTACAGACTTAATAACTCGGATCTCGGACGTTTTTTTTTTTTTTTTTTACTCCATTGCTTTTTGAGATGCTTCCTCCAATTAAACTAGAGCACTGAATATTACAAACTTTTCAATTTTAGCTCATGTCCGTATGTTACCATGTATGTTGATAATATCTGTCAACTGAGCATATGAAGATTCATTTTAGTCAATTTTATGGAGAATTTACAAATTAAATAATTCAAAAGGAAATAAACAAAAATTAACTTGTTTCGAATTAGGTTTGAGATACGTCTCAGGAGTGGAAACTCCTTACTCAGCTATCTCTTACCAATTTCACCTTTTTAGTCAAAATAAAAATACAAAAACACAAAATATTTTTTGTAATTTTTGAAAATTTTTCAATTTTTTTGTATTTTTCGAAAAATTTTGAACTAAAAATAGAAACAACACACAACTAAAAAAACAAGGTACTAATCAAAAATTCTCTCCCCTAAACCTAAATGAGACATTGTCCCCAATGTCTTAAACAGTAGTAGAAGAGTTTAGAAGATAATACCTGGTTAGCTGAAATTCTACAGGAGATTAAAGGTTAAGATCCATATTAACACGACGCCTCTTACCACGATCATCCTCGGACCAATTTATCTTTGAAAGGACAGGGTCAATTTGTGGTTCATAGGCTAAGAGTGGTCTATTAGATCCGGAGCAGTTCTGGCAGAGTAAAGAGGAGTTCTTTTAAAGGTTTTGATATGAACCCATTTCTCCAGGCATCATCAAGAAACACACAAAGAAAATCATAAAATCCATCAACGTTAAACAGCCCAATTGGTTTCTGGTGTATGTTCAGGTTCGCCCAAGATAGTACTATAAAAATTTCCTCCAATGTGCCCAAGCCACCTGACAAAGCAATAAAAGCATCAGCACGGTTAATCATTTCTACCAGTCGTTCAGATATACCTGGCACCATCAGTTCCTCTCCGTTTGATGATCCAATAAGATTTGCCTCTGCCAAGGGTTTTGGGATGATTCCTAAAACGTTACTACCTCCTTCCTGTACGGATTTTGAAACGATCCCCATAAGTCCAAGATTGCCTCCGCCATATATTAAGTGCATATTCCTTGCAGCTAAGACTCGACCCAATTCCTATGTTGCTTCTATGTATTGTGGTTTAGTACCAACACTACTACCGCAAAACACACAGATATTTTCAACTCGTCTTCTTGAAGTGGCTTCCATGTTTTTATGTATTTCTTTCTCAAATCAGGATGCCTTCAAAAGTGCATTGACGAGCTGAATTTATAGTACCTGAAAAGGGTGAGTAAAAATAGCACAAGTATCTTCCAAAGGACGATTAGTAACAAAATAGTAAAATAGATCGTGATATGGTCAAAAAGGTCTGGATCCTGTCGGAGAAAATAAAAGAAACAACAAAACAAATCAAAATTATTAGGAAAAGACAAAGAGATATAATATGTACAAGAATTAGAGGCTTGATTAACGTCTATGCGTCAAGGACAAGTTTCCCATCCAATTTTCTTATAAATTGGAAAACAGGGTCTTTTTGAGTCAGATTCCCAAGACTTAACTGTTGTCTTTCTTTTTGAAATTGTGTATGTAATCTGCGAAAGGATATGTGAACATATCCACTGGGATGCGTCTCAAGAGTCGAAGATATATCATATAAAGACTCCTTACTCAAGCCATCCCTAATGAATTTAATTTTGTCTTCGCGATTATTAGACACCATTCCTAAAGAACGAAAACGAGTATTGCAATTCCAACGTGCACATTTGTAACAAACACCCATTTGCTTAGCTCTTCGTTTCTTTGCATAGGTGCTTCTTCCAAAACTAGGCAGATGTGAAATAAAAGAGTCTGAAGACTCACCTGCCAATAGGACTCGTGCTTCAATTACCCAACGAATGTCATTGGGAACACCATGGATCGTCAGTAACCTCATCCGTTCCAAGCGAGCTTTGTAAACTTTCATTAGAGATTTTTGAGGGAGAGAAGGAAATTGCTTGTGAAGATTTGCGAGAGCTTCTTCCATCTTGAAATGTCTTAACCTGCAAAAAACTAAATAAACACACAAAATTAATCACACACCAATCACAATATATACAAAAATTGCATGGGTTGCCTCCCTGCAAGCGCTAAGTTTAAAGTCGTCAGCCAGACTTGACTTCTCGAACGTTAAGCTGGATCTGAAAGTGTAACACTTTCTTTTTGTCGCTCAAATGATTCTCCCCAGTAGTGTTGACACGCTTGTTTTTAACCTTGAAAGTTTTGTTAGCGTCAGGATCATGTATCTCAACGGCTCTATTTGGTAAAACTTTGGTGATCACAAATGGACCTGACCACCGTGATTTTGGCTTCCATGGGAAGAATTTCACCCTTGATTTGTTTAACAGTACCTTCTGCCCTGGTTCCAGTTGTATGCGCACTAACTTCTCATCATGTCTTTTCTTGCCCTTTTCTTTGTACAATTTGGCATCTTCAAAAGGCTGATTGTGAAATTCCTCCAATTCATTGAGCTGGTGGAACTTTTTCTCTTCTGTTGCTTGTAGTGCAAGAATTGGCTCCTTCAGTACAAAAGATGTTTTATCTTTAGGCTCCACAGGCAATTGACATGTTTTAAGATTGTCAGTAGAACTTTGTCTTTCATCAGAGTTCTGAATGGTACTGTGTATCACATCGAGTTTGAAACATTCCTCCTTCTTTTCATCATCTGGGAAATTCATGGCCTTGAAAACATTGAATGTTACTTCTTGGTCATGTACCCTCATGTTTAATTCTCCTTTTTGTACATTAATAATGGTTCGACCTGTAGCCAAGAACGGTCTCCCGAGGATGATTGGCACATCTGCGTCTTCCTCCATATCAAGGACAATAAAATCTGCTGGGAAAATGAATTTGTCAACCTTGACCAGCACATCCTCAACTACGCCTCTTGGAAATACGAGCGTTCTATCAGCAAGTTGCAGTGAGACCGAAGTTGACATTGTTTCTCCAATCTGTAATTTCCTGAAAATAGAAAAAGGCATCAAGTTAACACTAGCACCTAAATCACATAAAGCCTTACCAAAGTTATGTTCTCCTATGACGCAAGGAACAGTGAAACTGCAAGAATCTTTCAACTTCGGGGGAAGTTTTCTCTGAATGATAGCACTGCATTCTTCTGATAATGCTACTGTCTCGTAATCTCCCAATCTCCGCTTTCGTGAAAGAATATCTTTCATGAATTTGGCATAGGTGGGCATTTGTTCCAACGCTTCTGCAAATGGAATGTTGATATGCACCTTTTTGAAGATTTCCAGGAACCGAGAAAACTGCTTGTCCAATTTGTTCTTCTGAAGACGTTGAGGAAAAGGTGGAGGTGGAGTGATCTGTTCTTTTTCCTTTGCTTCTTTTTCCTCAATCTGTTGTTTTGTTTCTTTTGGAACTTCCTCAGCAGTTGTTTTGGCTCCAACATCTTTGTTGATTTCAGTACCGCTTTTTAACATGATGACATGACATTGTTCCTTCCCCATGTTTCTTGGATTTGGCTCAGTGTTGCTAGGAAGGGTACCTGGCAGTCTGTAACTCTGAGCATTTGCCAGTTGTCCCATTTGATTCTCCAGTGCTTTAATAGAAGCAGATTGACTTTGAATTAATGCTGATTGGGATTGAAACATAGCATCATATCTTGCTGCTTGAGAGTCGTGTTTTGCTTCTAACTTTTTCAAGTGGGTCAACACTTTTGTTATTCCTGGTTCATTTGCCTGCTCCTGGTTTTTGTTCTGTTGTTGGAATTCAGGTGGTGGATAGTTTTGTTGTTGGCCTGAATTGTTGCTCCATTAAAAATTGGGATGATCCTCCACCCTGGGGTAGGTGTTGGAATATGGATTGTTCCCCTGTCTGTTGAAATTGTTGACAAAATTCACTGTCTCTTCCTGCTGAACTGGTTCTGGTGCTCCTTTATATGATGAACTTGTGGATCCACCATTAACCTTCATGTTAAGAGTTTCCAGATTTTTGCAAATCATATCCAGCTTGACATTCAGTACTGTGTTGGCTCCAACTTCATAAATTCCTGCGATTCTTTGGATCATGCTCCTTTCTGTTGGCCACAAAGAATTATTGTTGGCCATTTCTTAAATTAAATCCCAAGCCTGATCTTCTCCTTTTGCCATTAGTGCTCCTCCAGCAGCATCATCAATTGTGGTTCTCATTATTCCAGAAAGTCCATTATAGAATGTTTGGACTTGAAGCCATTTTGGAATCTCATGGTGAGGACATTTCCGGAGCAAATCTTTGTACCTTTCCCAAGCTTCGCAGAGGGATTCTGAATCTTGTTGTACAAAGGATGTGATGTCATTCCTCAACTTTGAAGTTCTAGCCGGTGGAAAGTATTTTGCAAGGAATTTGGTGGCTAGAGTGTTCCAAGTTGTGATGGAACCTGCTGGTAGTGAATGTAGCCAAGCTTTAGCTCTGTCCTTCAATGAGTATGGGAAAACTCGCAGTCTCATTGCTTCTTCTGATGCTCTGTTGTAGTTGAAAGTACCGCAAACTTCCAGGAAGTTACAGATGTGGGCATTATGATCTTCAGTTGCATTCCCCCTGAACTGAACTGACTGCTGAATCATCTGAATGCATGTTTTGATGTCACACACATTTGCTGGTAAGTGAGGAAGTACAATACAGGAAATGAGTCTGTCAACCACCGGAATGGTTCTGTCTCGAATGGGAATTGGTGGTGCAACCTCCAACGGTTCAGGTTCCATGTTGACTAAAGCTTCTTGGCCTTCTCGTCTTTCCCTTCTCAACTGTCTGATGGTTCTTTCAATTTCTGGGTCAAGCGATCGGAGTTCAAAGCTTCTGGTTCGTCTCATGTAGTTTCTGAGAACCTGAAACACAAGAAAACAAAAAATAATAAGTAAAAAGAAATTAGATACAAGTAACGTATCTAACCCCTAAATTAATAGTGAAAGATAAATAAGTCCCCAGCAACGGCGCCAAAAACTTGACCGGCGTAAACACACACGTATAACGCAAGCGCACGTATCGTTCAAGTAGTATAAAAATATCGATCCCACGAGGACTTAATATCTAATCTATTAATTTTATGAAGTCAAATGATTACTAGTATCTAACAGGGTGTTTGTTGTTGATTTGAAATGGTGACGATTCTAAATTTAAAAAAAGTAAATAAAATTGTTCGAAAGTAGGTTTTAAGAAAATTCAATATTAAAAACTATCTAGGGTTGTGATTTCTTCCAATATCATTTTAAGGATGAAGTGGTATTTTATGTTTGTGTAATAAATCGATTTACTAACCTGGAACACTAAATTATGCAAAAGCCTATGTCGATGGTCAGACGCAAATACCCAGTTTAACCCAATTGAACCATATGTCTATGTCAACCAAATTATCTGGATTCATTAAGTTTAAGTTCCAATTATGGCTACCCCCGCCCGACATGTATATGTCTATCCTGTAAGGAAATCTATTAAAGGGTTATCTATCCTCAAGGAAGATCGTGGGCTATTAGTCTAGGCTGATGAAACCTAAAATCCCTATGTCTAGTTCATTTTAGATTTACCACATCAATCTTATTGGTGATCAGACAACAAGAAGCATTAAGCTTAAGACTTAATAAGTAAACCTTTAAATTACCCAAACTAATTTAACCCTTTATAAACCGGTGATATTAGATTCATCACAACCCCAGATAATTGGCTTAGTTACGACACATATTACGGGTAGTAAAAAAAACTTAAATAAAATAAAAGACATAAAGTAAAATACTGAAAATTAAATGCTGAAAAGTAAATGCTGAAAGTAAATGTTGAAATTAAAGACTGAAAATTAAATGCTGAAAAGTAAATGCTGAAAGTAAATTGCTAAAAAGTAAATTGCTGAAAAGTAAATTGCTGAAAAGTAAATAAAGTAAAATTACAATAAAAGAAAATGCTGAGGTAAAAGGATCCACTTTTATTACTTCTATTTTAGATATCTCCCTTAATATAATATATTAACTTTGCATGATAATTACCAACCAGCCATATAGGCGGTATCCAGATTAAGTCAAATTAATAATTAATTACCAACCGACCAATCAGGCGGTATCCAGTTTAGTCAGGTTAAAACCAATTTAAATAATTACCAACCGACCAATATGGCGGTATCCTCGTTAAGTCAGGTTTTAACTAGTTTATATATTATAATTAAGGGAGATTAATCTAAATATTAGTAATAAAAGTTTTACCTTTTACCCCAGCAAAGGGGAGTTACATCCTCATTACTGAAAAGTAAAAACTGAAAATTAAATAAAGAAAAGTACTCTGCGTAAAAGTAAATTGCGGAAAGTAAAAACTGAAAAGTAAAGAAAAGAAAGTGCGAAAACGAAAATTAATTACTGAAAGCTGTAAATAAACAAACAAGATACAATCTTCTTAGTATTCTTAAGGAATTCCTTAGAAGAAAGTATGAATTTTACAAATGAAATGACTTGGTATTTATAGGCAAAATTTTGCCTCCATCAAATCATCCACCAAATCAATTATTAATTGCTCCACTAATTGCTCCACTAATTGCTCCACCAAATCCTTATTAATTGCTCCACTAATCTCTTATCATGTTTGGTGATGATTTGATATTTTTTATTATTTGTTTATTATTTATTTTTTTGCTTTGAAAATGATTGAAAGTGACTTTAATAATTACACACTACACACTTCTGGATGGTTCATCAATTTCGGGCATGAAATCTTCAGAATTAGAAATTATTTTGTCTTTAAAAGTTGTAGATATTTGAGTCTTCTTTAATCTAGAACTTGAATCAGCTCAATCCGATATCGGAGTAACAAGTTATGCCCAAAATACGACAGATGCGCAAAACTGGAATTTCCAAAACTGCACTTCGTCAAAACGCCCTTTCAAGTTTCCAATCTCCAAAATTAAAATATCAAGTCCAATAATTGCCCTTATTTGACCCATATTTCATCCTAAATGATTTCATTGAGACCCGATATTATTTTATTTGCAAAATAAACTAAAACACATCAAAACGTTCATCAAACCCGAGAAACTAAACAAAATATTAAGTTAAAGGGGCGGTAAATATTGATATATTTTCCGCTCATCAGTGACAAAGGAAATTGCTCTTTTATCATTTTGTAATTAGATTACTCGGATATATAAATGATAAAAGTCCTTATGATTAGTTCCGAATTAATAAGATATGAGACATTATTAATCCATGGAAGGTTTAATAATTAAATATCCGTAGTCGTAGTATTATCGAGACTGGATATCGATAATGTGATGAGTGGTATTTATATCACTATTTCCCACTCATCTAACCTAATATTTCGTATATTTTCTCGGGTTTTGTGAACGTTTTGATGTGTTTTGTGTTATTTTGCAGATAAATAAAGTTGGGAAAGCATTGGAAGCAATTTGGGGCCAAAATAGAGAAAAATGACAAAAAGGGCAATTTTGTAATTATTCCGCGTCGCGACGCCTAAAGTGATCCTGTCATGCTAACGTGCACCGAGGGACATGTGTCAGAATCTGAGAAATTGGACTTGCTAACGTGCGCCGACCTTGCTAACGTGCGCCGTGCCACGTGTCATCATCACAGAAGATCTGCTAAAATGCGCCAGCTGCCATATGTCGAAATCTCATTGGACCAAAGCAAGCGCGTGCCACGTGTCAATCTCTCATTGGACCGAATATTGGACAAATCACATATTGCCACGTGTCGACCTCTCATTTGACCGATATTGGACTGAAAGATCAGCCAATCACCATGTGCCACGTGTCATCTTCTCATTGCACCACCTTCATCGCGTGACACGTGTCATCACCAGATTCTGCCGACAGAACACGCGTGGTCAACCCGCGTGGACCAAAGCCGCGTGCTGGCGTCGCGACGCCAAGACCCTACGCGTCGCGACGCCAGTTCCAGAAAATGCCTATAAATTCTGGCATTCACCACTTCATTTGGTGTGCTTTCCTTGGGAGCTTTTCCATGTTTTTAGAGGATTGCATCTAGTTTTGTATATATAAATAATATTTTAATTATGTATTTTAATTTTCACTATTAGTAATAGTAGTTCTTCTTCTTCTCTTTTCTTTTATGTTTAGTAGTTAATTTTCCGCTGGGGTAAAAGGTGAAACCTTTAATATAATTATCTAGGTAAATCTCACTTAATTATAATTTATAAATTATAATTTAACCGGATTAATTAATGTCAGACTTTATTACCGCCTATATGGTCGGTCTAAATATAAATTACTTTACCGCCTATATGGCTGGTCTTTATGTGACAGATAATTACCGCTTATATGGCTGGTGTAATTGGACTAAATGGATTACCGCCTATATGGCTGGTTTTAAATGTTTAACATTATTAATTCCTGAGAAAGCAGAATATAAAATAATTTATATATTATAATAAGTGAGATTCCTAGATAAGAAATATTAAATGTGGATCCTCTAACCCCAACATTTTATTTTTTATTCTAGGGAAGTGATGAAACACAATATCCACACTTAATAATTGATTTTCTTTTTATGGGTTGTTCTTTAGTTTGTTTATTGAGTCTTAAGCTTAATTCTTCTTATTGTCTGATCACCAATAAGATTGATATGGTAAACTTAAAATGAACTAGACATAGGGATTTTAAGTTTCAGCCTTAGATTCAATAGCCCACGATCTTCCTTGAGGATAGATAACCCTTTAATAGATTTCCTTACAGGATAGACATATACCTGTCGGGCGGGGGTAGCCATAATTGGAACTTAATCTAAATGAATCCAGGTAATTTGGTTGACATAGACATATGGTTCAATTGGGTTATACTGGGTATTTACGTCTGACCATCGACATAGGCTTTTGCATATTTTCGTGTTCCAGGTTAGCAAATTGATTTATTACACATAGATAAGAGAATCAATTCATCTTTATAATAATATTGTGTGGAGTCACGACCTTAGATCCTTGAGTCTTTTCTTTTATTTTCCTTAGTATTTTCTTTTGAGTCTGTTTTTCTTTTATTTTGCAAAACCACATTCAACCAACCAAAAGCAATCAATTCCTTTCTCCTTATAATTAGATACGTGTAAATAAATAGATTCAATAATTAATAACAACAGTAGGAATTAAGTCCTCGTGGGATCGATATTTTTATACTACTTGAACGATACCTGCGCTTACGTTATACGTGTTTGTTTACGCCGTTCATAATGCAGAATATGCTAGTATCACACTTGTACACGTTATGGAAGCTTAACGACATAGTTCTCATATATTTAAGTATTGGATACTTATGCAAGTGTGATAAGAGGTTCTGTTTACCGATGGTACGGGAACAGCTTCGCTCTGGATAGACCCCTTGGAATCCCATTGGTAGTATGACTATGTGTCTATGGGAATCCGAATCAGGGTAGGTGTATTTGGTCTTAACCTGAGACTTGCATCGCTAATACTTGCGACAATCAGTACGCTTTGGTTTTGGTCGTTCGGGGCTTTAACAGGTTCTGTGTACGCCTCTTCTGGGTTTACTGAGAATCATAGTGTATTGGGTGTGATGTCAAGTTGGAAGTATCACTTTAGTCATATGAAGATGATGATCACGTAGGATACGGAACTAGTACTCTTAAGTACTGCAGTCATCGGGATAATATGACTAGGTCATGATTATCCGATTATAGAGATTAGTTGCCAGTGATCCGATATATGTTTCGTACGGGGCAGACACAATTCCAGCCCCAGGCCTAGCATGTGACATCTGAAACAAGATCATAATACGCAATACTTAATATACTACGCCTGATAAAGATTATATATTCCTTTAAAGAATATTTCTGGAGAATTGGGTAGGCACAATGCTTTGCTAGAAGCCAACCATGTCTTGTAAATCGGTAAGAACGTGGTACTGGGTACGCACGCGTTCGGATAGTCCGATGACCGTATTTACTGCCAACATATCCAAGGATCTCTTTGGTCGCTTCCCAAAGATTCATCGATGAGATTTGACTCGAATATAATTAATCTGGGATTAATTATGAAAGAGAAAATTAATTTGGGATTAATTACGGCAAGAATTAATCTGGGATTAATTACGACAAGAATTAATCTGGAATTAATTATCAGAGAAAGAATTAATCTGGATTAATTGCGTCAAGAATTAATCTGGGATGAAAATTCGTCGAGAGGAGAGAACGCGATTAATTTGGAATTAATCGGTAAAATAAATTTAATAGTTAAATTGGTTTTTTCTATTTAATTGATTTATATGAGATAAAATAATATATTAGATATATTAATTGAAATCGAATTTCAATACAGAATTAAAATTGGATTTTAATTCAAGCGAACGAATTAATTTGGAATTAATTCGTAAACGACTTTCGTAATAATTTTGCGAGGCATTATTATTTACTTAAATTGGATTTAATTACGTTGCGATGGAAAATTCATTTAATCGGATTAAACGAATACGAGCCCGAAGTGTGTTGAACAAGCCACTTTGAATTTTGAATTCAAAATTGGGTGGGACCCACATCTCATATCACTTGTCAAAAGTGATGGTGGTATTTGGCAAAAGTAATTGGTTTTCACAAAACCACTTACTTTTAACCAACCTTGTTTTTGTTTTTGGAAAATAATTACATCATTTGGTTTTTGTAAAGAAACACACAACATAACAAAAATACTTTCTCTCTCATTCCTCCTTCTCAATTGCCGAACATATACCCTTTGGAAGGGAAAATTTTTCTTTCACAAATTTGTTCTTGCTAGCACATAAGGAGTGAATCAAGGTGATAAGGAAACTCACCCATGAGTTTGGAACACTAAAAGAAGGCTTGGAGCTTCCATCATCCATGGAAAAAGTTCTGAACTTCAACCGATCATTGTGAGTATTTTCCGCAACTCTCTTTAATTATTCACACACGAATCACTCTTAGAGATCCTTGGAATGTTCTAGGAACACTAATAAATGGTACACATACGGGCCTACAGATCCTATATTGATATGCACTTGATTAACGAGTGAATCGATCCAAACCCAACGAACATCTATAGGCCAGACCATGAAAGGTTTCTGACTTACATGACATTAAAATGTGGAGGATCTCACACAAAATCAATGTTATCCTATAATCAAAGGATCACGTATGCTACTTGACTCGATGAGATTCCTATTGACAGTGGTGTGTACTTCCAACTATTAGGAATCACCTATAAATCATTCGGCATTCGCTCCAATGAATACCCACATGTCTATACGAGCTTCGCATGCTCATGGTACATCGGGTTAAACCATTGGAACTCCAATTATAATATACGACATGTTCTTATCTTATCGATTATAGGAATTCGACCGTATTCCAAAACCAACGACTTGGAATATTTAATTTAAGAATAGTTTATAATAGTAATATTATCCCAATGTCGGACGACCTAGTGTCTAGTATTACTACATGACTATTTTAAGGTCGATGTTATTCTCAACATATATATCCATCTAATATTCATAATGACATTACCATAAATAATATTTGAAATGAAAATATATTTATTGTTTTTAATAAATAATAAAATATAATGTACCATACATTATCCGAATTGACGCTCTAAGCACCAACTCCAACAAACTCTCACTTGCTTAGTGCCAATCTGGATGGTACCGCAATCGCATCTCCTCCAAATGTTTATCGAATAAATTAAGAGGTAAGGCCTTAGTAAGCGGGTCTGTTATGTTGTCTAGTCCTTGAACCTTAAAGACCACTATGTTTTCTCGTTCAAAAATAATTCTAATCACATGATATTTCCTATCCACGTGTTTAGACTTGGAATGCGTCACCGGCTCCTTAGCCTGCGCAATGGCTCCATTATTATCATAGTTGTAATGGGTCAAATCCTCAAAACTAGGCACAATGCCAAGTTTTGTGATGATATTTCTAACCTATGCAGCTTCTTTAACAGCTTCTAAAGCCGCTATAAATTCCATCTCAGTGGTGCAATAAATTGTTGAGCCTTGCTATGAACATCGCCAACTAACGGTACCATTATTAAGGGTAAATATATATATTCAGATGTAGACTATCTATCATCTGGATCTCGTTGGAAGTTAGTGTCTATATTGTTCGGGCAGTTGTGGAACCCCTAGGGTCGGATCGGTGCCCCGCGCAGCGGAAGTGGGTCTAACCCATGGATATCAAGTATAGGTGTATTTTAAAATTTTTTTATGTAAAACTTAATTCTGATACAAGTCCGTAGGAAAATATGGGACCCAATCAGAGTCCGGAAGCTCCGGAATAGAGAAAAATAAGTTTTAGTATGAATTACGTCTAGGCGTCATGACTCAAGTCTTGGGCGTCGCGACGCCACCCAAAATGCCGAGAACATGCTGAACGTGATCAACGACGCGTTGCGATGCGAAAAGGGTTTTTGTCGCTACGTAAATCAGGCAGTGAGTGATTTTTCATTTCAAAACATTACTAAACACTTCCAATTTTCTCCCAATACTTCAAATACACTAAAAAAACCAATTTTAACTTTATAACCACCATCAATACATGTTTTACAACTATCATACATATATTGTAAATACTTATATGCATTTGTACGGATCTAATCACAAACCATTTTAGAATCACAATTAGAAATGTCTCATGAACAATTCTAGTTCACCTAAAGGTGGTCAAGTGAATCTAGAATGGTAGCTATAGTTCTAAGCTTTAATCTATAGTTCCAAACTCTTATTAATTGTTCCTTGTCCAACATGAACATCTTTGACCTAATATATAAGCATGTTGTGTTTATACTTCTAAAGTATCCTAACACAATTGATTAGCCTTATTTCAACATTAAGCTATGTGATCATGCATCTAATACATTGTGTTAGGATACTTTAGAAGAAGTTCAAACATTACCTAGTAAGCTTGATGCAAGATCCAATATACTTCTCCTTTGTTGAAATTGTTGGAGAACCTCCAAGGTGTGCAAGCTTGACTTCAAGATCCAACCTTGATTTCCAATGCTAGCAAGCTTCACTTCAAGATCTTATCATGATTTCTCCTAAATGAAGTGTTTTAGAGACCTCGCAAGCTTCTCTAAACACTTCTCTAAATTAGGCTAATCTCTCAAGAATTACTTGTGTATAGCTTACCCAAGTTTTTCTTTTGCTTATACTTATTCTTGTACTTGTAATTAAAACCTTCCTTAAGCTTGCTATTTATAGCAAAACTTAGGTAATTTTTAATTAATAAAATTTATAATCAACTTTTAAGTGGGCTTAATCCAATTTGTCCAAATATGAATAATTAGATGTGACTAATCTCCATTGTCTTACACTTTGATTTAATCCAATTAAATCAAGCAAATGATTAGGAAATGGATTAGTTAAATGTTTTCCACTTTGATTTAATCCAATTAAATCAAGCCAAAACCACCTATTATTACATACTTACAATTACCATAATATCCTCAAATGGTAGAGATAATTATGATTTTACAATTAAGCCCTTGTGTAATTATTGAATTAATCCAATTAGGTCAAAGTAAATAATCAATGTTATCCAATAACACTTGATTATCTTAGTTGATTATTATAATATCGAATATTATATTTTATCAAAATAATAGGCTACCTAAGTGCTCAACGAGTACACTTCATATTGAGACTCTCTAAGTTTAGACACGTTCATCATATAAGCCTAACTAATATGTACGTAATTCCGCCACCTCCGAATTCGCGAAGAACACGAATGACCTTTTTGAACTATACAAGTCGAGGTCATCACATATGTTTAACAATCCATCCATCGTAGGCTATTCGAGTTGTGCTTAGAAAATATAGAAGACACCGTCAAGTTTCCAAGGAGCACATCTCATGTCGACATGTCCATGATTCTTTACAACTGATGCGATCCACCATAGCTGATCGACTTTGGCCAAAGTCTCTAAGAATCATGACTTTACTTACATGGATACCTAAACCTCTTATGGTACACATATAGGCCGATAGATCCTATCTTGCTTTGCACTAGATTACTGAGTGCATCGGTCTACACCTTAAGAACATCTAGAGGTCATACCATGAAAGGTTTCTGACATACATGGTATCAAAGTAAGAAGAAACTCACATAAAATCAATGTTATCCTATATTCAAAGGATTACATATGCTACTCGATTCGAGGAGATTCCTATTGACGGTGGTGTGTACTTCCAACTATTAGGAATTACCTATGAGTCATTCAGTATTCGCTTCAACGAATACCCACATGTCTATACGAGTTTCCAAAACTCATGGTACATCGGGTTAAACTATTGGAACTTCAATTCCAATATACAACATGTGCTAGTCTTCTAGGTTATAGGAATTCGACCATATTCCAAAACTAACGACTAGGAATATTTACTTTAAGAATAGTTTACACCTAGTGCAAGACTATTCTAAGGTCGATGTCATTCTTAGCATATTTATACATCACTCTTATACACGTAATGACAATACCATTATAAGGTATAAAATGAAAAAAGTAATTATTTTATTAATAAATAATAAAATGTACAAATCAGTTTGGCACTCCAAGCACCAACTCCATCAAACTCCTACATTCTTAGTGCCAATTTGGATGATACCATAGTCCCACATGTTTATCGAATAACTTAGGAGGTAAGGCCTTTGTAAGCGGATCTTCTGTGTTGTCTTATCCTTGAACCTTAAAGACCATTATATCTTTTCATTCAATTATCTCTCTAATTACATGGTATTTCCTTTCCACGTGTTTAGATTTGGAATGCGCACTCGGCTCCTTAGCCTGCGCAATGGCTCCATTATTATCATAGTATAATGGGATCGAGTCCGCAATACTAGGCACAACGCCAAGTTCTGTGATAAAAAGTCTAATCCAAACAGCTTCTTTAGTAGCTTCTGAAGCCGCTATAAATTTCGCCTCAGTGGTGGAATCAGCTGTTGAGCCTTGCTTTGAACATCGCCAAATAACAGCACCACTATTAAAGTAAATATATGTCATGATGTAGATTTTTTATCATCTGGATCTCCCTGGAAGTCAGAGTCTGTATAACCTTTAACTTGCACCTCATTTTCTCCATATATCAGAAACTTATCCTTGGCATCTTTAAGATATTTTAGGATACGTTTCACAACTGTCCAATGATCATTACCTGGATCAGATTGATATCGGCTGGTCACACTGACGCCGAAACTGATATCAGGTCTAGTGCATAACATAGAATACATTATGCTTCCAAGAAGCATATGGAAAGCTAGACATCATATCTCTCTCTTCCTCAGTTTGAGGTGTAATTTTCTTCGAAAGATGTATGCCGTATCGGAAAGGTACATTTGCTGCCTAGCAGTTAGTAAAACCGTACCTTTCTAACATCTTATCTATATACGTCGATTGTGACAACCCTATAAGCTTCCTAACTCTATCCCGGTAAAGCCTTATACATAGTATATAGGAATCTTCACCCATATATTTCATGGAGAATTTCTTGCAAAGGTAGGCTTTCACACTTTGCATCATCCCTATATTGTTTCCTATGATAAGGATGTCATCTACATACAAGACTAGGAAAACTATCATGCTCCTACTCACTTTCTTATAAACACATGGTTCTTCATCATTTATGATGAATCTAGATAATCTAATTATCTCATCCAAATGACGATTCCAGCTTCGGGATACCTGTTTAAGTCCATAAATAGACTTTTGGAGCTTACAAACTAAGTTTGAAGTCTCACTTAATATGAAACCCTCTGGTTGTTCCATATAGATATCCTCTTCAAGGAATCCATTTAGGAAAGCGGTTTTCACATTCATCTGTCATATCTCATAGTCGTGATATGCAGCAATGGCTAAAATAATCCTAATAAATTTTAGCATGACTACTGGTGAAAACATTTCCTTATAGTCAATCACAGGACGTTGAGTGTAACCTTTCGCTACCATTCGGGCCTTAAATGTTTCCATTTTTCCATCGGGCCATCGCTTCCTTTTGTCAACCCATTTACAACCAATAGGTTTAACTCTTTCAGGAAGTTCAACTAAGTCTCATACTTGATTAGCATGCATTGAATCCATTTCAGATTTCATGGCTTCCTGCCATTTTCCCGAATCGATATCCAATATCACTTCTTTATACGTAGTCGGATCTATTTCCTCCAAGAGGAGAACATCAAGGCTCATATCAGATGTTAAAAAGAGTCTCTCAGGAGGCCTTGATATTCTATTCGACTTACGTAGAATCTGTGTTATAGATCCTTCATCTAATTGGATCTCCGGTTCCATCTCAGGTTCCTTAATGTTGGGATCAAACTCATCAAGTTTAATCTCTCTACAATTCCCAATTTCTCTCAAAAATTATTTTTCAAGAAAAGTTACAAAGCGAACAATAAATACATTTCATCGCTCGGAATCGTAGAATTGATATCCCATTGAATTATCAGGATATCCAATGAACTTACATTTATACCCCCTGGGTGCTAGTTTATCCCGCTGCGCAATTCTAACGTATGCAGGAAAACTCCAAATCTTTAAATGTCTAAGACTTGGATTTCTACCGACCCATATCTGATATGGGGTTGTAGAAACAGCTTTTGATGGAACCCTATTAAGTTTGTAGGTAGTAGTAAGTAAATCATAACCCCAAAGGTAATAAGAATTATCTGTATAGCTCATCATTATTCCCACCATATCCAATAAAGTACGATTTCTATGCTCAGACACTCCATTATGTTGAGGTGTTCCTGATTGACCGACGTAATCACACGCGTAAACGCAAGCGCACATATCGTTCAAGTAGTATAAAAATATCGATCCCACGAGGACTTAATTCCTACTGTTGTTATTAATTATTGATACTATTTATTTACAAGTATCTAATTAAGGTAGAAGAGAATGATTGCTTGATTGGTTGTTTGAATGTGGATTTGCTAAATAAAATAAATAAATACATAAAAGAAAATACTAAGGAAAATAAAAAAAATACACAAATATCTAGGGTTGTGATTCCACACAATATTATTCTAGTGATGAATTGATTTTCTTATATATGTGTAATCATTTAGTTTGCTAACCTGGAACACGAAGATATGCAAAAGCCTCTGTCGATTGTCAGATGCAAACACCCAAATAACCCAATTAATCATATGTCTATGTTAACCAAGTTACCCGAATTCATTAAGTTTAAGTTCCAATAGTGGCTACTCCCGCCCGATAGGTATATGTCTATCCTATAAGGAAATCTCTTAAATGGTTATCTATCTTCAAGGAAGATCATGAGCTATTTAATCTAAGGCTGAAACCTAAAATCCCTTTTCCTAGTTCATTTTAAGTTTACCAAATCAATCTTATTGGTGATCAGGCAACAAGAAGCATTAGACTTAAGATTCAATAAACAAACTAAAGAATTACCCATAATATAATTAAATCAATTATTAAGCATGTTAATATTGTGCTTCATCCTTTCCCTAGAATAAAAATAAAATACTGGGGGTTAGAGAATCCACCTTTACTAATTCTAATTTAGAAATCTCCCTTATTATAATATAGAAATTATCAGTGATATTACCAACCGACCATATAGACGATATCCTCATTAAGTCAGATTATCAATTAAGTCGAATCGACCATAAAGGCGATGTTATTATTTGTCCATAAACCAGCCACATAGGCGGTAATTATCTGTCCCTTAAAGACCGACCATATAGGCGGTGTCACATTATGTCAAATAAATAAAACCAGCCATTAAGGCGGTATAATCTTTAGTTTAAATTATAATTTCCATATTATAATTAAGGGAGATTGATCTAAACTAAAATAATAAAAGCTTCACCCTTCCCCCAGCGGAAATTTAACTACTAAACACAAAAGAAAATAAAAGAAAAGAAAATAAATTATTACTATTACTGAAAATAAAAATTTATAATTAAAATACTGAAACTAAATACAAACAAGATGCAATCCTTAAATTCCTTACAAAAACCTAAGGAAAGCATGAGAATTACAAATGAAATGGCTTGGTATTTATAGGAAATTCTAAAGGCTTCCACCAATTTCTCCACCAATTTCTCCCCCAAACATGGCACCAAACATGACATCAAACATGGCACCAAAAATGGCACCAAATCCTCCACCAAACATGCAAGCATGTTTGGTGGAAGTTTGACAATTTTTATTATTTATTTTTTTTTGCTTTGAAAATGATTTTAATAATTACACATAACACACTTACGGATATTTCATCAATTCCGATCATGAAATCTTCGAAATTCGAAATTATTTTGTTCTTCAAAGTTGTAGATATTTGAGTATTCTTTAATCTCAAACTTGAATCACCTCAATCCGATATCGGAGTAAAATGTTATGGCCAAAATACGAAAATTGCGCAAAACTAGAATTTCTGAAATTGTACTTCGTTAGGACTTCCTTTCAAGTTTCCAATCTCCAAAATCAAAATGTCAAGTCCAGTTTTTGCCCTTATTTGACCCATATTTCGTCCTAAATGATTCCATTAAGTCCCAATTTCATTTTATCTGCAAAATAAACTAAAACACATCAAAACGTTCACAAAACCCGATAAACTTTACAAGATATTAGGTTAAATGAGTGGGAAATAGTGATATAATTACCACTCATCACACCCCCAAACCGAACATTTTGCTATTCCTAGAGCAAAATAATATAATAAATAATTAAAATTAAACTAAGCCACTTTCCTAGGGATCACGATTGCATTTAGCGTATGCAATAAGCCTGTAAACCCCTAGGTGTTCCTAGTGGACGAGTTGTAGTCTTGTGAGGGCTTACAGAAACGATACCCACAAACGTTTGATAAAAGTAAAAAGTTAGTAAAACTAATACACACAAAAGCAAAAAGATAAGAGAATAAAGAAGTTAGTGACTAAACAGGTGAAACTTCTACTCCAAGTTAGTAGTTGTTTTCTTTCTTTCTAAATTACCGAATAAGTAAATTCTCCGATTATTTTTACCATTCTTCATATACATAACTAACAAAATATTAATCAACTCATTTTGCCCACAATATTCATAAGTACAGTTGAGAAGAGAGTAATATTTTTGTCCTAAAAGTTTATCAGAATTCACACCTTTTTGTAGCAATGAAATAATTTTTTCTGATTTTTCTCTTTGATTTTTGATTTTTGATTTTTGATTTATTTATATACAATATCTTCTCTCTATGTAGCGAGCTTTGGGCCAGTGGCTCCCAAACCAGTTGGCTTTAGGGCACTAGGTGTTAAGACACCTATACGGACTTAATTACTCAGACTTCAAATATATATATTTTTTACAACATCTTTGATCCATGTAGCGAGCTTTGGGCCAGTGACTCCCAAACCCGTTGGTTTTAGGGCACTAGGTGTTAAAACACCCCTACGGACTTAATAACTCGGATCTCCTACGTTTTTTTACTCCATTGCCATTTATAAATGCTTCCTCCAATTAAGCGAGAGCACTGAATATTACAAACTTTTCAATTACAGCTCATGTCCGTATGTTACCATGCATGTTGATAATACCTGCCAACTGAGCATATGAAGATTCATTTTAGTCAGTTTTATTGAGAATTCACAAATTAAATAATTCAAAAGGAAATAAACAAAAATTAACTTGTTTCGAAAATGGGTTTGAGATACGTATCAAGAGTGGAAACTCCTTACACAGCTATCTCTCACCAATTTCACCTGATTAATGAAGTTAAAAACAAAAAACACAAAATATTTTTTTTAATTTTTGTAAAATTTTTCAATTTTGTTTTTGTATTTTTAGAAAAATTTAGACAAAAAATAACACAATAAAAATAAGATACTATTAACTATTCCCCTCCCTCTAACCTAAATGAGACATTATCCCCAATGTCAGAAAAAGTAGAAGAAGAGTTTAGAAGATAATACCTGGTTAACTGAAATTCTATGAAAAATTACCGATTAAGATCTATATCCAATTTACGCTTTTTTCCACGATCGCTATCTGACCAGTTTAACTTGGAAAGAATGGGGTTGATTTTTGGTTCAAAGGCTAGGATTTGGTCAATTAATTCTTTGGCCTTTGTTGCAGTCAGGAAAATATCTTGTACTGATTTTGTGATGAACTCATGTCTTTTGGCTTCCGCAAGAAATACAAACAGAAAATCAAAAAAAATGATCAATGTTAAGTAATCCAATGGGCTTCCGATGAATGTTCAAGTGCACCCATGATGCCACTATGAATATCTCTTCAAACGTTCCGAGCCCACCTGGTAATGCAATAAAAGCATCAGCAGTTTTGACCATTTCAATGAGTTGTTCAGACATACCTGAGACAATGCGTTCATCTCCATTTGTTTTTCCGATTATGTGTTCGTCCGCCAAAGTTTTTGGAATGATTCCCAAAACGTGACTGCCACCCTCCTGAACGGATTTTGAAATGCTTCCCATTAATCCAAGATTTCCACCGCCATATATTAGGTGCATATTTCGATCTGTTATAACTTTCCCCAATTCCTTTGCAGCCTCAACGAACTCTGGTTTATTGCCAGAGTTAGATCCACAGAACACACAGATTGTAATGACTCGCTGTTGTGAAGTTGCTTCCATTTTCTCTCTCTTATTTGGATGTTTATCTGAATGTGTAGAAGAGAAACATGACGAGCTGAATTTATAGATCCTGAAAAGGGTGAGTAAAAATAGCACTAGTACCTGTCAAATGACAATGAACGTTAAAATAAATCATGAAAGTCAAAAATTATAGATCTTGTCGGCGAAAAAAAAAGAAAATAATAAAAGAAAAGAAAATCAAAGCAATTATTAAGGCAACAGAATTGTGTATGCAATACGCCACTCGTTTGGTATATAAATCCATTAGGATGCGTCTCAAGAATCCATTCATTACTCAACCATCACTAATGACTTAAATCTCATCTTTATGATTGCCAAACACTATTCCTTCTTAAATGCTCCGTTTGTGCTTTTCCCTGAAAAACCAACACACAAAATTAAAAACTCTACAACATGTATACACAAAATATGAAAAAAGAAATTATAACAAAGTACATGGGTGCCTCCCTACTTGCGCTAAATTTTTCATCTTCAGCCAGACGTGACTGAAATCCATATGTCAAGGAGGTTTCAGTGTGGTTTTGGATGTCCGATTAAAGACAATCCCATGAGCGTTGCTTTTGAAGAGTCTCTCCCAACGGTAATGTGGAAAAAATAATTTTGTCTCATTCAATGCTTGTGCCACCTTTTTAATCTTTGTCGCTCCAGTGATTCCTGAAAAGAAAGAAAAAAAATCATGAGGTCTCTTATGGTGCTTGACTTATAATGGGAGTTCCATTCTGTCAAGCTTCTGGGCGATATGTGTAATTTGTACTCCCCAAAATAGTGATGTTTCTCTTGAATGCTCAAGTTCTTTAAATTGCTCCTCCATTTACTCTGCTTCTTGCTCCAACTTTTCTTCACAGATGTATTTTAGGATTTCCGTATTCAATTCTTCATCCGTCATCTGTGAAATGCATCCTCCATAAGTGTCAACCTGAGGATGTAAAGAGATGTTAGATTTTAGGTATTCATCATATGTGGTTGATATGAGTGACTTAGGTAGATCTTCTTCAAACATCTGTGCAATGGAGGCTCCAAGATCTTCATTTTGAGGATGGAAAGTTTGATCCTCCATTTTTGGTGCAGTTGGTACAAACATCACAGTTTTTTCATCCTCGTCAGAGTCAGAATAATAAAAATCAAACATAGACTTTGCTGGTTTGAGCTCCTGAAATGATACCTTTGATTCTTGATACTGCTCAGCCTCTTCATCTGTCAAGGTGTCATTGTGAAATGCTTGGTTCTCGAAGGCTTTGTCAGTTTCGTCTGAAAATATTTCGTGAGGTATGTAGCTCTGGTTTTCTGTTAATTGTCTCGTTTGATCTGTCAGTCTCTAAATGGATGCTGATTGTCTCTGAATACTTTTGAATTGATTCTGGAATGTTTCAAGTATTGTATCCAACTTTTCGTCTTGTTTCTTGAACCAATCTTTGAGTATGTTAATCTTCTAATCTTCCTCTGATGGTTCTAGTTCTTGATGAAGATCGTAGGTGGATGGTGGATAAGATGGAGAATAAGGTTCAGTGAAATATGTTGGTTCTTCGTACCTTGAGGGATTCTGATAATTCTACCACCCTGAATTGTAGTAATGATTAATGCTCGGGTGGTTACCATCACATATCTCACATCTCCTTATTGTGTTCTGATATGGTTGAGCGTATGTGTTGAATGGTTCTGACATCCAAGGATAATTAGACTGGACAACAAGCCTCAGAAAACCAGACTGTTGCTCCCTGATTTGGGATGTATCTTCTTCTAGTAAAGCTCATAATCTTTCTATCTCCCAATAACGATCCATGTAAACCACCTAAAAAATAAAAGAAGGAAATAAAAATTACAGATAAAAAGAAAATTATATACAAGTAAATTAGATAGCTCCAAAATTAATAACTCAAGAAAAATAAGTCTCCAGCAACGGCGCTAAAAACTTAATCGGCGTAATCACACGCGTATAACGCAAGCGCACGTATCGTTCAAGTAGTATAAAAATATCGATCCCACGAAGACTTAATTCCTATTGTTGTTATTAATTATTGATACTATTTATTTACAAGTATCTAATTAAGGTTGAAGATAATGATTGCTTGATTATTTGAATTTAGATTTGCCAAATAAAATAAATAAATTCACAAAAAAATACTAAGGAAAATAAAAAAAATACATAAATATCTAGGGTTGTGATTCCATACAATATTATTCTAATGATGAATTGATTTTCTTATATATGTGTAATCATTCAGTTTGCTAACCTGGAACACAAAGATATGCAAAAGCCTATGTCGATGGTCAGATGCAAACACCCAAATAACCCAATTAATCATATGTCTATGTTAACCAAGTTACCCGAATTCATTAAGTTCATGTTCAAATAGTGGCTACCCCCGCCCAACAGGTATATGTCTATCATGTAAGGAAATCTATTAAAGGGTTATCTATCCTCAAGGAAGATCGTAAGCTATTGAATCTAAGGCTGAAACCTAAAATCCCTTTTCCAAGTTCATTTTAAGTTTACCAAATCAATCTTATTGGTGATCAGGCAATAAGAAGCATTAGGCTTAAGATTCAATAAACAAACTAAAGAATTACCCATAATATAATTAAATCAATTATTAAGCATGTTAATATTATACTTCATCATTTCCCTAAAATAAAAATAAAATACTGGGGGTTAGGGAATCCACCTTTACTAATTCTAATTTATAAATCTCTCTTATTATAATATAGAAATTATCAGTGATATTACCGACCGACCATACAGACGATATCCTCATTAAGTCAGATTTTCAATTAAGTCCAACCGACCATAAAGACGGTGTTATTATTTGTCCATAAATCAGCCATATAGGCGGTAATTATCTGTCACCTAAAGACTGACCATATAGGTGGTGTCACATTATATTAAATAAATAAAACCAGCCATTAAGGCGGTATAACCTGTTGGACAATTATGACCAATAGCATCACTATTTGTAAAAGACATGGTGTTTTTGTACAAATTAACTATGTGACAAAGGAAATTGCTCTTTTATCATTTTGTAATTGGATTACTTGGATATATAAATGATAAAAGTCCTTATGATTAGTACCGGATTAATAAGATATGAGACAGTTTTAATCCAAGAAAGATTTAATCATTAAATATCCCTAGTCGTAGTATTATCGAGACTGGACATCGATAATGCGGAATAGGCTAGTATTACACATGTGCGCATTATGAAAGCTTAACGACATAGTTCTCATATATTTAAGTATTGGATACTTATGCAAGTGTGATAGGAGGTTATGTTAGCCGTTGGACCGGGAACAGCTTCGCTCTGGATATACCCCTCGGAATCCCATTGGTAGTATGACTATATGTCTAAGGGAATCCAAATCAGGGTAGGTGTATGTGGTCTTAACTTGAGACTTGCATCGCTAATACTTGCGACAATCAGTATACTTTGGTTTTGGTCGTCCGGAGCTTTAGCAGGTTTTGTGTACGCCTCTTCTGGGTATACTGAGAATCGTAGTGTATTGAGTGTGATGTCAAGATGGAAGTATCACTTCAGTCATATGGAGATGATGATCACGCAGGGATACAAAACTAGTACTCTTAAATGCTGTAACTATCAGGATAATATTACTAGGTAATGATTATCCGATTACAGAGACTAGTTGCAAGTGATCCGATATATGCTTCGTACGGGGCAGACACAATTCCAGCCCTAGGCCTAGTATGTGACATCCGATACTGGATCGTATTACGTAATACATTGTATACTACGCCTGATACAAATTATATATATTCCATATTGAATATATTTCTGGAGAATTGGGTAGGCACGGTGCTTTGCTAGAAGCCAACCATGTCTTGTAAATCGGTAAGAATGTGGTACGAGGTACGCATGTGTTCGGATTGTTCGATGACCATATTTACTGCCAACATATCCAAAGATCTCTTCGGTCACTTCCCAAAGATTCACCGATGACATTTGACTCGAACAGAATTAATCTGCGATTAATTATGAGAGAGAAAATTAATCAGGGATTAATTACGGCAAGAATTAATCTGGGATTAATTACGAAAGAGAAAATTAATCTGGGATTAATTGCGGTAAGAATTAATATGGGATTAATTCATCTAGAAGAGAGAATGCGATTAATTTGGAATTAATCGGCAAAGTAAATTTAATAGTTAAACTGGATTTTACTATTTAATTTATTTAATTGGGCTAAAATAATATATCGGATATATTAATTGAAATTGGATTTCAATACGGAATTAAAATTGGATTTTAATTCAAGCAAACGAATTAATTTGGAATTAATTCGTAAGCGACTTTCGTAATAATTTTTCTAGGCATTATTATTTAATTAAATTGGATTTAATTAAGTCTCGACGGAAAATTCGTTTAGTCGGATTAAACGAACCCGGCCCAAAGTGTGTTGTGTAAGACAACTCAAATTTGTAATTTGAAAGTGGTGGGACCCATTTGACTTACATCAATTGTTTGACAAGTTGATGTGAGTAGTTGGCATCATTTAATGCCAAGCATTTATCAACACACAAACTAAGTTTTAGAAACTAATTGGTTTTGGAAACAAGTTTTGGAAACTACTATTCCTCTCTCTTCTCCCTCCAAAAACCGTGACCTTGCCTCTCTCCATTGGAATTTTTGTTGCAAAATTTCAAGCAAGCTAGCACTTGGGAGTTAAACTAAGGTGATAGGGAAACTCACCCAAGAGTTTGGAACTCAAATACAAAGCTTGGAACTTCTACATCCATGGAGATTTTGGAAATTCTCAACCGCTCAATGTAAGTTTTTTCCGCAAACTTTACTTGTTTATTCACACTAGAATCATGTTTAGGATCCTTGGCACGTCTTAGAGACACTAACATAACCTTTAGTTTAAATTATAATTTCCATATTATAATTAAGGGAGATTGATCTAAACTAAAATAATAAAAGCTTCACCCTTCCCCCAGCGGAAATTTAACTACTAAACATAAAAGAAAAGAAAAGAAAATAAAATAAATTAGTACTATTACTGAAAATAAAAATTTATAATTAAAATACTGAAATTAAATACAAACAAGATGCAATCCTTAAATTCCTTACAAAAACCTAAGCAAAGCATGAGAATTACAAATGAAATGGCTTGGTATTTATAGGAAATTCTAAAGCCTTCCACCAATTTCTCCACCAATTGCGCCACCAAACATGGCACCAAATCCTGATAATTTTTATTATTTATTTATTTTATTTTATTTTTTTACTTTGAAAATGATTTTAATAATTACACATAACACACTTCCGGATGTTTCATCAATTTCGGTCATGAAATCTTCAGAATTTAAATTATTTTGTTCTTTAAAGTTGTAGATATTTGAGTCTTATTTAATCTCGAACTTGAATCACCTCGATCCGATATCGGAGTAAAACGTTATGGCTAAAATACGACAATTGCGTAAAACTGGAATTTCCAAACTGTACTTCATTATGACGCCTTTTCAAGTTTCCAATCTCCAAAATCAAAATGCCAAGTCCAGTTTTTGCCCTTATTTGACCCACATTTCATCTTAAATGATTTTATTAAGTCTCAATTTTATTTTATCCGTAAAATAAACTAAAACACATCAAAACGGTCACAAAACCCGAGAAACTTTACAAGATATTAGGTTAAATGAGTGGGAAATAGTGATATAATTACCACTCATCACTGATGGGCTATATTAGGCGAGAATTCCATTCTCCCTTAAATAATTTATGTATTCTTCACTCATGTATTCACTGCCTCGATCTGATCTAAGGCATTTGATGAAGTTACTAGTTTGTTTTTCTACATTGTTTCGGAATATTTTGAACTTGTCAAATGTTTCTGATTTATGTTTCATCGGATAGACATATCCATATCTAGACTTGTCATCTATGAAAGTCACAAAGTATGTGGAACCATTATGAGCATCATGATTTAATGGACCACACACATCACTGTGTATTAGCTCCAGTAAATCTCCAGCACGATGTCCAACACCTTGAAATGGGGCCTTTGTCATCTTTCCTTGGATACATGACTCACAAATCGGATAAGGATCTAAGGTAAGATTTTCAATCAAATCATCATTTACCAATTTGGATAGACGTCTAACACCTATGTGGCCCAATCTCATATGCCATAATTCAGTATTATTTAACTCAGACTTCCTACTTGTATTTTTCTTTATATTAAAGACATCTTTACATATTTCCAAAACATAATGACCGTTTGATAAAGAACATTCACATTTCAATAAATTATCTTTATCATATAAACATAAAGTTTCATCCTTAACGTTTATTTTATATCCCACTTTATCTAATATTGGCAGTGATATTATTTGTCTGATAATTGAGGGAACATAATAACAGTCATGTAAATCTAATTTACATCCATTTAGGAGATCTAGAACAACTGTTTCTATGGCCTTGACATCCAATGTCTCGCCATTGCCAACTCTAAGTTGGATCTCCCATTTATTCAGCATTCTTCTAACCTCATTTCCTGTGGGGAATTGAAAATATTAGTAGGACTGCAGTGTCTAATACCCATCCACTATTTGCATCCAAGGCTAATGAGATATCAATAATTGGAAAAATACAAAGCATACCTGAGGGTCATGCTTTTCCTTTCAGCTCTAAACAGTCATTCTTCTAGTGTCCAGACCTTTTGCAATGTAGACATTGATCACAAACTACTTTCGGTTTTATGCCTTTGCGCTTCTTGGAAGTCTTCTTTGATATCTTCTTCTTCCCCATCTTGATTTTCTTTGACTTCCCAAAAGTCTTTGAAGAGTCAGCTCCACCATAGAGATACAGTGTGGGGTTGCCTTTCTTCAAATCTTGCTCCGCCGTGCGTAGCATGTTATGAAGTTCTTCGTATATGGCTTGCATCGACTGCATATAGAAATTTAATACAAAGCCAGCATAAGAACCAGGCAAAGAAGATAGAATCAAATTATGGCCTAACCGTTCATCAAACATAATACCCTGTCGTTCCAGATATCGAATCTGGTCTATCATGTTTAAAACATGTGTACTGACATCTCCTCCCTCCTTGAGTTCAGCATGGAACAATTCCTTAGATCTTTGAAAAAGTTTCATTTCTTGGTTTGCCTCGAACAACTCCTTGAGTGTTCGTATGATGCTCCAAGCATCCGGTACTTCAATGTATCGTCTCAGTAAATCTGGAACCACCGATCCCAAGATGTATGATTTCACTTTTAGGTTATCATCCTTCCATCTATCAAAAGTTTCTCGCTCTTATGGAGTTGAGTCAGGATCGATATCAATAGGCAGTGGATTGATAATGACATAAGTCAACTTTTCATGCTCCAAGACAAGGCGTATGTTCATTTCCCATTCAAAATAGTTCTTGGCTCCTTTTAGCTTATTGGAATCCAAAAGTTTCATAAATGGATTAGCGGCAGCCATCTACAAGATAATATTTTTGAGTAGTAGTAGAATAGTTTTCTTTTCAAAAGTGATAACATTAATTGATTATGAAATTTTAAATCTATTAGTGCACTCTCACTACTTTACATAGTTGCGTAATATCCCTTAACAGAAAAATAGAAATTTGACTATCAAAATTTCATAGCGGGAAGTGGATCCCATGATATTTACTCCAGCCTCATACTAATGACGATATTGGTCTTTGTAAACTCATTAGGTAGACCTCCAAGGTCAATCACATTCATGTGACTCATAGTTTGGTCTTGAACCATTTTTTATCCTCACACTAATGACGATATTAGATTAAGACGTGTTCTAGGTGTATACTTGTCAATGTGCACTAATGAGCTTCGTATATACACCCTCACACTAATGACGATATTGGGTGACTATGTTAACTCATCACGCTACATCTAATGTTTTACCAGAGCGACCTAAGTTCCAAGCACTTATACCCTTACACTAATGACGATATTGGATATAAGTAGTAAGAACTCATTCATCTCCGTATTGACAAGACGGACCATCCAATAATGCTCCAACATTATTAATACTATTACTTAAGAGTAATCACCTAATCACGTGAGATTTATGACAATCAAGTCATTAACTTTATTAGGTCAAATTTTTAATTTAAAACATGCAGTACATATTCAATATGTCTTATAAATAATTAAATTAAACTTACTATGGCATAGATTCAAAACATGTGTTGTGTGGTTAAGCCTTTGCTCTGATACCACTCTGTTGGGGCAGTTGTGGAACCCCTAGGGTCGGATCAGACCCCGCGCAGCGGAAGTGGGTCTAACCCGTAGATATAAAGTATATGTGTATTTTAAATATTTTTATGTAAAAGTACATTCCAATACGAGTCCGTAGGAAAAAACGGGGACCCAAACGGAGTCCGGAAAGGAGAAAAATAAGTTTTAGTATGAATCAGGTCTAGGCGTCGCGACGCCACCCAAAATGCTGAAAGCGTGCTGAACATGATCAATGATGCGTCACGATGTGGAAAGGTTTGTGTCACGAAAAAGATCAGGCAGTGAGTGATTTTTCATTTCAGAACATTACTAAACCCTTCAAATTTTCTATCAATACTTCAAATACACTTAAAATCCAATTTTAGCTTCATAACCACTATCAATACATGTTTTACAACTATCATACATGTATTATAAATACTTATATGCATTTGTTCGAATCTAATCACAAACCATTTTAGAATCCCAATTAGAAATGTCTCATGAACAATTGTAGTTCACCTAAAGGTGGTCAAATGAATCTAGAATGGTAGCCATAGCTCTAAGCTTTAATATAGAGTTCCTAACTCTATTTAGAAAAGCGGTTTTCACATCCATCTGTCATATCTCATAGTCATGATATGCAACAAAGGCTAAAATAATCCTAATGGATTTTAGCATGGCTACCGGTGGAAAGGTTTCCTCATAGTCAATCCTAGGACATTGAGGTAACCTTTAGCTACCATTCGGGTCTTAAAGGTTTCCACCTTTCCATCGGGCCCTTGCTTCCTTTTATATACCCATTTGCAACCAATAGGTTTAACTTCTTTAGAAAGTACAACCAAGTCCCAGACTTTGATTGTCATGCATAGAATCTATCTCGGACTTCATGGCTTCCTGCCATTTTCCAGAATCGATATCCAATATCGTCTATTTATACGTACTCGGATCCGTTTCCTCCAAGAGGAGAACATCAAAGCTGACATCAGATGTTAAAAAAAATTTCTTATGAGGCCTTGATATTTTATTTGACTTACGTAGAACCTATATTGAAGATCCTTCAACTAGTTAGATTTGTGGTTTCATCTTAGGTTCCTTATTGTTGGGATCAAACTCATCAAGTTCAATCTTTCTATAATTCTCACTTTCTCTCATAAATTCCTTATCAAGAAAAGTGGCAAAGTGAACAATAAATACATTTTGTTGCCTAGAATCGCAGAACTCATATCCCAAAGAATTTTTTGGATATCTAACGAACCTATATTTATACCCCTGGGTGCTAGTTTATACAGCTGCGCAACTCTAACATATGCAGGACAACCCCAAATCCTTAAATATCTAAGACTTGGATTTCTACCGAACCATATCTAATATTAGGTTGTAGAAATAACTTTCGATGGAACTCTATTAAGTATGTGGATAACAGTTAAGTAAAGCATAACCCTAAAGGTAATATGAAAGATATGTATAGGTCACATATATCACACCATATCTAATAAAGTATGATTTATCCACTCAAACACACTCAATTTCTTGATTTTCTTTGAATAACTCCTTAAGTTCTCTCATAATGCACCAAACATTTTTGGTACATTTATGTATTGTCTAAGCAAATTAGAAATAAATTCGACAGACATTGTATTTAGCATAACATACCTCAATGGTTCTGATTTCAAGTCAAAGTGGATGTTCATTTCATACTCTAAGTAGTTCAAGACTCCCTATAGAATCCAAAATTCGTGCTAATAGTTTTTATGACAGCCATCTACAAGACAACATTTAAACACTATTAGTACATTGTTCATTTCAATATAAAAACACTAATTGATTATGAAATTTTAAATTTATTCGTAACCTCCCATTACTTTACGTAATTTCGTAATCTCCCTTAACGGAAGAATAGAAATTTGACTATAAAAAAAATTTCATAACGAGAAGTGGATCTCATGATATTTACTCCAGCCTCACACTAATGATGATTTGGCCTTAATAAACTCATTAGGTAGACCTCCAAGGTCAATCACTTCATGTGACTCCTAGTTTGGTCCTGAACCGTTTCTTATCCCCACACTATTGATGATCTCATATTAAGACGTATTCCAGGGGTATACACGTCAAAGTGCACTAATTAGCTTCATATGTACACCCTCACAATAATGACGGTATTGGGTGACTATGTTAACTTATCACGCTACAACTAATGCTTTACCGGAGCGACCTAAGTTCCGAACACTTATACCCTCACACCAATGACGATCTTAGGCATAAGTAATAAGAACTCATTCATCTCCGTATTGAAAAGATAGACCATCCAATAATGCTCCAATATTATTAATACTATTACTTAAAATAAAGTAATCACCTAATCATGGGAGATTTATGACGATCAAGCCATTAACATGTTTGGGTCAAAATTAAAATTTTAATTTAAATATGTAATGCATATCCAATATGACTTATGCATAATTAAATTAAAATACAAATGCGTAGATTCAAATACATGTCAAACATATAACATGTGTTGTGCGGTTAAGCCTTGCATCTGATACCATTCTGTTGGAGCGGATGTGGAACCCCTAGGGTCGGATCGGTGCTCCGCACAGAGGAAGTAGGACACATGGATATCTAGTATGGGTGTATTTTAAAATATTTTATGTAAAACTACATTCCGTTTCGGGTCCAGAGGAAAAAAATGGGGACCCAACGGAGTCCGAAAACTCCATAATGGAGAAAATGAAGTTTCAATATATATCAACTTGTTGCATCATGACGTGGAAGCTTGGGCGTCGAGATACTCCAAAGTGCCATAGAAACTACGACAGCTGAATATCTCGACATCACAACGCGTAAGGGTTAGCGTTGCGACGCCCCTAGGTCAAATGCTCGATAGGGGTAGAGTCACGCCGCTCCCTTAGGCAGTGGGCAATTTCTACATCAAACCAATACTAAACACTTCCAATTTTCTCCTAATACCACATAAAATCCAATTTTAGCTTCATAACCACCATCAACACATGTTATATAACTAACATATATGTATTCTAACAACATATATGCATTTGTTTGAATCTAAATACAAACCAATTTAGAATCCCACTATGAAATGTCTCAAGAAAAACTCTAGTTCATCCAAAGGTAGTCAAGTGATTCTAGAATGGTATCCATAACTCTAAGCTTTAATATAGAGTTCCAAACTCTTATTAATTGTTCCATGTGTAACATGAACATCTTTGACCCAATTATAAGCATATCGTGTTTATACTTCCAAAGTATCCTAACACAATTTATTAGCCTAATTTCAACTTTAAACTTTGTAATTATCCATCCGATACATAATTCATCACTATATGTCTCACTAATGAAGAACAAAGCTTAGGAGAAGATCAATATTACCTAGTAAGCTTGATACAAATATCCAATCTCCTTCTCCTTGTTGAAATTATTGGAGAACTTCCAAGGTTTAGCAAGCTTCACTTAAAGATCCAATCTTAATTCCCATGCAAGCAAGCTTCACTCCAAGATCCAATCTTTATTTCTCCTAGATGAAATGTTGTAGAGATCTTCCAATGCATCTCTAAACACTTCTCTAACTTAGGCTAATTTATCCAAGAATTACTTGTATTTTGATAAGCTTAAGCTTATAAAGCTTATTTAGCTTATCTTTAGCTTAATTAAAACTTTGCTCAAGCTTGCTATATATAGCAAACTTAAGAAATTTTTAATTAATAAAAATTTTAATCAACTTTTAGGTGGACTTAATCCAATTTGTCCAAATATGAATAATTAGGTGTGACTAATATCATTTGTCTACCAATTTGATTTAATCCAATTAAATCAAGACAAAGATTAGCAAGTGGATCAATTCAATGTTTCCACTTTGATATAATCCAATTAAATCAAGCCAAATACACCTATAATTACATATTTGCAATTACCAAAATATCCTCAAATGGTAGAGATATTTATGAATTATAATTAAGCCCTTTGTGTAAATCTTGAATTAATCCAATTAATTCAATTAGGTCAAAGTAAATAATCAATGTTATCTTATAACACTTGATTATCTTTGTTGATAATTATAATATCGAATATTATCTTTTATCAAAATTAATCGGCTACCCCAATGCTCAACGAGTACACTTCATATTGAGACTCTCTAAGTCTAGACACATTCGTCATATAAGCCTGACTAATATGTATGTAATTCGGCCACCTCCGAATTTGCGAAGAATATGAATGACCTTTCTGAACTATACAAGTTGAGATTATCATATATGTTTAACAATCCCTCCATTATAGGCTATCCGAGTTGTGATTAGGAAATATATAATACACAGTTAAGTTTCCAAGATGCATATCTCTAATCGACACATCCACGATTCTTTACAACTTAATCAGAAACTATTTTTAATAAAAGCGATCCACCCTAGGTGATCCGATTTGGCGCCAAAGTCTTAAGAATCATGACTTACTCACATAGATACTTAAACCCATTATGGTACAGTACGAGCCGACAGATCTTATCTTAATATGCACTTTATTAACGAGTGCATCGATCCACACCCAACGAACATATGGAAGCTATATCATGAAATGTTTCTGACAAACATGGCATCAACGTGTGAAGGAATTCACACAAAACTAATGTTATCATATAATCAAAGGATCACATATGCTACTCAACTCGAGGAGATTCCTATTGACGGTGGTGTGTACTTCTAACTATAATGGATCTCCAACATAAGGAAGAGAAATGAGTCCGAGAGCACGTTTTAAGGATGATGACTACCTCATTACGGTCAAAACCCATGGAGCTGGTATTGATGAGTGAAGCCAGGTGACCTTGATCATGGAAACTCTTCCGAAGAGTTTCCTACAGTTTGAAAGCAATTATGTTATGAACAAGTTGTCTTCTATTTTGACTCAGCTGTTGAATGAGCTCACCCATTACAAGTCCATGCTGGTGGATCCTCATAAGCCCAGTGGAGAGGCAAATGTTACCTAATCTTCTAAATCTGCGAAGAATAAGAAGAAAGGCACTAGGAAGCCTAAGACAAAGGCTATGAAAAATAAGAACAACAAAGACTCCAAGCCCAAAGGAAAGTGTTTCCACTGCAACAAGGACATGCATTGGAAAAGGAATTTTCTTGAATACCTTGTTGAGCTGAAAAAGGAGAAAGCTACAGGTAAATATGATTTACTTGTGATCGAATCTCTATTGGTGGAGGATGATAAGTCCGCATGGATTGTTGATTCTGGAGCCACTAACTGTGTTTGTTCTTTTTTATAGCTACTTGACTTATGGAGGGACCTTGTTGAAGGTGACTATACCATGAGGGTTAGGACAAAAGATGCCATTTCTGCAAGAGCAGTGAGAGTTTCCAGTTTAAAATTTTCCAATAGTAGTTATTTAAATTTGAACACTGTGTTGTTTATTTCTGGTTTTCGCAGGAATTTGATTTTTGTTTCTAAGCTTTTGGATGATGGTTTTTCCGTTTCTTTTAATAGTAATTTGGTTATTATTGGAATAAATGGATTAACTATATGCACAATAAACTCAGAAAATAATTTATATGTGGTAAGGCCGTTAACACATAATTCATTCATCAACAATGAAATATTTATGGTTGAAAAATCTAAAACAAAACGACAAAAGATTTCTCATGATGACACATATCTGTGGCATCTTAGACTTGGTCATATTTGACCTGATTGATAGGTTGATAAAGAAATGAGCTTCTAACCAGTTAAAGCTTGGAATTTTACCAGTATGCGAAGCTTTTCTTGAAGGAAATATGACCAAGAGACCTTTTATTGGAAAAAGGTATAAGAGCCAATCAACCATTTTAGCTAATATATTCGGACATTTACAGACCGATGAATGTAAGAGCCCGAGGTGGTTATGAGTACTTTATCACATTTATTTACAATTATTCCAAATATGGTACATTTACCTAATGCAGCACAAGTCAGATACTTTTGAAAAGTTCAAAGAGTATTGAGCTGAGGTTGAGAACCAATTAGGTAAGACGATCAAAACTCTACAATCAGATTATGGAGGAGAATACCTTGACAAAGATTTCAAGGAATTCTTAGTTGAGCATGAGACAGTATCCCAACTCACAGCACCTGGAACACCACGATAAAATGGTGTTTTAGAGAGGAGAAATCGGACCCTACTAGACATGATAAGATCTATGTTTAGTTATAGTTCATTACCTAGTTCATTCTTGGGGTATGAATTGCAAACAATGATGTATATTCTTAATGTAGTTCCATCTAAGTCTGTTCCAAATACTCCTTAGAGTTGTGGAGTATGTGTAAAATTAGTCTATGATATTTCCGCATATAGGGGTGTCCGACACATGTCCTGAAGAATAAGACTACTAAGTTGGAGCCACGTTCACATGTGTGCCTATTTTTAAGCTATCCTAAGGAAACTAGAGGTGGATTCTTTTATAATCTTGAAGATAACAAAGTATTTGTGTCGACAAACGCTACGTTTCTAGTTGAAGACTATATGAAGGAGTTCAAACCTCGAAGTAAGGTGCTATTCGAGGAGTTACTTGCTGGTTCGACCAACACACCATCGTCAACAACTGTTGATAAAAACATATGACCTTCAACATCTGAGCGTCAGATGCAAGTTTGTCAGAATAATTTTCCACCTAGACACAATGGGAGGTTGTACGACAGCCTGATCGCTATCTAAGAGTTGGAGAGGCACAAACTGTAGTCTCAAGTGATGGTGTAGATGATCCATTGACCTATTATAGTGTAATGAGGAGACTATGAGGAGACTTTCTCGCCAGTAGCCATGCTCAAATCCACTGCACTCTTCTGTCCATTACCGCATATTATGACTATGAGATTTGGCAGATGGACGTCACGACTGCATTCTTAAATGGCAATCTTGATGAGTGTATCTATATGGTACAACCAGATGGGTTCATAGCCAAGGTCAAGAGCAAAAGGTTTGAAAGCTGCAAATTTCCATTTATAGACTCAAGCAGACATCTCGATCTTGGAACATAAGATTTGATACCACGATCAAGTCTTATGATTTTGAGTAGAATGTTGATGAGCCTTGTATATACAAGTGCGTCATTGACGGAAATATAGTTTTTCTCATTTTATACGTTGATGATATTTTACTCACTGGGAATGATGTAAAAATATTATCGGACGCGAAAACCTAGCTAGCTAACCAATTCCAAATCAAAGATTTGGGAGAGGCCAGTTATGTACTTAGGATCCAGATTCTTCAGGATCGTAAGAAATGATTGTTAGCTATGTCTCAGACATTCTATATCGACAAGATCCCTGTGCGATTTGGGATGCAGAATTCCAAGAAAGGTAATTTACCTTATCGACATGAAATTCATTTATCGAAGGAACAATTTCCTAAGACACCTCAAAGAGTTGAGGAAAAGAGACATATCCCATATTACTCAGCAGTTGATAGCCTTATGTATGTTATGTTATGCATGAGGCATGACATCTTCTTTGAAGTGGGAGTAGACAGTAGGTTTCATCTAACCCAGGGTTAGATCATTGGGTGGCTATGAAACATATTCTCAAGTACCTTAAGAGAACGAGAATTATATTATTGTATATTTTGGTGAAAATATGATCCTCAAGGGATATACAAACTATGATTTTCAAACAAATATCGATTCTAGGAAATCAATATCTGGATCAGTGTTTACCGTATATGCTGGGGCCATTATGTGGAGGATTATAAAACAATCATGTATTGCTGACTCCACCATGGAGGCTGAGTATGTAGCAGCTTGCGAAGCACCTAAGGAAGCTGTCTGGCTCTATACGTTATTGGGATATCTGGAAGTTGTTCCATATATGGATAAACCACTCACACTTTATTGTGATAATAGTGGTGCAGTGGCGAATTCTAAAGAACCAATAAGCCACAATAGGGGAAATATATAGAGAGAAAATATCATCTCGTCAGGGAGATAATGCAGAGATGAGACATTTTTGTCATAAAGATTGCATCCGTAGAGAACCTGGCTAATCTGTTTACAAAGATCTTATCGGCTAAAGTGTTTGAAGGTCACCTGAATGGTTTAGGATTACGTGACATGTCCAATTTACTCTAATACAGGTGGGAGGTTGTTGGGATATATGCCATAGAGCTTCATGTAATATAAACGGAATTATATTTTATGAAATAAAAGATACATTATTCATTTATCAAAGTGTTTGTTTAATATCGCATATTGTAAATTATCTTGTTTACCATTGATTACTCATGTGCCTTCAGACTTAGTGTATGAGTGTCATATACATGAGGTTTTAAGTCCGAAGTTAGTAATCTAAAATAGTCAATATAGAGCAAACAAAGCGGGTAGTTTGTTTGCGGTTTATCTATTCCTGTGGTCCATTATATAATTGTATGGCAACCTTGATTTGGGATCGTCCATGTGGTGACATGAGAATGAAGGCACATTATATGATGTGATCATATAGGACTAGACCTAGATAGAAATGAGTTTCTTATAATATCCGTTTAATAAAGAAATTCATTTCAATCTACTAGATGGTTATATATGGATTGATCTGAATCCTGAATGTACTGCCAACTCTTGCATGGCAGGCTATGTCTTTTGATTTACAAAGGTGGGGTAGGTGTAGCAATCTCGACAATAGCTACGTACTTTAGGGACATAGTTTGGTAAGTAACTGGGGACGTTATACATGGATATGGAGTTCACTCCTTCTTGTGAGAAGTAGAAGAGTATCTTCCTAAAGGGTTGATTCGATACTTGAACGATTAGAGCACTCAAGTCTTTCTATTACGAATAGAAAGATTAACAGTCATAATGGTTATGAATAAATTGTTCATTAGAGAATCAATGGTACTTAAGGTAAAAATAATTAGAGGGGCTTAACATACATTATGACCCAACTCTAATTATGATATACTCATGAAAGGTCAATCTGTATGTAGTGGCTATATCGATTGACACCGACATCGTTCGGCTTATATTATCTAATTAAGAGTTTAATTAATATTCCGAGATTATTGGAGCTTGGAACTGTAGGTCCGTTTGGTCACCTTGTTAACTCGATATACTGTAGCAGATTAAATATAATTGGATAGTCCAATTATATACTTATATATATATATATATATATATATATATATATATATATATATATATATATATATATATATATATATATATATCAATATTGTTAATATGATTAATAATATTATTTTATCACACTTGAAACTATATGTTAATTTTAATATAGGGTTCTATAATAAATAATTATATGATAATTATTTATTATAAGTTATTGAATTATATTGTATAATTTAATAAAGGTTTAAATAATGTATTTCGAAAAATAGGTTTTTGGAAACCTTTTGGTTGGAATGGATGTTATTTTTTTTAAAAAAAAGGTAATAGCATATATGATTTTTTAACATCCTTTTGTCATAATGATGACATTGGATAAAAAATTTATGTTGTAAAATTTTTGGATTCCAATCCTATGGCTGGCCGAATTTCTTATAGTAGGAAGAGAATGGTTTTTTTGTTGAATTTTGTAAATCAAAACCCTAAGTATAAAAAGAAATAAAATTTTCTTTTTCAAACAATAAGCCATTCCAAACCCTAGCCCCATTTTGATGTTCTAAGTTTTCTCGCAAGAGTTGAAGAAAAATAAGAACAAGAAAAACTAAAAGTTATTGTGTGACAATTGTTTAATCTATAAAGTGCTTAGAGATTAGTTTGTTAGTTTACCCCCACACTATTCTCTGTTAGTTGCGAGACATAGCACGAAAGGCTATTTGGTGTCGAACCAAAAATCAACTTCATCTTCTTTTCATCAACCTTACGGCAGTGATCATATTTTGCTTACTGCCGCCATTTACTTTGGGGTTTCGGGGCTCGATTTGATTTGGTGTTAATCCAGAAAAATTATGGAATATTAAGCGGTGTTTCAAGAATGTTGTGGGGCTATTTTTGGGGAAAAATCAGACCCGAAATACTGGTGTGATTAATGCAAAAGAGGGAATGATTTTGGCAGTGAGCTGCGCATATTTTTGGTCAAAGACAGTCCAGATCTAAACCGTTGTTCGGGGGCTATTCCGAAGCTGAAATTTTGTTAAAAACATAAGCAAAATTTCAGTAAATGAGTTGGTTACATTCGGCCAAACAAGGGATGGGCGGGAAAAACTTATCAAGGCCAATCCTGTGTGCCTAAGGTATTTCTATCCTGGAAGGAAATCTCTAAGGTGAATGTGAGATCGTGAGCTATTGAGTCTACGGCTAAACCTAAAATTCATTTTCCAAGTTCATTTTAAGTTTACCTAATCAATCTTATTAGTGGACGATTAACAAGAAGCATTAAGAACTAGACTCGATAAATAGACCAATGCATCACACAAGACATAAGAAAAGTCAACTTATTAAATCATTCATATTGGTTTTCATCACAACCATAGACAACGTATTTAAGTACAACACATATCTTAGACTACTAAAGACAAAAATAAACTAAACATAACAAAACAAGTTGAAAACTTAAAAAGTAAAAATACAACAATGAAATAAAATGTTGGAGTTAGGGGATCCACTTTTATTATTTCCAATCTAGAAATCTCTCTTATTATAATATTTAAATTTGCGTTATATTACCAACCGACCATATAGGCGGTATCCTGATTAAGTCATATTTTAATTAATTTCAATCGACCATAAAATCGGTATCCAATTAAGTCAGGTTAAAATTAATTTAATTAAGTCCAACCGACCATAAAGACGGTATCCAATTAATTCAGGTTTTAAGATAATTTATATATTATAAACTAAGAGAGATTAATCTAAACTATCATAATAAAAGTTTCACCTTTCACCCCAGCAGAAAGAAGTTACCTACTCATGCTTAAATAAAAACACAAACTATTTTATTGCTAAAATAAAAAGAAAATACAAGAAAGCTGAAAATAAACAAGCAATATACTCTCTTCTTAATATTCTAAGAAATTCCCTAGAAGAGAATATGAAGAAAATCCTCTAATTTCAGCTTCAATTTATAGGCTTCAAAATCGGCCCGTGTTGCGACTCAAAACACATGCGCCTCTCGACGCGTGCTACAGTACTGTATATGTGTTGGCAAATCAATAATTATGCTGACGTCATGATGATGCGGTGATGACGCACGTGATGAAGCGATGATGATGCTCATGATGATGATTCGGCGTCGCGACTCGTTGAGGCTTGCGCGTCGCGATGCATGAATAGTAAATTTCCCATTTTGCCCTTTTTTATCCGTTTTTCACCGTTTTAGCCCCGATTTGATTCCATTGAGTCCCGATATATTATTTATCTACAAAATAAACACAAATACATCAAAATGTTCATAAAACTCGAAAAACTAAAAAAAAAATGTTAAGTAAAAGAGGCGGTAAATATTGATATATTTTCCGCTCATCAATAATCCTAACGAAATTTCAGCAGAGTTCCGTCTATAATACAGACTTCCATTATACAATCCATACTCATCAAACTTACATTAATATTCGATTAGTAATATACACACATCCGCAAATCAATTCAACATCACTAGCCTAAATCTCAGGCCTACAATAACTTCATCCACACATTCTTACTCGACCATATTCTCCGATTAAATCAGTCATTCACTTTCAACCACAAGTCAATAATTTATATAGTCTAAGCAAGTAAATTAATCACACTTTAAAGCTAATTACAATATGAAACACATAACACACATAAATCGAATATAACTATGAATTACACGAAAGTCGAGATTCGGAGGTACGTTACTACTCGGAAGGGTCGCGACAACATAGAGGGAACTCGAAACATCGGTGGTAAAAGTCTGTCCGCTTTTCCATGACGCACGTGGCCTCATGCGCCGTTGCTTTAGGCTCGCGTGTATGCCACGCGCCGGTTGGAATCCAGATTTTTCATTGGTCAAGCGTTCGTATCCTCATCCCGGTTCCAATACCGCTGACGGTTTGTCAATCAAAGTTCTGGATTAATGGAAAATCAAGAAAAATCATAAAAAAATATCTTACCGAAAAATCAGTGAAAATCGATAGTTTCCCACGATAACACCACTGTCAAAATGATCCTCTCATCGAGCTCTATGTTTTTCTTAAAAGACCTGGTCGAGATCGACTCCGAATTGGACGGATCAGGATAAAAATTCTCCATTTTCTCTCTTTTTCTCATCTCCTTCTTTCTCTCTTTCTCTACTCACGAAAATGCCTTAGAAAAAAAAAAGAAATGGATGTAATTGCTTTATATACTACCATGTCAAATATCATTTGCCTCCCCTCCACTTATTCATTTTATCATTTTTAATTCAAACTTTGCAAACCCAATAATTAAGTCCCTAAATTTTCAAGACGCCCCATAATTAATAAATTAAAACATGAAAATAAATAAATAAATTTGGGTGTTACATCCACTCTTGCCAATCTCAACCCTTTTCATGCATATTCATTGCATAACATCATTTCATACATAACCACACACTTGAACATACCATGAACATGCAACTAACCCAAATAACAACCCCCTTTCATCAACATCCATTAAACATCTACATAATTCTATTCACATTACTAACAATATATCACAACACATCTCATTCAGCCAGAACGTAGCTATAAACAAATTTATTGTCATGTTATTAAACACCAAATTCATGTCATTAACCTTACCAAAACACAACTTATACATGCACCAGATAATGGATCATTCCCTAAATTTATTATTCACCCAGCAAAAATATACATTTTGACCCTATTCTACTCAAAATTTGGAAAAATATTCAGCATGAAAATTGTAGATCTTGGTTTAAGCTTTCCGACCGCTTAATGATCACTAAAAATGAATTTCAATAGCAAAATTTAGAGCCAAAATACTAAAATTTACCTGTAATTCAGTAAAAACTAACTGTACCGAGAAATTGAAAATGTCATCCCTTGATCCCGGAATAATTTATATGAGTAATAAATATGTTAATAATGCCTAGTTAAGCCCTAATATATGTCTCATAAATTCATGAGTAGGTCGTGACGGCCAGGGTGTTACAAATATGCTTCAAATAAATAAGGGACGATCACATTTACAGGAAAACACGCCCAACCTTTTCTTTTACTCTCCAAAGTAATAATAAGGAACCATACTCGTAATATGCTAAGGCTTACAATGATTATCACACACGCTGCCTTGCATGTTCTTAGCCAAACAATATATACTAGCACCATTTACACCAGCTGCCTTAGGGTGTGTTGGCTCAATGGCCGCCAGCCAACAAGCAATAGAAGTTATTTCTTAACTGCTCTATGAATGTAAGGCATGATGAAGTTTATCCACAATCCTGCAAATCACAATTCCCCTGTGTTTCATGCAATGGCAGTTACCAGCGGTTGCCACTGAGTGTAACTGCCCCTTTGTATGTTGGAGGTTACCAACAAGCATCCCACGGACTGCTCATATATGTGCACTCAGCAGATTTTTCCGAGACATTCCCAACTCCTCAAGGACAGTACTAACCGTCTAGTATGTCAACACTAGCCCTATACCACCTTCCATAGGTACTATTACTTCTTGGACCATTACTCGAGTTATCTATGAATCTCTGTCACTCTTGAGGACCATGAAAAGACAATATTCACTTGTCTTTTCTGCACATTTCCTATATAAGATTTCGCACTCATTGCTAAACCCTTTTCTAATTTATTAGCCAAATATTTCCCTTTCATTTCCAATGATGAGTGTTTGCTTGCTTTTGATAGGTTAAAGAAGGCCCTAACCTCAGCTCCCATCATCTCATCACAGGATTGGTCTCTACCTTTCAAATTGAAGCCCTAGGCTTTGATTATTGTTTATATCTGGTTGTGCTGCTGTTTAGAAGTTTATGATCGTTCATTCTGGTTTTTTCATACTTGATAATGGTGTATAGATTCTCCAAATTTGTCGGTTTTGGTACTCCATTTTCCATGTTATGAGACTACATGTTATCATCTGTTCTTCATCCAAGGCTCTGGAAAATATGATTGCGTATGCATGTTTTGACTCCCTTTTTCGTGCTTCAATTGATTCTCTTACTGCACAGGCCTTGTTTTAAATTATACTCAAGTTGAAGAAGCTCTTGTTCATGAATTGATTTAAGGTATGCTCGTGCCTTCGTCGTTTACTATTCCAGTGATCAATGCTTGATTTTTCTGCTCTACGATTTGATGTACCTTTAAACTTCAATTATCTTATGTATGTATAGGGATGTCTTCATAGAACTATCCCATTAATAAATAACACGTATTTTAATTATTTTTTCCTTTGTTTTGATTTAATTGGAAGATGTTTCATTCATTATGATAAAATTATGCTCACTGTCGGAAAACAAAATGCTTGCGTAAAAATAATTATTACACATTATGTAATTATGCGGAAAACAAACGAGCTTGTACAAACCACAAAACCACACACACAGCAGCGCTGGGATCAAAGGCAGGATGCCTTATTGAGGTGCAAAAGCAAAAGCAAAATTAAAATTAAAGATGGCCATATAATCAAAGGCCTCTGTTAATTATTTTTTCAATGGCTTGGAGAGACTGAATGGCTGCCTGAATATAGAAGCTAATAGGTCCAGCGATGGGAGCAAGGGGATTGGCAGCGAGTTCTTCCATCACATCCTCATCAGCTGAGGGTAGTGGCTTACTGGGATCCTCATCAAACGACTTGGCTTGCTCAAGGTATTTGTCCATACGTGGAGTGGCAAATAGCCTCAGGCTTTCCAAATCACCTCTTGCAGCGAAACGCTGGCGATCATGGGACGTCTCAGAGGAAAGTGCAAAAGGAAGCCCTTGCTTCTCGTAGATTTCTTTTGATTTCATCAAGTTCAAGAGCTGTTGCAGCTCGATCCTCAGCATCTCAACCAACGGATTAGACGCATCAACAATATCCTCCAAGGAGTTCTGTGCTTCAACGAGCATGTCCCGAGCATCCTCCAGCTTACTGCCGTCAGCCATGACTCTGGCTTCTTTTATCATTTTCGCAGAATGTGACAACCGACAGACGATCAATGGGGCTAAGCTTCTTAATCACAAATAGCATGGCTGTCTTCACTTTTGCTAACTTCTCTCCCTGCATGCTGCCGCTTACATCTAGTACGGCCACAAGATCCAATCCAGGTCTGTCATTGCTGGAATCACCCCCAGTGAGCTCCAGCATCACTTTGAGTTTGCTTTCATCAAGTGGTACCCTGTTATTGTTTCTACTTACCAGCTGTACCCTTCCCGCCACTATTGGTATTGGTCTTGACCCTGAAATATGGCATTCCAAAAGCAAACACATTTCAACCAACTACTCTAGCTTAGCAAATAATCTTAAGAACCACAATTAGCTAATTATTAGCTAAGCCAAGAACCATAACATGGCTAAAGCATTTCAAAAAGAAAAATAAAAAAATTTTGAGTGCTTAGAATGAAGAAAGAAACCATAAAAACGCTCATTGATATAATATATCGGTAATAGAGAAATGAATCAAAGCATAAACCTGAGGCTTGAGAATCAATCTGCTCATCGTCATTGAAACTCATTTTGTCGAAAACTGATACCCACTACCGTAACTGGATTTGCTAAATTTTCTTGAATGGCTTACTCACACCTCATCCTTTCCAATATATATATATGTACCCGGCCAGGGGCAATAACTTAATTAATTTTGGCTTTTCTGATGTATAAAAATATTTTATAATTTTTTTATTACAATATAAATATACAAATATATAATCTAAAATCTATTAGGATATTGAATATAAATATTTTATAATATATCCAGACATTTATGTTTATTAACTACTCTCATATTATATATGAGAAGAATTTAATTATACCCGAAATATGAGAAATTTTAGACCATATACTTATACAGAGAGTTGAGACAAGCTCACCGTGGCCCAGTGGCAATATTTTATATTTAAAACAACAATAAAAGAACGTGTCTCTTTTAATGTTATAATTATCCATGCATGTGATTCGTCTAATAATTTAGTGCAATTAAGTCCCTCATTAACTTGACCAGGTCATCTTAGTTCCATAAAGTCTTCTGTCGTTTTTGGATCAATATGGCGGGTAGGGAGGAGTTCTATAAAGTCTTCGTACTTTGCGTATATGATTTGGTATGTGAATGATAATATTTTATGAAAATATGGAATCTACAAATTATTTTGAAAAATATATTAGTATTTTTTTTAAGGATTAATTTTTTTTATTATGAATAGGAAGATTAATATTTATAATAATATGAATAAATGGTTCATTACAGAATCAATAATACTTAAAATATAAAAATAATTAGAGGGGAATAATAAATATTATAATCCTTCTTTAATTATAAAATTCCCGTGGAGGGTTAATATATATATCGATGGATACCAATGTACTTCGACTTATATAAAATATTTACAACGACGAGAGTGCATCTTTAAGTTTTTAGTAAAAGAACCTAAAATTAATTTTTTTCAGAATATTTTGTTAAAGATTTTTAATTAATATTTTGGGATTATTGGAGCTCACAACCGTAGATCCATTTGATCCACGTGCTAGATCGATATACCATAACAAATTATATAATAATTGGATTGTCAAATTATAAACTAACAGACAGAGTATTTTGTTATGCTAAAATGAGGCCTACTTTCCCCCTCTATGTGATCAGTTTTTCTCCCTCCCTTGTCATTTGTAAAATTATTATTTTACCCTTCTTCCTTTGTCCCCCAAAATTTTATATATCTATATATATGGTAATGAATGTGCAAGAAAACTTAAATAAAGTGAATGACAACATGAACAATAGCTATTTTTTGACATTCGTGGTCTGTAATTGGAGGGAACCTTAATGAAAAGTGAGTATAATAACTCCAAACATCATCACCAAAGTAAATTTATCTACTTTCAAAATAAATAATGAATGTATATAAAAATATATAAGATTTATTAAATAAATAAAAGAGAATACATATATAAATAATATTAAATAAGGAAATAAATCAATGAAATAAAAAAAATAAAAGATCATTTCCAGATAAAAAAAATAAAAGAATTTAATAAAAAAAGTAAAATAAAATAATTATATAATTAAATTTAAAATATAAGGAAATAAACTAATGAAATAAAAAAAGTAAAATAAAATAAAAATAAATTAAAGAAAAAATAAAAGGTGACAAAAATTAAGGAAAAATAAAAGAATTAATTAAATTTAAAAAATAAGGAAATTAATTAATAAATTAAAAAAGTAAAATAAAATAAAAGTAAATTAAAGAAAAAAATAAAAAGGGGCCAAAATTGTTTTTGAAAAAAATTGGAAAGAAAATAAAAGAAAAGGAGAGGTCAAAAAAAAAAAAAATTAGAGAGAGAATAAATTAGGGGAGGGGAGGGTGTTTTGAATGTGTCAGGTGGGAGGAGAAATTTTCTACTCAAATTATGAATATAATTAGTAATTATTATCATGAAAATTATATTAAATAAATTTAATATAAACTTTCCAAGAATTTATCTTTATATGTTGGGATGTCATTCGACTTCCACATCCATCACTCAAACTCACGACATCCATGGAAATGTGTAAAAAGTGGGGTTGCAAAAGCCAAGCCATCAACATGTGCGGCTTATTAATTTATTGAAGAATACGAAGGGTCACAGCGTGTGCAACAATTGCCATGCAAGGTGTCACGGTCCTAGTTTCAGACTAGGACGTGCAGTCACTTTACAAATGAGCTCAAGTTTCGGGACATCAGTTTAAGGTCGTTAAGGGTTATATGTACCCTTCATGTACCCTTGTACTGGTGAGTTTCCATCCGTGAGGCCTTATTCGGAAGTTTGCCTGGAGATTTAGAAACGTGCTCGCTTGCCGCTAGGAGCTGGCCTAGTTGTGCAGCGTTGTGAAGGAGCCTATATTTCGGAATGCCGGATTGAGCTTGCTCCAAGCCCTAAGTAACTCTTATGGGTAGATGTACTGGGAAGTTCTCACCCGTGGGGTCCTGTTCTGAAGTTTGGCGGGAGATTTTGAGATACGCTAGCTTGCCGCTAATCGTTAGCCTAATTTGGTGCATTGTGAAGGAGCTAACGACCCGGGGTGTCGAATCGAGTGGGACCAAGTTCCAAAGTGAATCTTATGGTCACTTGTACTGGGAAAACTTCAGCCCCAGAGTTGGATTTCGAGATTTGCCGGGAGATCTTGGCAGTAGGCCCACTTTTGGGTCTTTTCCGCTAAAGTGGGGGTGTTGTGGAAACCCATCGAGACGAGCTCGTTTAGGGACGAGATTTTAACCCAAAGTCGCTTATATGGTGGCTTACTGAATGCCCGGAAGAGTTCCTGAAAACTCCTCTTAAGATAGATTTTAGAGGGGAGTGTGACAACTCAAGCGCTAGGTGTGTATACTGGTGAGACATGTGCAATGTCTTTAAAACCTCTTTAGGGGGAAGCCTAGGTGAACCTTGGGAAGGGCCAAGGGGGCTTCGGTGGTCTTGGGGCTTTAGCCGTGAACTCTCTCGCCCTTAGACAACGTTGGGACAATGATGTATTGTCGAGATTGAGTTGGCGGGAAAATGCCATATTTTATATCTGGTTGTGCTATTCGAGTGCCGGGTCCCGGTGTTAAACGGGCCCGCAAGTGTAAGCGTTGAGATAGCTTGTGAGCTTTCATAAATCACTAAAATTACGGGTCTGTTCCCTCCCCAACAATGGGAAATTATGGACAGAGGTTTTGAGAAGGCTGACTTACACGGGACGTGACCGTGGTAAGTACCGCACGAGCCCACGGAAAAAGTTGGCCCGTGACAGTTGGTATCAGAGCCCTAGGTTGGGCAAGTGGAATGTCTACGAACGTGTGTAGATGTTATTGAGACGTTGTGAACATCGTAAGGCTAATGTGAAGCCTCGGTACAGAAATGGCTCGAGAGGAAGCCGGGAGAGTGCGTGTTGGTGCACACAGGAAAGCATAAATCCCCAATTGAGATGGATTGGTGTGAGACAATGTGAGAGCACTTGAGAAGTGCTAGTTTCATATGAGGTTGGCTCGGGTGTAGCCAAAATGTTCGGGTAAGACCCGTAATGGATGTGAAACTTGTATATAAGAGACAAGTAAGTGGTTTATACACCGTGAGGGTGTGAGACATATTTGGGATGCATAAGAAACATCACGAGGGTGCCGATGTGATATTGGCACGAGTATATGTGTTCATGAAGACCCGAGGTAGGGTTGATTGAAGTTGTGGGGGATTCAAAGGGGTGTGAAACCCTTTTCCCATGGCAGTTGAGTGCCAAAACGTGATAGAGAGTCGAGATGGGTACTCCTCTCGTGTGAGGCAATTTCAGGAACCGAGGGTGAACCCGATGGTTCGTGTGAGTAATTTGGAAATGCTTTATCGAGTAAAGCCTTCTTAAGGCTATAAGCAACAAGTTGTTTGGATTCCTTTGATTGGGATTTCCATTAACTTAAGGCTACGAGCAACGAGTTGTTTGGATTCCTTTGATTGGGATTGCCATTAACTTAAAGCTACGAGCAATGAGTTGTTTGGATTCCCGTGAGGGGGAAGGCCATCAACTGGAGGACATGAGTAACGAATTGTGTGGGCTCTCTAATGTGGGAAAGCCAACAAAAGTGTGATGGCTTGAGATAGGCTAAAGTAAAAGTAGGGGAGTGAGCCTGAAATGAGTCAGGTATACCCCAAAGACCGCTTATGGAATGTTATAACCATTGTATTGGTTATGTAACGATCATGTGGAAGACAGAGGCCGGAATATTTTCGGCAATGTAACGTGCATGTAAAGGCAGAGTGCCTTTTGAGTTGGAAGTGCAATGAATTGCACAAGGGTTGCATGTGAGTTGCAATTGTGAAGAGATGTGAGTGTGATCTCAGAAGAGACGAGATGCATGCGTTTTGGAGAATGCATGTGGCATAGTACGACTACGAGTAGTCCAAATCTGAGGGCTTGTACGAGTTACACGGGTAATGGGCCAAATACGTGATTTTGGTTTCTGAGTGAGTTTGAGAATGATGATTACTTCGAGAAAGTGATCCAATATCAAAGAAGGTTTTGTGAAATGACCTTGGGAGTTAGTGTAAAATTGGCAAGAGCGCCAGAGGGGGTGGGAAACACCCTGGGAGTAGAACGAGTTGGCTTGGTGCCTAAAGAGTAAATAAAATGAGGTGACCAAGAGTGGTCGCGGGAATGGATTATAACGCGGGATGGAAATAATTCTATTTGCGACAGTTGAGTATCGAGACAATTGAGAAGCTCATGACAGAGCAAGTGACCCAGAGTTGAGTGTGAGAATGAGATAGTTGCTAGTGACAGGAGGGCAACTACGTGTGTCCAAGAGGGGACTAATGGGAAATTAGCTCCACCATAGGCTAATTGTTGATCGGGTGTGCGTTCATCTTCGGGAGACCCGATGTGCTTCTCCAAGCGCCTTGATGAACAGGTAGGCAGGGGGCCAAGGGTGAAGTGAACAACCGATCTATTCATAATCAAAAAGAACAAAACCCCTTTGTTTTTATCAAAACACATTCACGTTTACGTGTATGGCGCTTTTTGTAAGAAGTTACTGAAGGGGTTATTTAGGGGGTGAGTCCGGTAACGCAGCGGAAGCGGTGAAAATCCGATTTTCAGATTTCAAAAAATTTTCTCGGATTAATTAAATAAACATATTTATTTAACATTCCAATAATCAAATTATGAAAATAAATTCAATAAAACATTTTTAGGTGAATTTACCGAAATACCCTTGCTTTGTAATTTTGTCCATTTTAGTCCGAAATTGATCAAATCAATTTTGAATGATTCTAAATCATTTCCAAGATGAACTTATGATGTTCAAAACATCAAAACACCAAAGCAACCAAAATCCTCAATTTCCTCATCCAAAGCCGAGAGCACCATTGGGCTCCAAATTGTGCATTTTGCACTTTCATGCTTCAAGACACATCCAAATGATATCCAATCAACATGAAACTTTATATGCATCATATAAACACATAAATACACAACATATATGAAAACCCCCAAATTTGGAATTAGTTAGAAACCCTAATTTTTCAATTTCCACAAATTGGACAAATTAGGCTAATTACATTAAATCAAATGTTCCAATCATCAATCTTTCATCCAATTCAAGTCTCAACACAATGAAACAACTCAAGATCAAATCTAGGTCATTTAAGAGTGGGTCAACAACTCTAGAATAGCAACATGGTTTCCAAAACCTTAAAAGAATCTTTATAACTACAATAGTAAGCTTTACAAGCTTTCTTCATCACACATGCTCAACACTTTCAACCAAATTTCCATCATCAAAAACACAAGAAATAATGAAAAGAATAACTTAAGAACATCACAAGATGTTGCCTAGATCCTAAGGAACAAATTCCTTTCTAATAGTAAGTTTGAAAAACTTACAAAATCCAAGCTTTTCTTTGAGTTTTTCCTTTTCTCCTTCACTTGCTTTCTTTGTTCTCTTTTATGGTGTTTGTTGTAAAGTGTATTAGGTTATCAATTAAATGAAATGAAAAACAATTTATACTTGCAACATTTACACCTTGGCCGAAAATCAAAGCCAAATTCAAGAAATTGTAATTTCATTTTCATTTCAATTATCATAATGTCAACTTGCACAAATATCTTATAAACTACTTTATTAGATATTTATTTTGGTCAACAAATGCAACTAATGTCATTTACTTTAATTATCCTAATGTAAGATATTTATATTTTAATTAATTTAATCATTTAACAATTAAATAATTAATTAATTAATCAAATACAAATATATTAAATATATGTATAATATTTACATTAAATATTAAAAACATATATTCATTTAGGAAATAAGTCAAATAACTCATTTTGACTATTAATTAATGTGTATTTAAATTAATCAAGTATTAAATGTAAATACACAATAATTAAGCAAATGACTATCTAGTCTCTTTAGCATGTATCTTGCGTTTAACCATCTAAACGACTTTATAAATAATCAATATTATTTATTAATGTTGCTCTAGTGCTCTACGAGTATGTTTCATTATTGAGACTCTCTAGGTTCAGGTATATCCGTCACGAAATCAAATTTCATGTCCATAATCTATCCACCCGTAGATTATGACGATCACGGATAATCTCGCTGAACCATACAGGTCGAGGTCATGGCAAATGTATAATTCCTCCGTCACAGGTATCCGGATAAATCCCAGAGATATAGATGTAAACGTCAAATCTCTATCGGGATTATCCAGTCGACTATTCTATTAGCAATCTCAAAAAGAATGTTTAGAACTAGCTTCTAACTTACCACACGGGCCCATGGATTTATCTGATTGCTAATCATATGGACTACCTATGCTCTGGTACACAGAACTGACGGATCCTTTCTTGATACACATAGGACACCCTGAGGATCTATCTACACCCAACGAACAGGCGGAGGTCTGATCTAAATAGATCGGTGACGTGACTGCCATCTAAGTGTAGAAGATGTCTCATGTGCCCACAATGGCATCTCAAGTCTAAGAATCACAAGTGCTACTCAACCCGAGAAGATTCTTATTGACGCTGGTGTACCATCCATTAAGAATCTTCGGTGAGTCGTTCAGTGTTTATTCACTATAAACACCTACACGTCTATACTAGTCTCCAAGACTTATGGTTCATTGAGAAACCATTGGAATCATATATTCCAGTATACGACATGTACCGGTCTCAACGGGTTTACTATACTGACCAAGTAGTGTAAACCTTGACCAGGAACTGTCTGAGAATGACAACGTCATGATACGACTCAATGTCCGTTGCGACGCTTTTGCAACTGTACCATGACTAATCATTCTAAGGTCATTACGGTCTTACCTTTTACCATATAAAAGAATAGATTATATTATAGAAACTGCATATATTATTACTAATAATAATGTTACAGAAGTATTTAACAAATACAACCGGGAATTGGCGCTCTGAGCACCAACCCCTACAGTTACTGAATAAAAAAAAAAAAAAAAAAAAACTCGCGCACACAAGAGCGTGTAGAAAGTAGCGGCCGAAAATCAGAAACACTCATGCACGAGAGTTTGTATTGAGTTGTGACTGAGACTGGACACGAAAACTAATACACAATCACGTGTGTGGAGTTGCTCTACATGTCACAATGAGGATTCCAAGAAGATATGAACAACTCAAACCCAGTGAACCCCGTCGTGTGCTTGGAGGTAAAAAGGTAAGTAAGGAACCAGGGTGAAGTGAGCAAGCAACCTGATCAAGCTAACAACAAGTGAGACCTTAACGATTTATGGAAGCGGAGACTCACACACAAGAATGTGTATAAAAGTAGTGACTGAGTCAGACGCACTCATGCATGAGAGATTGTATGGAGTAGCGACTGAGTCTGGATACACAAACTAATACACAACTGCGTGTAAAGAGTTGCTCTACATAATGTGATGGGGCGAATCTTGGAAGTTGTATGGTCAGTTCGTGGAGTTGATAATCTTAACATGTACGGGAATCAAAAGGTTCCAAACATGTACGGAGACAATATCAAACCCATATTATGGTAAGTTACAGAAGGTGGAGATTTCGACAAAAAATGTAAGCTTGTGCCAAGTGCCGAAGTTGAGCCATTATATCAGAAACCAAAACTTATGTACGAAAGCGTATATGATGTTGTTGTGTTTAGATATCTTGTGCCCAATTCGATATAGATTGGATAATGTGGCTAACAAAGACGTGATTCCATTCATTGACTTATGAATGTGGTTTCAATGTCTTCCTTGTGTGCCCTATCTATAAGGATCGAAAGAGATCCGTGACAGATACAACTTGAGTTGCCATCGTTGAGGGCGACGATGGATGAAGTGGGGGAGGATGTTACAATCCCAACCATCAAGTTATGCCATCAAGTTATGCCATCGTTGAGGACGACGATGGATGAAGTGGGGGAGGATGTTACAATCCCAACCCTCAAGTTATGCCATCGTCGAGGACGACGATGAATGAAGTGGGGGAGAATGTCTCGGTCCTAGTTTCAGACTAGGACGTGCAGTCACTTTACAAAGGAGCTCATGTTTCGGGACATCAGTTTAAGGTCGTTAAGGGTTATATGTACCCTTCATGTACCCTTGTACTGGTGAGTTTCCATCCGTGAGGCCTTATTCGGAAGTTTGCCTGGAGATTTAGAAACGTACTCGCTTGCCGCTAGGAGCTGGCCTAGTTGTGCAGTGTTGTGAAGGAGCCTATATTTCGGAATGCCGGATTGAGCTTGCTCAGAGCCCTAAGTAACTCTTATGGGTAGATGTACTGGGAAGTTCTCACCCGTGGGGTCTCGTTCTGAAGTTTGGCGGGAGATTTTGAGATACGCTAGCTTGCCGCTAATCGTTAGCCTAATTTGGTGCATTGTGAAGGAGCTAAAGACCCGGGGTGTCGAATCGAGTGGGACCAAGTTCCAAAGTGAATCTTATGGTCACTTGTACTGGGAAAACTTCAGCCCCAGAGTTGGATTTCGAGATTTGCCGGGATATCTTGGCAGTAGGCCCAGTTTTGGGTCTTTTCCGCTAAAGTGGGGGTGTTGTGGAAACCCATCGAGACGAGCTCGTTTAGGGACGAGATTTTAACCCAAAGTCGCTTATATGGTGGCTTACTGAATGCCCAGAAGAGTTCCTGAAAACTCCTCTTAAGATAGATTTTAGAGGGGGGTGTGACAACTCAAGCGCTAGGTGTGTATACTGGTGAGACATGTGCAATGTCTTTAAAGTAGGGGGGAAGCCTAAGTGAACCTTGGGAAGGGCCAAGGGGGCTTCGGTGGTCTTGGGGCTTTAGCCGTGAACCCTCTCGCCCTTAGACAACGTTGGGACAATGATGTATTGTCGAGATTGAGTTGGCGGGAAAATGCCATATATTATATCCGGTTGTGCTATTCGAGTGCCGGGGCCCGGTGTTGAACGGGCCCGCAAGTGTAAGCGTTGGCCCGTGACACAAGGCTTCATGTGATGTGAGTCATGAAGCAAAAGGCGTAAATATACTGTTGACAAAAGAAAATCACCCTAGGATGAATGAGTCAGTAAAGGAAAAAAACAAGTAAGACGAATGAGTATCACGCCACTGAACGATTTGCAAACAGAACGACGATGGAAGAGCAATCAGAACGATCGCTAGACGACACAACAACTAGGACAACAAAAGAGTCAGGACGACTAATACATGCTGCAGTTGATCCCACGATTTAAACGGTTAGATAGTCCCCCTCAATCAGGCAGTTATGGCACACAACTCAACGGTTGGAGGCATGATCCAGCAGTTGCAGATTGAAACCGTCCGAGCGGTTAACAAGTTCCACTATAAAAGGCTCATTCATGCGAAGAAGAAAAGAAAAAACAAAAAAAAATGAAGACTCAAAACGAGCGTTTCATTTTAATTTCGTAGCTTTGTAATCATAGAACTGTAATTTGTGTGCTTGTGCCCTTTGGAGACTTATTCACTTTATCAAACACCCCTTACTGAGACTGTCTCTCAGGAGGTTTGAACCTTATACGTTTTTTTGACGGAAAATCGTGCAAACAGGTACACAGTACATTTTATTAAGATGCATAGTATTAAGTTACTAAACAACGATGTATAGGCACTGAATTTTATTTTTATTTTTTATTTTGCACTAAATACTAATGTCACGTTACGAAAAGCATAAAGAACTGTCAAAGTGCTAAATAATGATGTATAAGTTAAATTCAAATATTAATACGGTAAGGAAAATTCATTAAACATTTACTGATTATTATTCTATAAATTTATAAATTAAATTTACATTTTAAAACTTGAGAATGTTAAACCCGTAAAAATGGGTCCAAATCTTCTATCCCATTAATCGTGCTTCACTCTATGCTCCACCAATTAAATTTGGATAACTAATATCTCTCATTAAATTTGATTGGTGAGTGTTAAAATCAGAGTTCTCTCATTTAATGAGAGATTTTAGTTGTCCAAATTTAATTGGTGGAGCATGGAATAGAGCACAATTGATGGGATAGAAGATTTGGACTCCGTAAAAATACCCATTAAACATCTATTGCTCCGTAAATTTTTGCCAAAACAATCAAAATTTATACAAAAATTTCAAATATTTGAAAGATATTTGATTACTTTTTATAGTCTAGTGAAAGGAAAAAGAAATAAGAAAGAAAATAAGAAGGATACAAATAATTTGGGTTGATGATTGTGGAGCCACGACTGCTTCATTAAGTCGGATTTACATTTTATTAAGATACACAATTAGTGCTTCCTTAAAAGTCAGATTTTTTTAAAAATTTTTTTATGTATATATAAATTTACTAATAGTAATTTGAATATATTTATTAAAAATTTAAAATTTAAATAAATTAAAATTTAAATGAATAATGGGGAGAGAATAGAATTTTTACAAGATCTTGATCATTTTCTCGAATATGAAATGAGTATTAAATTTTTCTCATCTCCGTCTCCAATATTAATTTTTTTAATTTTTCATCATTGATCACCTCCTAAATTGAGGAGGGTCCTTAAGAATCTCATCTCTTTGAATATTTTTATCATATGTTTTTTTTTAACCAATATGAAGACATTAATATTTATATGACTCGTTCAATCAATAAATATTAAAAATTATATGTATATATAATATTTAAATACTAAACACCCGCAAATTGCCCCTTATAAAATTGAATCACAAGGGAGAAGCAGAGAGAAAAATCACCAAGCATACGGGACTTTTTTAGCTTTGGATGCTCCCGAATGGAACAAGTTATTATGTGCTAATAAAAGCAACATGTAGCCAGATAAGACATCTTTGTACTCACTCACAACTTTTTAATTATTAAATGAAGACAACTGGATAAGGTGTCATTAACCAAAGTACAGAATCTGTCCGGTCTCAAGACAATTTAATTTTTGCCTTTGTTGATTGTCTCTCTGGCTCTCGGCATAAGGGAGATTAAATTGCCTGTTATGCTTCTCTAGGCAGCGAAGGGAATTAAAATTTTTTTTTTTGGGGCCTATTTTCCTTATTGTTTTTTTGTGCTCGGCAGGGAAATTAAAGCTATTAATTTTTAGTTCCTTCAACAAGTAACCAAAGCATAACTATAACCAAAGCATAATTATAACCAAACCAAAGTGCTTTTTTGATAACCAAGGTTAGACTTGATCTTATCTCAAATATTTTGGTCAGAGTTTAACTCTACCAAAACCAAATTATCTTGCCAAAGTTTGGTTAAAAAAAAAAAATGTAACCATGGCTAACTTTAATTAATTTATATTATTATTGTATAATTATTGAAATTAATTTATGTATTGATTTAACAATTAAATCTAATACACAAATTTAATTACTACATTAACTCAATCGTATTTGCATTATATTGAACAATTAAAATTATATAACAATCTTATATTAACTCTCAATATAATATTAATTAATTTAATCCATCTCACGAATCATCAAATTGAGCATTAGTCGCTTGACCTAATACATGTCATCAACACTCAATGATAGTTACCCTAGTACTCAAAGAATATTCTTTATATAGTGGAACTTTCTTAGTTAATGCTTGGTCGTTATTAGGGGTGTGCATCAGATCTGATTCAACCCGTAATCGATTGGAAACGACCATAGCAAGTATTCTTAAAGTTTGCAGAAAACGTAACAATTGTGTAATGTACATATGAAAATTTAAGAGTTTACAGTTGAAAGATACAAGATACACTTCAATTTTGAGGCCAGAATGCGGTAGTTGGCCTTGGAAAGCTCTTATGCCCGCTCAAGTTTGGCAGTGAGGTTGTTCTAAATATGGATGCCATATGAGGAATGTTATGAAACACATTTCTTCTCTTGAGCAATGAAGAAAACATGTTAGGAAAATTGAATATAATATTTTTAGATTCAAGGTTGTTAGCAATGTCCGAAACAAAACAAGTTCAATTAAGTTGTCATGAGTTTTGAAGATCTCGGTGCAATTAGACAAGTATTTGAACGACATCAGATAAAGCTATCAGGGTTTACGTTTGTGGTGCATTCTTATTTGGGTTCGAATGCTCTACATGTGTGGTTCGTTTGAGTTGAAGTTCGAACAAAGGCTTCTAGAAGCTTCAAGTTTGAGGTATGTTTGAGTCACGTTCGAATGAAATTGTCCAAAGGCTTCGCGTTGGTTGTGCGTTCGTAAGGACATTCAAACGATTTTGCAGAACTTCTCGCGTTCGTCGCGCGCTCTTGTGGCGTTCGAACGGCTGGGCGTAAGTATGTTATTTTGGACTTTTTTTAAGCCAGTTTTGCACAAAGAAAATCCTATATTTGCCCTACCTATATAAACAAACACTTAGCCACTTTAACTAGTTGAAGAAACACAATTTAGAAACCCTCCATACATTTTTTTTAATTCCTTCTTGATTTTCACCTTGAAGACTTTTTTTGCTTACTTTGTCTTTTTTATCTTGGTGATATTGATCCATGATTGAACATCAACACAAAAATATAACACTGGCCTAATTTCCTAAGCCTTCAGAGTTCTTCAGAGTTTTTTTGCTTACTTTGTCTTCGTTGCGAGTTCGCAGAGTTGATCCACTCGGAGACTTAACTGGTTCTGAAGAAGGCCACTTGATGCTGGCTGAGGAGTTCTTTAAGTTATTACAGTCTAGAGGTATTCATGTGGGTGAAGTTTTCACCATAGGTCTTATATCATCGCTGTAAGTTTTCTCATATATAGTGGATTCGGGTGGTAACCTATACCCGAATTAATTTTTTACTCACACCAGTTTTCCACTCTGTCAATAAAATTAGTGTGTTGATTTTGTTTACTACTTTGATATCTTTACTTTGATTCATATATGCATAGAGTTAAGGGTGCATGTGTTTAATCCATGGAAACAATAATTATGATATGTCTTAAATTATTTTGTATAATTCAGCATACGGTAAGAACCTAGACAAAATCAAATTTTCAATTGGTATCAGAGATGGACCTCGATCCTTAACCCTTAACTATGGATAGAAGCTAACCCTTGAACTGTCATTATTTCTTTGATAGATTCAGTATCCTCATTGGAAGGTTCGTATGAGAGCGTTTCTCAAATCTTTAGATGAAATGGTGTGGATGTCAGTAGAATGTGGGTGGAAACCTCTCATGGTGTAAACTGACTTAGACAATAGAAGTGTTTGAAGTGAGCAATAGGAACAACAAGGCTATTAATGTTTTTCATGCTATTGTTTGCTCCACAGAGTTTAGGAGAATTTTTATGTGTGAGATAGCAAAGGATGCATGAGACATCCTTCATATTGTGAATGAGTGTACACAATCAGTTAAAAATAATATACTCCAAGAATTTGTTACTAGGTTTGAATCAGCTAGGATGAAAGAGGAGGAAACTTTTAACTAGTTTTATGTTGAGATTCACAATATTGTGAATTCTAGCTTTAACCTAGGTGAGACTATTTCTACAAATAGGATAGTTAGAAAAATTCTTAGATCCCTACCTGAAATGGTTTTATCTGTAACACCCCGACAGAGGCAAGATGTTACCGGTAGGAGACAGGATTGACCCATCTCCATAAGCCCTGAATCTATCGAAAATTCGGCATGATGTATCCTAAAAACTGGACAACCTGGTCGCAGTCCAGCATCAAAGACAATCTAAGATTTCTCCAAACAAATAAAGGACCTCAGGTCCACACAAATCTCATCAAAATCATATCCTAAGCGCTCCACCCACACCATCTATCAACACTCAAGGGCTCTGTGCCCACCACATCATTATCAATCAAACATGCTTAGCACGACAAAGTAATTGTAGGAAATTCTTCACAATAATTCATTAAGGGTAAATCTGTCCTTTGGTATCATTGGGTGCTTATGAGGGGTATAACCCTTTGGAGGGTTGCACCCCAACCCAAAGGGTGCCCTATTGGCACCCTTCCATGCCTTATATAAGGTGACTTTATATTGATTACAAAGACAGAGAAAAATATATCCGAATTAAACAAGAGACACTGGTTTTTGTTTTTTTTTGAGAGAGAGAGTATCATCATCTTCCTTGTTCATAAACTTGTGAAGGAGTGCTCCTTGTACAAGTAGCATCCAAGTTATCCTGGGAGAACGTTGGCAAGAAGAAACCGTAGAGCACCTGTGACGGGCCAATAAGTTCTTAAGGACAGAGATCATCTCGACTTGGACATTTCTGTAATCTTCATTTTCTGGTTTGTCACAAAGTTTTCTGGTTTTAGGGTTTTGCATCTAGATCTACTTTGGGTAGTTTGATCTGTTTGTTTTGCGTGTTTATGTAACTGTTTTATGACACAAATTTCGCAACAATCTTAAGAACTTATCTATATCGTGTTATTAAATAGTAATTTGCATGTTAGGGTTTGAATATTTTCTGGAAAATACGAACTGTGCATGATAAACCCGTAGGGCGTTCGAACGCCCGACGCACGCGAAGGCTAAAAATTTGAATTTTCGTAAGAACGTTCGAACGCGTCTTCAAACGCAACTCGAACGTAAGCCTTCTGCCTTAGAACGTTCGAACGCGTCCTAAACGCAACTCGAACGCAAACTCTCTAGAATCATTCTGTTCGAACGCGTTCTCGAACGCTACACGAACGTGAACTCTCTGGAAACACTTCGTTCGAACGCGTTATCAAACGCAACACGAACGTACACACACTGGACAGTCTCGTTCGAACGTAGATACGAACGCGACACTAACGAAATAGTCCTGTAATTCTTATAAACTGCAAACTTAAATAATATTAACTTGGTTAGTCATATACTGTTAACACATTAATCTTGGTAGTATAGATTTAAGTTATTATTAGGTTGTTCAATTATCACAAGCATACACATAGTGATAAAGTTGAAATTGTTTGATTGTTGCATAATTGGTTGAGAATTTAAAGTGTAATAATACACAAGTAATTCCATCCAATCTTGATTGACATATATATATCTACATTTATCGTATATCACTTTGAACAAGATCATTCGTTGATCGTTGTGCAATTTGTCTTTCGTAGACTAATTGACCCTGTTGATTTTCCAGTTACATATGGCTAGCGGAAATATCACGGTACCGGTCTCTCATGGAGAAAAACCGGAGAAATTTGGTGGGGCAAATTTCAAACAATGGCAGAGCAAGATGCTGTTCTACCTGACAACTCTCCAGTTGGTAAAATTCCTCAAAGATCCTCCGGGTCCTGTGGAGGGTGAATCCGAATTGGCCAAGGAAGAGCGAGAACAGACTTGGATGTCTGGAGACTTCTTATGCAAGAACTACCTTCTGGGTGGTCTTGACAATACCCTGTACAATGTGTACCAAGGCATGACTTCTGCGAAGATTCTCTGGGAATCTCTCGAGAAGAAGTATAAAACTGAAGATGCCGGACAAAAGAAATTTGTCGTGGGTAGGTTCCTGGACTACAAAATGGTAGATTCAAGGACGGTGATGTCTCAGTTGGGTGAACTACAATTAATCATTCATGAAATACTGGATGAGGGAATGAAACTTTGTGAGACGTTTCAAGTTGCCGCCATAATTGAAAAGTTGCCTCCATCATGGAAGGACTTCAGGAGCTATCTGAAACACAAAAAGAAGCAGATGAGCCTTGAAGACCTCAGTGTTCGATTAGAATCGAGGAGGACAACAGGATGTCCGAGAAGGCCAGCTACAAGACTCTGGAGTCTAAGGCCAACATCATTGAAGGTGTAAAGGGTAGCAAAAAGAGAAAGAACAGTGAGCTGACTCTGGGAACAAGAAGTTCAAGGGAAAATGCTACAACTGTGGAAAGAGCGGTCATATGTCAAAGGACTGCAGAAACAAGAAGTCTCAGGACAAGGGCAAGAAAAAGAAATGAGGCCCATGTCACTGAAGGCGAGCAGCTGACTGATGATATCTCAGAGATGGAACTATAGCAGTGGTAACTGAAGCCAACATAGTTGGGAATCCGAGAGAATGGTGGGTAGACACTGGGGCTACTCGTCATATCTGTGCAGACAGTAAGATGTTTTCCATGTACCAGAAGGTCGATGGCGGCGATCATCTGACAATGGGAAACTCGTCTACCTCTCAGGTGGTTGGACAAGGCACAGTGGTTCTGAAGATGACATCCGGAAAGGAGCTAACATTGAAGAATGTACTGCACGTTCCAGATATCCGGAAGAACTTGGTCTCGAGCTCTCTTCTTAGTAAGGCTGGTTTTAAGCTTGTATTTGTTTCTGATAAGTTTGTAATGACAAAGAATGATATGTATGTAGGAAAAGGTTACCTGACTTAGGGCCTTTTTAAGCTAAATGTAATGACTGTTAACCGTGCTATTAATAAAGCTAGTTCGTCTGCTTATATTATTGTGTCACAAAATGTATGGCATGGGAGGTTAGGACATGTTAATTATGATACTGCGTAAATTAATTAACATGGACCTTATACCTAAATTTGCAATTGATGGCCAACATAAGTGTGAAGCATGTGTTGAAGCAAAAATGCATCGAACATCATTTCATTCTATAGAACGTAGTTCTGAACCGCTGCTTGGAACTAGTACATACCGATGTATGTGACATGAATATTGTGCAAACAAGAGGCGGTAAAAAGTACTTTGTCACTTTTATCGATGACAGCACAAGATTCTGCTATGTGTACTTGCTGAGAAGCAAAGCTGAAGCAATTGAGAGCTTCGTACACTATAAGAACGAAGTTGAAAACCAACTTGGCAAGAAAATCAAAAGAATCAGGAGTGATAGAGGCGGTGAATACGTTTCACCATTCGGTGAATATTGTTCTGTGCACGGAATTATTCACGAAACCACTGCTCCTTATTCTCCTCAACAGAACGGAATTGCAGAACGCAAAAACCGAACGTTGAAGGAAATGATGAACGCCATGTTGACAAGTTCGGGACTACCCCAGAACTTGTGGGGGGAAGCTTTGCTTTCCGCGAACTACGTTCTTAACAAGCTTCCTCACAGAAGGTTGGACAAGACACCATATGAGTTGTGGAAAGGTTTCGTACCTTCCTACAAATACCTCAAAGTGTGGGGGTGTCTTGCCAAAGTAATGGTTCCTAAACCTAAGAAGGTTAGAATAGGACCAAAACTGTTGATTGTATATTCATTGGATATGCTCGCAACAGTAGTGCGTATCGATTCTTGGTACACAAGTCGGAGATTCCTGACATCAATCCGAAATGATAATTGAGTCAAGGAATGCGACATTTTTTGAAGAGACGTTTCCTGTAAGGAAAGACAGCGCACAGAGTCTCTCAAAAGAACAGTTGATACTGTCAAGGACAGTGATCAAGTTGACCGAGGATCAGATCAACGTGTAAATGCTGAGACAATCGAGCCTAGACGTAGCAAAAGAGCTAGAACGTCTAAGTCGTTTGGTCCCGATTTTCTGACATACTTGTTAGAAAATGAGCCTCAAAGCTATAAAGAAGCTATGGCTTCTCCGGAGGCACCTCTTTGGAAAGAGGCTATTAACAAGTGAGATTGATTCAATCCTACAGAACCATACTTGGGAGTTGGTTGATCTTCCGCCAGGTTGTAAGCCGCTGGGCTACAAATGGATATTCAAAAGGAAGATGAAAACGGATGGATCAATAGATAAATATAAGGCAAGACTTGTCATAAAAGGTTATAGACAAAAGGAAGGCCTTGATTACTTTGACACCTATTCACCAGTGACTCGCATCACATCGATAAGAATGCTCATAGCCATAGCAGCTATATTTGGTCTTGAAATACATCAAATGGATGTAAAGACGGCATTCTTGAATGGTGAATTGGATGAAGAGATTTACATGAAACAACCAGAAGGGTTTAGTGTTCCTGGACAAGAACAGAAGGTGTGCAAACTTGTAAAATCCTTGTACGGATTAAAACAAGCACCTAAACAATGGCATGAGAAATTTGACAAAGAGATGTTGTCAAATGGGTTCAAAACCAATGAGTGTGATAAGTGTGTGTACACCAAATCAACTCAAAAAGGATATGTCATTGTGTGTCTCTATGTAGACGATATGCTGGTAATTGGTAGTAATCATGAAATGATTCAGTCTACCAAAAATGGTTATCCAGCAGATTTGATATGAAAGATATGGGGATAGCTGATGTGATCCTAGGAATAAAGATTTCTAGGACATCAGACGGATATATATTATCACAGACTCATTATATTGAGAAGATACTCGATAAATATATCAAAGGGGATCTAAATGTAGCTAGAACCCCTGTAGACCTAACTCTTCATTTATCAAAGAATACTGGTTCAAGCATATCGCAACTAGAGTATTCGAGAATCATCGGAAGTCTGATGTATCTCACGAATTGCACACGACCTGATATCGCTCAAGCTGTGAATCGGCTTAGCAGATATACGAGCAATCCAGGACACAACCACTGGAAAGCCATAGTAAGAGTTTTGAGGTATCTGCGAGAAACTTCAAAATATGGGCTACATTACGAGAGATATCCTGCTGTACTAGAGGGTTACAGCGATGCTAACTGGATATCTGATACGGTGGATTCCAAATCCACGAGTGGATTTGTTTTCACACTTGGTAATGCAGCCGTGTCATGGAAATCCTCGAGGCAAACGTGTATTGCCCGGTCTACTATGGAATCAGAATTCATAGCGTTAGACAAAACAGCGGAAGAAGCAGAATGGCTTAGAAACTTCCTGGAGGATATTCCTAGTTGGCCCAAACCGGTGCCAGCGATTAGCATACATTGTGATAGCCAATCGGCAATTGGGAGAGCCCAAAATACAATGTATAATGGTAAGTCTCGACACATACGTCGGAGACATAATACCATACGTCAACTGCTCTCAAGTGGCATAATAACGATCGATTATGTCAGGTCGAAGGAAAACCTAGCGGATCCACTAACTAAAGGTTTACCTCGAGAGCAAGTTGAGAAGTCATCGAGGGGAATGGGCTTGAAGCCTATAATCTAAGAATTGTCACTGTGGAAACCCAACCTAGTTGACTGGAGATCCCAAGATCTAGGTTCAAAAGGGACAACAGAAACTTTGTGCAATTCAAAACTAGCACTGAAGAGTTTCGTACTCTTTCCCATTCCGATAATGACGCTGAGTGCTGTCTGTCATTGGTTAGGATAAGCTAAGGCTTTTAATGATCACTATATTAGGAGATGAGTCCTAATGGGGGTAAAGACAGATTACCTCTTCATAGCAGATCACCTATTTCAAGTAAGAAGTGAGGCCGCTTCCATGGGAACCTTTAAAGGCGGGTTACCCCAAAGTGCTTGATGAATCCAGGACCGTTGTTCAGGGCCAAAATGAACACAACCGTAGAACGGGAAAATGGTCGAATTAAAGCTGTGTGTTGGCAATTGTCTTGGTTTACACCAACGGCAGAACAGTTCAAGACTATGGGTCACTGGTTTGCCAAGTAAATCCGATTGTCACTCACTAGGAAAGGTTCAAGGCGAAAGCTACCTATTTCGATGCAGCTTTAGTTCATGGTAACTCTCTCGAGTGTCTCCATGAATATTTGAAGAATTGTGGGGGATTGTAGGAAATTCTTCACATAATCATTAAGGGTAAATCTGTCCTTTGGTATCATTGGGTGCTTGTGAGGGGTATAACCCTTTGGAGGGTTGCACCCCAACCCAAAGGGTGCCCTATTGGCACCCTTCCATGCCTTATATAAGGTGACTTTATATTGATTACAAAGACAGAGAAAAATATATCCGAATTAAACAAGAGACACTGGTTTTTGTTTTGTTTTTGAGAGAGAGAGTATCATCATCTTCCTTGTTCATAAACTTGTGAATGAGTGCTCCTTGTACAAGTAGCATCCAAGTTATCCTGGGAGAACGTTGGCAAGAAGAAACCGTAGAGCACCTGTGACGGGCCAATAAGTTCTTAAGGACAGAGATCATCTCGACTTGGACATTTCTGTAATCTTCATTTTCTGGTTTGTCACAAAGTTTTCTGGTTTTAGGGTTTTGCATCTAGATCTACTTTGGGTAATTTGATCTGTTTGTTTTGCGTGTTTATATAACTGTTTTATGACACAAATTTCGCAACAGTAATAACCAAGTATTTTAACTTCTTAAACTTCTTCCAGGATACTTGCGAGGGTGACTGCCGCTTGGGTGATCGACATCTCGAGTATGACTTCCAAACCTGAATTGGTTGACCCGTCTGCTAGCCAACCTGCAAAACTAGCAAACTGGCTTGGTGTGAATTTTAAAAACTCAGTAAATACCCATACTAATATTACAACAAGTCAAACATTTCAGCAGTTTATCAGATTTACTAAATTATTACAAATTCGAATCTATCAACTTGTTATTATTCTTTATTCTGAATTCATATTAAATCTTCACATGTTCATATCAACATATGTGCTAATCTATTAGCTACATTCAAAGCATACAAAGCAAAACTCATATACATCTACATTGTTATCACAATTATCTAACTTTGAAATATCATCGAATCGGTATGTTAAATAAACTTTTCTTAACTTCTTTTAATTACAATAATCTTACAATAGCTTAACAATCAAGATTCATATGCATTTACACATACCGTAACACACATCTCTTACATTCATGCCAAAAATAATTTCAAAGTTTATATACATATACGTACATGCCAATACAGCTTAACAAACATGCCTTATAACATCTAATGCTCACATTAGTTTTCAAATTCATTCATTCATTTATTCATTTCACAAAAAGCATTCATTATCCATATAATCTACGAGTTCCATCATACACGTACATACACAAAATTACACACACAACCAACCACGTAGCACATTTAATAACCAATACATCACAAGGCATACAATCAAACAATACATACATATCACGGCACACCAAACTCATCGCATAACTTTTCATACACAAGCACATACACGACAAATAATCCAAACATCATTCAAATACTCATATACATACATATATTTCAAACATACGAATATATATCTTATTACGAAATCAAATCTCATAACTCTCACAGTCTTCCCATCTCTTCATTTATCGATCAAATCATATTCTTTACTTATCAGTGAACATTCACCATTCATATATGTATCCAATCAGTCACAAACTTCCAGCCCTCGGACTAGACTTAGCCTATACCAACCCAACCTCTATACCACTAGATCATATGTATTTGTCATTAATAAACTTATTCCAATAACACACATCTACACGTATAAATACAAATTTAGAAAACAATACTTATTCTTTTTGCCGACCTACCATACACAAATTATCCATGGCATATCATCACATACCAAAACAAACAGGTGTATCAATACTTATACAAATACTTTTTCATTTACGTACACATATATATGTCATTACCGGTTCATACACTTACATACATCCATAGATACACATAGAGATTAAGCCATCTCATATCTCACTTCATATCATATCAATAACAAAGATCCATACATGTGGTGGTCGATTAACTTAACTATAAATAAAATTGAGCTCTGTTCTCCAAATCATCTCTTACTGTCCTCATTTATCCTAAAAAATTCAACCATTTATGCATACACACACATACACATATATGAATCAACATTCAAGTTCTCATCGCATGGGTTATTTATCTGGCTTCTCGAGCACTGGGGATTGGCAGCGAGTTCTTCCCTCACATCCTCATCAGCTGAGGGTAGTGGCTTACTGGGATCCTCATCAAACGACTTGGCTTGCTTAAGGTATTTGTCCATACGAGGAGTGGCAAATAGCCTCAGGCTTTCCAAATCACCTCTTGCAGCGAAACGCTGGCGATCATGGGACGTCTCAGAGGAGAGTGCAAAAGGAAGCCCTTGCTTCTCGTAGATTTCTTGTGATTTCATCAAGTTCAAGAGCTGTTGCAGCTCGATTCTCAGCATCTCAACCAACGGATTAGACGCATGAACAACCTTCAAGGAGTTCTGTGCTTTAACGAGCATGTCCCGAGCATCCTCCAGCTTACTGCCGTCAGCCATGACTCTGGCTTCTTTTATCATTTTCGCAGTTCGGAGACGGGTCTCCTCAGTTATCACCTCCGGCCTCTCTTCCTGATCTGTAGATGAGCCGGTGCGGCGTACAGTAAGGGTCGCAGGAGGAGCCTCGAACAATCTTCCCCCAGTGCTGCATATGCATACATATTCCATGATATATATTAATTCATCAAACAGATAAGTAAGAGGTTATATATAATTTAGTATAAAAATACTAGCATTTAGTACTTGTATTTGAAAGTAATCTTGAGAACATCTGCGTCACGCTCATTGTCAACAACTGGGAGAAGAAGGTCCACTATGACCTTTCGGACCTCTTTACAGTAAAGATCTCCAAATGTAATAGTTACAGAGCCAGCAACATCGTCCTTGGTTTGAGGATAACTTCCTGCCGACACCTGCTCAATTGTCGATTCGTCTTTTATTTGTGTGACGGTCAGCTGTAGGTCCTGAACAACAACAGTGAGAAGCCCAGCCAAACACTGAGAAAAAGCCAGGCTCATGTTATCCGTGTTTTGAACATCAGAGAACGTTCCTCCCATGCTTTTATCTGCGATAGCCTTGAGCAGCTATTAAATTAAATCACAAGTACAAACATAATTAGAAACGTAATTATTGCTGAATATATATTTATTTATAAATATAGTTAAAAGGGGAATTGAAACGTACCCTCGGTTCTTGATCTATGCCAAAACCGAATGTGTATACGGGCACATTGCCAACTGGTACCTGCGCAGCATCACCACCCGTGTTCTGATCACCATCAGACAGAAGCATGATGCCAATCACACGCCCACCGTTAAGATTACGGTCATTGAGCACTTTTAAACCAGTTTGAAGGCCAGCAGTGATGTTGGTAGCACCTTGATCATTTAAACCTTTGATTAGATTTTCGAGCTCCGTTTGAGAGTTTTCAGTGATCTGGCGCAAGGGGCACAATCTATCGGCAGCTGCGGAGAATATGACAACCGACAGACGATCAATGGGGCTAAGCTTCTTAATCACAAATAGCATGGCTGTCTTCACTTTTGCTAACTTCTCTCCCTGCATGCTTCCGCTTACATCTAGTACGGCCACAAGATCCAATCCGGGTCTGTCATTGCTGGAATCACCCCCAGTGAGCTCCAGCATCACTTTGAGTTTGCTTTCATCAAGTGGTACCATGTTATTGTTTCTATTTACCAGCTGTACTCTTCCCGCCACTATTGGTACTGGTCTTGACCCTGAAATATGGCATTCCAAAGGCAAACACATTTCAACCAACTATTCTAGCTTAGCATATAATCTTAAGAACCACAATTAGCTAATTATTAGCTAAGCCAAGAACCATAACATGGCTAAAGCATTTCAAAATGAAAAAGAAAATAAAATTTGAGTGCTTACAATGAAGAAAGAAACCATAAAAACGCTCATTGATATAATATATCGGTAAAAGAGAAATGAATCAAAGCATAAACCTGAGTCTTGAGAAACAATCTGCTCATCGTCATTGAAACTCATTTTGTCGAAAACTGATACCCACTACTGTAACTGGATTTGCTAAATTTTCTTGAATGGCTCACTCACACCTCATCCCTTCCTATATATAGGTGTACGCGAGGGGTAATAACGTAATTAGATTTGGCTTTTCGGATGTATAATAAATATTTTATTATTTTTTATCACAATTTAATAATATTGAAATTTATTGAAATATTGAATATAAATATTTTATAATATCCAGACATATATTTATTAGAGACCGGATATTTACTTCACTAAAATATGAGTAGAACTACTCTCATACTAAATATGAGAAGAATTTAATTATACTTCCAAAAGTATGAGAAATTTTGACCCTGTACTTGTACAGAGAATCGAGACAACCTCACCGTGGCCCAGTGGCAATATTTCATTCGTCTAATAATTTAGTGCAGTTAAGTCCCTCATTAACTTGGCCAGGTCATCTTAGTTCCATAAAGTCTTCTGTCGTTTTTGGATCAATATGGGAGGAGTTCTATAAAGTCTTCATACTTTGCGTATATGATTTGGTATGTTTTATGAAAATATGGAATCCATTCATTATTTTCAAAAATATATGACTATTTTTTTTTAAAGATTGATTCGGCATTTGAATAGTTAGAGTATTCAAATTTTTCTATTACGAATAAGAAGATTAATATTCATAATAGTTATGAATAGATGGTTTGTTAGAGAATCAATAATACTTAAAGCATAAAAATAATTAGAGAAGTATAACAGATATTATGATCCATCTCTAAGGATTAATTTATATGTAATGACCATATCGATGGATATCAATGTACTTCGGCTTCTATAAAATATCTACAACAACGAGAGTATATCTTTAGGTTCTTAGGAAGATTAATATTCATAATAATTATGAATAAATGGTTTATTAGAGAATCAAGAAAACTTGAAGCATAATAATTAGAGAGGTATAATATATATTATGACACGTCTCTAGGGGTTAATCTATATGTAATGACTATATTGATAGATACTAATATATTTCGGCTAATATAAAATATCTACAAGACGAGAGTGCATCTTTAGGTTTTTAGTACCTAAAGTTAATAATTCAAAATATTTAGTTAAAGAATTGTAATTAATATTCTGGGATTATTGAAGCTCACAACTATAAGTCCATTTGGTTCTCGTGCTGGATCGATATACCACAGCGAATCATATAATAATTGGATTGTCAAATTATAAACTCACAGACATAATATTTTGTAATGCTCCCCCATCCCTGTCAGTTTTTCTCCCTCGTCTGTCCCGTGTAAAATTATTATTTTACCCTTCTTCCTTTGTCCCCCAAAATTTTATATATATATATATATATGATTTAATTAATTATTAATTTATTTTTATTTATTTTATATGTTTGAATTTATTTATTTATTTTGATTATTATTAATTTATTTAACGCTATTTTTTAGCCAAATATATGGTAATGAAGGTGTAAGAAAATTTAAACAAAGTGTATGCCAACATGAGCAATAGCTAGTTCTTGGTCTCTGGAGAGAACCTTAATGGCAATGAGTATAATAACTCAAAATATTCTCACCAAAGTAAATTAATCCACTTTCAAAATAAATAACGAATGTATTTTAAAATATATATCAGATTTATTAAATAAATAAAAGAGAATACATATATATAATAATAAATAAGGAAATAAATCAATGAAATAAAAAATAAAAGATTACTTAAGATAAAAAATAAAATAATTCAATAGAAAAAAGGAAAATAAAATAATAAAATAATTAAATTTAAAAAATAAGGAAATAAAATAATGAAATAAAAAAGTAAATTAAAATAACAGTAAATTAAATAAAAAATAAAAGGGGACAAAAATTAAAGAATTAATTAAATTCAAAAAATAAGGAAATAATTAATGAAATAAAAAAGTAAAGTAAAGAAAAAAATAAAAGGGGACAAAAACTAAGTAAAAAAAATAAAAGAAAAGAAGAGGTCATTATAGAAAAAAATTTAGAGAGAGAATAAATTGGGGGGTAAATATGTCCAAAGCCGCAGGAGGAGAAATTTTCTACTAAAATTATGAATATGATTAGTAATTATTATCATGAAAATTATATTAAATAAATTTAATTTAAAATTTTCAAGAATTTATAAATATGAGCTATGTGTAAAAAGTGGTGTTGTTTTGCTTGGCTCCCATAAGCAAAAGCCAAGCCATCAACATGTGCGGCTTATTTATTTATTAAAGAATACGAAGGGTCACAGCGTGTGCAACTAACTATCGCCATGCAATGCTTCATGTGATGTGAGTCATGAAGCCTCGCTAGTAAAGATACACAGTACATTTTATTAAGATGCATAGTATTAAGTTACTAAACAACGATGTATATGTTGTGAAAACACGATCACACTTGGAAGTGTTTGAGAAAAAACCGAATTCGTATTTATTACTACAAGAATAAATACCAAGTTTACAACCAAGAAACTTATCAAAAACTCAACACTCTCTCTATACAAACTCACACACTCACTGGGATGATTTGGAAATGATCTTTGGCTCTCTTTTATAGCTGAGCAAACCGCGTGAACAGTGTCACGCGGTTTGCTTTTCCAGCTGCCTTGGCCCATGCAAGCAAGGCAAGTCAAGCTTGCTTTCGGTGGCTGTCAAGTCTGCATGGCTTCAACACAACAAATCTCCCCCTCGGTGAAGATTTCCCAAAATCTGAGCCGACCATTAATCATCCAAATCGGATCCTCCAAAAGGATCCTCCCCTGGCTGCATCTGAATGACTGCCTACGTACCCTGAGTTGGGATCAAGCCAATCGTAGTTCTATGTATCTGAAAAACAACATCATCTGAAAGCTATCCCGGTTGTGTCTCTGCACAACTCTAGCTTGTCTCGGGAGACCACCTTTGTTAACATGTCGGCTGGATTCTCATCTGTATGGATCTTCACTAGTCTCAGCAGTTGTTGATCCATCACCTCGCGTATCCAGTGATAGCGAATATCAATGTGTTTCGTCCGGGCATGATACATCGAGTTCTTGCTCAAGTCCAGAGCACTCTGACTGTCGCTGTGTATCTTGTAGTCTGTTTGCTTGATCCCTAACTCTTGGAGAAACCGCTTTAGCCACAACATTTCTTTTCCTGCCTCAGCTATGGCAATGTACTCAGCCTCTGTTGTGGATAATGCAATACACCTCTGCAATCTTGACTGCCATGACACAGCTCCCCCTGCAAAAGTGTAGATAAATCCTGATGTAGATTTCCTACCATCAAGATCTCCCGCCATATCTGAATCTGTATAGCCTTCCAAGATCGGATCAGCTCCCCCATAACATAGACGAAACTTCGTTGTACCCTTCAGGTACCTGAGAATCCATTTGACTGCTTCCCAGTGCTGTTTTCCAGGATTAGAGAGAAAACGGCTCACTACACCAACTGCGTGTGCAATATCTGGCCTGGTACATACCATTGCATACATTAGGCTTCCAACCGCTGAAGAATACGGTATTGCTGACATTTCCTCTATCTCTTTCTTGGATGAGGGGCATGAACTCTTTCTCAGTTTGAAATGGTGCGCTAGCGGAACGCTGACTGGTTTGGCTTTCTGTATATCGAACCTTTTGATCACCCGTTCAATATACCTCTCCTGTGAAAGCCACAGCTTCTTGTTCTGTCTGTCACGAACAATCTCCATTCCCAAAATCTGTTGAGCTGGTCCCAAGTCTTTCATGTCGAAAGCCTTGGAGAGTTCCTTCTTCAGCTGGCTGATCTTCGCTGCTTCTTGTCCAACAATCAACATGTCATCTACGTACAGTAGAAGAGCAACGAAATTTCCATCTGGAAACCTCTGAATGTATACACACTGATCTGCTGCAGTTCTTTTGTAGCCTTGACCCACCATGAATGAGTCAAACTTCTTGTACCACTGCCTCGGTGCTTGCTTGAGCCCGTACAAGCTCTTTTTCAGCTTGCAAACAAGGTTTTCTTTACCTGAAACCTTGAATCCTTCTGGCTGCTCCATGTAGATTTCTTCATTCAGATCACCATGAAGAAATGCTGTTTTGACATCCATCTGTTCAAGCTCCAAGTTCAGTCTGGCTACCAATCCTAGGATGACTCGGATTGAAGCCATCTTTACCACTGGTGAAAAGATCTCATCAAAGTCAATTCCCTTTTTCTGTAGGAATCCTTTGACCACTAGCCGAGCTTTGTGTTTCACCACTTTTCCGCTGCCATCTTTCTTGAGCTTGAATACCCATTTGTTCCTCAGTGCCTTCATTCCATGTGGGAGCTTCACTATCTCATAAGTGTTGTTCTTCTGCAGAGATTCCATCTCATCCTGCATTGCGTGCAGCCATTTGTCTTTGTCTTTATGAGATACTGCTTCGTTGAAGGTTTCTGGCTCCCCCTCGTCAGTAAGCAGAATGTATTCTGATCCTGAGTATCTGGCTGATGGAATCCGGCCTCTCTCGGATCTTCGTACTGGAGGTTCTGGCTGTCTGTTGTCATCTGGATCTGTGGATGACCCTGAAGCCTCTGATGGAGCAGGCTGCAGCTCCCCCTGCTCAATACTTCTTCCTCCTCTGGTTCTGCTTCTGGTATGTCTTGCACCCCATCATCTGTGGCCACTGGTGTTGGTGCTGGGGTTGTGTGTTGGATTTCATCAACATTATCGGCACTGGTTCTAGAAGGCATCTTGGGCTTTTCAATGTATCTATTGTCTGGTCTTCAAGAAACACTACATCCCTGCTTCTGATGACCTTCCTTTCCTTCGGGTCCCATAACCTGTATCCAAATTCTTCGTCTCCATAGCCTATGAAGATGCATGGAGTAGTCCTTGCATCGAGCTTCTGTCTGAGCTCCTTGGATACATGTGCAAATGCTAAACATCCGAATATTCTGAGGTGAGAATATGAATGATTCTTACCAGACCACATTTTCTCCGGAATCTCGAAGTTCAACGGTACAGATGGTGATCTGTTGATCAGGTAGCAGGCGGCACGAACAGCTTCTCCCCAGAATGGCTTTGGCAGCTTAGCCATACTGATCATGCTTCTGACCTTCTCCATAATGGTGCGGTTCATCCTTTCAGCGACACCATTGTGTTGTGGGGTGCGTGGAACAGTCCTCTCATGTCGAATGCCGTGACTTCCGCAGTAGGCATTGAACTCCCTGGAAGTGTATTCGCCTCCATTGTCTGTACGAAGGCACTTCAGTTTCTTCCTGTTTCACGCTCGACCATGGCATGGAACAGCTTGAAATAATCCAGGACCTGATCCTTTGATTTCAGAAAATACACCCATACTTTCCGAGAAGCATCATCAATGAAAGTCAGAAAATATTTATTACCGCCTAATGAGTTACCTCCAAGGGACCACATACGTCAGAGTACACCAGACTGAGTAACTCTGATTTCTTTGTAGAAGTGATATTAAAAGAGACTCTGTGTTGCTTACCAAATAGACAGTGATTGCAAGGATCCAGAGTAGCATTCTTGGAGACGGTGATTAGATCCTTCTTTGTCAAGGTAGACAACCCCCTTTCACTCATGTGACCGAGTCTCTGGTGCCACAGATTCTGAGAAGCCTCCCGTTCAGCTACATTGAGGCTTTCTGCACAAATCTTCACATGAGTCTTGTACAAGGTTCCACAGATGTGTCCTCGGGCGATGACCATGGCACCTTTTATCATCCTCCAAGTGCCGTTGCTGAAGTGGTTAGCATAACCCTGTTTGTCAAGGGCTACTCCGAGAGTAAGTTGAGCCGAAGTTCTGGAACATGTCTGACCTCTTTCAGGGTTACTGTATACCCTGCATTTGTCCACAACTGTACTTCACCAATTCCCACTATCTGAGAAGAACTGGTATTCCCCATCTTCACTGCTCCAAAGTCTCCTGCTTTGTATGTTGTGAAGAAATCCCTGTGAGGAGTGACGTGGTAGGATGCTGCAGTATCTACCACCCACTCGACATCCTGAGTTGCGGTGTGAAGGCATGCTTCTTCCTGGCCGGAGCATATAGCTACATCCACCGTAGTAACTACTAGTGTCTCCGCATCATTCTTATTCGGCTGGTTATTGCCTTGTCCCTGCTCCCGTTGCAGTTTCCGGCAATTTTTCTTCAAGTGGCCTTCTATGCCACAGTGGAAGCACTTGTATGTCTTTTTCCCGTCTTTGGACCTGCCCCTGCTTTTGCTTCTGCCTCTTCTCCCACCTTGATGTTTCTCATGTCGTCTTCCTCGTTGCTCCGAGACAAGGGCTTCTGTTTGATCTGAGCCCACATCTTTTCTTCTGGCTTCTTCATTTGACAGGCATCCTTTACCATAGGCATGGAAAGTTTGCCTCCTGGAGCTGAGTTGCTGAGAGTAACTGATGAGTGGTATTTATATCACTATTTCCCACTCATTTAACTTAATATTTTGTATAGTTTCTTGAGTTTTATGAACGTTTTGATGTGTTTTATTGTTATTTTGCAGATAAATAAAGTTTGGACAGCACTGGAGGCAATTTGGGGCAAAACCGGACAAAAATGCGTCAACAGGGTTATTTTGGTCTTCTTCGCGTCGCGACTCTGGAGCATTGCGCGCCGCGACGCCCAGCGTGTGCCGGTTCTGCTAAAATGCGCCATGGTCAACGGGTCAACAATTTGAAAAGTTTGACTTTGCTAAAATGCGCCGTGCCACGTGTCACCATCACATCCGATCTGCTAACGTGCGCCGTGACACGTGTCAACATCATATGCTGCCGACACTCTGACATGACACGTGTCGCCTCGTCATCAGCCATGTCATCGGTCAACGAGTCAACATTGCCACGTGTCATGCCACGTCATCAGACACGTCAGCAAGTCAACCGAGTCAACATGCCACGTCAGCCTCAGCCAATCAGAGCATGACACGTGTCGCCACGTGTCGCAATCCTATTGTGCCGACAAATGCAACACCACGCCTACGCCACGTCAGCGCCACGTCATCGCCACGTCATCGATGACGTCATCACAATAATTGAGAATTAGCCGCCTTGACACGTGTCGCGTGAACAGTCAGCCGCCTTGATGACGTGTCGTCTCCTCAGCGTGCCACGTCGACAAATGCGCGTCGCGACGCGATTCTCCTTGGCGTCGCGACTCGAGAACAGTGCCCAAACAGTGAAAATTTTTACTATAAATAGAGGCCGAATTTTCAGTTTTTAAACACCTCTCTCTCTCTTGATTTCTCTCTCTAGAGAGAGTTCTCTCTCTAGAATTTTTATTTTTTAGTTTTTAATTTTTAGTTTTTTAATTTATTTTAATTACTTTTTGTAATAATAGTAATTTAATTTTACTTTTTACTTTTTACAGTTTTTACTATTCACCATGTTGAAGTAACTTTTTCAGCTAGGGTGAAAGGTAATTCTTTTACTATTACTATTTAGATTAATCTCCGTAAAAATAATATATTAACTATTTAAAATATTGACTTAATAAGGGATACCGCTATATTGGTCGGTTGGTAATTTATTTTAATCTGGTTTAAACCTGACTAATCACGGATACCGCCAGACTGGTCGGTTGGTAAATTTACTTTTGGTTCCGCCTTAATGGCTGGTTGGACTTAATTTGACTTAATCAGGATACCGCCAGAATGGTCGGTTGGTAATATTATCACAAGTTTATATATTATTTTATGGGAGATATCTAAATTAGTAGTAGTAAAAGTAATTCCTTTTATCTTAGCATTTTACTTATCGCAATTACTTTTCAGCATTTTCATTTTATGTCTTTTAAGTTTTTTTACAAGCCCTAGCTATGTGTCATAACTAAGTTAGTAATCTAGGGTTGTGATGAAATCTAATATCACCGGTTTATAAGGGTTAAATTATAATTTGGGTAATATAAAGATTTATTTATTGAGTCTTAATCTTAATGCTTTTTTAATAACTGGCCATTAATAAAATTGATATGGTAAATCTAAAATGAACTAGACATAGGGATTTTAGGTTTCAGCCTTAGACTTAATAACCCACGATCTTCCTTGAGGATAGATAACCCTTTAATAGATTTCCTTACAGGATAGGAATATACCTGTCGGGCGGGGGAAGCCATAATTGGAACTTAAACTTAATGAATCCAGATAATTTGGTTGACATAGACATATGGTTCAATTGGGTTAAACTGGGTATTTGTGTCTGACCATCGACAGAGGCTTACACATAATTTAGTGTTCCAGGTTAATAAATCAATATATTACCAACTTTAAGATAACCACTTCATCTTTAAAATGATATTAAAAGAAATCACAACCCTAGATCTTTGTGTCTTTTGTTATTTTCCTTAGTATTTTCTTTTGTCTTTTTATTTATTTATTTATTTTGTAAAACCACTTTCAACCAATCAAACAATCATTCTCTTCTCCCTTTAATTAGATATTTGTAAATAAATAGATTCAATAATTAATAACAACAGTAGGAATTAAGTCCTCGTGGGATCGATATTTTTATACTACTTGAACGATACGTGCGCTTGCGTTATACGTGTGTGTTTACGCCGGTCAAGTTTTTGGCGCCGTTGCCGGGGACTTATATTTCTTGAGTTGTTAATTTTGAAGCTATCTAATTTACTTGTATCTAATTTTCTTTATTTTTATCTGTAATTTTTATTTCTTTCTTTTGATTTCAGGTGACTTAAAAATGGAACACTACTGGGAGATTGAAAGATTACGTGCTTTACAAGAAAATACACCCCACATCTGGGAGCAACAGTCCGGTTTTCTGAGGCCTGTTGTCCAGCCCAATGATTATCACTGGATGCCAGAATCAAGCAATACTACATTTGCTCAACAGAACGAAATGTGGAGATGTGACATATGTAATGGTGACCACCCAAGCGATTATTGCGAATACAACTACCATCCAGGGTGGCAAAACTATCAAGATCCTTCATGGTACGAAGAACCATCACATTTCACAGAATCACATTTTCCATCTTATCCACCATCTTCCTTCGATCCTTATCAACAACCAGAACCATCAGAGGAAGATCAATTGATTCACATGTTCAAGGAACAGACAGCTCAATTTGATACACAAGTTCAGAGTAACACAGAATCCATACAGAGAATGACAGATCAGATCAGACAATTCACAGAAAATCAGAACTATATACCTCAAGAACCATTCTCAGATGACACTGATGAAGCCTTCGAGTACCAATCATTTCACAATGACACGTCAACAGATGAGGAGGCTGAGCAGTATCAACAACCAGATTCAGTTCAGGAACTTGAACCGGCAAAGTCTCGATTTGATTTTTATTATTCAGATTCTGACAAAGATGAAGCTGAACTGTTTGTACCAACTGCATCAAAAATTGAGGATGGAAGTCTGTATCCTCAAAATGAAGATCTTGGAGAATGCTTTGCACAAATGTTTGATGAAGATTTACCTGAGCCAATCATTTCACCCAGATCAGAGGATGAAGACCTAAAATCTGACATTTCTTTTCATCCTCAGGTTGACAATTTTGAAACATGTATTTCACAGATGACAGATGAAGAGCTGAATGCAGAAATTTTCAAATACATCTATGAAGAAAAGGTGGAGCAAAAAGAAGAGCAAATGGAGGAGCAACTGTCAGAACTTAATAAAGATCCAGAGCATTCAGGAAAAACATCGCTGTTTTGGGGAGTACAAATCAAAGATATCACCCAGAAGCTTGACAGAATGGAACATCCATTCCAAGTCAAACACCATACGAGACCTCCTGATTTTCTTTCTTTCTTTTCAGGAACCACTGGAGTAACAAAGATTAAAAAGGTGGCACGAGCACTGAATGAGACAAAACTCTTTTTGCCACTTTACCGTTGGAAGAGACCTTTCAAAAGCAACGCTCACGGGATTGTCTTTGATAGGACATCCAAAACGACACTGAAACCTCCTTAACAGATAAATTTCAGTCACGTCTGGCTGAAGACGAAAAATTTAGCGCTAGCAGGGAGGCAACCCATGCAATTTGTTGTAATTTATTTTTCATATTTTGTGTGAACTTTTTAATTTTTTTTTGTGTTAGTTTTGCAGGAAAAATAAAAACGGAATTTTTCAGGACAAAAGAGGCCAGTACAAGCGGGATTTTCAAAATAAAAATTTGACAAAATCACGAAGATATAAAGTTGATCCAGGAGACGGCCAAGTAAAGAGACATCTTTTGAGAGGCGTCCCTATGGATTTATCCGTCGCAAGACATGGTTTTGCCAAAAAAAAAAAAAAAAAAAAAAAAAATACCGAGAGTCGCGACGCACGACCAATTTAAGCGTCGCGACACTGGTTTGTTTAGAAAGGCCCAAAACAGCAGCCACCAAGATAGATTTCATTCATCTTCTTCTTCTCTCAACAGCCACGGAGTCCAAACCCAACAGAGATCAGAAGCCGAATCATCACCACCAACAACCAACCACCATAACTCATGATTAAAACACCACAAGCTTCGCCGAACCCGTCACTGCCAAGCCCTCATCGCCCAAACCGTAGCCACTGCCGAGATCTACCAGAAACCAGAAACCAGAAACCCATCTTTGCCACCATCGAGACAAACCGAGATCCACCACCGTGAACCACCAAGATCCATCAAGGCTCACTTAGAACCAGCCATCACCACCGCGAGCCACTACCTTCAGCCACCATCGCCGAGAGATCCACCAGCCGAGACCACCACTAGCCGCGAACCCACCACTGCCAGAGCCGTAACTCAACCAACACAACACACCAGAAACAACAACCACCATCAAACCAAGAACCACCCCTTGCCGTGACCGAAACCCACCAGCCACCATAGCCGAGACACCCAAACCGAGAGTCACCAGAAGCCGAGCCACCTTGACCCAAACCACAACCAAGTCACAACCAATCCGTATCCTCACTGCCAAAATCGAAACTAATTTTACGGTAATATTTGATAAAAAAAAAAAAAAATTGATTTGGTAATTGGGTAAATTGAAAAATTGAATTGTGAATTGGTTGACTGTGGATTGGATTACGAAGAGTTGGATGGTTGAATTTGATTCGTAGTAATTGGGGGAAGAAATTGAGTTTGATATTTGGAGAGTTTGTTTGTGGCATTTGATAGATTTAGGTTGTGTTGGATAATCAAAAATTCAGGGGAGACTCTGTCGAATTTTTTGAAAAATACCAAAGTTGGGATTTGATTGGTGATAATTTTTTAGGGTGAATTTTGGGGAAAGTTTGAGTTTTTAAAGGTGATACTGCCAAAATTTTAATGAAAAATGGTCAAATAGCAATTATGGTAAGAACCGTAATTTGGGCATAAATCTTAAAAGGTAATTTTTCCTGTAAAATTTCAACTAATCAGGTATGATTTTCTACACTATTCTTCCACTTTTTAAGACATTGGGGACAATGTCTCATTTAGGTTTGGGGGAGGGATTTAGTTGATTAGTACCTTGTTTTTAGTTTGTATGTTGTTCTTATTTTTAGTCCAAAATTTTTCGAAAAATACAAAAAAAATTGAAAAATTTTCAAAAAATTACAAAAATATTTTGCATTTTTGTGTTTTTATTTTGACTAAAAAGGTGGAATTGGTAAGAGATAGCCGAGTAAGGAATTTCCGCTCCTGAGACGTATCTCAAACCTATTTCGAAACAAGTTAATTTTTGTTTATTTCATTTTGAATTATTTAATTTGTGAATTCTCCTTAACACTGACTAAAATGGATCTTCATATGTTCAGTTGACAGGTATTATGAACTTACATGGAAACATACGGACATGAGCTAAAATTGAAAAGTTTGTAATATTCAGTGCTATAGTTTAATTGGAGGAAGCATCTCTAAATAGTGATGGAGTAAAAAAAAAAAAAAAAAAAAAAAAAAAAACGTCTGAGATCCGAGTTATTAAGTCTGTAAGGGTGTTTTAATACCTAGTGCCCTAAAACCAACTGGTTTGGGAGTCATTGGCCCAAAGCTCGTTACATGGATCGAAGATGCTGCAAATATATATATATCTGAAGTCTGAGTAATTAAGTTCGTAGGGGTGTCTTAACACCTGGTGCCCTAAAGCCAACTGGTTTGGGAGCCACCGACCCAAAGCTCGCTACATAGACGGAAGGTATTGTATAAAAATAAAAAATAGAGAGAAAAAATCAAAGAAAAAATCAGAAAAATCAGAAAATTATTCCATTACTACAAAAAAAGGTGTGAAATCTGATAGAACTTTAGGACAAAAAATTACTCTCTTATCAACTGCACTTATGACTGTTGTGGGCAAAAATGAAATGATTAATATTTTGTTAGCTGAGTATATGAAGAATGGTAAAAATAAACGGAGAATTTACTTATTTGGTAATTTAGAAAGAAACGAAACAACTAGTAACTTGGAGTAGAATTTTCACCTAATTAGTCACTTTCTTTCTTTATTCTCTTTTCGCTTGTCTTTTTGCTTTTGTGTGCATTAGTTTTAAATACCTTTTTACTTTTGTAAAATGTTTGTGGGTATCATTGCTGTAAACCCTCACGAGACTACACTCGTCCACTAGGGACACCTAAGGGTTTAAAGGCTTGTTGCATATGCTAAATGCAACCGTGATCCTACGAAAGTGGCTTAGTTAAATTTATTTATTATTTTATTCTGTATTTTGCTCGAGGACTAGCAAAATGTTAGGTTTGGGGGTGTGATGAGTGGTATTTATATCACTATTTCCCACTCATTTAACTTAATATTTTGTATAGTTTCTTGAGTTTTATGAACGTTTTGATGTGTTTTATTGTTATTTTGCAGATAAATAAAGTTTGGACAGCACTGGAGGCAATTTGGGGCAAAACCGGACAAAAATGCGTCAACAGGGTTATTTTGGTCTTCTTCGCGTCGCGACTCTGGAGCACTGCGCGCCGCGACGCCCAGCGTGTGCCGGTTCTGCTAAAATGCGCCATGGTCAACGGGTCAACAATTTGAAAAGTTTGACTTTGCTAAAATGCGCCGTGCCACGTGTCACCATCACATCCGATCTGCTAACGTGCGCCGTGACACGTGTCACACATCATATGCTGCCGACACTCTGACATGACACGTGTCGCCTCGTCATCAGCCATGTCATCGGTCAACGAGTCAACATTGCCACGTGTCATGCCACGTCATCAGACACGTCAGCAAGTCAACCGAGTCAACATGCCACGTCAGCCTCAGCCAATCAGAGCATGACACGTGTCGCCACGTGTCGCAATCCTATTGTGCCGACAAATGCAACACACGCCTACGCCACGTCAGCGCCACGTCATCGCCACGTCATCGATGACGTCATCACAATAATTGAGAATTAGCCGCCTTGACACGTGTCGCGTGAACAGTCAGCCGCCTTGATGACGTGTCGTCTCCTCAGCGTGCCACGTCGACAAATTGCGCGTCGCGACGCGATTCTCCTTGGCGTCGCGACTCGAGAACAGTGCCCAAACAGTGAAAATTTTTTACTATAAATAGAGGCCGAATTTTCAGTTTTAAACACTCTCTCTCTCTTGATTTCTCTCTCTAGAGAGAGTTTCTCTCTCTAGAATTTTTATTTTTTAGTTTTTAATTTTTAGTTTTGTAATTTATTTTAATTACTTTTTGTAATAATAGTAATTTAATTTTTACTTTTTACTTTTTACAGTTTTTACTATTCACCATGTTGAAGTAACTTTTTCAGCTAGGGTGAAAGGTAATTCTTTTACTATTACTATTTAGATTAATCTCCCGTAAAAATAATATATTAACTATTTAAAATATTGACTTAATAAGGGATACCGCTATATGGTCGGTTGGTAATTAATTTTAATCTGGTTTAAACCTGACTAATCACGGATACCGCCAGACTGGTCGGTTGGTAAATTTATTTTGGTTCCGCCTTAATGGCTGGTTGGACTTAATTTGACTTAATCAGGATACCGCCAGAATGGTCTGGTCGGTTGGTAATATTATCACAAGTTTATATATTATTTTATGGGAGATATCTAAATTAGTAGTAGTAAAAGTAATTCCTTTTATCTTAGCATTTTACTTATCGCAATTACTTTTCAGCATTTTCATTTTATGTCTTTTAAGTTTTTTACAAGCCCTAGCTATGTGTCATAACTAAGTTAGTAATCTAGGGTTGTGATGAAATCTAATATCACCGGTTTATAAGGGTTAAATTATAATTTGGGTAATATAAAGATTTATTTATTGAGTCTTAATCTTAATGCTTTTTTAATAACTGGCCATTAATAAATTGATATGGTAAATCTAAAATGAATGAACTAGACATAGGGATTTTAGGTTTCAGCCTTAGACTTAATAACCACGATCTTCCTTGAGGATAGATACCCTTTAATAGATTTCCTTACAGGATAGGAATATACCTGTCGGGCGGGGGAAGCCATAATTGGAACTTAAACTTAATGAATCCAGATAATTTGGTTGACATAGACATATGGTTAAATTGGGTTAAACTGGGTATTTGTGTCTGACCATCGACAGAGGCTTACACATAATTTAGTGTTCCAGGTTAATAAATCAATATATTACCAACTTTAAGATAACCACTTCATCTTTAAAATGATATTAAAAGAAATCACAACCCTAGATCTTTGTGTCTTTGTTATTTTCCTTAGTATTTTCTTTTGTCTTTTTATTTATTTATTTATTTTGTAAAACCACTTTCAACCAATCAAACAATCATTCTCTTCTCCCTTTAATTAGATATTTGTAAATAAATAGATTCAATAATTAATAACAACAGTAGGAATTAAGTCCTCGTGGGATCGATATTTTTATACTACTTGAACGATACGTGCGCTTGCGTTATACGTGTGTGTTTACGCCGGTCAGTAACCACCAGAGTCTCCCAGCTATCAGGTAGAGAACTGAGTAACAAGAGGGCTTGGACTTCGTCTGCCAGCTGCATGTCTACTGCAGACAACTGATTCACCAGGCTCTGGAACTCGTTGGTGTGTTCTGCAACGGAAGTTCCACTCCGTAGCTTCAAATTCACCAATCGCCTCATGATTAAGGCCTTATTCCGAGCTGTTTTGGCCTGGAACATGTCTTCCAATTTCCTCCACATTTCATAAGCATCTGTGTCTGTGCTACGTGGTGAAAGACACTATGACCAATCCACTGCCTAATCTGTCCCAAAGTTTTTGTGTTGAGTTTATTCCATTCATTCTCCTTAACAGAATCCGGTTTCTCTCCTTTAAACTCGATGACATCAAACAGATCTTTACAATGTAAAAAATCTATCATCCTAGGTCTCCATAGGGAGTAGTAATTAGTGGCAGCCAACTTAATCATTGCACCAGAATGAGAATCCTCCAACTCCATTTTAAGTTTTAAATTTTAAAATGGGAATACCCTAAAATCGGGACTGAATTTCACAAATCCGAGGTCACCGTTGCGTCCGGAACGGTCGAAAATGGTGGAATAGACACTTCGTTGGTCTAAATCCGACACAGGGGCTGATTTGTAAATTCCTAAAAGTTCTGGGGCAAAACTGTAAATTTCAAAACTTCAGGGGGCTAAATGAATTTACCAGGCTGCTGACGTGGCGCTGACGTGGCAGTGCTGACGTGGCAATGTGGGACCGGATGGCTGACGTGGCAGACACGTGGCGCTGACGTGGCGGATGACGTGTCTGCTGACTGGGCGCTGACGTGGCGGCTGACTGGGCGCTGACTGTGCGCTGACGTGGCGCCACGTGTGTCGTCTTCAACCTTCAGCAGCGCGTGCGGCGCGTGGAGCGCGTGAGGGCGCGTCGGCAGCTCTCTGGAAGGCGCGTGCGGCGCGTGCGGCCTGCTGGGACGTTGGTTCGGTCTCGCCGAAATACCACCGTGCTCGTCTCGACGTGAACTAGCTGATGGTGCCCTGAAAATGAATTTTTGACAACTTTTCCGGAACTCGAATTTTTCGAACCAAACTCCGTTCTTCGGTTTTTGATCCCATGAAGAACCAAAGCTCCTGATACCACTTGTTGTGAAAACACGATCACACTTGGAAGTGTTTGAGAAAAAACCGAATTCGTATTTATTACTACAAGATAAATACCAAGTTTACAACCAAGAAACTTATCAAAAACTCAACACTCTCTCTATACAAACACACTCACTGGGATGATTTGGAAATGATCTTTGGCTCTCTTTTATAGCTGAGCAAACCGCGTGAACAGTGTCACGCGGTTTGCTTTTCCAGCTGCCTTGGCCCATGCAAGCAAGGCAAGTCAAGCTTGCTTTCGGTGGCTGTCAAGTCTGCATGGCTTCAACACAACAGTATAGGCACTAAATTTTATTTTTATTTTTTAATTTTACACTAAATACTAATGTCACGTTACGAAAGGCATAAAGAATACTGTCAAAGTGCAAAATAATGATGTATAAGTTAAATTCAAATATTGATATGGTAAGGAAAATTCATTAAACATTTACTGTTTATTATTCTATAAATTTGTAAATTAAATTTAAATTTTAAAACTTGAGAACGTTAAACCCGTAAAAATACCCATTAAACATCTATTGCTCCGTAAATTTTGCCAAAACAATCAAATTTTATACAAAAATTTCAAATATGTGAAAGATATTTGATTACTTTTTATAGTCTAGTGAAAGGAAAACAGATATAAGAAAGAAAATTAGAAGTATACAAATAATTTGGGTTGATGATTGTGGAGCCACGAGTGCTTCATTAAGTCGGATTTACATTTTATTAAGATACACGGTTAGTGCTTCCTTATAAGTCAGATTTTTTTTTTTTAAAAAAAAAAAATTTATGTATATATAAATTTATAAATTGTAATTTGAATATATTTTATTAAAAATTTAAAATATAAATAAATTAAAATTTAAATGAATAATGGGGAGGGAATATGGTTTTTACAAGAGCGTCATCATTTTCTCGAATATGAAATGAGTATTAAATTTTTCTCATCTCCGTCTCCAATATTAATTATTTTAATTTTTCATCATTGATCTCCTCCCAAATTGAGAGGTCCTTAAGAACCCATCTCTTTAAAGATTTTTATCATATTTTTTTAACCAATATTAAGACATTAATATTTATATGACTCGTTCAGTCAATAAATATTAAAAATTATATGTATATATAATATTTAAATACGAAACACCCGCAAATTGCCCCTTATAAAATTGAATCACAAGAGTGAAGCTGAGAGAAAAATCACCAAGCATACGGGACTTTTTTTAGCTTTGGATGCTCCTGAATGGAACAAGTTATGAAGTACTAATAAAAGCGACATGTAGCCAGATAAGACATATTTGTACAGCTGGATAAGGTGTTCATTAACCAAAGTACAGAATCTGTCCGGTCTCAAGACAATTTAATTTTTGCCTTTGCTGCTTGTCTCTCTGGCTCTCGGCATAAGGGAGATTAAATTGCCTTTTTTGCTTCTCTAGGCAGCGAAGGGAATTAAAACTTTTTTTTTGGGGGGCCTATTTTCCTTATTGTTTTTTTGTGCTCGGCAGACAAGGGAAATTAAAGCTATTAATTTTTAGTTCCTTCAACAAGTAACCAAAGCATAATTATAACCAAACCAAAGTGCTTTTTTGATAACCAAGGTTAGACTTGATCTTATCTCAAATATTTTGGTCAAAGTTTAACTCAACCAAAACCAAATTATCTTGCCAAAGTTTGGTTAAAAAAATGTTACCATGGCTAACTTTAATTAATTTATATTATTATTGTATAGTTATTGAAATTAATTTATGTATTGATTTAACAATTAAATCTAATACACAAATTTAATTACTACATTAACTCAAATCATATTTGCATTAAATTAAACAATTAAATTTATATAACAATCTTATATTAACTCTCGATATAATATTAATTAATTTAATCCATCTCACGAATCATCAAATTGATCATTAGTCGCTTGACCTAATACATGTTGTCAACACTCAATGATAATTAATTATCCTAATACTCAAAGTATATACTTTATATAGTGGAACTCTCTTAGTTAACGTTTGGTCGTTATTAGGGGTGTGCATCAGATCCGATTCAACTCGGAATCGATTGGAAACGACCAGCTTTTAGCAAGTATTCTTAAAGTTTGCAGAAAACGTAACATATGACAAATTAAGAGTTTACATTTGAAAGATACAAGACACACTTCAAGTTTGAGGCCAGAATGCGGTACTTGGCCTTGCAAAGCTCTTGTGTCCGCTCAAGTTTGGCAGTGAGGTTGTTCTAAATATGGATTCCATATGAGGAATGTTATGAAACACATTTCTTCTCTTGAGCAATGAAGAAAACATGTTAGAAAAATTGAATAGAACATTTTTAGATTCAAGGTTGTTGGCAATGTCCGAAGCAAAACAAGTTCAATTAAATTGTCATGAGTTTTGAAGATCTCAGTGTAATTAGACAAGTATTTGAACGACATCAGATGAAGCTATCAGGGTTTACGTTTGTGGTGCATTCTTATTTGGGTTCGAATGCTCTACATGTGTGGTTCGTTTGAGTGGAAGTTCGAACAAAGGCTTCCAGAAGCTTCAAGTTTGAGGTACATTTGAGTCACGTTCGAACGAAACTGTCCAAAGGCTTCGTGTTGGTTGTGCGTTCGTAAGGACATTCAAACGATTTTGCAGAACTATTCGTGTTCGAACGGCTGTGCGTAAGTATGTTATTTTGGACGTGTTTTTAAGCCAGTTTTGCACAAAGAAAATCCTATATTTTCCCTACCTATATAAACAAACACTTAGGCACTTTAACTAGTTGAAGAAACACAATTTAGAAAGCCTCCATACACTTTTTTTTTTATTCCTTCTTGATTTTCACATTGAAGATTGTTTTTGCTTACTTTGTCTTCTTTATCTTGGTGATATTGATCCTTGATTGACCATCAACACAAAAACATAACATTGGCCCAATTTCCTAAGCCTTCAGAGTTCTTTAGGAGGAAGATTAGTAGTCGAAGTTCCAGCGGCGTTGCGAGTTCGCAGGGTTGATCCACTCAGAGACTTTACAAGTTCTGAAGAAGGGCACTTGATGCTGGCTTAAGGAGTTCTTTGAGTTATTACAGTCTAGAGGTATTCAAGTGGGTGAAGTTGTCACCATAGGTCATATATCATCGCTGTAAGTTTTCTCATATATAGTGGATTCGGGTGGTAACCTATACCCGAATTAATTTTTTACTCGCACCACTTTTCCACTCTATCAATAAAATTAGTGTGTTGATTTTGTTTACTACTTTGATATCTTTACTTTGATTCATATATGCATAGAGTTAAAGGTGCATGTGTTTAATCCATGGAAACAATAATTATGATATGTCTTAAATTATTTTTTTTAATTCAGCATAGGGTAAGAACCTAGAAAAAATCAAATTTTCAATTGGTATCAGAGTTTGACCTCGATCCTTGACCCTTAACTATGGATAGAAGCCAATAATTGAATTATCCTCATTTCTTTGATAGATTATGTATCCTCATTGGAATGTTTGTATGAGAGCGTTTCTCAAATCTTTAGATGAAATGGTGTGGATGTCAGTAGAATATGGATGGAAACCTCTCATGGTGTAAAATGACTTAGACAATAGAAGAGTTTGAAGTGAGCAATAGGAACAGCAAGAGTATTAATGTTATTCATGCTATTATTTGCTCTACATAGTTTAGGAGAATTTTTATGTGTGAGATAGCCAAGGATGCATGAGACATCATTCAGATTGTGAATGAGTGTACACTGTCAGTTAAAAATAATATACTCCAAGAACTTGCTACTAGTTTGAATCAGTTTGGATCAGAAAGATGGGAGGAAACTTTTAACTAGTTTTACGTTGAGATTAACAATATTGTTAATTTTCGCTTTAACTATGTGAGACTATTTCTACAAATAGGACAGTTAGAAAATTCTTAGATCCATACCTGAAAGGTTTTACCTAAGGCTACTGCCATTAAGGAAAACAAAGATTTAGATAACTGATGAACAATAAAAAGTGCATATTTAATAAAAGAGAAATTAATTATTTTACACATATAATTCATTAATCTCTTTAATTTAACACAGTTATGAAATAATAATTAAATTTTTATTTTATATTTGTATTGTAATTTTTATTTCTTATGTAGGTAAAATACTACTTCGGATACTCAACATGAAAATGGATATGAAATCTGAACTTCAAGATCCAGAAATCCAAAAGAGCATAACAGCTAGATTCGAACCGGACTTAGAAACATTCACTATGCTTAGATTGGTGAAAAATGAGCTAATAATGTCTTTAACTACACAGTATTTTATATAAATATATAAAAGAAACAAAATAAAAGCAAAAGGACATAAAGAAAAAACAAAAGCAAAAAAAAAAAAAAAAGTACATCATCTACAAAATTCGATGGATGATTTATGCAAATTGTTGACAATTTGCACAAGTTGGCCACTTTTACAAATTGTTAGCAATAATGCAAATAATTGCATTATGGAAACTTAGTGAAAGATGTGAAGCACCTCTATATACGTGCTTGATAAGTGTGGTTTATACCCACTTATTATGGCATTCTCAGCTTATTATTTTGTTACAATTCGAGATATTTAATATGATTTATAATTTATTTTATGTTTTATTTATAGGAGCATTAATATATGGATCGGGGAATAATTACACGTGTTTTGGGAAGTTTCGGGAACACAGGATGAGTACGGAGCATTGCCAAATCATCAGGCGCCATGGCGCCAAAGTCACATACACTTTCCAGAGGGATGGGCGCCATGGCGCCCATGAATATCAAGTAAGTGGCGCCATGGCGCCACCTAAACATCAAAGGCGCCATGGCGCCACAATTAAAAAGAAAAAAGGCGCCGTGGCGCCTGTTGAAGAAATCAGGAAGGCGCCGCGGCGCCTCAAGTCTACATAATGTCCATACAATTTCCCGAGAGTTCAGCGCCGCGGCGCCCACTTACACAATGATCCGGAAGAAAACCTACACGTTCCAGGATTCACTTTTTAGGGTTTTTAATAATCCTAATGCCACCCAAAGACTCCCTGCCTCAACTATAAATATAACATTACATCCAACACTCAAGGGAGGCTAATACACAGTACAAAACACAGAAACACATATTTTTAGAGATCCAAGGAGAGGATTGAAGAGCGACAAGAGGAGACAAAGGTTGTAATATCCGGAGAGGAAGAGATTCAATTCGGGTTTTATCTTCTTATTTCTTTCTTAAAACTCTAATGATTTCCATTAGATTTGTGGCTTGATTATTTATTGTTTTATCTTTTGTCATGAATTTACTCCTCAATTTTGGAGAACGATTGTAATTGATGCTTGAACCTTATTTTGTTTATCAGTTTTGTAATGAAGTTTTATTAATTATTTATATTCTTTTGAGTTTAATGCTTCTTGATTGCTGGCCACAATTGGAGATGATGAATGTTTAGAATCTATCACTCGAGAGAGGGGATTTTGAATAGATCTAGAGAAATAACCTAGGATTTTATAGAGTTCGAGAGAATCTGTAGTCCTTTGAAGTCGTTAAAATAGAATCACAAATCGTAATGAGTTGTTAACTATTGGATTTTTATAGAGATATCGAAGTCTATAGTTGATAATATTTTTGCTCGGCACTCGAGAGAGGGAGTGAATATTTTAGGATCTTGACTTAAATAATATAACTGAACAAAGATTAATTGGCATAACAAATACATAGGTGACAGTTAGGTGAAATCAGGATCCAGAGTCTCTATCGTATTAGTTCCTCCTATTTTATTATTTTTATATTTTATTATTTATTAAAAATATCTTGATTAATTATCGTCTAAATAAAGTTAGGATTATCAATTGTAGTACTTAATGCGAGTTAACGCAATCCCTGTGGGTTCGACACTCTAAACTCATTTATACTAAAACTTGACACCGTACACTTGCGGTACGATATAAAAATATCACAACAAGTTTTTTGGCGCCGTTGCCGGGGATTGTTTGTTTAATTCACATTGATACTACTACCAAGTAATCTTAGCTTTAATTTAGATTTTTATTTTATCTTTTTATTTTTTATTCTTCTTTATTTTTATCTTAAGTTTTATTTTTATTTTTATTTCTTATTTTTATTTTTATTTCATTTTTTTTATTTTTATATATTTTTTTCGTACGAGGTGAGTTTGGAAAAGAAGCAATGGGAGATTCTATTGTTGTGCACTAATAGCTCAAGTGTCGTCCTTTACGACTCATCTAGAAGTATTGATAAATCAAATGAGTCAGCCGTCTATTGAAGCCGTTTCTACTAATGGAATGCTTTTACCCAACAGAGGAGCAGGATTTGAACAAGTGCAGTATGTGAACAATCGGAACTTCAACAACTGTAGAGGCAGTCATATGCTAATTATTATCATCCGAATTTTTCATATGCTGATATGGAGCACATTTTGCAACCTCCTCATGGCTTCAATTATCCAAAAGTTGAGCAGAAACCTTCCTTAGAAGACCTCATGATCACGTTTGTAGCTACAGCTTCAGAGAGGTTTGAGAAGAATGAGTCAATGCTGGATAATATCGAAACACGAATGGGCAATATAGAGGCAAATATGAAATCTTTAGAAGCAAAAATTGAGTTGCTTGCTTCTTCCATGGCCAATCAACAGACATGGGATTTTCCAAGTGACACTGAAGTCAACCCCAATGAGCAATGTCAAAATAGAACCTGTAGGAGCAGAAAAGAGTTTAAAGACACCTCTCAGGACTTAGGCAGTAAAGAAAATGAAATGGTATTTCAGGAGGAAACAGTAATAGAAGAAGAGAACAAAGGTGAATTGATAATGAGAGATCAATATGAAGAAATCACCTTCAGTGTTTTCAGAGCCATGCCGAGTTCTCAAGGTGATGCAGACTGTCACAGGATAGATACGGTAGAAGAGGGAGTTGAAACCAGACAGGGTGAATCAGTATTTCAACAGCCTATGAGCATAATGCAGCCATGCATAAAGGAAAATTCTCTGCAGCTAAAATCGAAACCACTCCCAAAGGGCCATAAAAAGAGGAAAAGAAAGGCCAGTTCTCACTTAGAGATAATTCCTGGAAGATTAAAAAGAAAACCGAGCCAATTTTGCCGAATGTGCAGTCCAGAATTTCCAATTGAAGGGAAATCTACATATCCTGGGGCACCATCTTACAAATCACCACAGCCTGCCAAGCTATCTTTTTCATGTCATAAGAACCGGTGGATACCAAAGAAGAAAACAGATGAGATTACCCGGTTCACTACTTTTAAGCCACCATAACCATTTGGGTGGTTGCGTCTGGCTGAAGACGTTAAACTTAGCGCTAGCGGGGAGGCAACCCTTGCATTTCTTTTATTATTATTCTTTACTTTTATTTTTATTTTATTATTTTATTTTATTGTGTGCTATTTATTTATTTGCATGTTATTTATGCAGGTAGCATGAGACACACAAAGCCCGCGCAACCAAATTCTAACCAGCAAGAGTCTGATCAACTCCATGCACGGTAGTGTTGTTCCTCACTCTTGCTCTTGATATTTATCTTACATTGAGGACAATGCAAATTTTAAGTTTGGGGGTGTGTGCATGTTGTTTACTTGCTATTTAGTTGTTTAAATTTTTTTTGAAAAAAAAAAAAAAAATTTGTTTTAGTCTTTGATAGTAAAGCATAAATCTTGTGATAATATTGTTTGTTTATGGGTGAAATTTTAGAAACGATAAGTGCCTAATTTACTTTTATCTGATGCCTTGAATAATTGATCTATTAGACTCGTAAGCACTTAAAAATAGGTTTTTAGCAGTAAAACTTAAGTAGTTGACAAGGTGGTCAGTTGAAGAAATTGCATGTCGATGAATGACCGTTTGCTTAGATATCTATCTTGGTTTGCTAGTGTTATGAAGTATGGTATAGCTAAAAAAGAAAAGAAAAATGTCTCTAAAGAAAGAAAATAAACCACCTATAACCGATAAGCGTGAAGCTACCCATGGGCGAGTATTAGGACCACCATGAGGAGAAATGCTACCTTAAAGGGTAGGTGAGTTGAAAAAAAAAAAAAAAATTGCAAAGAAAAGAAAAAAGAGACAAGAAAAGAAAAGAAAAACCATACCATACCGAACACAAAATAAGGCAATTACAAAGCATAATTGAGATATCTAAGTTGGTTTGACCCATTGATTCTAATTTTTAAACGAAATCATTGAGTTGGCTTACTTAAGATCAAAGCTGTGAATGAACCTTTACACATACACACACCTTGAGTCTAGCTTAGATAATTTATTCGAAAATTTGGATTCGAGTTGCAATTGCGTACTTTGAAAATTCTTTGATTTCATTTATAAGCTTTCTTTGAGGATATATTTATGCGTAACTATCGAGACTATTTTTTTGTTATTTTTTTTTTTGCATGATTGTGTGTGAATGACGTTTGTGGGTGTCGTCACTGTAAGCCCTCACGAGACTATAACTCGTCCACTAGGGTCGCCTAGGGGTTTAAAGGCTTGTTGCATATGCTAAATGCAATCGTGATCCCTACGAAAGTGGCTTAGTTAATTTAGTAATTCTTAATTATTTATTTGAATTTAGTTTTTTATTTTATCTTTTGCTCGGGACTAGCAAAACCTTAAGTTTGGGGGTATTTGATAAGTGTGGTTTATACCCACTTATTATGGCATTCTCAGCTTATTATTTTGTTACAATTCGAGATATTTAATATGATTTATAATTTATTTTATGTTTTATTTATAGGAGCATTAATATATGGATCGGGGAATAATACACGTGTTTTGGGAAGTTTCGGGAACACAGGATGAGTACGGAGCATTGCCAAATCATCAGGCGCCATGGCGCCAAAGTCACATACACTTTCCAGAGGGATGGGCGCCATGGCGCCCATGAATATCAAGTAAGTGGCGCCATGGCGCCACCTAAACATCAAAGGCGCCATGGCGCCACAATTAAAAAGAAAAAAGGCGCCGTGGCGCCTGTTGAAGAAATCAGGAAGGCGCCGCGGCGCCTCAAGTCTACATAATGTCCATACAATTTCCCGAGAGTTCAGCGCCGCGGCGCCCACTTACACAATGATCCGGAAGAAAACCTACACGTTCCAGGATTCACTTTTTAGGTTTTTTAATAATCCTAATGCCACCCAAAGACTCCCTGCCTCAACTATAAATATAACATTACATCCAACACTCAAAGGGAGGCTAATACACAGTACAAAACACAGAAACACATATTTTTAGAGATCCAAGGAGAGGATTGAAGAGCGACAAGAGGAGACAAAGGTTGTAATATCCGGAGAGGAAGAGATTCAATTCGGGTTTTATCTTCTTATTTCTTTCTTAAAACTCTAATGATTTCCATTAGATTTGTGGCTTGATTATTTATTGTTTTATCTTTTGTCATGAATTTACTCCTCAATTTTGGAGAACGATTGTAATTGATGCTTGAACCTTATTTTGTTTATCAGTTTTGTAATGAAGTTTTATAATTATTTATATTCTTTTGAGTTTAATGCTTCTTGATTGCTGGCCACAATTGGAGATGATGAATGTTTAGAATCTATCACTCGAGAGAGGGGATTTTGAATAGATCTAGAGAATATAACCTAGGATTTTATAGAGTTCGAGAGAATCTGTAGTCCTTTGAAGTCGTTAAAATAGAATCACAAATCGTAATGAGTTGTTAACTATTGGATTTTTATAGAGATATCGAAGTCTATAGTTGATAATATTTTTGCTCGGCACTCGAGAGAGGGAGTGAATATTTTAGGATCTTGACTTATAAATAATATAACTGAAAAAGATTAATTGGCATAACAAATACATAGGTGACAGTTAGGTGAAATCAGGATCCAGAGTCTCTATCGTATTAGTTCCTCCTATTTTATTATTTTTATATTTTATTTATTTATTAAAAATATCTTGATTAATTATCGTCTAAATAAAGTTAGGATTATCAATTGTAGTACTTAATGCGAGTTAACGCAATCCCTGTGGGTTCGACACTCTAAACTCATTTATACTAAAACTTGACACCGTACACTTGCGGTACGATATAAAAATATCACAACAGTGCTCAGCATCTCAGTTCGTCAAACTTCATTCATATGTTTCTTTTGAGAATTTATGAAGGGTTCCAATACTTGAGTGTTTTTTATTTTTTTGTTGTAATTTATTTTCTTTCAGTAATAAAATTATACATGTTTTTATTCAAATCATGAGTAGCTAACTGCATTCTGTTGAGGTGAATGGTGAAACTCTTAATATGAGCATATAAATTAATCTATTAATATGAGAATATTGATTAATCTTAGTTATATTATAATATATGAATTGTAATATAAACACTAATATTCAATTTTCTCTTATATTTGTAAGTGTCTTGATCTGTTGTATACAATCTCATCTTGGTTGGCACAATTAATACTTTACCCTATATTACATGAGAGAGTAATTTAAATCTGGAGTAATTATCGATAAAATCGTATCACCACTTTTATGGATGATTTTATATGTTCTAGCATAATTGAGTACTTAATTGAACTAGTTATAGAGAAACTGTATCACCATCTTTATGGTTTTATATGTTTTGACATAATTAAACCCTGAAATAAATTAACTACGCAATAATGACAATTTATATATTATAAAAAGTAAGATATTTCTATATTTGAAATATCGAGAGTGGATCCTCTAGCTCTAATATTTAATTTATTGTTGCATTTTAATTTAAAAAGTGTTCATCACTTCAATCAATTTAACATTTTTATTTTGTTACTTGAATTGTTATTTTTTTTTACTAAATCTATTACTTGTGGATCGAGCCTAGACTTAACGGGTTATTTTATTACTTCGACACTCTTATACTTGTGAGCAAAGAACCACTTTGTGAGCGTGTCAAGTTTTTTGGCAATGTTGCCTGTGAATATAATTTACTAGATAAAATAATAATTTAACATCCTTACATTTTTTTTTTCTTTTTATCTTTTTTATATTTTCTCCATCTCATTTTTTTTTGTATTTTTGTAGATCCAAGATGTCCTAATTGATCCTAAATTAATTCTAAACCCAGACATCATACATATAGACAGACCATGTACTTGATTCTTCAAGGTTACATGAGAGAAAACTCAATTAAAATAGAGCTTGCACTTTTCCAAAGAATTTATTGACCATCCTCATCTAGGGATTCTTTCATAATATTTTGTGAGAACCTAATTTGAGAAATTGAGACAGTTGAACGAGAAATTCAATTGAGATTTAAATTTACAGAATCAGAGAACATTTTTAGGATCTAATCACTACACTTGTATTTTTTTCTTTTGTCATTTACTGTTACTTTTATCATTTGTTTATTATTTTTTATTTTTATAAGTATTGCATTTGTATATTTAAATTTTAGTATATAGCCCGCATTTAGATTGCATGAGATATTGGTTTCGATCATCTACCAGTAGATTAAATAAAGAGTCTCAAACACCTTCACCATTAGTTAAAATGACTGATAACCAAAATGAAAACCCACCTGGCAGAGATAAAAATCTAGTTGATTAGGTAAAACACGAGTCACAACATGGTGATCTTAATCATAATAGGTCACTTAGAGAATTCATTAATCCCACTAGGTCAGGATCACCGTCTCGCACTACTTTCCCCCAGATACATCACATTTAAATTTTAAACCAGGTGTCATCAAACTTTTACCCACATTTCATAGTCTAGAATTAGAAAATCCTTATCACCATTTAAGAGAATCGAAAGACGTATGTAATACTTGTACAAACCAAAATTATAACATTAATATAATTTGAATCAAATTTTTTCATTTTTTCTTTAAAGGATAAAGCTAAATTTGGCTGCATAACTTTAGGACAAGATCCATCAAAACATGAGATGATTTGCAATAGAAATTTCAGAAAAAATTCTTTCCCCTCGGAAAAATACTTTTAAAAGGAGAACCACAATTTTCACACAAGAGTCGGGAGAAATACATTACTAATATTGGGTGATGAGTATTAAAAAGTGTACATTAATAAAAGTGAAACTAATCAGTTTACACTTATAATGTCATTAATCCCCTTAATTTAGCACTTTTATAAAATAATAATTAAATTTATGTTTTATATATTTTTATTGTGATTTTTTATTTCTTATGTAGGTGAAATAATAATGTTGATGCATAACTAGAAAAATAGACATGATATTTAGATTTTGGAGGTCAAAAACTTAAAATGGAGTTCTAACAGTGTACAATTTTGAAAATTCCAACCATGCGCAATATTCGTATTTTTGTCATAACATTTTACTCTGCTATCAAATTGAGGCGATTTCAGTCCCAGATGAAAGAGGACTCAAATATCTACAATTATGATTTTTTAAAAGTGTTTCTAATTTTGAAGTTTTTCAAGGTCGAAATTGATGACAATTCCAAAATATGTTATATGTAATCATTAAAAACAAAAACAAGAATAAAAACAAAAACAAAAAAAAAAATAAAGGTGGATTGGCCCATTAATTTGAGAATTTGTATTGCATTATTAATGCAATGTAAATTGTTAAAGAATGAGGATGTTGAGCCCCTCTATAAATAGAGATGCTCAACACCTAAGTTAAGCTTTTGAATTTCTCTTGTGGAATTTTGGAGAGAATGTCTTGTGTGTTTTAAATTTTTTTTTTTTTTTTTTTTTTATGTTTTCTTGTAATTTTTTTCTTTCAGTAGTAAAATTATGTGTGTTTTTATTCAAATCATGAATAGCTAATTTCTTCCTGTTGGGGTAAAGAGTGTGAAGCTTATAATATTACAATATAGGTTAATCTAACTTATATTATAATATATAAATTGTAATCTAATGATTAATATTTAATTTAAATCAGGACCAATTATTGAAGAATTTTATTATTGCCTATATGGCTGGTTTTATTTATTTGGCATAACTGAGTATCTAACTGGACTTGTTATAGAAAAATATTATCACTGCCTTTATGGCTGATTTTATATATTTTGATACAATTAATTCATGAGATAAATTAATTGGGTAATAATGAAAATTCATATATTATAAAAAGTGAGATTTTTAAAATTGAAATATTAAAAGTGAATCCCCTAGCCCCAATATTTTATTTTATTGTTGCAATCCAATTTAAAATTTTTCAATCATTTTTATATTTCAGCCTTTTTATTTTTCACTCGAATTATTATTTTATTTTACTAAATCTATTTCATGTGGATCGACACCAGACTTATCATGTTATTTTATTACTTCGACACTCTTATACTTTGAAGTAAAGAATCACTTTTTGAGTGTCAAGTTTTTCGCGCCTTTGTCGGAAAATATAATTTAGCATATAGAATACTAATTTTTCTTTCTTTTTATTTTCTTTGTATTTCCTTTCTTTTTTGTTGTATTTTCTGCATCTCATTTTTTTTCCTTCTTTTCATTTGTATAGATCCAAAATATCTTGATTGATCACAAATGAATCTTGAACCTAGACATCCCACATACAGACAAGTCTTGTACTTAATTCTTCAAGGTTAAATGAGACAGGAAATTCAATTAAAATTCTTACATTTTTCCAAAGAATTTCTTTCACCATTCTCATCTAGAGATTCTTTTATAATTTTTTGTGAGAACCTAATTCGAGAGATTGAGACCGCTGAATGAGAAATTCAATTGATATCTGAATTGACAAGAATTAGAGGATATTTTTAGATGTAATCACTACAATTGTATTTTTTCCTTTATTTTTTCTTTACTTTTGTCATTTATTTTTATTTTTACTTTTATATATTTTCCACTTGTTTATTATTATTTTTTAATTTTTTTTATAAGAATTACATTTGTATATTTAAATTTTAGCATATACTCTGCATTTAGGTTGCATGAGACATTGGTCTCTATCATCTAACGGTAGATTAAATATAGAGTTTTTATCACTTTCATTGTCAGTCAAAATGACCGAGAATCAAAATGAAAACCCATCTACCCGAGTTGAAAATCCAGTTGATCAGGAACAAAATGAGTCTCAACATGGTGATCTTAATCATCCTAGGACACTTAGACAATTCATGAATTCCACCAGGACAAGATTACCATCTTGCATTCTTTTTCCCCAGATGCATAACGTTTCAATTTTAAACCAGGTGTCATCCAAATTTTACCTATATTCCATGGTCTAGAATCAAAAAATCCTTATCAACACTTAAGGAAATTTGAAGAGGTATGTATGTAATGACTCGAATTCCATAGCTCAACTAAAGTCGTAACTTGGTGACTTATATAAAAAATTTCTCCAAGCCTTAGCGAAGATTTTGGAGACGACTTAGAGACCAATGAACCATATTCGATAATGGGCCTAGCGGGACTAGTATTAGTCTATTGGGCCTAAGTCAAAATAAAGGCTCAATTCTAATAATAATGTTAGTTATATTTTAACCAACCCAATTAAGCCTAACAAGAATCATAATTTGGCCCAAGTCTCTCTTATCTAGAAAAACCCATAATTTTCAAGAATTTTCAAGACTTACTTTATAATTTACTAAATACTAAAGAAAAATTTGGAAATCACTTGTTCTTCCCCCATCTTGGCCGAAACAATCATGAAGCATAGGTGAAATTTTTTCATTTTTCTTGCAAATTTCCAAAGACAACCAAGAACAATCCATCACAAATTAAGTTTAGGAAATAGAAAGGAAGCTTGAGGACTCTATTAGTGAAGAAAAAACTTGATTCAAGGTAAGAAAAACTTGACCCAAATTTTGAAATATTGATTTTTGATGATTTGATGATCAATGGATGTTATTGGCTTGTGGTTGATGTTGTTTATATATTTATTGTATTAAGAAAGTAATATTTTTAAAAAACCCCAAATTATGAAACCCTAAACATTGAGCTAATTTGAGTTTTATGAGATTGGATGTTGTGATGATGTTAGAAGGTTAGATTTATGATGATTTGAATACTTGTAATTGATTTAGCTAATGTGTTGTTGTAAACTTTGAGAGTGGAGTTGGAGGGGGTTTCAGCCAAGCCTAGGAGGAAGGGTGGGCTGTTTTAAATGTGTTATGAAGTATTGATTGATGTTGTTAGGAGATAGATATATAAAGTGGGATTGGAGATAATTTGGATTGTGTAAAAGATGAAGTATTGGTATTTCACGCATCAAGTGTTTGATGAAATGCCAAGCTCATATTAAATTAGGAAATCAAGCATGTTTTATATGTTATGAAGAGTGCTTATAATAATGAAAATTCTGTTAGATTGAAGGAGTTAATGAGAAGGCGAAATAAGAAAGTAAAGTGACGATGTCGTTTTAGGATACTTTCATGACAGACAGTGAAGATTTGCTTATAAGTCAAGTTTGTGATGTCTGATTGATGAACTGTAAATTAATAGGTAAACTAGACACATAGAGGAGTAAAATATCCAAATTTAGAATTTTTTGACATAAGATGCAATTGGACCGAATTTTTGAAGTTAGCAAATATGTTGCCCCTGTACCAGTTTTTCAGTTGCAAAACCCCTGTACTTTAGTCTATAACTTGGGTTTCTAGTATCAGAATGGAGAACCGAAAAAACCATCATAAACTGGATACATAAAGGACTATTCGATTAAAATTTCAGCTTCAGATTCATCCCCAATTAATTACAGTGAATTTTCAAAATTATACGTCAAGTAGTAAATTTTCTAGCGATTAGTAAAATACAAGTTTCCGTTATCGTACTTGTATAACTCCAAATCTAAGACCGTAAAATTCATAAATATCATAATATTGTCAATGTTTAAGTAGATTTAATATTCATGCATTGCATATTCTTTCAGTCATATGTAAATTTTATGAGTTATAAGAAATAAGACTAATGGTTCCTTTGACTTTAGGTCGATGTCAAGGTACTCGAAGGCCACCCACGCCCTGTATCGCCCCCGACTTGCCATAGCACTGTAAGTAGATTACTTGCTTTCAAAATTTACCTATTTTAGTTATTTCTTAATGAGCTTAAAGTTTTATAATTTATATAAGATATTTAGTTCTTTTCTTTTCATGCTATTTAAAGGACATACATAAGGTATTTAAGAGATTTGAGATTCTGAACACAAAGGATTTTGATGAGAATGTTTTCAAAATTATTTTAAGGAATTGCTATTGATTTTCATTCATATGATTTTTATTTCGATCTTGGATTTGACAGATATTGGAATTTACAGATATAGACATATGCACATGTAGTTTCAGGACTAGGGGACACCGATATGTAAAGCCCATAGATCCTAGTCTCAGGGTCGGGATGATGGCATTGATTATAACTTATGGCTATAGTTCAGTAGCTTGGGGGACGGTGATAAGTAATGCTCGAAGACACTAGTTTAGGGGTATAGGGGGACGACGATATGTAATAGTAGGACACAAAAATCGATGACGCTGTTCCACGCTCGCGGCCTGGTCGGGAGTACAGTGTAGCCCGTGGGGGACTAAATCGGAGAAAAAAAGAGTCGCCACCCAGCGTGAACTGGGAAACGATTTAAGGCCACACTCACCCCTCACAAGGGAAGACCTCAAACCGTTGGGTTCAGAATGGTCTCTTACTTAGGCCACTTATGCAATAATATAACCAAGTCTACGCGACATCCATACGCAAGAATAACTTACATCTAAGTTTGCATACATCATATATCTAAGTTTGCATGCATAAAAGTAAATGAAATAAAAGCGAGCACACAATCCCATGAACACATGCGTGAACGTTTCCTCAAGCGGTACGTGGAGTTGTATCCCAAGTACATACTGCACTACCGTCCATTCGGATTCGACTATGAAATTTACGTATGGGTTTCCATCCGATATACCACGAGAGGCAATACACAATCATTAACCAAATGTTGACATACATGAACTATGATAATGCATGTAACAATAATAACCAAAGAGACAAATATGCGAAATAACAAGGAAGATAAACAACATAAAATAAAAAATACGGAACAACAAAACAACAATAAATGAAAATTAAATGCAAAATAATAAAAGACTAATAATATGAAATAAATGCGGAATGATAAATATATGACCAAAGAACTTGGCCGTTTTCAATATAGGACTTCGCATACCCGGTTAGACATAGTCCACGTCCAACCAAGCATGTCGTGTTCGGGATAATAAAATAAAATATAACAAAGGGTGCCCTCAGGTTTTACCTTTTAAGTTGCTTCTCGGGAGTGCGTTGGGACATCGCCGGAAGGGTTAGCATTTCCGCTGTTTCCGCTCGCTATTTTCAACCGCCGTTTCCACTCGTTATTTTCAACCGCCGTTTCCGCTCACTGTTTTCTCTATTTTCAATTGCTGTTTTTCAGGTAATTTTTCAGTTTTATTCACTATTTTGGGGGACTGTTTTGGGTTATTTTATGGACCTTTTCAGTGAGTGTATTGCTCTTGGCTAAGGGTAGTTTGTTTATTATTTTATTATCGATTTAGGGTTTTATTTGTGGCAGTGAAGGGGTCGGTTCACGTGGCCTTTCTCTTGTGCTGTGTGTCGGTGGGGGCTGCCTTTTTGTTGGTTTGTGTGTAATAGTGCATTAAAAGTGTGTTTGCAGGTGGAGTCGGTGTTGGTTATGTGTGGATCATGAGTGGTTGGTTTGAGTTTGTTATTGTTGTCGGTTTGGTGGCCTGGTGATTGTTACATTTCTGCTCGACATGGTAGATGATGTTCGGTTAGCTTATTGGTTTTACGTTTGGCTTCTGCATGTGTTAGTGTGTGGGTGTTTGTGAGCAGTAGGGTTTATTCTTTGCTTGGTGGGTTTGGTCTCTAGGTGAGGTGTGTGCCGTGAAGTTGTGTATATCCTAGTCTTTCACGATAATTGGCTTGGTTTATGGTTTTTTTATTTATTTATTTTGGTTCCAGCCGATAGAGAGGATAACAGAGAGTTAGAGTTGTGGTTCTTTGCTGCCGAGTTAGTGAGGGTGAGGGCCGTGAACTGGAGTCATTAGGGTTTATTCGCTTTGCCTTGGTGAAGTTCCGTGTGGATGTGGGGAGTGAGGAGGGAAGAGGCCGTAGAGTTATTATAGTTTATATCCTTTGTGAAGTTTTCGAATGAGAGAGTGGTGTTGGTTTTGTTTTGGTGTCTTTGCCGAGTGTGTCAGGGAGAATGTGAGAGGCCTTAGGGTTTCTTTATTTTTCGTGTGTAGTTGCTGCCGTGAAAGAGAGAAGGAATTAGGGCCAAGGAAGAGAGGATGAGTTATGGAGTCGATAGGGGTGAGAAGATGAAAGTCTTAGCATTTCATTATTTGGTGAGGCCGTGAGTGTCTTGGTAGGGTTTGTTGGTTGGCCGTGTAAGCGAGAGCGGAGAGAGAAGATGTAGGCGAGGAGAGTTGGGAACCGAGAGCTGCTAGGGTTTATTTGGTGTTTGTTTGTGAGAGAAGAGCGGGGAAGGACTGTCGAATGAGTGTTCAAGGGAAAAAAAAAGAGAAGAGATAAGAGAGGAAGGACGAGAGAGAGGGAGTGTGAGAGAGAGATGGAGCTGTGCGCCGAGAGAAGAGACACCTCTTAGGCTTTTGTTGTTTTTTGTGTTTTCTGAGTTGTGCCGTGAATAGTAAGCCCTCTTTAGGGGAATGGTTTGGCTTATGGTCCTTTTTATAAGAGTGGGTTAGGGTTGTCCTTGTATGGGTAGGAAATGGAGATTGTGTAATCATGAGGGAGATTTAATTAGTTTGTTATAAGGAAATGATTTCTTTAGTTTAAGAATGCGATTTATTTAGTTTAGGAAATAGATTTGTTCAATTTAGGAAGGTGATTTGATTTGATTTATTTAATTTAGGCATGTTATTTATTTAAATTATAAAGGTGCTTTATTTGGATTTGATTGGATTTAATTTGTGACATGTGTTTTAATGTGTTGGATATTTTTGGATGAGATTTTAATTGGCTTGGTGGGCGTGTGGGATGGCTTCTTTGGTGGGCTTGGGCGTGTGGTTGGTGTAGGTTATGGGGGTTTGGGCCGAGGATAAGTTTTTTTAAAACAAAGATCCCACGAGTGAACCCGAGGCTAAGCAAATGAATTAAATACAACAAGGTATTCATTTCTAAATTTTCCCTTCCGACGGCCGTTTCTCACGACTTTCGCAACTTAAAGGGTAGTGCCTCCATACGAGGCTCGTCATCGGGTCTTATCCAAAAATGTAATGCCTACAGTCACCCCCACTTTGATGAGACTTGTGCAGTGTATGATAATGACAATCCTATCAAAGTTATGCATGCATTTTTACTTACCTGGCTCACCAGCTGCTGCTTGACTTGACTGTTGCTTCGAACTGAGTTGATTTGGTGGTTAGGTGCTGGGACCTAAGGTTCATCCCTGTAAGATGCTGCGATTTCTAGGAATCACTGCCGAACTGAACTAATATGAGGTGGTCGATTTCTGAACCGTTAATAACGTGGGCCTCGACCTTGGGATTCATTATCGAAACTGCTGACAATGTGGGCTTGAACCCTGGGATTTGTTCCCAAAACTGCTGATAAAGTGGGCCTCGACCCTGGGATTCATTCCCAAAACTGGTGATAGTGTGGTCCTCGACCCTGGGATTCATTCTCGAAATTGCTGATAGTGTGGGCCTCGACCCTGGGATTCATTCTCGAAATTGTTGATAGTGTGGACCTCGGCCCTGGGATTCATTCCCGAAGATTGCTGATAATGTGGGCATCGACCCTGGGATTCATTCCCAATACTGCTGACAATATGGGCCTCGACCCTGGGATTCATTCCCGTAACTGCTGATACAGTGGGCCTCGACCTTGGGATTCATTCCCGAAACTGCTGACAATGTGGGCCTCGACCCTGGAATTCATTCCCAAAACTAATGATAATGTGGGCCTCGACCCTAGGATTCATTCCCGAAACTGCTTGTCTTTGTCGCTTTGGCCTCGACACTGGGATTCATTCTCGAAACTGTTGACAATGTGGGCCTCGACCCTGGGATTCATTCCCAAAACTGCTGATAATGTGGGCCTCGACCCTGAGATTCATTCCCGAAACTGCTTGTCTTTGCCGCCTTTTCTTTTTCTTCAAACCCTGTAAACAAAAACAAAACAAAAAATGCGTGTATGTGATGTGTATGCATGTATACATGGATGTATTTCCTATTCCGATGGGTTAGGCCTTCCTTGTGCTCCTTGGTGCCATTCGCCTACAAATGTCTCTGGTCGCCTCCGGGTCTGGTTATAATTTCCTTCTGCTGGTTCTTTTCTGGTGATTATTCAGTTATCTTTTGTCTCATGACTCAACATCTCATTATGTCCCTGATTCGCGAGGTGGTAGATTGGTCGCCCCCAGTCTTGGTTTAGCTTTCTGCTCCCCGCTGTTTGTACTTGGTCAAGATGAACCACATGGTGGGGCCTTCCATATCATCATACTATATTACATGCTACAAAAATAGTCCCAATAGTTATACATATTGTCGCCCTCAAAGAATGCCCAGTATTGAAACCAGAGAACCTTCAAAACATTCAATGCAACTCAAATCCAAGTCTTTGAATAAATGATCTAAGCTAGACTCAAAGTGTGTGTGCAAAGGTTCCTTTGCAGATTCATCCTCAGGTAAGCCAACTCAATGATTTCGTCAAAAAATTGGGATCGATGTGTCAAACCAACCTAGATGTCTCAATTATGCCTGCAGTTTCTTTTATGTGCTCAATGTGGTATGGTTTTTTTTCTCTTTTTTCTCTCTAGTTTTTTCTTTTCGTTTTTAACTTTTTTTCTTTTCTTTCTTTTTTTTTTCTTTTTTTCCCAACACACCTACCCTTTAAGGTAGCATTTCTCCTCTTGGTGGTCCTAATACTCGCCCATGGGTAGCTTCACGCTTATCGGTTATAGATGGTTTAATTTTTTTCCTTAGAGACTTTTATTTTATTTTCAACCATACCACACATCATAACACAAGCAAATCAGGATAGACATTTAGGCGAACGGTCATTCACCGACCTACAATTTCTTCAACTAGTCACTTCGCTAACTACTCAGGTTTTCACTGCTAAGAACCATAGTCAAGTGCTTATGAGTCTAACATAGATCAATCACTCAAAGTATCAGATAAAAGCACATCAAAGTTTATCGTTTCTAAGGTTTCCTCCTAAAGTAAACGATTTCATCATTGGACTTATGTCTAACTATCAATGACTAGAAATAAATAATTTTTTTTTCTTTTTCTTTCTTTTTTTTTTTTTTCTTTCCTTTTTTTTCTTTTTTTTGGCTGAAGGCCCCCCATGGTCTTTCTATCCTTACCATAAAGTTTTCTGTTTCTCAGTTTCCTTTTCCCGATATCCATGTTGGCTGAACTCTTTTTGACAAATCTTTCTTTCTTCTCTAATCCAGCAGATATCTATGATGGCTTTTAAGACACAGGGTTAACATGATGTGTGTATGCATGAGATGCATGAGACTCGTGTGATACATGGAATATATAAGCCCGTTAAGGTTTTCATACAAGTCGACCCGTTATCATTTTAAATCATTCAATCATACTATTACGAGGTGCAAACTTATCCCAGATGAAAAAGGCCCAACAAGTTTACACTTTTACGATAACATGGCTAAACAACTTCAAATGATAAAGGGCCTAAACACAAAACGGCCCATTGGCATTTTAGAAACTTTCGGCCAGATCGTCTAAGATACATTCTTGTCCCAGTTTAAATGGCCCAACAAGCTTATACCTCATGACAAAAAGTCCAAATGAATGCAAATGATGATGGTCCTAAACACAAGCATAAAAGGGTGGCTCCTATGCGTCATACAACTATGGTTCACATATGGGTTTATAGGAGTATAGACAAAGGCTCCTGTCGGCAAAGAATTACCCACAACTAAGACTCCCCACTCAAGGGTTCGAGCGACCAAGTGATCGCACATTTTTTATACCTTAAGGTACGTGCCAACGAGTTATGATGTATGACTGACTGTCAAATGGATTTCCTATCGAAGATTCCCCAGAGGGAGAGTGAAGCGAACTCTCTTAAATACCCTTGCCTCTTAGGCTCTTATCGCCTTGGTGACAAGAATAAACAATGGGTCCTCCAAATTAGTCCATCGCGGTAAGCTTCGGGTAAATGATTATCTACGTGCCTTCACAGCTTTTCCTTCAGCTATAGAAAGGTAGTGAATGAAGGGAGACACCAAACCATTACCTAACTCTAATAATGCCTTTGATTAAACCCCTTCAACCCATGGTAGACACGGTTAACTAAAACAAAAATCACAAATATTACAAGACATAATTTCGGGGCCGATTTTCTTTCCCAAGTGGCGTCGCCAGACTGTAGGACACAGAAATTGACGACGATGTTCTAGGCTCGCAGCCTGGTCGGGAGTACGGTGTAGCCCACGGGGGACTAAACCGGAGAATAAAGGAGTCGCCACCCAGCGTGAACTGAGAAATGATTTAAGGCCGCACTCACCCCTCGCAAGGGAAGACCTCAAACCGTTAGGTTCAGAATGGTCTCTTACTTAGGCCACTTGTAATGAACGGATTTATGCTATAATATAACAAAGTCTACGCAACATAAATATGTAAGAATAACCTACACTATGTTTCCATACATCCTATATCTAAGTTTTCATGCATAAAAGTAAATAAAATAAAAGCGAGCATACAATCCCATGAACACATCCGTGAACGCTTCCTCAAGCTGTACGTGGAGTTGTATCCCAAGAACAGACCGCATTACCGTCCATTCGGATTCGGCTATGAAATTTACGTCTGGGTTTCCATTCGATATACCACGAGAGACACCAAACCATTACCTAGCTCTAATAATGCCTTTGATTAAACCCCTTCAACCCATGGTAGACACGGTTAATTAAAACAAAAATCACAAACATTACCAGACATAATTTCGGGGCTGATTCTCTTATCCCAGTGGAGTCGCCAGCCTGTAGGACACAAAAATTGGTGACGATGTTCCAGGCTAGCGGCCTGGTTAGGAGTACGGTGTAGCCCGTGAGGGACTAAACTGGAGACTAAAGGAGTTGCCACCCAGCGTGAACTGGGAAATGATTTAAGGCCGCACTCACCCCTCACAAGGGAAGACCTCAAACCGTTGGGTTCAGAATGGTCTCTTACTTAGGCTACTTGTAATGAACGGATTTATGCGATAATATAACCAAGTCTACGGAACATACATACGCAAGAATAACCTACATCTAAGTTTGCATGCATCCTATATCTAAGTTTGCATGCATAAAAGTAAATGAAATAAAAGCGAGCACACAATCCCATGAACACATGCATGAACGTTTCCTCAGGCGGTACGTGGAGTTGTATCCCAAGTACAGACCACACTACCATCCATTCGGATTCGGCTACGGAATTTACGTCTGGGTTTCCATCCGATATACCACGAGAGGCAACACTCAATCATTAACCAAATGTTGACATACATGAACTATGATAATACATGTAACAATAATAACCGAAGAGACAAATATGCGAAATAACAAGGAAGATAAACAACACAAAATAAAAAATACGGAACAACAAAACAACAATAAATGAAAATTAAATGTAAAATAATAAAAGACTAATAATATGAAATAAATGCGGAATGATAAATATGTGACCAAAGAACTTGGCCGTTTTCAATATAGGACTTCGCATACCCAGTGGGACGTATTCCACGTCCAACCAAGCATGCCGTGTCCGGGATAACAAAATAAAATATAACAAAGGGTGCCCTCAGGTCTTACCTTTTAAGTCGCTTCTCGGGAGTGCGTTGGGACATCGCCAGAAGGGTTAGCATTTCCATTGTTTTTAATGGTTCACTGTTTTCTCTATTTTTGCATGTTGTTTTCGCTCGCTATTTTCAACAACCGTTTTCTCTCGCTGTTTTCTCTGTTTTCACTTACTATTTTTAGGCTATTTTCTGCGGTTTTATTCACTGTTTTGGGTTATTTTCTGGATCATTTTCAGTGACTGTATTGCTCTTGGCTAAGGGCAATTTGCTTATTGTTTTGTTTTCGGTTTAGGGTTTTATTTGTGGCAGTGAAGGGGTCGGTTCACGTGGCCTTTCTCTTGTGCTGTGTGTCGGTGGGGGCTGCCTTTTTGTTTGGTTAGTGCGTGAGTTGGTTTGTGTGTAATAGCGCGTTAAGAGTGTGTTTGTCTGTGGAGTCGGTGTTGGCTGCCTGTGGAGCATGAGTGGTTGGTTTGAGTTTGTTATTGTTGTCGGTTTTTGGCATGGTGATTGTTGAATTTGTGCTTGGCATGGCAGATGGTGTTCGGTTAGCTTATTGGTTTCACATTTGGCTTCTGCATGTGTTAGTGTGTGGGTGTTGTGAGCAGTAGGGTTATTCTTTGCTTGGTGGGTTTGGTCTCTAGGTGAGGTGTGTGCCGTGAAGTTGTGTATATCCTAGTCTTTCACGATAATTGGCTTGGTTTAGGGTTTTATTTATTTATTTTGGTTCCAGCCGAGAGAGAGGATAACAGAGAGTTAGAGTTGGTGGTTCTTTACTGTCGAGTTAGTGAGGGTGAGGGCCGTGAACTGGAGTCATTAGGGTTTATTCGCTTTGCCTTGGTGAAGTTCCGTGTGGACGTGGGGAGTGAGGAGGGAAGAGGCCGTAGAGTTATTAGAGTTTATATCCTTTGTGAAGTTGTCGAATGAGAGAGTGGTGTTGGTTTTGTTTTGGTGTCTTTTCCGAGTGTGTCAGGGAGAATGTGAGAGGCCTTAAGGTTTCTTTATTTTTCGTGTGTAGTTTCTGCCGTGAAAGAGAGAAGGAATTAGGGCCAAGGAAGAGAGGATGAGTTGTGGAGTCGATAGGGGTGAGAAGATGAAAGTCTTAGCATTTCATTATTTGGTGAGGCCGTGAGTGTCTTGGTAGGGTTTGTTGGTTGGTCGTGTAAGCGAGAGCGGAGGGAGAAGAGGTGGCCAATGAGAGCTGGGAACCGAGAGCTGCTAGGGTTTATTCGGTGTTTGTTTGTGAGAGAAGAGAGGGGAATGACTGCCGAATGAGCATTCAAGGGGAAAAAAGAAGAGATGAGAGAGGAAAGACGAGAGAGAGGGGGGGTGTGAGAGAGAGAAGGAGTTCTGCGCCGAGAGAACAGACACCTCTTAGGGTTTTGTTGTTTTTTGTGTTTTCTGAGTTATACCGTGAATAGTGAGCTCTCTCTAGGGGAAGGTTTTGGCTTATGGTCCTTTTTATAAGAGTGGGTTAGGGTTGTCCTTGTATGGGTAGGAAATGGAGATTGTGTGATCATGGGGAAGATTTAATTTGTTTGTTATAAGAAAATGATTTCATTAGTTTAGGAAGGTGATTTATTTAGTTTAGGAAGAGGATTTGTTCAATTTATGAAGGTGATTTGATTTGATTTATTTAATTTAGGCATGTGATTTATTTAAATTAGGAAGGTGATTTATTTGGATTTGATTGGATTTAATTTGTGACATGTTTTTTAAGTTGTTGGATATTTTTGGATGAGATTTTAATGAGCTTGATGGGCGTGTGGGATGGCTTCTTTGGTAGGCTTGGGCGTGTGGTTGGTGTAGGTTGCGGGGGTTTGGGCCGAGGATAATTTTTTTTAATACAGAGATCCTATGAGCGAACTCGAGGCTAAGCAAACAAATTAAATCCAACAAGGTATTGATTTCTGAATTTTCCCTTCCGACGTCCGTTTCTTGCTACTTTCAAAACTTAAAGGGTAGTGCCTCCATACGAGGCTCGTCATCAGGTCTTATGCAAAAATACAATGCCTACGAGAACTCCTTCATGCTTCAGGTTTTCTACAGTTTTTCAAATATCTCAGATATATGAGTTTCATAAATGATTTTTCAAAAAGTTTTAAAGGAAAAAAAAATTGAATTATATTTTATAAGTTCATAAAGTAGTTTTATGTTTTTATTATTTGATACAAAGTTATTAATACTCTTTTCTGATTTTATAACTCCATTCACTGAGTTCTTAAGGACTCACCCCTACTCTTCAAGTTTTGCAAGATCTTTCAGCTGGTGAGCCGAAATCATCTCTTGGAGACATGGATCAAGGACAAGAGTACCGCTACATTCACTAGTTATGTTAGTCTATCATATCAGACCTATATTCACATATAATGTAGCCCCATTTTGGTTTCTTTTTTATGTATGATAGCTGCATGATTTCTGATGTGTTTGTAAAGAATTAACCAGATTTATGTATACTTTTATTGTGATTCACGTATTAAGTCAGTTCTATGAAATTTGTGTATGCATATTGATCTGGTGACTAGGTTAAGAAATGAGTTTTTCTTTAGTAATAGAATGTGGCTTAATGATAGTGGAATCTGTTAACTGCCTATAACCTTCCCGGATTGGGGAAGTTATAATATAACACTTGCATAAACCAAAATTGCAGTTCGACTTAAGTTTTTTTTCCCCTTTATTTAAAGGATAAAGTTAAAATTTGGCTGCAAAACCTTAGGTCAAGATCTATCAGAACATGGGATGATTTGCAAGAGTGATTTCTGTAAAAAATTCTTTCCCTATCATTGGAGAAGCTCCTTTAAGAGGAGAACTTTCTCACAAGAGTCGGGGGAAATACTTTACCAATGTTGGGAGAGATTTAAAGAAATGTTGAATATTTTTTCACACCACGGGTTTGAATTATAGAGGTTGGTTTCGTACTTTTACGAGGGTTTAACACCCAAGGTAGACAAGTAGTAGAAATGATATTTAATGGTGAGTTTATGGACAAAAATCCTGAAGATGCACTAGATTACCTAGAACACATAACAAAAAGTGCACAATAATGAGATACAGTTGGCACTTATAAGTCGTCTGTAAAACCACAATCATCTGGTAGAGGTATGTTTAACCTTAGGGAAGACCGTGACCTTTCTACTAAATATGCATCTCTATCTAAAAAAGTCGAGGCATTAGAAATGAGGAAGAGTGATCATGTCAAGTCAGTTCAAGAAGTCACGTGCCATATCTGTAATTCAAATGAACATGTCACACAAGTTTACCCAACCTTGCCAACCCTGCTTGAATGTCTCCATAACCAAGTCAGTTCCATAAATACCTTCAAGCGACCAAATCCAAACCCATACTCTCGAACCTACAATTCTAGTTGGAGAAACCATTCAAACTTTTATTGGAGGACTGATAACCAAGCATAACAATTTCATCCTCCCCCCAAGTATACCGGAATTTCCAAAATTTCCAGAATTATGCACCATATGTCGCACCACCTAGAAACCCTTGAGAATATCTTATATATATTCATTGAGAAACAAGAAGCCATCAATAATCAAAATGTGCAAACATTGATTGGTGTGAAAGATACTTTCACTAAAATCATATATATACTGACCATTAATGAGAAAAGAAAGTTACCTGCACAACCACAGCCAAATCCCAAGAGTCATCGAAACCCTCACGATGGTAGTTTTGGTAGTCAACACATAAACCAAGTCAAATCTGTTATTACTCTTTGCAGTGGTAAAGTCATCCACAGACCTAATCTTGAACCTCGCGAAGGTAAGAATAAATCAGATTCAGAGGATAAGGAAGGGGTTGATGAACCATTACCTATCGTTGATGATAATAATTTTTCTCATATGCCTCCATTTCCTCAAGCATTAAAAATAAAGAAATTGAACCATTCCCCAGAGATATATGAAATATTCAAACAGGTAAAGGTCAATATTCCTTTGTTAGATGTCATCCAACATATACCATCTTATGCCAAATTTCGGAAAGACTTGTGCACCGTTAAAAGAAAACATCAATTAAGAAAGAAAGCTTTTCTAAATAAAAAAGTATGGGGCATATCTTTTCAGCACAAAGGGCGTTAGCCATGATTTATTTACAGCTATTTTTCAAATAATGGTGATTTAGAAAATAAATATTTTTCAAAATATGAGTTTTATATTTTTCGGGGCATGGAGGAAAAACCCACCCCGGTATGCAACTTGATTCAGAGATGGAATTAACGGATAGATAACATGTGCACATATAGAGGACTGAGGGGACGGCGATATGTAACGCCCTCAGATCCTAGTACAAGGCTAGGGGATGGAGATATATAATGCCTCTAATTTCAGAGCTTGGGTGGTAGCATAGATCCTCACCCCTAGTTCTAGTTTGTGGCTTGGGGGGCAACGATACGTAACGCCCCAAAACCACCAATTTCATTGACACTAGTGGCATGCTTTAGGGGACAACAATACGCAACGTCCCATAGTCACGGATTTGCACTGCTGGCTCTAGTTAGGCGTATGAGGGGATGCTGATATGTAACGCCCTCGTACGTCAAGTTTTTAAGACACATATCAGATTTCAGACACTAGACTTTCAGAAAAAGAGTTTTCAGATATCAGATTTTCGGAAAATAGATTTTCAGAGAATAGATTTCAGAAATGGTTTTCAAAAAGTAGTTTATCTGTTCAGTATTAGAGATTAAGAGGCTTATGGGATTAGTACGGTCTAACCCCTACTGGTAATATCTCTCGAATCAGGGATGTTACATGATCTTTCTTTTTCAAAGTTGATTTTAATTATTTGTTTGATTCGAGACTTATTTTTAAGCACTTTAGGGAGTTGGCTGAAATGATTTCCATTTATTTTATTAATAAGAATGTTTTAGAAAATTTTGATTTAAAAAATATGACTTTGATGATTTTTAGAGGCATAGGGAAAGACCCACCTCAGTTGTTACTTATGGGAATTGACAGATATGGAATTGATGGTTACAAATGACATTTTCACACGTAGTTCATGGCTAGGGGGACAGTGATACGTAACGCCCCTAGACCCTAGATTCAAGATCAAGTTGATAGCATTGATAAACACATATGGCTCTAGTTTAGTAGCTTGGGGGATGGCGATACGTAACACACCAAGGCCACTAGATTTCAGTGCTAGTGGACAATGATTCGTAATATCCATAGACCATAGATTTGGGGACAGAATGGTGGCCTACATTGGGGGACAACAATGTGGCATGGATTTGCACGTATGGATCTAGTGTTATGGCTTAGGGGACGACAATACATAATGCCCCAAGATCAGTAGTTTAGTCCTATGGGGGGACAATGATACGTAACGTCCCCATGTGTCAGATTTTCTACAAATATCACAGAGATATGATTTTCAGAAAAGATAGTTTTACGAAAGCATTTTGAAAGAGTAGTTTTATGAAAGACTTTTAGCAGAATGGTTTTATAAAAGAATTTTACAGAAAGAAAGAGTTTTCTGAAACGTTTCACAGAAAGAGATTGGCTTTCAGTTACGAAGGAGTTTTCAGAAACGATCATCTTTCCTCCAAATGATTTTGATTTTTGAAAAAAAATTCATAAAGTATTTCAGTTTCTGTTTTCAACTGTCTAATCACTGGGTCGTTCAAACAATCTAACCTCATCACTCCCAATGTTTTTGTTTTGTAAGTTTACCCAGAGGAGAAGCTAGAGAGGATGGATATCGATGGAAATCACTAGGGTGTTGATTCCACCAAGTCTTGTATAGAGATTCAGCACTGTCAGTATCAAAGTAAATTTGCATGTCAGATATTAGATTGTATAAGTCATTGTAATGTACTAAAAGTGTGCATGAATAGAGTTGTGAAGTGTAGTATTATTGAGTACACAATCAAGAGTAATAAGTTGCATTTCTTGTTTTGAGTTGGGCAATGGTCCATATGCATTAGTTTGTATTTATGATGGGATTGGTAGTTAGTCAGAGGCTCAGGTGGATTGGCCAGCCTATTCTTTACAGGTAGTATCTCAGAGAAGGGATGCTACAAAAAAATATGACAGTCAAGTTTTAAGGATGTTATAAAAAGACGATGTCAGTCAAGAAATATTCACAGTGACATCATGGGTAAACTTTAACATTCACTGAAAACCCATTGGACTACTTAATGTTGACCATTTTTTGATTTTCTTTTTGTATTTCTTGGGTTCATTTCGAAACCGGTAAAATATATCATCCTAACTGCAAGAAAAGCTGATGAATTAATTGATGAACTCTTAGCTTATGAACTAAAAGTCGACCCTATTCTTTCCAAGTTGAACTGGTCTTATAACGATCGTGGCAAGAAACGTATATTGGACTTGGATCTTAATCTGTAATTTTTCTTTTACATAGTCGTAGATTCAGTTGTCAATTCCACACTAACTAGGTGATGTCTTCTAAACTCTACTTCATCTTATTCAGACACTGGAGACAATGTCTCAATTTAGTTGGAGGAGGGAATAGTTGACTAGATAATTTTTATTTTATGTTTCATTGCTGTGTTTTTTTTTTTTTAAAAATTTTCATTTTTGCTTTGTTGTTTTATTAAAAAAAATGTATTTTTATTTTGTATGTAAAAAAAAATTATTTTTGTTTTAATTTTGTTTTGTGTTTTTCAAAAAAAAAAACTACACACAAGCCAACAATAAATTTTTGACTAACGAAATGGAATTATTGTTCAAAGATGGCAATGTAAGGAATTTTCGTTCTTGAGACGCATCTCAATGTATTCGTAACAAGTTATTTTTGTTTCTTTCCTTTTGAATTATTTAAATTTATGAATTCTCCATAATATTGATTAAATTTGATCTCCATATGCTCATTTGAGTGATATTATCAACTTACACTATAAAATATGATCGTGGGTTGTAAGTGGAAATTTTATAATATTTAGTTCTCTAGTTTGTTGGAGGTAACACCTCAAGACAGTGAAATTTGTATTTTTATTAAAAAAATAACGTGCTTTTACTTAGTAATCGAACATATTGCCACAGGAAGCAGTGATTGTTTGCGTAAAATGATAGAGCTTGAGTTTGTAAAAAAAAAATGTTAATAAGTTCGATCTTGTGCCCTCTCTAACCCGAGCAATTAAGTCTGTATGGGTATTTTAACAATTTGTGCCCTAAGGCCAATTGATATGGGAGTCACTAGCCCAAAACTCATTACATGGGTTAAAGAGAGAGCTTAAGGAAATTAGACACTTCTTATTTTTAACATCTGAAATCTAGTTATTATGTTCAATTGGGCTTCTTAACATCTAGTGCCTTAAAGCCAACTGGTTTGGGAGTCACTGGCTCAAAGCTCGCAATAAAAACTGAAGATGTATTTTTATTTAAAAAAAATTATTTTTATATTTATAAATAAATTTCCATTGCTAAAAAGGTGTGACGTCTAATATAATTTTAGGACAAAAATGTTACCTGTGAATATTGTGGGCATAAGAAATTGATTGATATTTTATTTTATATGCGAATGGAAGAAGGGTAAAAAGTATATGAGAATTTACTTATTTGATTATTTATAAAGAAAGAAAATAATTATTAAATTAGATAAGATTTTTTTTAAGTTTTTGCTTAAATTACTAGGGACTAGTAATAAACTGGTTTGAAGGTGTGATGAGTATTAAAAAGTGTAAATTAATAAAAGAGAAACTAATCATTTTACATTTAAAATGTCATTAATCCCCTTAATTTAGCACTTTTGTAAAATAATAATTAAATTTATGATTTATATATTTTTACTGTGATTTTTATTTATTATGTAGGTGAAATAATAATTTGGATGCATAACTAGAAAAATGGATGTGACATTTGGATTTTGTAGGCCAGAAACTTAAAAGGACGTTCTAACAATGTACAATTTCGAAAATTCCAACTGTAACATACCGCTCCAGAAGATGCTACCGGCAGGGAATAGACTGATCTATCCCACTGAGCCTCTATTTTTCTGACTATAATCCATCCTACAACTCTTTCCAACTGTAAACTCACACATGGTACCATTGCCCAATTCAACAACATACAATGTCATTTAATACTTATAATAGTAACCCAAATGTACTTCTATTTACGACTTTGTATCAGACACTTTTTGTTTATTATAACGACTTATACAATACTAGTGTGTGCATGCAACTCTACTAAGACTCTGACTGGACTATAACTCTGTACTCAATCTATTTGACCCAAACACCCTAGTGATTGCTATCAGTATCCATCATCTCGAACTCGCCCTCCTGGTAAACCTGCAAAACAAAGAATCTGGGAGTGGATACTGAAAATAACAAAACCATAAGAAAATCCAAAACATATTCGTAAACCATTTTTCATGCATGCATCGTCAAAAACATATCAAGCGCTCAACGCCCAAGTCTCGCACGTAGACTGAGAGAGGAATGAATAATCCTTTGTCGACAAGGTAGCAGGTCATACTATTTCAAATGGACAAGACCCTAACAAGCACCCCAACGGAAACATATGATGAGTCATAAAAATATAAAACATGCAACAAGCGTTGGGGCGGAAACATATCATCAATCGATCATCTCAACCAAAAGATATAGATAGTTCAGAAATCATAAAAACAGTAAATAAGTCCTGTGACGGAAACATATTATCATCATGCATATTCTTCATCAGATTGAAACCTCAAACAATGAAAATAATTTTAAAGCATAATTCAAGAAAATATAAAACAAAGCATCCACTCACTGTGCTATGTCAAATCGAGAGCGGTACACAGTGTGGAGGATCGTCGAGTATTCTGATGCCGATCTAAAGCTAAACAACTGTTAATTTCTATAACTCGAAATGTTTTCATATGAAATAAAAAAAATATGTAATTCATAGACTCTTAATCTTTATGAATATATGATATATTTATGGTGCCTATGAATTTTACGGCTTAGGTTTCAAGTTACGCAAGTGTGATTGCGAAATTCCAAATTCTGCCCAATCGTTAAAATCCTCTAATCAACGGTTAATTTCGAAAATTCACTGCAACTAATTGGGATGGAATCTAAAGCTAAAATTTTAATATAATGGACTTTCATGTGTCTAATTTATGTCAATTTTTAGGGATCTCAGTTTTGATTTCGGAAACTTAAGTTCTAATCCGAATTTTAGGGGTGTTCAGAAAAAAAATGGATGTATTCGCAGCATGTCACGTGACTTTGATGAAACTTAAGTTCTAGGCAAGGATGTTACCGACATGATACAGGAAAAACCCATATCCATAAGCTTCTGATTTTGACGAAATTTCGGCATGATGTATGCAGAACATCATGCAACCTGGCTTATAGCCAACACCGGAAACAACCTGTTATGCATTTCAAATCATATGCAAACATCATCTAGGCCTCAGGCCTGAACTCAAAGAACAAAATGTAAATACTTGGCCTCCGGCCAGGACTCAAAATAAAACTACACTATTACTTAAATCTTACATAAATGAAAATACAAATACAAGGGCCGTGAGGACCCATAACTCGACCCAGGACTCGAAGACTCTCTTCACTGCGATTGGGGCGATCCATTGTCTTCAAAGTGTTCACTGAATTTTTGCTGGCTCAGTATGACTACTACTGACCTGCAAAACTAACAAACTGGCTAGACGGACACTCATGATCCTAGTCCGATCAAAATTCCAAGGGCATATTCGGACTCCTAACGGCCATACGAACGCGCTGGTGTCGTCGGAATTCTAATCGGAGCTACTGTTCATATGGTTTTACTATTCATATATGGCTTTCTTCCTCGTTTTATGTGCAACCAAGCTATGATCAGGAAAATTGTCAACACCATCTTATAGTACTCGTCGAGGGCTTCGATTTGGTAGGTGGCTCGAGCCGTGAAACGAACCGACGAGCTGAGATCGACTAACCCATTGTCGCGACCCGTTCTCCTTCTTTCTCGCCGATTCCCGCGTCCAATGCGTCGGCACCGGCCACTAGCAGGTGCGCCATGGCCGGATGCTTTGGCGGCTGCTGCCCCACCAACGTGAGGCTGGTCGGAGGGCCACTGACGACGCTGCTTCCTTCTTTTCTCTCTCACTCGCTCGTAACTCCCCTAGTTCTTCTTATTTCTTTTTTTATTATTTGTTAAAACAGTAGTAGTAATAATAATAATATATAATAATAATAATAATAATAATAATAATAATAATAATAATAATAATAATAATAATACAACACATATCTCATTCCAAAAATTACCGAAATGCCCCCACTTATAAGGGTAATTTCAGAAATCATCAATTTTGAAGCCCTCCTGGCATGATTTTCGAAAAGTGTTCAACACAAAAGTTGTTCGTCTCAGAAATATGAGTCCGATGATTTAAGAATAAACTCGATCAGAGTTATTTTGCTAATTCCATGATCAAATTCGCAAACTTTACGCGTATAATAAAAATCGTGTAACTGATTCTTTTGAGACGATGTGTCTTTTAATGCGACAACTCTTCATTTCATATTATTCTGATCCATATAACATCGTTTGAACTCTTATTCCTTACAATCATCCTATTCCGAGACTATAACTTCAGTCCCGGAACCATCCAGATCTGTCCCGAAAATCTGAGATGTTACATCACCCAACTTCAAAAATTCGATTTCACTTCATTCTAGTCCAACAATTTTGAATTTTGGTTATGTTATTCTTTTATATCTCTATTTTATTATAATTTTATGGTTCCTCATTTGGGCATCAAATACTCAAGTTACAACCAGTTTATTACAACTTGTCCATAATGTGACTTCACTAAAATTTACTGCCCAACATACCAATATCACCACTTTCTTAATTTTATTTAATTTTCACACAAGCAATACTTATTACACTCAAAATAAGCCATTAACAAATATCATTAATTTACAAAACATGCTTTTCTAACACTTTCATACATAATTGGCCAAAAACATTAACCATTTCACCTTTGAGTTATCAACTCCACACAATTTAATACTATAACATCCTTTAATGCATGAACTTTAACAATTTATCATCAAATCAACAAAACCAACTCCCCCTCCCCTAATATATTAAGAAACTTGGCCACAAAACCCATTTTCCACCTTACCCATTTTCCACATTGGCATTATGTAACCAAACTTAGGCATAAACTACTCCAAACAACATCCTACACATGTCTTAATGCCTAATTTATATTCAATACTTTCAATCAAAAAAGTCCCAATCCGTAGGGTCCTTAAGTGCGAAAGTGGAAATGCAAAATGGATGTTTATTTGTCAAAATTAGAAGAATGAAGAAGAAGAGGCTTACTTGACTCAAAAGGGCTTGAAAACTCATCATCATTCCATCAAACCTTTCTTGAGAGGAAGAATTTTGGTGGAGTTTCCCTTGAGCTCATCCATGTTTTTATCTTCAGAATGAGAAAAGTGAATAGTTCTCTATTTATAGACAAATAGGTTGATTTTTGTCTGTAATTGAGTGGTTCAAAATTTGCTACCCCGCCTAATTTCTAGGGTATTCCAAAAATTACTGCAGCTACCATGGAAATTATCTTTCAGAATATATAAATTTCATAAAAATCGAAGATCGTATGAAAAAGTTACAGTCTAAATACTAAGGGCTATTCGAAGTGGTACCAGAAATGATTTTCATAACGGATCTGCAAGGAATTTACCAAATGTCATAAACATAATTTCTCAAACATGTACATGCTTGAACATGATATATATCATATATCATGTCATCCCTAACTTAGTAGTCGTTGGGATTTTATGGGTATTACAAATTCTCTCCCCTTAAATAGAATTTGTCCCCGAATCCTCTTTAAAATCGGAATCTAGGATTTATTTAGGCTTGAAATTCATGATATTAAGTATCTTGCCACACGTCATAGGGTTCATGACTATTTCTAAACCACCAAATTTCATTTGACTATCTACTCATAACCTTTGTCTCATCCACTATATCATACTACTTCTTGATGATCTTCCATGTGCTGTCATTACACCACATAACAATTGTGATTATCATGATGAACCTTGAATGCCATGACTTGGAAGTCATAATTAGAGCTGTACATTAATTTTTCGGTGTGAACCCTTTCTATGTTATAACTATTTTCCATCATTTAGGATTCCATTTAACTTAATAACGAAGATATCTACCAGACTGATCATGTATCATATGGCTAGTAGGCATTTGTTACTATTTATTTTTCTTAATATCTACTACATAAATCGTACCTCTTGTCATGCTTGGATAAATTGTTCCAGTTTTCATGGCTATTAACCAATTGTCGAGAGACTAGTTTTGGTTTTGGTCGTCCAAGACTTTAACAGGTTCTGTGTACACCTCTTCTGGGTTTATTTGAGAATCATAGTGTATTGGGTGTGATGTCAAGACGAAAGTATGACTTCAATCATATGGAGATGATGATCATACAGGGATACAAAACTGGTACTCTAATGGGTTGCAACCATCGGGATAATATGACAAGGTCATGATTATCCGATTAAAGAGACTAGTTACTAGTGATCCGATATATGCTTCGTACGGGGCAGACACTATTCATGCCCTAGGCCTTGCATGTGACATCCAATACGGGATCGCAATACTACGTATACTACGCCTGGCAAAGATTGTATATTCCTTACGCACATGTTCAGATAGTCCGACGATTGAATTTACTGCCAACATATTCGGGGATCTCATGGGTCACTTCCCGAAGATTCACCGATGACGTATGACTCGAAACATAATTAATCTAAGATTAATTAGAAGAGAGAGAAAAATTAATCTAGGATTAATTACGGTAAGAATTTATCTGGGATAAAATTCCAATAGAAGAGAGAGAACGATTAATTCAGAATTAATCGGTAAAATAATATATTTGATATATTAAATGAAATTAGATTTCATAATGGAATTAAAATTGAATTTTAATTCGGGAAAACGAATTAATTTAGAATTAATTCGCGAGCGACTTTAATAGTGATATTGCTAGGCATTATTATTTAATTAAATTTGATTTCATTAAGTCGCAACGAAAAATTCGTTAATTCTGAATTAAAGAACCCGAGCCCAGAATGTGCTTACGGGCCCACTCAGATTTTGAATTAAGTAGGGCCCACAAGTCACATCACCTAGTCAACTTTATCTAACTTTTTGGTTGATGTAAGTTGTTGGAGATGGCTTGTTCCTTACACAAGATTGACTTGTGAAAGACCTTTACTAACTTTGGAAATTTGGTAATTGATTAATTGATTTTGGAAAATCAAAAACACATAAATTCATCTTCATCTCTCCTTGACCGAAAATGAGACTCCATTTTTTCTCTCAAATAGGCGTGAAGCTTGGCTTCATTTCTTCTTGATTTTGCTTCAAAATCTCAAGAGCTAGCACTCAAAGAATCATACAAATGTGTTAGGGAAACTATTCCCATTGAGCTTGGAATCAAATATCAAAGCTTGGAGCTTGATACAAAACTTTGGAGGAGCTTAGACTACTTCTCAAATAGGAATTTTTGAACTTTACACATCCATCCAATCGAGCATTGTGAGTATATTTCCGTTATACTTCTTTCCGTATTCACATGATTTTATGATTGAAATGATCTTGGTTAATTCATTAGAACCCAACAATGGTATCATGAGCCAATTTAAGCATGAAATTGAATTTAGGGTTTATAATCTTGATTTGGGTAATTTTGATTTGAGCATAATTTGATCAAATTGTTTGTTTGAGTATGCTTAGATATTGATAACTTAGAGTTATGTATAATCAATTTTATGAAAAATTAATTGGATTAATTTTCCCCAAATTGAGTAGCTTGGCCGAATATGAACCATTTCGTAGATCATGGTAATTTTTATTTTTTTAGACCATTAGATGTGTTTAAAGACATGTATATATTGATTTGTGATTTAATTGGATTGAAATCAAAATCGGATATAAAAATATCATATTGCCGTGACCTTGGGAGCATGTTTATGACTTGATTTTGTTTCAATAATGTTGGACATGTATTGAATATAATAAAGCATGATTAATTATGTAAATTGGTATTTTGGAAATGTTAATTTGAATAACTAATTATGGCTATACACTTTAATTAATTAAATTATGATATTTGGAATATTAGAATTTAATTAGTTAGACTTAATTTGGAATTGGGCTAAAATTGTTGTATTTGGGCCTAATGGGCTTGGTTGAGCCAAGTTGGTTTAGGACAATTGGATTGGATCCAAATTGGGCCTAAACCATTCCATTAAGTCCAAATATAATAAATGAGCCTTTTAAATTTAATTGGGCCTAATGTGCCAAAATTAATTTTATGGCAAATAAGGTGATTCCTTAATTGGGCCTTAGCATTTTGGTTTGACCCATATTGGCCAAAGCCCATGCCTTATGAAATTAATTAAAAGCTCATTGGACTTTAATTAAAATTGACATTGGATGTTAATTGGGCTTTGAGACCTATTAAGATTAGATTTAGAATCTAAGTCGTAAAGGCACATTAAAAGTGTAATTATTTAATTTGGAATTAAATAAAGAATTAGTATTGAATACAAATTAAATCGGATTTAAAATTGTAGTTCGATATAATTCAAGAATACACACTTTGAGTACTTATTCTTAAACGAGTTGGACTCGCGTAAATAAAATCGTTGTTTGAACATTAGATGATCACTTAATTCAAAGATTAATTAATTAGATTAGATTGATTGAATAACATGCTTTGTGTGAGTACATGGATGTGTTGTATGAATAATGTATATCAGATGGATATTAGATGGGTGAGGGCAGTTTTGGAAATTGTTGTAATAAATTTAGAATTTATTAAATTGGACCTGCATGTCCAACCTTTATCTCTCGATTCTTTCTAATTCTTTTCTCACCAATTCCCCTTAATGTTAATAAGGTTTCTTTAATGTATTATGTAATTGAGTAGAAGTTAGAATAGTCCTAGCCGGGGAGAGGAAAGTGAGTGATTTGTTCTAGGAACAATTTGTAAGGCATCCATCCGCATATCATTATTAATTTACTTATCGTGCCTTATTATGCTTTTAGAATGCATGTTTAAGGGTGTATGATGAGATCTAATCAAAGACAATTAATTGGTTGCCAATTACGCGAAAAACCCTTAATAAATATTAAGCATTTTTCTTCCATTAAGTGATTCATTCTCAAGATCCAAGATTGGCATTGGTTTGTTGGCCAAAGTCAAGACCTTTGTCCATCGTGGATGTGTTTGAATCATGAAGGCTTTGTTCCATATCGTATGTCTTGGCCAAGTTGTGATTTGTTGGCCAAAGTCAATATCACTTCTTGTTCATCGACATCGATTACGAAGCTTTCTAAAGTCAATGGGTCCCACTTAACTGGAATCATTAAGCTTGTTGTGCCAAAGCCAAAGCTTAGTTGATTCAGAGGAAAAGGTTAGGAAAATATATTGGCATATATATTGTATATATGTTTCAAACTTGGAGTTCCACCTACCGGATCTAGGAATTAGATGAGATCCAATTGATCTTAATGATCTACCTAGTTAAATATCACACAGCTTGTTGGCCAAAGTCAAGGTTGTGTGTTATTTAATGGGATCATAGACCACTAGGAAACGAGGTTTCACGAGTACTCAAAAGAGCGTTAGAGGCTCGCCGAAAAATAGTGGGAAGGCTAGTATTGAATTTGCAATTTCGTTCAAATACTTGGCATTACGCGCTTTCAAATTATTTCGTCAATTTTATTTATTAGTTGGACTAATATTTTATAATTTTTCTTGTAACAGTTAGACTGCACCCATACATCGTTAATTGAATAGTTTAACTATTGTAATTAATATGACCGGAAAGTTGAATGTTAGGGACATCGTCATGGGCGAAAATGTCTTCAATGGTTCGAACTTTCCAGACTGGGATATGAACCTTAGGATTGTCCTGGGGGCCGAGAAATTACTCTACACTATAGAGAGACCTCTTGGGCCTAAGCCCGGAAATGAGCAGCAGCTTAAGCTTTGGAAGACTCATAGCGATGACAACTCAACTGCTCAATCTGTCATGCTCGCTCCGATGACCCCTCAATTTCGGCGTCAAACTAAAGGAATGGATCCCTATAGTATGATGTTGAAATTGAAGGACCTTCACCGATCTAACCTTAGGTCGTAGAAGTATGAATTGCAAAAGAAGCTTTTTCGCGCTCGCATGTCAGAGGGTACATCTGTTAAGCACCATGTGTCACAGATGATTGCTGACATCGAATAGCTGAGACAACTAGGCATAGTCTTCGAGGCTGTGACTTCTATAGATTTGATCTTACAGTCTCTTTCTGACAGGTGGAGCGGGTTCATCATGAACTACAACATGTTGAACCAAGAAGACACTCTTGGAGAGTTGATGGCTATGCTTAAAGAAGCAGAGAAAGAGCTAATGAAGGGCAAAAAGGCACACTTCGCTTCAACATCTCAGTCTCCGAGGGCTTGGCCCAAGGCGATTGGAGGTGTTAATAACAAGAAGAAGAAGAAGAGCAAGGCCAAATCGTCAAAGTCTTCTGGGAAGGCAAAAGACAAATCCTAAGATATATGCATGTAGTGTGGCAAACGGGGTCACTGTAAGCGTGACTGTCGTGAGTACAAGGCGCACATGAAGGAAATCAAAGCAGGCAAGGCACTAGCTTCAGGTATGTTTGTTATAGAAATAAACATGTCTAATTCTAATTTTAAAAATTGGATTTTTGACTTGGTTGTGGTACTCATATATATACTGATGTGCAGGATCTGCGGATTAGCAGGAGACTGGCTTCAGGGGAGATTGATCTATGCTTTGGAAATGGGACTCGAGTCGCTGTTTTGGCCGTTAGGACTTATGTTTTGGAACTGACCTCAGGGCATGTACTTAGACTTTCAGACTGTTATTTTGTACCTAGTTTGACTAGGAATATAATATATGTATCTTTATTAGCCCAATATGGGTATACTTTTGTATTTAAAAACACTGGGTGTTTTATGTATAAAAATGATATGGAGATATGCAATGCTGATGTAAATAATGGTCTTTATATTTTGAATATAAATCAATCTCAAACATATAATGTAACAAACAAAAGGCTTAAACTAAGTAACATAGATGAAACTTATATGTGGCATTGTCGTCTGGGACACATTAACAAGACTCACATATCCACACTTTCGAAGAGTGGGTACTTGGATGGATTTGATCCAAATTCATATGACGTCTGCGAATCTTGTTTATTTGGCAAAATGACTAAAATACCTTTTAGCGGAAAAAGTGCACGTGCCACTGACCCTTGTTCATAGTGACGTTTGTGGGCCCATGTCTAGCCAGGCTAGAGGTAGATATGAATACTTCGTAACCTTTACAGATGATGTATCGCGTTATGGTTATCTGTATCTTATGAGACACAAGTCGGAAACCTTTGAAAAATACAAAGAGTTTCGACACGAAGTAGAAAAACAGACCGACAAAAGTATTAAGACATTATAGTCGGACTGTGGTGGCAAATACTTAAGCATAAGTTTATTGATTACTTGAAAGAACATGGAATTCTTTCACAGTGGACTCCTCTCGGAACATCTCAATTAAACGGTGTGTCTGAACGGAGAAACTGAACTTTGTTGGACATGGTAAGGTCTATGATGAGTCATACTGAGCTACCTATTTTCTTCTGGGGATATGCATTGAACAGTGCAATACTTATTTTGAATAAAGTTCTATCAAAGTCTGTTCAACAGACTCCGTATGAAATATGGACAGGAAAGAATCCAGGTTTCTTTTTCCTGAAGATTTGGGGTTGCTGGGCATACATCAAACGTTTGGAAGGTACCAAACTAGAACCCAAATCAGATAAATGCATATTTGTAGGATATCCAAGGGAAACCAAAGGATATTACTTCTATCACCCACTAGAGAACAAGATATCTATTGCTCTACATACGGTTTTCCTCGAAAGGAAATTCCTAAATATAGTGATAAGTGGAGGAAAGTAGAACTCAATGAAAATCGGAGTGATACCGTTCCTGGCACAGAATCCTTAACGGAACATGAACAGTTCATCAGGGATGAAACTGTACCACAATATTCGAATACACAAGAACCACGTAGACTGGAGAGAGTCAGAAAACAACCTGAGAGGTATGGGCTTCTGATCTCACCTAATGTGGATATTAATCTTATTGAGGATAATGAGCCGACTACGTATGAGGAAGCGATACAAGATATCGACTCCCGCTTTATAGCAAGAGGCCATGAAGTCCGAAATGGATTCCATGTACACCAACCAAGTTTGGACACTGGTTGATGCTCCAGAAGGCGTAAAGCCTATTGGTTGTAAATTGGTCTTCAAGAAGAAGACTGACATGGATGGAAACATACAAACGTACAAAGCTAGGCACTTGATGGATATGTATAGTTCATCATGGATCTCACCATATCCAATAAAGTATGATTTCTATGCTCAAATATAAAATTGTGTTGAGGTGTTCCTGATGGGCTATATTGCGTCTATTCTATCTTAAATAACTTCTGAATTCTTCATTCATTTATTCACCATCTCGATCTGATCGAAGGCATTTGATGAATTTAGTGGTTTATTTTTCTACTCCATTTCAGAATATTTTGAAGTTGTCAAATATTTCTGATTTATGTCTCATCAAATAGACATATCCAAATCTATACTTTTTATCCATGAAAGTCATGAAGTATATTGAACCATCATGAGGGCATGATTTAATGGACCACACAAATCGATGTATATTAGCTCCAATAAATCTCCAGCGCGGTGTCTAATACCAAGAAATTGGGCCTTTGTCATTTTCCTTTGGATACATGACTCATGAATTGGATAAGGATTTGAGGTAAAATTTTCAATCAAACCATCCTTTACCAATTTGGATAGTCGTCTAACACCTATGTGGCTCAATCTTATATGTCATAATTTAGTATTATTTAACTCATATTTCCTACTTGTATTTTACTCTACATTAAAGACATCTCTATATGTTTTCAAAACATAGTGACCATTAGATAAATAACATTCATATTTCAAAATTTTTTCTTTATCATATAAATATAAAGTTTCATCCTTAATGTTTATTTTATATCCCTCTTTATCTAATATCATCTGTGATATTATTTGTCTGATAAGTGATGGTACATAATAACAGTCATGTAAACCTAATTTACATCCATTATGGAGGACTAGAACAAGTGTTCCTATGGCTTTAACATCTAATGTCTCGTCATTGCCAACTCTAAGTTGGATATCCCATTTGTTTAAACTTTTTAACCCTCATGACCTGTAGGAGTCGTAAATATGAGTAGAACTGCCGGTGTCCAACACTCATCCACTATTTTCATATAAGGATAATGAGATGTCAATAATAGGAAAAATACAAAGCATACCTGAGTGTCCTTCTTTTCCTTTTCACTTAAGATAGTCCTTCTTCCAGTGTCCAGACTTCTTGCAATGTAGACATTGATCACGAGCTACATTTGATTTTTCACCTTAGGGCTTCTTATATTCTTCTTCACCATTTTGATTTCTTTGACTTCCTAGAAGTCTTTGAAGAGCCAACTCCACCAATAAGGTACAAAGTGGGGTTGTCTTTCTTCAAATCATGTTCCGCCGTGCATAACATGTTATGAAGTTCTTCATAGTTGGCTTGCATCGAGTGCATATGGAAGTTTAATACAAAACAAGCATAAGTATCAAGCAAAGAAGACAGAATCAAATTACGGCCTATCTGTTCATTAATCACAATACCATGTCATTCCAAATATCAGATCTAGTCGATCATGTTCAAAATATGAACGCTGACAGCTCCTCCTGTTGGGTTTTCTAGGTCAAACCAGATCAATTAAGCAATAAATCATGTGAATACAACAAAGTAAGAATGCGAAAAATATTCACTTTGTTCGGTTTTGGATGTAGGAGATAACAAAAATTCCAAGCCTTTGTGTTGTGCTCCAAGCTCCCCTTTGATGTATGTGTAAGCTCCATGCTTTGAATGAGATTCCAATAGTCTCGGGTGAGTATCCCTATCACCTTCACTTGACTCCTTGAAGTGCTAGCTAGAACAAAATAAGCTCAAAATCGCCCTACAAGAGAAGCAATGTTTGACTTGGAGAGAGGGATCCAATCGGCCTAGATAAGGCAAGGCTATTCGGCCTAGTTCAAAGCCATTCGGCCAAGTTCAAGGCCATTCGGCCAAGAGACATGCCTAATCGGCCAAGAAGCAACCCAATCGTCTAAGACCAATGGCCATTCGGCCAAGGTGCTTCAAGGCCAATGGGCCAAGATCAATCGAGAGAGAGAGAGAGATATCTATTTTTCAAAAACAAAATGATGATCCTAAAAAAAATCTCAAAAGTGATAATATCTTTCAAGAGGAAATACAAAGTGTGTTGGACAAGTTTCCAACAAAACCCATCAATCACTTCTATCACCATAAAGGTGACTTATGATATAAGTTGGTGGGCCCCACTTAAATTCAAAATTTAAGTGGGCTTACTCAACACATTTCGGGCTCGGTTCCATTTAATCCGATTAAACGAATTTTCTTTCGCGACATAATTAAATCTAATTTAATTAAATAATAATGCCTAGCAAAATTATTACGGAAGTCGCCGGCGAATTAATTCTAAATTAATTCGTTCGCTTGAATTACAATCCAATTTTAATTTTGTATTGAAATCTAATTTCAATTAATATATCTAATATATTATTATAGCCCAATTAAATAAATTAAATAGTAAAATCTAATTTAATTATTAAATTTACTTTACCGATTAATTCTAAATTAATCGCGTTCTCTCTCTTCTCGATGAATTTATTCCCAGATAAATTCTCGACGTAATTAATCCCAGATTATTTCTCCCATTTGATAATTAATTCCCAGATTTATTATTGCCATAATTAATCCCTGATTAATTTTCTCTCTCATAATTAATCCCAGATTAATTTTGTTCGAGTCAAACATCATCGGTGAATCTTCGGGATGCGACCCAAGAGATCCCTGGATATGTTGGTAGTAAATACAGTTATCAGACTATCCGAATACGTGCGTACCCAATACCACGTCCTTACCGATTTACAAGACATTATTGGCTTCTAGCAAAGCACCGTGCTTAGCAAATTCTCCAAAAATATTCTGTAAACGAATATGTAATCTTTGTCAGACGTAGTATACGTAGTATTGCGTATTACAATCCAGTATCAGATGTAACATGCAAGGCCTGGGGCTGGAATTGTGTCTGCCCCGTACGAAGCATATGTCGGATCTCTGGTAACTAGTCTTTATAATCGAACAAACATGACCTAGTCATATTATCCCGATGACTGCAATACTTAAAAGTGCTAGTTCCGTATCCTGCGTGATCATCATCTCCATATAACTGAAGTGATACTTCCATCTTGACATCACACCCAATACACTATGATTCTCAGTATACCTAGAAGAGGCGTACACAGAACCTATTAAAGCCCTGGACGACCAAAACCAAATATACTGATTGTCGCACGTATTAGCGATGCAAGTCTCAGGTTAAGACCAAATACACCTACCCTGATTCAGATTCCCGTAGACACAAAGTTATACTGCCAATGGGTTTTCGAGGGGTCTATTGAGAACGAAGCTATTTCCGTACCATCGGTAAACACAACCTCCTATCACACTTGCATAAGTATCCAATACTTAAATATATGAGAACTATGTCGTTATGCTCCCACAACGCGCACAAGTGCAATGCTAGTCTATTCCGCATTATCGATGTCCAGTCTCGATAATACTACGACTATGGATTATTTAATGATTAAACCTTGGTGGATTAATACTGCCTCATATTTTATTAATCCAGAACTAATCATATGGACTTTTATCATTTATATATCCCGGTAATCCAATTACAAATGATAAAATAGCAATTTCCTTTGTCACATATTTAATTTGTACAACAACACCATGATCTGTACAAATAGTGATGTTATAGGTCATAATTGTCCAACACCCCCATCCTTGAGCGTAGCATGGAATAATTCCTTAGACCTCCGATATATCTTTATCTCTTGATTTGCCTCGAATAACTTTTTAGTGTTCGCATAATGCTCCAAGCATCTGGTACCTCTATGTACTGTCTCAGCAAATCTGGAACCTGACCAGTGCATTCACACGTGTATAACGCAAACGCACATATCGTTCAAGTAGTATAAAAATATCGATCCCACGAGGACTTAATTCCTACTGTTGTTATTAATTATTGATACTATGTATTTACAGGTATCTAATTATAGGGAGAAGGGAATCGATTACTTTTGGCTGGTTGAATGTGGATTTGAGAATTAAAATAAAAATATATTCAAAAGAAAATACTAAGGAAAATAAAAGAAAAGACTCAAGGATCTAGGGTTGTGACTCCACACAATATTATTAAAAAGATTAATTGATTCTCTTATATATGTGTAATAAATTAATTTGCTAACCTGGAACACGATGATATGCAAAAGCCTCTTCTGATGGTTAGACGCAATACCGAGTATAACCCAATTGAACCATATGTCTACGTCAACCAAATTTCCTGGATTCATTAAGATCAAGTTCCAATTATGGTTACCCACGCCCGATAGGTATATTCCTATCCTGTAAGGAAATCTATTAACAAGTTATCTATACTTAAGGAAGATCGTGAGCTATTGAATCTAAGGCTGAAACCTAAAATCTCTTTTCCATGTTCATTTTAAGTTTACCACATCAATCTTATTGATGATCAGACAACAAGACGCATTAAACTTAAGACTCAATAAACAAACTAAAGAATTACCATAAAAAGAAAATCAATTATTGAGTGTGGATATTGTGTTTCATCACTTCCATAGAATAAAAATAAAATACTAGGGGTTGGGGTATCCACTTTTACTATATCTAATTTAGAAATCTCCCTTATTATAATATAGAATTTATCAGTGATATTACCAACCGACTATAAAGGTGGTATCCTCATTAAGTCATATTTTAAGTAAGTCCGACCAGCCATAAAGGCGGTAGTATTATTTGTCTATAAACCAGCCATATAGGCGGTAATTATCTGTCACCTAAAGACCAACCATGTAGGCGGTGTTATTTTATGTCAAATAAATAAAACCAGCCATTAAGGCGGTAATCCTTTTAATTTGAATTATAATTTCCATATTATATTTAAGGGAGATTAATCTAAACTAAAATAATAAAAGCTTCACCCTTCCCCAGCGGAAAATCCAACTACTGAACATAAAAGTAAATAAATAAAATGATGTAATAAAAACTAAAAATAAAAATACATAATTTAATTATTACAAATATTTTACAAAATAGATGCAATCCTATAAAATCAGGAAAAATTCCCAAGGAAAGCACACCAAATGAGTTGCAAATGAGCTCAATTTATAGGCAAAAATTGGGATTGCCGTCACGACGCTAAAGGTCTTGGCGTCGCGATGTCGAGACACGTTTTGGTCTACGCGCTTTGACCACGCGCATTTCGTCAGTGCAATCAGGTGATGACACGTGTCACGTGGTGAGACGGTGCAATGGGAAGCTGACACGTGGCACGCGGTGATTGGCGGATGTTTCGGTCCAATGAGAAGGTGACACGTGACAGAATATGATTCACCGATGATTCGGTCCAATGAGAAGGCGACACGTGGCACGCGCTATGTATGGTCCAATAGGATTGCGACACGTGGCACTTTGGCACATTTTAGCAGATCTTCTATGATGATGACACATCTCACGGCGCACGTTAGCAAGATCCGGCGCACGTTAGCAAGTCAAATTTCTCAGATTCTGACACGTGTCCATGGCGCACGTTAGGAGGCTTTTGGTGCACATTAGACGTCGCGACACTGACTCGGCGTCGCGACGTCGAAAATTGCGAAAATGTTTTTTTTGTCTATTTTGGCCCCAAATTGCTTCTAATGCTTCCCAAATTTTATTTATCTGCAAAATAACAATAAAACACATCAAAACGTTCACAAAACTCAATAAAATATACAAAATATTAGGTTAAATGAGTGGGAAATAGTGATATAAATATCACTCATCACACCCCAAAACCGAACATTTTGCTAGTCCTCGAGCAAAACATAAAATAAAATAACACAAAATTTAACTAAGCCACTTTCGTAGGGATCACAGTTGCATTTAGCGTATGCAACAAGCCTTTAAACCCCAGGTGTCTCTAGTGGACGAGTTGTAGTCTCGTGAGGGTTTACAGCAATGATACCCATAAACATTTTACAAAAGTAAAAAGGTAGTGAAACTAATGCACACAAAAATAAAAAGAATAGAGAAAAGAAATAAAAACAACGTCCTTAGAGAATGTCTAGTATCAAAGTTAGAGGAACTTTCAAAATGCATATCCCAACTAAAATTCTTTCTTTTGAACAACATATCTAAATCAGACTCAAAGTGTGTGTGTGAATAATTCTACAAACAGCTTCGACTCTAAGTTGTCAACTCTGTGATTTCATCTCAACTCTCAGTAGTTAATGGGTCAAACCAATCTGAGTATCTAAAATTGTTCTGTCTACTACAATCAGCACATGTGAGGTATGTGATTTTTCTAATTTTTTTATTTATATACAATATCTTTCATCTATGTAAGGAGCTTTGGGCAGGTGGCTCCCAAACCAGTTGGCTATAGGACACCAGGTGTTAAGACACCCCTACAGACTTAATTATTCAGACCTCAGATATATATATTTTCCAAAATATTTGATCCATGTAGCGAGCTTTGGGCCAGTGACTCCCAAACTAGTTGGTTTTAGGGCACTAGGTGTTAAAACACCCCCACAGACTTAATAACTCGGATCTCAGATGTTTTTTTACCTTACATCATAAATAATTGTAGACGGAAATAGAAACTCAGACAAACGGTCATTCATCAACCACCGATTATTTTAACTAGTCACTTTGTTGATTCCTTATTATCTAACTGCTTACAAGACTATTTTAAAAGTGCGCACGAGTCTGACCTAGATAAGAAATTCAAATTATGGATAAAAGTGAAATTAGCATTCATCTTTTCCTAAAACTTTTAAGCTAAACAAACAATCAAATCATCTGACTTTTTTTTTTTGGGTTTTTTCGATTTAAAACTCACACAATCACACGAAATACGAACGAAAAATGATGAAATAAAACACACGACATGCAGAAAAGAAAAATTTTAACGGAATTTTAAAAAAATTAAAAGCTAACAACCCACACCCCCAAACCTAAATCTAGCATTATCCCCAATGCGTTAAAAACAAAATAAAAAGAATGGAACAATAGTACCTAAGTTTTTAATCATCAGCCTCCTCCTCATCGCTGTTGTCAGCTGGTGGGTCAGGGAACTCTTAGACAGTAATGTGCAAATCTTGTGCCATTTGTTGTAGTGCATGGCCGATTGCTCTGTTATACTGAAGCATATAATCCACACGAGATCCCAATCGATGAACTTCCTGAGATATGGTGCGAGGTCTTGATGATCTTTGTGGTGGTTGAGGCTGTTGCTGTGGTTGCTGAGCAGATATCGAGGAGGATGATCCAGCATGAGCTTGTCTCTCTGTTCAAAGTTGCTGGATAATGCGGGTTGTCCATGATGTCATGGGCTGCATCATTTCTTCTCTTGGGTTAACAGGGACCATGGCCAATGTGCAAAGTGAGATAATTAAGTGGCAGTAATAAAGGTCAACCTGTGTTGAATTTGCAGCCCAAGCAATATTAGTCGCAATCAGCTCCCCCACATCAATGGAAAACCCCTCCATTAAACAGTACAGCAAAATCATCATTTCTTTTGTAACAAATGAGATATGGGTCCCAGGCAGCAACGATCTGGTAAGAAAGTGAAACCAAACTCGAGCTTCAGGTTTAAGAGACTTGGAACTCATCTTCATATATTCCCCGCTACTACTCATTTCCTACGTAGCATTGGGAATACACAGTGTCTTTCTTAGGTGAGAAATGTTGATCTCATTCCTTATCGCAAAGTACTCATCAGCTTCCATCTCTGGTATCCCATAAAACCTATTAATGTTTATGGCATCAAATGTTACTTGTTTTCCCCTAACCATCACTTCATATGCATGATGTTGTGAAGCATTTGCATAAAACTCCCGTACTATAGAAATGCATGTAGGGCGGGGTTGCTGGCAAAGCTTTTGCGAGTGTCTGATAGTGATAATCTTGTCGATCTCTGGGAATAGCCCGAGGTTTATTTCAAAACCCCTCTCCATAATTGCAACCTTACTCCTCATTCCCTTATCATATCTTTGCTCAGAGACTACCGAAACAAATCTAGATCTGTCATAACTGGGTTCGGCAAATGTAGAGGCTCTGGATCTTTTCGGCGCCATCTTTCAAAAATTTCGACAGAATCTCCTCTAAAAGTTCAAGATTTCCCAAATTCAACCTAAATCTATCACCACACAACATTTCAATCTTCGCCCCCGAATCTACGAAGTAACCAAATCCACACTCCAAAAATTCAATTAACAGTACCCAAATCAACCACAAATTTCAAAATTTTTCAGTTAATTTCCCCTTATATTTTACCGTTCAATATTTTGAAGAACCGGATCTGGAAGTGCTCGGTTGTGGCTTGGCTTGGTCACGGCTCGAACTGTTGTGGTTTCAATTTTAGCAGAGATTTGTGGTGCTAGAATGGTGGATCTCGATCGGTGATTTGGCTGTGTTGGCTGTGGTGGTTCGGCTTGGTGAATACGTGTTGGGTTTCTACTATAGTCCCGGGATAAATTAAGCAATGAAAATCATGTGTGAATAATCAAAGAAATATGACGGAAACATACTTACATTGATCGGATTGGATGCGTCGAAGAACAAAACTTTTTCCTATATTGGAGAAGCTCTCGGCCAAGCTTGATTCATTGTCCTTCATGTTCATCTTCAAGCTCCAAGCTTTATCAATGGTGATTCCATGCTCACAAGTGAGTTTCTCTATCACCTTGTATGCCTCTTAGGTGTGCTAGCACATGGATAGATTTGCCACAAATCTATCCTTTGTTTTCTTCATTCTCGGCCAAGCAAGAAAAATGGCTTCTCAAGCCAAATGGAGAATGAGAGGAAAATGGCCATGTTGGCAGAATATGGAGAGAATAGCAATAAGGCCTCTTGGCCGAATCCAATGGGAGAGAGAAGAGATGTGAATTTTTTTTTGTTTTGTATATCTAATAATCAAAAACAAAAGTCAAATACCAAATATAAAATATTACTTTATGTCTTTCAAACAATTCACTTGAGTGTTAAAAACTCCTTCATCAACTACCATAACTATTCACATCAATAGTGACATGTTGTCAATCACTCAAATTGACTAGACATCACATCAATCAAAGTGACTAATGATTTGACGCTTGATGTGACTTGTGGGCCGCACTTGAATTCGAAATGCGAGTGCACCCGCAAACACTCCCGGGCTCGGGTTCGTTAATTCCGAATTAATGAATTTTCTATTGCGACGCAATTAAATCAAATTTAATTAAATAATTATGCCAAGCAAAATTACTATTCACATCGCTAACGAATTAATTCTAAATTAACTCGTTTGCCCGAATTAAAATCTAATTTTAATTCCGCGTCGAAATCCAATTTCGTTTAATATATCAAATATATTATTTTATCGATTAATTCCAAATTAATCGTTCTCTCTCTTTAAATAGTATTTTATCCCAGATAAAATATCTCCGTAATTAATCCCAGATTAATTTTCTCTCTCATCTAATTAATCCCAAATTAATAAAGTGCGAGTCATACGTCATCGGTGAATCTTCGGGAAGTGACCCATGAGATCCTTGGATATGTTGGCAGTAAATCCGGTTATCGGAATATCGAAATACGTGCGTACTTAGTACCATGTTCTTACGATTTACAAGACATGGTTTGCTTCTAGCAAAGCATCGTGCCTACCCAATTCTCCAGAAATATTCTTAAAGGAATATCATAATCTATATCAGGCGTAGTATACATAGTATATGTGCATATCGATCCAGTATCGGATGTCACGTGCTAGGCCTGGGGCTGGAGTTGTGTCTGCCCGTACGAAACACATGCCGAATCTCTGGTAACTAGTCTCTAAAATCGGATAACTATGACCTTGTCATATTATCCCGATAGCTGCAGCATAAAAGAGCACCAGTTCCGTATCCTACGTGACATCATCTCCATATGTCTGAAGTGATACTTCCATCTTGACATCACACCCAATACACTACGATTCTCGATATACCCAGAAGAGGCGTACACAGAACCGATTAAAGCCCTGGACGACCAAAACCAAAGTATACCGACTGTCGTAAGTACTAGCGGTGCAAGTCTCAGGTTAAGACCAAATACACCTACTCTGAAGCGGACTCCCATAGACACATAGACATACTACCAATGGGATTTCGCGGGGTCTATCCAGAGCGAAGCTGTTTTCCGTACCATCGGTAAAACACAACCTCCTATCGCACTTGCATAAGTATCCAATACTTAAATATATGAGAACTATACATGTTATGCCCTCACAACGTGCACAAGTGCAATACTAGTATATTCCACATTATCGATGTCTAGTCTCGATAATACTACGACTAGGGATATTTAATGATTAAACCTTTATGGATTGATACTGTCTCATATCATTCTCAATCCAGAACTAATCATAGGGACTTTCATCATTCACACATTTAAGTAATCCAATTACGGAACGATAAAAGGAATTTCCTTTCCTACATAGTTAATTTGTACAACAACACCATGATATGTACAAATAGTGATGCTATAGGTCATAATTGTCCAACAATCTCCCACTTGGCCTATAGCCAATCACTCAGGTGTCTTACACCTGAACTATGTACGGGTGGCTCAATTTCTACTGAGAAACAGTTTTCATTTGCGGATTTAAAAGTTATCATCTGATGTGATTTATTCGATCATCACATCGCCACAATGTATGATCCGACGAATCAGATGAAACATTTTGAAGTACACATCGGATCATTGATGAGACCGTTAATTCTTTAGCCTATGATGTAGCCTAGCTCAACTGCTAACAGAATTATATCTAATCTAATTAGAATTATTTAGATCCAAAATGCTACTTTTGTTACGACAGTTGCAGCAAAGTTCCGCTTTTGTTGTTTATTTGGTAACAGTATCTTGCTTGGAAGGTTTCCAGCTCACTATTCCATTATTTAAACTATATGGTACCCTTATTATGACTTACAGTCATTTTATCGGTTCGGAAACTTGTAGTAGTGAACCCAGTCACTTCAAGTTCTCATTCTCCATGGTTTAAGAAAGCATCCTTAGTTCATCCAATATACTAAAGGATGTTCTTAACATCAATCCAGTGACTATCACCTGGATTTGACTGATTGTGACTCCATATGCTCAAAGAATATGAGACACCAAGTCGGGTACATATTTTTAATGTACGAGTACTCAAAGAGTGCCAACAATTATTAGATCTATCCCAGTAGATCCTTATTCCTAAAATAGATGTTGCACTTCCTAAGTATTCTATGGAGAATTTTTCATGAAATCCAAGTTTTCACCAATTATGATGGGAATGTCATTTCCAAGAAATGATGTATCATCATTATATAGGACGAGCATTTTCAGTGCGCTCCCACTAACCTCCTAATATACACAAGAATTCTATTTGTTTTGAATTAAATCATATACCATTATGATTACATCAATACATCAATTCCAAGAACATAATGCTTGCTTCAATCCCAGATTGATTTAACTTGCAAACCTTGTTTACTTGTTTCGGTACAACAAAACCGTCAGGATGTTGATAAACATCCTCCAAAAGGTTTCCGTTAAGGAAAGTGATTTTGACATACAACTGCCATATTTCATAAATGAAATATGCAGTTTTAGCAAGCATTATCCGAATGGATTTAACTATGGCAACATTTAAAAAATTTCGTCGTGATCAACACAATGTTGATGACGATACCCTTTCTGTACAAGCCTAGCTTAGTACATTTGTATTTTGCCATCCATGTATGTCTTCCTTGAAGACCATTATAGTACCAATAGACACAATGTCTTTCGGTACAGCAACCAGTGTCCAAACTGTTAGAGATATGCCCTATATCCAACTTGTGGATGGGCTATATGTACATGTATTTGTAACATTTTCATTAATTAATAAAATGACAATCTTTATTATATGTGTCTTACATAACTTATATGAATCAACAACACTGTAATAAAGCCCTTGGAGTAATAAGACGATGGCTTCCATGCCTTATGAGAATCATTACTCTTAAATGTTCATAGTCATAGTTTTGTGAATAATCTAGGCGTTCATAAAGCGGAAAGACTAGCATGATGATATGATTCGCCCTTAAGTGGGGTAGCCGATCTCATAGGCTACTAGCGGAGATCCGTCCGCTTGGTGTATCACATGGATGCATGAGTTTCTCGTGTCCATCGAACTGACCACCGAAAGTTTTCATATGGAGTGTTTATCCTATGTGTCTGTGAGAACTTTCATGTATCGATTATATGACTAGTCCTTAGACTTGAGGTCTTTATAATCTTATGTGTGGATCAAATAAATTTGACATTCTCATTCCCCGGTTCAAAAGATCCGGACATAAGGGTATGATTGGGTCATTTGTTGAAACACATGAAGTTTGTAAAGATACAACAGAGAATCGCCACTCTCTCGGATAATATTTTCTTATAAAAGTAGTATTCTAGTTCGCGGGTTGATATGTGTGATCAGTGCTTGAGACTGTGGCCACAGCGGAAGAATCATATGAGATTATTGGGTTTGCACGATTCATGACACTATCAACATCATACCTTTGACCATATGGGTAGACACTTTCCGTACCCTAGGTCAATAGGTGGGAACACAGTGAGGCGAGGGACCGTATCATATGTAAATCGCATACAGAATAGGTATATATATATTTCCTTCTCATTTGGGGGCCTTGGCATATTGCTAGATGTCAACCTTAGTCATTGAAATCGAATGACCATCTGATTGGAGGATAATTTATGTTCGATTAAATTATCACGATTCATTTCATGTCCAACTTGAGGGGAACCCTAAAGGTCACACACAACAAAATCGAAACTAATGGTTAACAGTGCCCAATACATATTTAACAGCATATATGATTGCTGTAGAAATTGTTCATAAATTGTTCAATGTGTTTAATTATTGAACAGATCATTTATGAGGTTCCATAGTGGCTTAAGGATTGGTTAATGACGATAGGGGCACTTTGGGAATTGGAATAAATGGTTTTTTTATAAAAAAAATTACTATTCACATGAATAGTACCATGTGAATAGTAAAAAAATTTTAATTTTATTTTTTGTTATTTATTTTGAATTCCAATTCGGCCCAAACTCTTATTAGAGTTTTTATAATCTCATTATACCACTTAGTTAAGATCCAATGGCTAAGATTAAATTGGCTTTTATCCCACATCAGATTCTTAATTAATTTTGTTGTCTTTGGAGCACTATATAAACCTAAAGAATTCTTCACAAATCTTTGCATCAAACCTTTCATATCTTGGGTTTATATAAGTGAGCAACTCTAAAGTTTAAGAGTAAGCCACTGATTTTGAGGATCCTTAAGTCTAATTGACTAGAGGAACCTCGAGTTAAAAGTTTTGAGGTATTTGCCTAGGCTAGCACCAAGGGCAAAATACCCGTGCACTCAAGGCGTAGTTTTGCCGTTGAGTTTTGGCTTTGGTGTGTGCATCTTTGGAGGCCACACACTTGGGTGGCTCTGTGTAACTTGGAAGAGCTTGCTGAGTTTGAGAAAGGCTTGTAGATTGGAGGGAGGACTGGAGGAGTCTACGGTTCAAGTAAGTTCATTTTCTTTCTTTATTTTAATTAGAGTTCTTATGATAGTTAGCATGTTTAGGTTTATATTCTTTGCATGTTTTATGAGTTTTATGCTTAGAATATATATAGTAACATGCCTAGGCTTGTAGAATAATCAAAACAAATGGATCTTGGGCAAAGGGAAAGCGGCATCATAATTGTTTTTTTTTTTTTGCGCACTCGCGGCCGCTTCCCAACAGTGGTATCAGCGCTCCATTTTGTTTTTGATTAGTTCTCTCTCATTTGAACTCGAAATTGGGTGTGTAAGAACTCGTTGGAAAGCTAACACCCTAAACTTAATTTTAGGCACAAGTTTTGCATGATTTGGTTAAGATTTGAATTGCGAAATTACATTTAAAGTTCACGTATCTACAGAAAAACGTGAACAGAAAATTTCTTTGATGCCGGTTTTGTTTTGATTAGTTCTCTCTCATTTGAACTCGAAATTGGGTGTGTAAAAGCTCATTGGAAAGCTAACACCGTGAACTTAATTTTAGGCACAAGTTTTGCATGATTTGGTTAAGATTTGAATTGTGAAAATGCTTTTAAAGTTCACGCATCTGCAGAAAAATGTGAATAGTAAATTTATTTGAATAAAATAAAATACAATATCATAATGAAATATTAATCAAAGTTATTTAATGCCTAAAATAATTCCAAAATATTAAAACTCATATGCTTGATGATTCTATGTTTGATTAGAATTGGCGTGATTATTTTAGGGTGCAAGCATCTAGAGACTTTCTAAGAAATAGAGAGTGTATTGCTTATCCCTTAGCTAAGTAATTATTCCGTGATGAACTTAGAGATTTATTACCTTTAAGGCTAATAAATATAAATCACTTGTTTATAATAAAAAAACATTATAAAAGATACAAGTGGGGTGGGACCAAGGAGTTAATAAAACTTTCCAAACTAAAGTTAATTTAACCAAATGTATTACTAGAGTTCGATAATGATTTGATGTCTTCCTTCACTCACTACCTTTTTATAGCCAAAAGGAAAAGCTGTGAAGACATCTAGATAATCATTTACTCAAGACTTACCTTAAATCATATTTAAAGTGTTGGACTAATTTGGAGGATCTATTGTTTATTCCTGTCACCAAGGTGATAAGAGCCTAAGAGGTAAGGGTATTTAAGAGAGTTCGCTCCACCCACCCTCTGGGGAATTTTCAATGGAGGAATCCATTTGACAGTTATTCACTTAAACTTGCTAAAATCCTCAATAAAAATTCAAGTCTAAAATTTTCCTCCCATTGTAAAGTATAGACCCAAATGGCTTAAACCGTATTGGCAGGACTAAGTTTTACCAGACTGACCAATACCAATTTATCCCTAAATCGTACTATTGACAATGGTTTGACTTTTCTGAGTCATAAGACGCAACGACCCTTAGGCGTGGTCTTATAACTTAGTGGCAAAGATTGGGTGTTGATGAGTGGTAAAACTATCACTATTTCCCACTCATTTAACTTAATATTTTGTATAGTTTCTTGAGTTTTGTGAATATTTTGATGTGTTTTGTGTTATTTTGTAGATAAATAAAGTTTCAGGATATTCTGGAGGTGATTTGAAGCAAAACTGTGAAATTTGGCAAAAAGGGTATTTTGGTAATTTTGGACGTCCCGACACAAATTTTGGTAATTTTGGGCATCCCGACACCGAAATAAAGTTTCAAGACATTCTGGAGGTGATTTGGAGCAAAACTGTGAAATTTGGCAAAAAGGGTATTTTGGTAATTTTGGGCGTCCCGACACCGAGGGTATTTTGGTAATTGCACCACCATGCCACATGTCAAAGATTCAACGAGCCGTCTTTTTTAGCCACCATGCCACGTGTCGAAAATTCAGCGATCCAAAAAAAAATAATAAAAAAAAAATAAAAATCAGAAAAATAATAAAAAAATCAAAAATCAAAAAATAATAATAAAAAATTAGATTTTTTTGCCTATAAATAGATTTCGAATTTTTAGTTTCAAATGTACCTCTTCCTCTGAAATCCTTATAAATAAAAGAGAGTTCTTCTTATTTGCTTCTTTTATTCAATTTTATTTACGCTTTGTAGTAGTAATTCTATTTTTCCATGAGGGAGTAACCTCACCATGCTGAGGTAATAAGGTAATTCTTTTACTTTTACTATTTAGATTAATCTCCCTTAAAATATAATATATAAACTATTTAAAATCTGAATTAATAAAAGATACCGCCATTCTAGGTCGGTAGGTTTAAGTTTATATTTCTGTTCCGCCTTATGGTTAGTATATTTGAATTTGACTTAATCAGGATACCGCCATTCTGGACGGTTGGTTTAAAATATCACAAGATTATATATTATATTATTGGGAGATATCTAAATAGTGAATAGTAGAAGTTAATTCCTTTTATCTTAGCATTTCTTTTTATTACTTTTCAGCAATTTCATTTTATGTCTTTTAAGTTTATATTAACTTTAGTTATGAGTTGTAACTAAGTTAAATATCTAGGGTTGTGATAAAATCTAATATCACCGATTTAAAAAGGGTTAGATTATAGTTTGGGTAATTAAAGAATTATTTGTTGAGTCATAATCTTAATGCCTTTTTATTAACTGATCACTAATAAAATTGATTAGATAAAACTTAAAATGAACTAGACATAGAGATTTTAAGTTTAAAGACCTTATACTCAACAACCCACGATCTTCTTTAAGGATAGATTAACCTTTAATAGATTTCCTTACAGGATAGACATATACCTGTCGGGCGGGGGTAATCAATAATTGGAATTCAATCTTAATGAATCTAGGTAATTTAATTGACATAGACATATGGTTCAATTTGATTATTCTAGGTATTTGTAAATGACCATCGGAAGAGGCTTTTACATAATTTAGTGTTCCAGATTAATAATTCAATATTTTACCTAACTATGATATAATCACTTCATCTTTTAAAAGATATTAGAAAGATTCACAACCCTAGATCTTTGAGTCTTTTATTTTCCTTAGTATTTTCTTTTGTCTTTTTATTTATTTATTTATTTAGCAAATCTACAAAGCAGATCATTTCAAGCAATCAATCACTTCTCCCTCAATTAGATATTTGTAAATAAATAGATTCAACAATTAATAACAACAGTAGGAATTAAGTCCTCGTTGGATCAATATTTTTATACTACTTGAACGATACGTGCGCTTGCGTTATACGTGTGTGTTTACGCCGGTCAAGTTTTTGGCGCCGTTGCTGGGGACTTATTTTTCTTGAGTTATTAATTTTGAAGCTATCTAATTTACTTGTATCTAATTTTCTTTGTTTTTTATCTGCAATTTTTATTTCTTTCTTTTGTTATCAGGTGATTAAAAAAATGGAACATTTTGAAACATTACGAGCTTTACTAGAAAAAGATACATCCCAAATCCAGGAGCAACAGTCTAGTTTTCAGAGGCATGTTGTCCAGCCTAACAACTATCACTGGAAGCCAGAACCAAACAATACTACATTTGCTCATCAGAATGAAATGGGAAGATGTGTAATTTGTGATGGTAACCACCCCAGCGATCAATGTATTTATCTTTCAGAGTGGCAGAATTATTGGAATCATTCAAGGTACGTAGAATCATCACATTTTCCATCTTATCCACCATCCATTTACGATCTTCATCAAGAACCAGATCCATCAGAGGAAGATCAGTTGATTCACATGCTCAAAAATTTGTTCGAGGAACGGTAAGCTCAATTTAATGTAAAAATTCAGAGTCAAGCGGCGTCTATACAGAGGATGACAGATCAAGTTAGACAACTAACAGACAACCTGAATCACATATCTCACGGAGCAAATTCAAATAATATTGAAGAAGCCTTCGAATATCCTGAGATTCATCATGACATCATAACAGAGGACGAGGCTGAGCAGTATCAAGAATCAGAGGTATCAGTTCAGAAGTCTGCACCAACCAAGTCTCAATTTGACTTTTATTATTCTGACTCTGACGAGGATGAAGAAACTGAGCTTTTTGTACAAACTGCACCAACAAGGAAGGATGAAACTTTCCATCCTCAGAATGAAGATCTTGGAGCATGCTTTGCTACGATGTTTGAAGAAGATCTTCCTAAACCATCCATTCCAGTCATATCAGAGGATGAAGACCTAAAATCTGACATTTCTTTTCATCCTCAGGTTGACAATTTTGAAAAATGTATTTCACAGATGACAGATGAAGAGCTGAATACATAGATCCTAAAATTCATCTGTGAAGAAAAGGTGGAGCAAGAAGCAGAGCAAATGGAGGAGCAAATGTCTGACCAAATTGAAAATCCAGAGCATTCAGGAGAAACATCGCTGTATCGGGGAGTACAAATCAGAGATATCACCAAGAAGCTTGACAGAATGGAACTTCCATTCCAAGTCAAGCACCATACAAGACCTCCTGATTTTCTTTCTTTCTTTTCAGGAATCACTGGAGCAACAAAGATTAAAAAGGTGGCACAAGCACTGAATGAGACAAAACTCTTTTTGCCACTTTACCGTTGGAAGAGACCCTTCAAAAGCAACGCTCACGGGATTGTCTTTAATAGGACATCCAAAACGACGTTGAAACCTCCTTGACAGATAGATTTCAGTCACGTCTGGCTGAAGACGAAAAATTTAGCGCTAGCAGGGAGGCAACCCATGCAATTTGTTGTAATTTTTGTTTACATATTTTTTGTATACATGTTATAGAATTTTTAATTTTGTGTGTTGTTTTGTAGGGAAAAGCACAAACGGAGCATTTTAAAACAGAAGGAATGGTGTTTGGCAATCATAAAGATGAGAACTAATTCATTAGCAATGGCTGAGTAAGGAATGAAATCTTGAGACACATCCTAATGGATTTATATATCAAACGAGTGGTGTATTGCGTACGTAATTCTGTTGCCTTAATTATTGCTTTGATTCGCTTTTCAGTTGTAATTATCTTTATTTTCGTAGACAGGATCTAGACTTTTTGACCTTTCACGATTTCTTTTGTTTTGTTTAGCTAACAAGCTTCCTTTGGAAGATACTAATGCTATTATTACTCACCCATTTTCAGGTACTATAAATTTAGCCCGTCATTGCACTTTTGAAGGCATCCAGAGTTGAGAAAGAAATACATAAAAAATGGAAGCCACTTCAAGAAGACGAGTTGAGAACATTTGTGTGTTTTGTGGTAGTACTATTGGTACTAAACCACAATACATAGAGGCAGCAAAGGAATTGAGTCGAGTCTTAGCTGCAAGGAATATGCACTTAATATATGGCGGAGGAAATCTTGGACTTATGGGGATCGTTTCAAATGCTGTACAGGAAGGAGGCAGTCACGTTTTGGGAATCATCCCAAAACCCTTGGCAGAAGCGAATCTTATTGGATCATCAAACGGAGAGGAACTGATCGTGTCAGGTATGTCTGAACGACTAGTAGAAATGATTAACCGTTCTGATGCTTTTATTGCTTTGCCAGGTGGCTTGGGTACATTGGAGGAAATTTTTATAGTTCTATCTTGGGCGAACTTGAACATACATCAGAAACCAATTGGGCTGCTTAACGTTGATGGATTTTATGATTTTCTTTGTGTGTTTCTTGATGATGCCCGGAGAAATGGGTTCGTGTCAAAACCTATGAAAGAACTCTTTTTTACTGTCAGGTCTGCTCCGGATCTAATAGACCAATTTTTAGCCTATGAACCACAAGTTGATCCTAACCTTTCAAAGATAAAATGGTCCGATGATGATCGTGGTAAGAAGCGTCGAATAAATCTGGACCTTAACCTTTAATTTGCTTGTAGTAATTCAGCTAACTAGGTACTATCTTCTAAACTCTTCTTCTACTGTTTAAAGACATTGGGGACAATGTCTCATTTAGATTTGGGGGTGAGGAATAGTTAATAGTATTTTGTTTATAGTTTGTGTTTTTATTTTTAGTCCAAAATTTTTCGAAAAATACAAAAAAATTAAAAAATTTTCAAAAATTACAAAAATATTTTGCATTTTTATCAAAGGCATATTTAAAGCTAGGTGATGGTTTGGTGTCTTCCTTCACTCACTACCTTTCTATAAGGAAAAGCTGTGAGGCACCTAGATAATCATCCCGACACCGAAATAAAGTTTCAAGACATTCTGGAGGTGATTTGGAGCAAAACTGTGAAATTTGGCAAAAAGGGTATTTTGGTAATTTTGGGCGTCCCGACACCGAGGGTATTTTGGTAATTGCACCACCATGCCACATGTCAAAGATTCAATGAGCCGTCTTTTTTAGCCACCATGCCACGTGTCAAAAATTCAGCGATCCAAAAAAAAATAATAATAAAAAAATAAAAATCAGAAAAATAATAAAAAAATAAAAAATCAAAAAATAATAATAAAAAATTAGATTTTTTTGCCTATAAATAGATTTCGAATTTTTAGTTTCAAATGTACCTCTTCCTCTGAAATCCTTATAAATAAAAGAGAGTTCTTCTTATTTGCTTCTTTTATTCAGTTTTATTTACGCTTTGTAGTAGTAATTCTATTTTTCCATGAGGGAGTAACCTCACCATGCTGCGGTAATAAGATAATTCTTTTACTTTTACTATTTAGATTAACCTCCTTTAAAATATAATATATAAACTATTTAAAATCTGAATTAATAAAAGATACCGCCATTCTAGGTCGGTTGGTTTAAGTTTATATTTCTGTTCCGCCTTATGGCTGATATATTTGAATTTGACTTAATCAGGATACCGCCATTCCGGACGGTTGGTTTAAAATATCACAAGATTATATATTATATTATTGGGAGATATCTAAATAGTGAATAGTAGAAGTTAATTCCTTTTACCTTAGCATTTCTTTTTATTACTTTTCAGCAATTTCATTTTATGTCTTTTAAGTTTATATTAACTTTAGTTATGAGTTGTAACTAAGTTAAATATCTAGGGTTGTGATAAAATCTAATATCACCGATTTAAAAAGGGTTAGATTATAGTTTGGGTAATTAAAGAATTATTTGTTGAGTCATAACCTTAATGCCTTTTTATTAACTGATCACTAATAAAATTGATTAGATAAAACTTAAAATGAACTAGACATAGAGATTTTAAGTTTAAAGACCTTATACTCAACAACCCACGATCTTCTTTAAGGATAGATAAACCTTTAATAGATTTCCTTACAGGATAGACATATACCTGTTGGGCGGGGGTAATCAATAATTGGAATTCAATCTTAATGAATCTAGGTAATTTAATTGACATAGACATATGATTCAATTTGATTATTCTAGGTATTTGTAAATGACCATCGGAAGAGGCTTTTACATAATTTAGTGTTCCAGATTAATAATTCAATATTTTACCTAACTATGATATAATCACTTCATCTTTTAAAAGATATTAGAAAGATTCACAACCCTAGATCTTTGAGTCTTTTATTTTCCTTAGTATTTTCTTTTGTCTTTTTATTTATTTATTTATTTAGCAAATCTACAAAGAAGATCATTTCAAGCAATCAATCACTTCTCCCTCAATTAGATATTTGTAAATAAATAGATTCAACAATTAATAACAACAGTAGGAATTAAGTCCTCGTGGGATCGATATTTTTATACTACTTGAACGATACGTGCGCTTGCGTTATACGTGTGTGTTTACGCCGGTCAGGTGTCTACAAGGACTAGCATAAGCTATGCCATGTTTGATTGCCCAACCCAATGATCAAGGAATTGTGATTTGTATCATAAATTGGTTGGGAACCTACATAATTATCATATTTTATAATGACCGGTCCTAGTCGGAGTTATGAAATATGATAATGGGATCCTTGCCCACAAGAAATCCATCATATTGGGGTTGATGCGATTTGCTTAAATTTTTAAAATAATTGAGTGGGAGCAACTTCATAATATTAAAAGTCCATGTTATTATGAAACATTAATGAAAACATATTCCTAATTTTAACATTCTCTCTTAACAGGTGGGTTCAAATATTTCACAAACATTCAAATGGCAAACAGAGTATCACTTCGTTCCATCCTTGATGAGCATAAGCTCAAAGGGGAAAACTACAATGACTGGTTTAGAAACCTTAAAATTGTCTTACGACAACAAAAGATTTTCTATGTTCTTGAAAGACCATTTCCCCCTGAACCTACAGAAGATGCTGACTAAAATACATTTGATGCTTGGAAGAAACATTTCGATGATGATGAGCAAGCAGTTTGCATAATGCTTGGCTCTATGTCGGACGAACTTCAGAAAGCTCACGAAGATATGGATGCTCAAACTATCATCTTTCACTTGAAGGAGTTGTATGCAACTTCCGTTCATACTGACCGGCGTAAACACACACGTATAACGCAAGCGCACGTATCGTTCAAGTAGTATAAAAATATTGATCCCATGAGGACTTAATATCTAATCTATTAATTTTATGAGGTCAAATGATTACTAGTATCTAACAGGTTGATTGATTGATTTGAAATGGTGACGATTCTAAATTTAAAAGCAAGTAAATAAAATTGTCGAAAATAGGTTTTAAGAAAATTCAATATTAAAAACTATCTAGGGTTGTGATGTCTTCCAATATCATTTTAAAGATGAAGTGGTTATCTTAAAGTTGGGTAATATATTGATTTATTAAGCTGGAACACTAAATTATGTGTAATCCTCTGTCGATGGTCAGACACAAATACCCAGTTTAACCCAATTGAACCATATGTCTATGTCAACCAAATTATCTGGATTCATTAAGTTTAAGTTCCAATTATGGCTACCCCCGCCCGACAGGTATATTCCTATCCTTTAAGGAAATCTATTAAAGGGTTATCTATCCTCAAGGAAGATCGTGGGCTATTGAGTCTAAGGCTGAAACCTAAAATCCCTATGTCTAGTTCATTTTAGATTTACCAGATCAATTTTATTAATGGCCAGTTAATGAAAAAACATTAAGTTTAAGACTCAATAAATAAATCTTTATATTACCCAAGCTATAATCTAACCCCTTATAAAACGGTGATATTAAAAGTCATCACAACCCCAGATAACTAATTTAGTTACAACACATAACTAGGGCTAGTAAAAACTTGAAAATAAAAGACATAAAGTAAAAATGCGGTAAAGTAAATACTGAAAAGTAAATTACAATAAAATAAAATGTTAAGGTAAAAGGAATTACTTTTACTACTACTAATTTAGATATCTCCCATAATATAATATATAAACTTGTGATAACATTACCAACTAGCCATATAGGCGGTATCCTGATTAAGTCAAATTAAGTCCAACCAGCCATTAAGGAGGTAGTATTTGTCCATAAACCAGCCATAAAGGCGGAACCAAAATAAAATTACCAACCGACCAATCTAGCGGTATCCTTTATTAGTCAGGTTTAAACCAGATTAAAATGAATTACCAACCGACCAATCTGGCGGTATCCTTTTTAAGTCAATATTTTAAATAGTGAATATATTATATTTAAGGGAGATTAATCTAAATAGCAATAGTAAAAGAATTACCTTTCACCCTAGCTGGGGAGGTTACCTCCTCATGGTAAATAGTAAAAACTGTAAAAAGTAAAAAACAAGTAAATTACTATTATTACAAAACGTAATTAAAATTAATTACAAAACTAAAAAAAACTAAAAAAATAAAAATTAAAAGAAAGTAGAGAGAGAAACTCTCTCTTTACATCAAAGAGATGAGAGTGAGTGGTACCTCTAAAACTGAAATCTCGAGCTCAATTTATAGGCCTCGGTAGGCTTCCAGCGTCGCAACGCCAGGGCCTTTAGCGTCGCTACGCCAGCTTTTGTCGACGTGGCACGCTCTGGTTCGTCGGTTTGCAGATTCTGGATAAGCTGATAAGGTGACACGTGGCGAGGTGGTTGGGCTTCAATTATTGTGACACGTGGCGGCTTCTGATTGGTCGATGAGATTCTTATCCGCCACGTGTCAGATAAGGATTAGATACTCAATTATTGATGCTGACGTGGCGCTAACCTGGCGACACTGGGAAAGAGACTGTCGGCACCGTAGGATTGCGACACGTGGCACTTCCTGATTGGCCGATGATGACGTGGCGGTGAGGTGGTAGTTTGACTTGGTCAACCTGGTGATGTGGCTGATGACGCGACAATGACGTGGAGTGACACGTGGCACACGTGGCGATGATGACTGTCGGCACCGTAGGATGCTGACACGTGGCACGACGCATGTTAGCAGATCGGCTGTGATGGTGACACATGGCACGGCGTACGTTAGCAAAGTCAAACTTTTCTCAGATTCTGATTTGTGGACCCGGCGCACGTTAGGCGTCGCGACGCGGGAATTTACTAAAATGCCCTTTTTGTCCAATTTTCACTGTTTTGGCCCAAATCACCTCCAGAATGTCCTGAAACTTTATTTATCTACAAAATAACACAAAACACATCAAAATATTCACAAAACTCAAGAAACTATACAAAATATTAGGTAAAATGTGTGGGAAATAGTGATAGATTTACCACTCATCACATATCGTGAGATTCCAAGTGTCATGTGCCTTATTCCAAACAAGGTATAAGGAATGATCTATTAATGGACATGTGCTTAAGATGATTGGCCACATTGAAAAATTGGCCAACCTCGGGTTCATCATGGATCATGAGATATTTCAGGATCTAATTCTTCAGTCATTACCAAAAGAATTCTCTAACTTTATTATGCACTTTCATCTATCTGATAAAGAAGCTACTTTAGCAGAATTGCACAATCTGATAAAGCAAGCTGAGAATGACTTGAAACCGGAGTTTAAAACCTCCGTTATGCTTATGGGTACAGACCTAAAGCCACGAGGCCCAAAGAAAAATAAGGGCAAGGCCAAGGCTCCAGATCACCTAAAGCCCAATGGTAATGTGGAGAAGAAAAATGGAAAGGGGAAATGTTTCTTTTGTGGAAAGAATGGACATTGGAAGAAAGACTGCAGATCCTTGAAAGCCAAGGAAGTTAGGGAAGCTCAAGAGGCCAAGAAGCCCAATGCTTCAGGTATGTTGTATATGATTGAACTATATTCTCAAAACTCTGAACCTTCTACTTGGGTGCTTGACACCGGTTGTGGGACTCACTTGTGTAACAATGTGCAGGGCCTGAGAAAAAGTAGAAGACTCCATCATGAGGAGGTTGACTTACACATGGGTAATAGAGCAAAACTGGCTGCATTATGCGTGGGGACTTATTCATTAGTTTTGCCGAATGGTTTAGTTTTAGACTTAGAAGATTGTGTTTATGTACATTCTCTAGTAAAGAACATCATTTCAATTTCTTCATTATGTAATAAAGGCTTTTCATGCCTAATAATTTGTAATGAATGTTCTATTTATTTCAATGAAATAAAATATGGAGATGGTATTTTGAATAATGGTATCTATGTCTTACAAACTAACAAAGAATGTTCAACCTCTAATATATACAACGTTAACTCGAATAATCTCAATGAATCACTTCTATGGCACAGTCGCTTAGGTCATATCAATGAAACAAGATTAACTAAGCTACATAAGGATGGGTATTTCAAACCCTTCAAATATGAACCTTATGGAACTTGTGAATCCTGTTTACTTGGTAAAATGACCAAATTACCTTTCAAAGGTAAATGACAGCGTGCAGCGGAGACATTAGACCTCATACACTCTGATGTATGCGGACCAATGTCAGTCACCGCTAAAGGTGGATTCTCATACTTCATTACCTTTATCGATGATCATGCGTGATATGGGTATGTGTACCTTATGCGGTACAAATCTGAAACCTTTGTGTAGGCATTGCATTTTCGCATGTGAAACCCGATGATGAGTCTCAGTTGGAGGCACTACTTTTTCAGCTAAGGATATTGCGGGAAACGGAGGTCGGAAGGGGAAATTCAGAATAAGTGCGTCATCAAGTTCATTCCACAAGTTCACTGTCTTCGTTGGTGCTGCGTTCGTTACTTCGTTCGAACGTCAGGCAGATTGTGGACGTTCGTGCCACGTTCGAATTGGCGTTCGAACGGAGTCAGTATTTCTGGTTTTGCTGTTAGCCTCGCACCCCAGCCCAATTAGCCCCCCAAAGCCCATAAAGCACATCCCAAATTAAATAAATAAATATTAATTAAAACATTAACTAAATAAGATAATAATTAAATTAATTAAATAATTAAATAAAACATATACCAAACATAAAATAAACAATTACCAACTTAAACTAAAATCATGCCTAATTTAAATAATTCAAATACTAAAATTAAAATAAGATATGCCTATTTAAAATCAATCCTAACCAATTAAAGCCAATCATATATTTGACTTCCTAATTCAATAAGATATCCACCAATTTAGATTATTTGACTTCATAATTTAAAATATTTTGTCCCCCCTCAATCTTGTATATACCTTTCCTATCACTCATAATTTGGAAACTAGATCTATTCCTTGTGAGACAAGGGCAACCCCTAGCTCTCTTCTATATAAACATGCACTAACCTAGCCACCTCCTCCCGGGACTCTCTCTAATACACGCCTAAGACATCAACCTATCCCTCATCTCACACGTAAATCACAAGACACCAACCAGAAACCTTACTCTTCATCTCACTCTCCCTTGGCCGAGAACCATACATCCACCATCCCCCCTCCTTAGCCGAGTTTCAACATCTATCTAACAGCCCCCAAAATACCCCAAACCAGTGAGCAAAAACTGCATATCTAACCATTAAAAAATCACAGACAAACCTGCACAAACAATCTTTAAAAAACACCCAAAACAGTCCACCAGAACAGAAGAATAGGACCTGAAACAGTGAGCTGAAATGGCAAGCAGAAATACAGCGAAAACAGCAGCAAAACGGAGACCAGACAGCGAGAAAAATAGTAAAACAGTGAGCTAAGACGCTAAACCAGTGAACCGGAGAAGTTGAGGAGCTTTACCCTTCCGATCTCCGCGAAACGCAAGCCCGAAAGTTGGCAAAAAAAAGGTTAGACCTGAGGGTATTTTTCACACTTATTTCTATTTAATTTCTGGTCATTTACTTTGATTATATTTTCTATATTTGTGGCATTTGTTGTGTATATGATGCATGTTGTGGGTATTGGATGAATAAAAGAGTGTCGCCTTTTGTGGTATATAGGATGGAAACCCAGATGTAAATTCTGTAGCCGAATCCGAATGGACGGTAGTGCGGTCTGTACTTGGGATACAACTCCACGTATCACTTGAGTAAACGAAACCCTCTCTTGTTTTGTGTTGCTTTGGTTTATTTATTTCTCGTCACTTGAATTCTGTATGTTGTTTATTTATGCATAGTTCAATCGAGCGCATGGGCTTAGTAAGTGGAATGAAAGATCCCCTATGGGGAGGGGTTAAAGCCCTTTACCACGATGCTTTGCCGCACCGGTTGATGTGTGTCCGGTTGAATGCAAGATACGTTCAATCGGGCATACTTAGTTTGATATGATTGTCTTTATGTTTGTATGCGTGATGCGATCGAGCGCATTGGCTTAGTAAGTGCGATGAGAGGTCCTCTAATTGAAGAGGTTAAAATCCTTTACCACGATGCTTCGCCGCGCCTCACATTGTACTATTTGTCATTTAGGTATTGCGTCCCATTTCATGCATCAGGTCCGTTCCCGTTCGAACGCGTTTACGAACGCAACTCGAACGCGCATGTATTTTTCCTTGTCATGCGTCAGGTCTTATTTCTGTTCGAACGCGTTCACAAACGCCATACGAACGTGAGCATTCTGTTTTATTTCCGTTCGAAGGCGTTCACAAACGCCACACGAACGTGAGTATTCTGTTTCGTTTCCGTTCGAACGCGTTCACAAACGCCACACGAACTTGAGTATTCTGTTTCATTTCCATTCGAACGCGTTCACAAACGCCATACGAACGTGAGCATTCTGTTTCATTTCCGTTCGAACGCATTTACAAACGCTACTCGAACGAGAACCTTCTGTTTACCGTTCGAACGCGTCTACGAACGCTTCACGAACGTACACGGTAAACAGATCCTCTTGCATCATATTACGACATGTCCATCTTAGCATATAGTTACCCCTTTTCTACATTATGCTTTTGTATTACCTCTCTAGTTGTCTATTTCTGTTATGCGCCTACAATATTATTTGTCGTCATTTTGATTTCCTTTACATTACACGCAAATGTTACCATGACTTTTTGTGTTTATATTTACATGAATGATTGAATTCTTATGACGTTATGTGCTTGTTATTGCAAAGGCCTACTTTTGAGCATGTGAATTTGGCAATAAGATTTGGTTTCATGTATGTTAGATGTAAATTATACTTTTAAGCATGTGAATCTAGGATTGTGTTGCACTTGGAAATATATGTCATAGGCTTGGTTGGATTATTGCATAAATCTTTACATTACAAGTTGCATAAGTAAGGGACCATTCCGAGCCCAATGGTTTGAGGTCTTCCCTTGCGAGGGGTGAGTGCGGCCTTAAATCTTTTTCCCGGTTCACACCGGGTGGCGACTCCATTACTCTCCGGTTTAGTCCCCCGTGGCTACTCCGTACTCCCAACTAGGCCCCCGAGCCTGGAACAACATGCGTCGCCCAGTTTCTGTGTCCCACAGTCTGGCGACTCCACTGGGGATAGAGAATCGGCCCCGAAATAATGCCTTGTAATGTATAGATTTATGCTTTAATTAACCGTGTCTACAAATGTGTGAAATGAGGGTTGTAATCAAAGGCATTTTGAGGCTAGGTAATGGTTTGGTGTCTTCCTTCACTCACTACCTTTCTAGAAGGAAAAGCTGTGAAGGCACCTAGATAGCCATCTACTCGTAGCCTATTGTGATGGACTAATTTGGAGGGCTCGTTGTTTATTCCTGACACCAAGCGATAAGAGCCTAAGAGGCTTGGGTATTTAAGTGAGCCTCGCTCCACCTTCCCTCTGGGGAATTGATGAGTGGTATTTATATCACTATTTCCCACTCATTTAACCTCATATTTTGTATAGTTTCTTGAGTCTTGTGAACGTTTTGATGTGTTTTGTTGTTATTTTACAGATAAATAAAGTTTGGAAAGCACTTGAGGCAATTTGGGGCAAAAACGGACAAAAATGCGTCAACAGGGATATTTTCGTCTTTTCCGAGTCGCGACGCTGAAGCCTTGCGCGGCGCGACGCCCAGGATGCGCCGAATATGCTAACATGCGCCGTCAGCCACGTGTCAAAATCTGATAGGTTGGACTTGCTAACGTGCGCCGGATCTTGCTAACGTGCGCCGCCCTTGCTAACATGCGCCTCATGCCATGTGTCATCACCTCATTGGACCACCAAACCGCGTGCCACGTGTCGCCTCTCTCTTGGACCGAATAATCAACGAATCAGAGAATGCCACGTGTCACCATTTTATTAGATCGAATTTACACCCAATCACAAGATTACACGTGGCACGATTCTATTGGACCGCATCGCCAGTCAACCAGAGCGTGACACATGTCACCAATTATTGTGCCGACAGCCGCGTGGTCAACATACGCGTGGACTCCATAAACTGTTTCCATCGTCGCGACGCTAGTGCATTTTCAGCGTCGCGACGCTGGGCCAAAATTTGCCTATAAAAGGAGGCCACCATTTCAGTTTTAGTTGCACATTCTCTCTCATTTTCTTTGATGTAAAATCGGGAGTTTCTCTCTCTAATCTCTTTTAATTTAAGTTTTGTAATTAATTACATTTTGTAATAGTAATTACTTTCTGTAATAGTAATAGTAATAGTAATTTATCTTGTTTTTACTGTTTCAGTTTTACTATTCAACCATGATGAGGTAACTTCTCCTTGCTAAGGTGAAAGGTAATTCTTTTTACTGTTACTATTTAGATTAATCTCCCTTAAATATAATATATTTACTATTTAAAATTTGACTTAATACGGATACCGCCATATTGGTCGGTTGGTTATTAAATTTAAATTGGTTTAAATATGACTAATCCAGGATACCGCCTATATGGCTGGTTGATAATTAAATTTTCTTACCGCCTATATGGCAGGTTCATGGACAAATCATACCGCCTTTATGGCTGGTCGGACTTAATTTGAATTAATCAGGTTACCGCCTATATGGCTGGTTGGTAATATTATCACAAGTTTATATATTATTTTATGGGAGATATCTAAAATAGTAAATAGTAAAAGTAATTCCTTTTACCTTAGTATTTTATTTTATTTACTTTTCAGTATTTACTTTACCGCATTTACTATTTCGCATTTTTACTTTATGGTTTTTACTTTTAAGTTTTTACTAGCCCTAGCCATGTGTCATAACTAAGTTAGTTATCTAGGGTTGTGATGAATTTCAATATCACTGGTTTATAAGAGTTAGATTATAGTTTGGGTAATATAAAGATTTATTTATTGAGTCTTAATCTTAATGCTTTTTATTAACTGGCCATTAATAAAATTGATTAGGTAAACTTAAAATGAACTAGACATAGGGATTTTAAGTTTAAGACCTTAGACTCAATAGCCCACGATCTTCCTTGAGGATAGATAACTCTTTTAATAGATTTCCTTACAGGATAGGAATATACCTGTCGGGCGGGGGTAGCCTTAATTGGAACTTAATCTTAATGAATCTAGGTAATTTGGTTGACATAGACATATGGTTCAATTGGATTATACTAGGTATTTGTAATTGACCATCGGAAGAGGCTTTCACATAATATAGTGTTCTAGGTTAATAAATCAATGTATTACCCAACTATAGGATAACCACTTCATCTTTAAATAATATTGAAAAGATTCACAACCCTAGATAATTTTTAATATTGAATTTTCTTAAAACTTACTTTCGAGCAATTTTATTTACTTGTCTTTAAATTTAGAATCGTCGTCATTTCAAATCAATCAAACAACCTATTAGATATTAGTAATCATTTGACCTCATAAAGTTAATAGCTTAGGTATTAAGTCCTCGTGGGATCGATATTTTTTATACTACTTGAACGATACGTACGCTTGCGTTATACGTGTGTGTTTACGCCGGTCAGGAATCTACAACGGGAAATCCATTTGACAGTCTGTCACACACCATAGCTCATTGGCACGTACCTTATTGTATAAAAAAGGGTGTGCTCACTTGGTTGCTCGAACCCTTGATTGGGGAGACCTAGTTGTGGGCCATCCTTCGCCGATGAGAGCCTTTGTCCATACTCCCACGAACCCATGCGTAGACCGGGTTGTATAGCCTATAACAAATATTTCCTTGTGCTTTAGGACCATTATCATTTGGATGAATTAGACTCCTTGTCAAAAATGCGAACTTGCTGGGCCATTTAAACTGGGGCAGGTTCGTACCTTATGACAATTAGGCCCAAAGCTTCTGAAATGATGATGGGCCACACGGTAGAAGTTATTATTTTATGTTTATAAAATCTTCCTTGTATGCTTATGTTTGGGAACATTGCTATTTGAATCCATCTGGGTCTTTTGTCATGAGATATGGGCTTGTTGGGCCATTTAAACTGGGACAAGAACATATCTTATAACGATTGGGCCAAAAGGCTTCTAAATAACAATGGGCCATTTTATGATTGTGTTCGGAATATTATTATTTGGATTTAGTTGGGCTCTTTGCCATAAGACATGAACTCGTTGGGCCATTTAAACTGGGACGGGTTCACTCTTATGACAGTTGTCCCAAAAGCTTCTAAAATGATAATAGACCGATTTGTTTGAGAATTTTATTTGATTTAGTATATGTTATATACTTCTTATGCACATCATGCATATATATACCTTGTTAACACCATCCGTGTCTTAAAAAAGACACCATAGATACCGTTTGGGTTAGGGAAGGAACCAGACTCACTAAAAGAACAGTTGAAAGCATGAGTGAATCCGGTAACGAGATGTCCCGTATGGATCAGTTAGAGAATGGTTTTGCAAAGATCACTGAACAGTTGCAAGCCTTGACCGCTACGATGGCAAATATGGTTGCTCCCCGTGCTGGGGGAAATTCTGAAAATGTGAGGCGTGAGGAGCCTCCGATTGGGTTGGGGGATGACACCCCCGCTTTCGATGATGATATGGCTGATTATGCCGCTGGGAGGATAGTTAGGTCCCAGGTGGAGTTACAGAAGCTTCGAGACCAGGTAGAATCAGTTACCCGTAAGATGAAGGGTAAGGACGAAGACTTACTGGATTATGAAGCGATGACTTTTGAGGAACAGCTGCCTGCTCAGTTCAAGATGCCGGATATGGCCAAGTTCAGCGGGAATGGGGATCCGAGGGTCCATCTCCGCCAGTATGTTGCAGTTATGAGTGCAGTGGGCTTATCGAAGCGTCAGGTGCAGAAAATGTTTGGAATGTTGCTTGAAGGGGCGCCCGTGGTATGGTACCATGGCCTTGAGAGGAAAGTTAAGGAAGATTGGAGGGAATTGGCGGACGCCTTTCTAAAACAGTATGTCATGGACCTGGAGATTGATTTGTCGCTCCGCGACCTGGAAAATACCAAGCAGAAGCCGGAGGAAAGCTTTAAAGACTATGTGGATCGCTGGAGGAGCCAGCTTCTGAAAATGCAGACTCGGCCCTCAGAAAAGGACCAGATCAAAATGATCATCAAGGGCACCAATCCCTCTATCTATGGTAAACTGAGGAGGATGACCTCAATGATCAATGACTTTCGACAGTTGAGGGAAACTGTTATGGATATTGAAGAAGAGGAAGTAGAAAATCGGAAGTTCTATGGACAGAATAGAAGGAATTTTGGAGGACCTCCTGAGACCAAGCCCACTACTGCCGAGATCGCCGCCATCAAGAATAGACGCTTTTCTAACTTGGGTAGGCCCTTGTCCAAAGTACTCGAGAAATTAACCAGGGAAGGACTCTTAAAACCCTTGGAACCTAGACCACTCCCAAATCCTCCTCCACCAAGCCTCAATATGAACCCTACTGCCATTTCCACCAACAACCCGGTCATGACACCGACAGCTGTCCGTCTCTGCCATGAGATCCAAGACTTAATTGACTCCCACAAGATACCTGACCCAGAAAGAGAACAACCCAGCACACACATGAATCCTCTACCAAATTACCACTCCGTCCCACCACCATGATCAACTATTGGTTTACCTGAAACCTTTGTCCTCCAACCCTCAACCACCAAGCTTCTCACATGGGAATAAGGGATAACGATGATGAAGAACCATGGGCTGAGGAAGAAGGCACTGCTGTTTCACCTATTTTATCTTGCATTTTAAAGACATTGATTTTGTTTACCTGTTCGAACTTTTTATCAAAAATAATAAAGGCGATCATTTCATTTATCTGCCTAAGTCTATTCCTTTCAAACTTGCAACATGAGTGTATTCAATCTGGGTACCATAATGCTCAGAACAGAAGAAGCAAGCAGAAAAGATAAGTTGGGCATTCAGAAATTGGGAAATGAAGACAGTGAGACTGTTAGACTAGGAAAAGGAAACGAGTTCACAAAACCAATCAGTGCAGACAGATTGAAGTGGTACTTTGCCTAAGGAAGAAAAGACCGAGCAGTTATCAAGAGGATTGACAGAAGCCCTAACCCAACGGGATAAGAAACCCATACATGCATGCATACACGTAACGTACTTTGCATTCTTTTGTGTTTGTTTTGTTTTGAATTCACAGGTGTCGAAGACAGAAAAGAGAAAGCGGCAAAGACAAGCCAATCAGAAACAGCTAAAACACAGAATCAGATCCAGGTAATCCTAGGGCCGAGGCCCACATCAGTGTTAAGATTCGGATGGTAATATGAGGGTTGAGGCCCATATAAAGTTTGAGTTTCGGGAATGGATCCCGGGGGCGAGGCCCACAGTATCAGCAGTGGAAAGGAAGAATTCCTTGGAGTAAAAAAAAAAAAAAAAAAAAAAGATGACGAGAAAAAAAAAAAGAAGAGAAAAAAAAGGAAGAGAGAGAGAAAAAAAAAGAAAAAAAAAGAGAGAGAAAGAAAAAAGAGAGAGAGAAATCTTTGATGGTTAGATATTTGTCCGGCGATGACATTGTGCGCTGTAGCAAGAAGCCTTAGAAACGACAAGTGCGAGACGCACTCTCATCCGATGCTCTGAAGGGATCGATCCCAGCTAGACTCACAGACACTTGATTATGGGATCTCAACAGTGGAGGCCTGAGTGCGTTGGCAAGGTGATTAGTTGAAGAGACTACAGATCAATGAATGACCGTTTTCCTGGATGTCCACTTCGGTTTACTAAGTCTACGATATATGATATGGTTGGAAGCAAGGAAAATCCCCGAAAAGAAAAGAAAAAGAAAAATAGACCACCTATAACTGATAAGCGTGAAGCTACCCATGGGTGAGTATTAGGACCACCATGAGGAGAAATGCTACCTTAAAGGGTAGGTGTGTCGAAAAAAAAAAAAGAAGAAAAGAAAAGGAAAAGGAAAAGAGAAAGAGGGAAAAATGAGAAAAAGAAAAGATGAGAAAAATGAAAAAGGAAGACGAAAGAAAAGGCAGAAGACCATATCATATTGAGTATGATGAAGTAATCGTCGAGCGTGATCAAGACATTCAGATTGGTTAGACCCATCGTTCTGACTCTCCGAAGCGAAGTCACTAGGCCTGCCCACTTAAGGATTAAGCTGCGGAGGAGCCTTGGCACACACGCACTAGGAGTCTAGTTTGGATCACCCATTCAGATGATTGGGCTTGAGTATGTCAAGTACTTCAAAGATTCTTCGGTTCTGACGTGAAGCATTCGTTGAGGAAAAAGATATGTCTAACTATCAAGATTATCTTGTGAGAGGAAATACAATGTGTGAAACAAAATATCAGTATCAGCTTGGGGGCGAGGCCCATTTCGGCTTGGGGGCGAGGCCCCTCTTTATATCAGCTTAGGGGCGAGGCCCTACATCATCATCAGTTTGAGGGCGAGGCCCATGTCAGCTAGGGGGCGAGGCCCTACTTCAGTATCAGTTTGAGGGTGAGGCCCATATCAGCTTGGGGGCGAGGCCCCACTTCAGTATCAGTTTGAGGGCGAGACCCATATCAGCTTGGGGGCGAGGCCCCACTTCTGTATCAGTTTGAGGGCGATGCCCATATTAGTTCAGTATCAGTTCGCTAAGTATGGCATTCAGACCACAGCGACACCCTAGGTACGGGGTCAGCACGCCAGGTACGGAATGTGGACTATGTGGATTATGAAGATTGTGTGGATTACCGTGGATTTTATGGACTACCGTAGACTATTATGGATTATGTGGACTACCGTGGACTACCAAGGATTATTATGGATCATGTGGACTACCATGGACTATTGTGGATTATGTGGACAACCGAGGACTATCGTGAAGAGTTGTGGAATACCGTGGACTACCGTGGACTATTGTGGATGACTTGGACTACCGTGGATTATTGTGAAGAGTTGTGGACTACCGTGGATTATTGTGAAGAGTTGTGGACTACCGTGGATTATTCTGAAGAGTTATGGACTATTGTGGATTACCGTGGATTATGTGGACTACCGTGGACTATTGTGGATGACGTGGACTACCGTGGATTATTGTGAAAAGTTATGGACTATTGTGGATTACCGTGGATTATGTGGACTACCGTGGACTATTGTGGATGACGTGGACTACCGTGGATTATTATGAAGAGTTGTGGACTACCGTGGACTACCGTGGATTATTGTGAAGAGTTGTGGACTACCGTGGATTATTCTGAAGAGTTGTGGACTATTGTGGATTACCGTGGGTTATGTGGACTACCATGGACTACCGTGGACTATTGTGGATGACGTGGACTACCGTGGATTATTGTGAAGAGTTGTGGACTATTGTGGATTACCGTGGATTATGTGGACTACCGTGGACTATTGTGGATGACGTGGACTACCGTGGATTACTATGAAGAGTTGTGGACTATTGTGGATTACCGTGGATTATGTGGACCACCGTGGACTATTATGAAGAGTTGTGGACTACCGTGGACTATTGTGAAGAGTTGTTGACTACTGTGGACTATTGTGAAGAGTTGTGGACTACTGTGGATTACCGTGGATTATGTGGACTACCGTGAACTATTGTGAAGAGTTGCGGACTATCATGGACTACTATAAAGAGTTGTGGACTACTGTGGATTACCGTCGAGTCTGTGGACTACTGCGACGCCTTAGGTATGGGGTTTAGCACAACAGAAACGACACATCATCAAATTCAGTTTGGAGCAGCATCAGCTCAGCTCGAGGCAGCTAGCAAGCTAGGTAAGTAAAAATGCATTGCATAGACTTTGATAGGACTGTCACTGTCACACACTGCACAAGCCCCATCAAAGTAGCGGCGACTGTAGGCATTACATTTTCGCATGTGAAACCCGATGATGAGTCTCAGTTGGAGGCACTACTTTTTTAGCTAAGGATATTGCGGGAAACGGAGGTCGGAAGGGGAAATTCAGAATAAGTGCGTCATCAAGTTCATTCCACAAGTTCACTGTCTTCGTTGGTGCTGCGTTCGTTACTTCGTTCGAACGTCAGGCAGATTGCGGACGTTCGTGCCACGTTCGAATTGGCGTTCGAACGGAGTCAGTATTTCTGGTTTTGCTGCTAGCCTCACACCCCAGCCCAATTAGCCCCCCAAAGCCCATAAAACACATCCCAAATTAAATAAATAAATATTAATTAAAACATTAACTAAATAAGATAATAATTAAATTAATTAAATAATTAAATAAAACATATACCAAACATAAAATAAACAATTATCAACTTAAACTAAAATCATGCCTAATTTAAATAATTCAAATACTAAAATTAAAATAAGATATGCCTATTTAAAATCAATCCTAACCAATTAAAGCCAATCATATATTTGACTTCCTAATTCAATAAGATATCCACCAATTTAGATTATTTGACTTCATAATTTAAAATATTTTGTCCCCCCTCAATCTTGTATATACCTTTCCTATCACTCATAATTTGGAAACTAGATCTCTTCCTTGTGAGACAAGGGCAACCCCTAGCTCTCATCTATATAAACATGCACTAACCTAGCCACCTCCTCCCGGGACTCTCTCTAATACACGCCTAAGACATCAACCTATCCCTCATCTCACACGCAAATTACAAGACACCAACCAGAAACCTTACTCTTCATCTCACTCTCCCTTGGCCGAGAACCATACATCCACCATCCCCCCTCCTTAGCCGAGTTTCAACATCCATCAAACATCCCCCAAAATACCCCAAACCAGTGAGCAAAAACTGCATATCTAACCCTTAAAAAATCACAGACAAACCTGCACAAACAATCTTTAAAAAACACCCAAAACAGTCCACCAGAACAGAAGAATATGACCTGAAACAGTGAGCTGAAAGGGCAAGCAGAAATACAGCGAAAACAACAGCAAAACGGAGACCAGACAGCGAGCAAAATAGTAAAACAGTGAGCTAAGACGCTAAACCAGTGAACTGGAGAAGTTGAGGAGCTTTACCCTTCCGATCTCCGTGAAACGCAAGCCCGAAAGTTGGCAAAAAAAAGGTTAGACCTGAGGGTATTTTTCACACTTATTTCTATTTAATTTCTGGTCATTTACTTTGATTATATTTTCTGTATTTGTGGCATTCGTTGTGTATATGATGCATGTTGTGGGTATTGGATGAATAAAAGAGTGTCGCCTCTTGTGGTAAATAGGATGGAAATCCAGACGTAAATTCCGTAGCCGAATCCGAATGGACGGTAGTGCGGTCTGTACTTGGGATACAACTCCACGTATCACTTGAGTAAACGGCACCCTCTCTTGTTTTGTGTTGCTTTGGTTTATTTATTTCTCGTCACTTGAATTCTGTATGTTGTTTATTTATGCATAGTTCAATCGAGCGTATGGGCTTAGTAAGTGGAATGAAAGATCCCCTATGGGGAGGGGTTAAAGCCCTTTACCACGATGCTTTGCCGCGCCGGTTGATGTGTGTCCGGTTGAATGCAAGATACGTTCAATCGGGCATACTTAGTTTGATATGATTGTCTTTATGTTTGTATGCGTGATGCGATCGAGCGTATGGGCTTAGTAAGTGCGATGAGAGGTCCTCTAATTGAAGAGGTTAAAATCCTTTACCACGATGCTTCGCCGCGCCTCGCATTGTACTATTTTTCATTTAGGTATTGCGTCCCATTTCATGCATCAGGTATGTTCCCGTTCGAACGCGTTTACGAACGCAACTCGAACGCGCATGTATTTTACCTTGTCATGCATCAGGTCTTATTTCTGTTCGAACGCGTTCACCAACGCCATACGAACGTGAGCATTCTGTTTCATTTCCGTTCGATCGCGTTCACAAACGCCACACGAACGTGAGTATTCTGTTTCATTTCCGTTCGAACGCGTTCACAAATGCCACACGAACGTGAGTATTCTGTTTCATTTCCGTTCGAACGCGTTCATAAACGCCATACGAACGTGAGCATTCTGTTTCATTTCCGTTCGAAGGCGTTTACAAACGCTACTCGAACGAGAACCTTCTGTTTACCGTTCGAACGCGTCTATGAACGCTTCATGAACGCACACGGTAAACAGATCCTCTTGCATCACATTACGACATGTCCATCTTAGCATATAGTTACCCCTTTTCTACATTATGCATTTGTATTACCTCTCTAGTTGTCTATTTCTGTTATGCACCTACAATATTATTTGTCGTCATTTTGATTTCCTTTACATTACACGCAAATGTTACCATGACTTTTTGTGTTTATATTTACATAAATGATTGAATTCTTATGACGTTATGTGCTTGTTTTTGCAAAGACCTACTTTTGAGCATGTGAATTTGGCAATAAGATTTGGTTTCATGTATGTTAGATGTAAATTATACTTTTAAGCATGTAAATCTAGGATTGTGTTGCACTTGGAAATATATGTCATAGGCTTGGTTGGATTATTGCATAAATCTTTACATTACAAGTTGCATAAGTAAGAGACCATTCCGAACCCAATGGTTTGAGGTCTTCCCTTGCGAGGGGTGAGTGCGGCCTTAAATCTTTGTCCCGGTTCACACCGGGTGGCGACTCCATTACTCTCCGGTTTAGTCCCACGTGGCTACTCCGTACTCCCAACTAGGCCCCCGAGCCTAGAACAGCATGCGTCGCCCAGTTTCTGTGTCCCACACTTTAAGAAATTCAAAGACTTCAAAGCTGAAGTAGAAAACCAGCGTAATAAAAGTATTAAGTCATTAAGGTCTAACCGATGTGGTGAATACTTAAGCACTGAATTCAAGATTACTTGAGAGAAAATGGCATTGTTTCCCAGTGGACTCCTCTGGGAACTCCACAGTATAATGGGGTCTCCGAAAGGAGAAATCAGACAATATTAGATATGGTCCGATCAATGATGCCAGACACAGATCTACCTCTTTCTTTTTGGGATCTTGCTTTAGAAACTGCAACACTACTACTAAACCAAGTTCCTTCCAAGACTGTTAGTCAAACACCATATGAGTTATGGTCTGGGAAACGTCATAGTCTTAGTTATCTAAGAGTTTGGGGATGTGATGCATATGTCAAGCTCACAGAAACTAACAAATTGGATGATAGGGCAGTTAAATTTAAGTTTGTAGGATATGCCTTGAACTCAAGAGCATACGTATTCTACGTCCCAAATGAACAAAGAACATCTGTCTCACGAAATGCTAAATTTCTAGATAATGAATTCCTTTTCAAGAAATATAGTGGGAGTAGACTTGACCTCGATGAGGTACGAGAAGAACAAACTAACATAGAACTAAACCCCAGGCCCCTCAAAAGGGCAGCGACGGAACAACCACAAGGTTATGAACTCAGAAGGTCTGGTAGGGAAAGACATGAGCCTGAAAGATATGGTTTCCATATTGATGAGGAACATGATCAGGTCATTGACAATGACGATCCCACCAGCTATGATGAAGCAATGCGTGACATTGATTCAGTCAAGTGGCTTGAGGCCATGAAATCCGAAATAGACTTTATGTATCATAATCAAGTCTGGGACTTGGTAGATGCACCTGAAGGGATAAAACCCATAGGCTGCAAATGGATTTACAAGCGTAAAACTGATGCAGAAGGCAACATCCAAACCTATAAGGCTAGGTTGGTGGCGAAAGGTTATAAACAAATCCAAGGAATTGACTATGAGGAAACCTTCTCGCCTGTTGCAATGATAAAGTCTATTCGAATTTTACTGGCACTAGCTGCACACTTTGATTATGAGATTTGGCAGATGGATGTCAAAACAGTTTTCCTTAATGGAAACCTCGTAGAGGAAGTCTATATGACACAACCTGAGGGGTTTGCATATAAGGATGATCATAATAAAGTATGCAAGCTTAAACGATCCATTTATGGACTCAAGCAAGCCTCCGGAAGTTAGAATATACGATTTGAAAGAATTTGACTTCATCAAAAATGTAGACGAGCCTTGTGTGCAGGAAAAGTAGTGGGAGTGCTGTTGTATTTCTTATATTATATGTCGATGACATATTAATCATCGGGAATGATATTCCCATGATGCAAGCCACCAAGCAATGGTTATCTCAGAATTTCTTCATGAAAGATTTGGGAGAAGCAGTCTACATCCTCGGCATTAAGATCTACCGTGATAGATCTAAGAGGTTGTTAGGACTTTCTCAATCTACGTACATAGATAAAGTTTTGAAAAGATTCAAAATGGAAGATTCCAAAAGAGGTAATTTACCTACTTGTCATGGAATCAAATTATCTAAGGAGCAATGTCCACATACTCCTTCAGATAGAGAGCGTATGAGTAGGATCCCGGTGTTCTAGAATATAAAGGTTCACCCACAGCGGGTTAAACACTGATATAAAGATAATGTATCTAGTCAAACTAGTTACATTATAACAGTTTCCAAATTTAGGTACACACCTAAAGGTAGTTCCTTAAATTAGGTATCTACGGTTAAAACATCGACTTTCATCCCGTTTACTAATCGCAGATTAATCTCGATTGAAGTCAGTATCCTGTTCATAACAGATTGTGAACATCAATATATATTTATGTACCACACTAAGTATTTAAATCTAATTTTAATACAAGTAGTGAACATAATTATGACAATCATATTTGAAGTCTGAGCCTTGCTCGTCTTCAATTCCTTCATGTCTGCTTTGTCCAAACGGCAGTCACGCTTCCGTGATTTAGGCAGACATTTTAGGATATGTCCTTTATCTTCCCAGAAGAATATAATGATTTTTCCTTTGCCCTTTTCAACACTCCAGAAGCCTTTTGCCAAGCCTCGGGTTTCTAGAATATCGAAGTAAGGTGCGCTTTGCGCTACTTGCCTGATTGCAAAGTTTGACTTTATCTCCTTGAGAATAGTCATTAACCCTCCAAGAGTTAACTTTCACAATTTAGTACTTCTAAAATCTAAACATAGATTTATGAAGATCCTTCAATTTCGTCATCATACTTTAAAGATCTAATCCTTAGTTCTGATTCAGAAATTAAGGAGTCTACTGTGGTAAGTATAATGGATTAAGCACTTAAGTTGTCATCACATAAATCTTCCAAAGATTATGCTCTACTATTTGCTTAACTCCGGGCTTAGGCCTAATATATTATTTTATCAAATAAAATAACTTATCAGTTTTTCCAGGATCATCCTGAAATTATTCCCAATTTGAAAATTAAACCATTTAAAATACTTTCCCTAGGATTATGTATTAAACGTCAATCTTTCAATTTTGATCTTGATTTTAATAGTCCAACTATTTAATCAACGATTAAGGTACTATTAAATATAATGATTATTATAGTCCAACTATTTTAATCAACTATAATTAATTAAATCAAATATATTGATTATTATAATCCAATTATATAATCTAATATAAATGAATTGTTTGAATATAGTCCAACTATTTATTAAAACAACAATTTAAATATTAGTCCAACTAACATTTAATTGAATTGACAAATGAATTTGTTTGAGCGCGTATGGCGAGTAATTGAACGAATATTGCAAATTCAATTCTTGCCTCCCACTATTTTTCGGCGAGCCTCTAACCCTCTGTCGAGTACTCGGGAAACCGTGTTTCCTAGTGGGCTAGGATCCCGTTAAATATCACACAATCTTGACTTTGGCCAACAAATTGTATGATAATTAACTAGGTAGATCTCTAAGATCGATTGGATCCAATCCAATTCCTAGATCCGGTAGGGGGACATCCAAGTCCGAAACATATATCTTATATACGCCAATACATCCAATGTATTACTTAACCTTTTTCCTCTGAATCAACTAAGCCTTGGCTTTGGCACAACAAACTTAGTGATCCCAGTCAAGCGCGACCCATTGACCATGGAAAGCTTCGTAATCAATGTCGATGGACAAGAAGTGGTATTGACTTTGGCCAACAAACCACAACTTGGACAAGACACTGATATGGAACAAAGCCTTCGTGATTCAAACACATCTTCGACAGACAAAGGCCTTGACTTTGGCCAACAAACCAATGCCGTCTCGGATCTTGAGTGAGAATCACTCAATGGAAGGAAAATCGCTTAATATTTAGCGAGGGTTTTTTGCGTGCAAATTGGCAACCAATTTATTATCTTTGTTAAGGTCTCATCATCATACACCCTTAAACATGCATTCTAAATACATAATAAAGCGCATATGAAAAAAAGTAATAATGATATGCGGATGGATACTTTACATTGATCCTAGATCAAATCTCTCCCTTTCTCTCTCCCGCTAGCACAAGTATTTACTTCTACCCTTTACACTACACTTCTAAAGAAACCTCATTTACATTGAGGGGAATATGTGAGAAGAGAATACAAAGAAATGAGAGGTAATAAGGCTGGACACGCAGGTCCAATTAATAAATCAAATTTATTACATAATTTCTAAAATTTTCCCACCCATCTAATAACCATCCGATATACATTATTCATGCATCGCAACCATGTATTCACACAAGCATGTTATCAATCAATATAATCAAATTAATTAATCTGATAATTAGTGATCATCCAATGTTCAAACAACGATTTGATTTTGTGCGAGTCAAACTCGTCTTTGCGAATAAGTACTCAAAGTACGAATTCTCGAATTAAATTAAACTACAACATTAAATCTAATTTAATATGCATTCAATTCTAATTCGCTTATTTAATTCCAAATTAAATATTACACTTTAATAATGAACTTTTACGACTTAAATTCCAAATTTAATCGCAACGGGTCTCAAAGCCCGATTAACGTCCAACGTCAATTTAATTTAAAGTCCAATGGGCTTTTGATTAATTTCTCAAGGCGTGGACTTTTGTTCAACTCGGGTCAAACCGAAAACCAAAGTCCAATCCGGGAGTTACCCCATAAGCCCAGAAATCAATCTTGGCCCATTAGGCCCAATTAAACTTTAAAGTTTCATTTAGTCGCACTTGGGCTTTATGGTAGCGGTTTTGGGCCTAATTGGATCCAACCAATTTTTCCTAAACCCAACTTTGTACAAAAAAGCCCAATAAGCCCATTTACAACAATAAAGCCCAATTTCACAAAATAGGCCCAAATAATTAAATTCCAAAAAATCCAATTTTCCCAATTTAATTACCAAAGTGTATAACATGATTAATTACCTAAATTATCATTTCTAAAACATCAATATACACAATTAATCATGCTCAAACTCATCATCACATGTCCAACACATTTTGATTAAAATCAAACCCAATTTACATGCTACAAAGTCTCGGCCAAGTGGGATAATTTTTGTCCGATTCGGTTTCAATCCAATTAAACTCACAATCGACATTAAATCATCATTCCCAATTGATTCAAGTCATCCAATGATTAAAAATTAAAAAATCACCAAGACATTATAGGGCTATATGTATTCGGCCATCACCAAATATTTGGGGAAAAATGTTCCAAACATTTTTTTCTTGAAATTGATCAAATGATACTTCAATTAAAACACATTCAAGCATATTCATTCATCCAATTTCACAAATTCATGCTCAAAATCAATTTACCCAAATTTTAAGCCCTAAACTTTTTCATGCTCAAACCTTGCTCTAGATGCCATTGTTGGTTTCTTAATAAAGTGCGAATACACATCGAAGAAGTTACGGAATACTTACATCGATCGGTTGAGCGACGCGGCAAGCAACGAAACTCCAAAAATACTCACTGGTTTGGCGTGAACTGCAGTTTGTGCTCACTGGTTTTGGCTTCGTTTGGTTCCTTCATCAAGCTCCAAGCTTCATCGAACGGTTCCCGGCTCATGGGTGGACTTCCCTATCACCTTCGCATGTCTCGTAGTGTGCTAGCACTTGCGGTTTTTGCCATAAAAACCCAACTCTATGCTTCCCTTTGCTCGGTTTTCTTGACATAAAACAGTGAGCTGTTTTGCCCCTTGGGCGTGAGTTTGAGAGAGATGAGAGGAAGAGATAAATTGGTTTGGTTTGTGAAATTTGTGTATCTTATACACTAATTTGAATTTCAAATTCATTTCACTTGAATTTGGCTTTCAAAAAGCAAATCATTTAAAGCCATAAATGGCACCAACCACTTCCATCACTCATCCATCAAGTTGTCAAGTCACATCACTCAAAGTGACTTGTGATTAAACGCCATGCCTACCCAATTCTCCGGAAATATCCTTACAGGAATAAATGATCTATATCAAGCGTAGTATACCGTAGTATTGCGTATTTCTGTCCAGCATCTGATGATCACGTGCTATGCCTGAGGTTGGAAATATGTCTGCCCCGTACGAAGCATATATCGGATGTCTGGTAACCAGTCTTTATATCGGATAACTATGACCAAGTCGTATTATCCCGATGGCTGCAGAACTTAAGAAAACCAGTATCGTATCCTACGTGACTATCATCTCCATATGACTGGAGTGACACTTCCATCTTGACATCACACCCAACACACTACGATTCTTGATATACCCAGAATTGGCGTACACAGAACCTGTTAAAGCCCTGGACGACCTCAACCAAAGTATATTGATTGTCGTATGCATTAGCGGTGTAAGTCTCAGGTTAAGACCAAATACACCTACCCTGATTTCGGACTTCCATAGACACATAGTCATACTACCAATGGAATTCCGAGGGGGTCTATCCAGAGCGAAGTTGTTTCCCGTACCATCGGTGAAACACAACCTCCTATTACACTTGCATGAGTATCCTATACCCAAATATATGATAACTATGTCGTTATGCTCTCACAACGCGCACAAGTGTAATACTAGTCTTTTATGTATTTATCGATGTCCAATCTCGATAATACTCTGACTAGGGATATTTAATGATTCTGCCTTCGTGGATTGATACTGTCTCATATCATTCTCAATCCAGACACTAATCATAAGGACCTTTCATCATTTATACATCTAGGTGATCTAACCACAAATGATAAGAGTGCAATCTCCTTTGTCACATAGTTAATTTGTACAACAACACCGTGATCTGTACAAATAGTGACGCTATGGGTCATAATTGTCCAACAACTGTGCCTAAAACACCTTTACTTGGTAAAAGTGCAAATGCCACAGATCTGTTAGCCCTAGTTCATAGTGAATCAAGTGGGCCCATGTCTAGCTAGGCTAGATGTGGATATGTATATTTCGTGACCTATACGGATATGGCATCGCGTAATGGTTATGTGTTTCTTTTGAAGAACACAAATCGAAAACTTTTACAGTTTCGATACGAAATAGACGAACAGATCAGCTATAGTATTATACCGTCACGGTAAGACTGTAATGGAAAATACTTAGGCAATAAGTTTCTAATATACTTGAAAGAGTATAGTATTCTTTCAATGAGGACTCCTCCCGGAACACGTCAAAATGACAGTATGTCCGAACTGAGTAACCGAATTTTATTGGACATGATAAGGTTAATCATGAGTTGCTCTGAGCTACCATTTCCTTCAATGGATAAGCTTTAAATAGTGCAGGACTTATTTAGAATAAGGTTCCATTATAATATGTTTGACAGATATCATATTAGATATGAACGGGAAAAAAACTGGGTTTCACATTCCTGTATATTTGGGTATGCTAGGCATATGTTTGGATGATACCAAACTAAAACGCAAATTGGATAAGTGCCAATTGTAGGTTATCCTAGGGATACCATAAGTATAGTACTTATACAAATCACGGGAGAACAATTAGATTGTTGCTCACCATGCGGTTTTCCTAAGAGGAATACCGATATGCAGTGGTAAGTGGGAGGATAGTAAAACTCGATGAAAATCAGAGTAATACTATTCCAGGCATAGATCCTAATGGAACAAAAATAGTTTATCAAGGATGAAACTATACCATAATCTTCGAATACACAAGAACCGCGTAGGTCGGAGAGAGTCAGAAAACAACCTCGGGTATGGGTTTCTGATCTCACCTCATAAAGATGTCAATCTTATTGAGGAATACCAACTGAATACGTATGAGGAAGTGATACAAGGTATCGACTCCCTATTATGACAAAGTGTCATGAGTCCGAAATGGATTCCATGTATATCAACTTAGTTTGGATACTAGTTGATGTACCGCAAGGCATTGTGCCTATTGGTACTATAAGTCTTCAAGGAAGACATACATGGATGGCAACATACTAACGTATAAAGCGAGGCTTTTAGCGGAAATGTATCGTTATCAACATTGTGTTGATTTCGATTCAACCTTTTACCTGTTGCCATGGTAAATCCATTTGGATAATGCTTGCTAATGCTGCATGTTTCATTTTTGAAATATGTCAGCTTAACGGGAAAATCGCTTTCCTGAAAAGGAAACCTTTTGGAGGATGTTTACAACATCCTGTCAATCCATGTTAGGATTGAAGCAAGTATAGGTTCTTGGAATTATCATTTTGATGTAATCATAATGGTTTATGATTTAATTCAAAACGAAAATGATTCTTGTGTATAAGGAGGTTAGTGGGAGCGCACTGACAGTGGATGTCCTATAAATAATGATAATATGTCATTTCTTGGAAATGATATTCCCATAATAATCAGCGAAAGCTTGGCTTTCGATAAAAATCTCCGAATAAATCGTACATTGAAAAATGTACGTGATTTGGTGTCTCATACGCTTTGAGCATATGAAGTCACAAACAGGCCAATCCAAGTGATAGTCACTGGATTGAAGTTAAGAACATCCGTTAGTATCTTAGAGAACTAAGGATGCTGTTTTAGTCTGTGGAGAAGGAGAACTTGAAGTGACTGGGATCACTACAGCAAGTTTCCTAACCGATAAAAATGGTACTATACAGTTTGAATAACGATACAGTGAGCTAGAAATCTTCCAAACAAGATACAGTTACCGATTAAACAACAAACGCGAGTTATTGCTGCGGCTGAAGCAGCAATAGAAGCCTTATGGGGTCGATAATATCTAATTAGATTAGATATAGTTCTTTTAGCAGCTGAGCTAGGCTGCAACACATGCTAAGGAATTAATAGTCTCATCAACGATCTAGATACATACTTCGATAATCATCTGATTCGTTCGAATCATACATTGCGGCGATGTGATGATCGAATAAATCGCATCAGACGATAATTATGAAAATCCGCTGACGAAAACCTTTTCTCAGCAATTGAGCCAAACCGTACATAGTTCGGGTGTTAGAAACTCGAGTGACTGGCTATAGGCCAAGTGGGAGATTGTTGGACAATTATGACCCATAGCATCACTATTTGTACAGATCATGGTGTTGTTGTACAAATTAACTATGTGACAAAGGAGATTGCACTCTTATCATTTGTGATTAGATCACCAAGATATATAAATGATGAGAGGTCCTTATGATTTGTTCTTGAATTGAGAATGATATGAGACAGTATCAATCCACGAAGGATAAATCATTAAATATCCCTAGTCAGAGTATTATCGAGATTGGACATCTTCGCTCTGGATAAGACGTAAAAGACTAGTATTACACGTGTGCGCGTTGTGAGGGCACAACGACATAGTTCTCATATGTTTGGGTATATGATACTCTTGCAAGTGTAATAGGAGGTTGTGTTTCACCGATGGTACGGGAAACAGTTTCGCTCTGGATAAGACCCCCTCGGAATTCCATTGGTAGTATGACTACGTGTCTATGGAAGTCCGAAATTAGGGTAGGTGTATTTGGTCTTAACCTGAGACTTGCACCGCTAATACATACGACAATCAATATACTTTGGTTAAGGTCATCTAGGGCTTTAACCGGTTTCTGTGTACGCCAATTCTGGGTATATCGAGAATCGTAATGTGTTGGGTGTGATGTCAAGACGGAAGTGTCACTCCAGTCATATGGAGATGATGATCGTGCAGGGATACAGAACTGGTTCTCTATATAAGGTTGCAACCGTCAGGATAATATGACTTGGTCATGATTATCCGATATTAAATAGACTAGTTGTTTGTCATCCGATATATGCTTCATACGGGGCAGACACTGTACCAGCCCCAGGCCTCGCATGTGATCATCCGATACTGGACAGAAATACGCAATACTACGTATACTACGCCTGATACAGATCCTTTATTCCTGTAAGGATATTTCCGGAGAATTGGGTAGGCATGGCGCTTTGCTAGAGGCCAACCTTGTCTTGTAAATCGGTATAAACGTAGTACTTGGTACTTACGTGTTCGGATAGTCCGACGAACGAATTTACTGCCAACATATCCGGGGATCTCATGGGTCGCTTCCCAAAGATTCACCGATGACGTATGACTCGCACTTTATATTAATCTGGGATTAATTAATGATGAGAGAGAAAATTAATCTGGGATTAATTGCGGAGATATTTTATCTGGGATAAAATATCATTTAAAGAGAGATAACAGTTAATTTGGAATTAATCGAGAAATTAATATATTTGATATATTAAATGAAATTGGATTTCGACGCTGAATTAAAATTAGATTTTAATTCAGGAGAACGAATTAATTTAGAATTAATTCGTTAGCGATGTGAATAGTGACTTCGCTAGACGTAACAAAAAATTTGTTAATTTAGAATTAGCGAACCCGAGCCCGAGATTATTTGCGAGCGCATTCGTATTTCAAATTCGAGTGCGGCACGTCAAATCAAGCGTCAAATCACTAGTCGCATCAAGCGTCAAATCACTTGTCACTTTGAGTGATGTGACTTGACAACTTGATTGACTTGTGTGATGTGAATAGTTGATGTGGTGGTTGGCAAAAATTAAATGCCATTTGATTTTTTGGAAAAACAAAATGGAAAATCAATTTTAGAAATTGATTAAGTGTATATGATACACTTTTTAGCCAAAATACACACAACACTCTCATCTCTCCTCTCTTTTCACTCTTCTCTCCTCACGCCATTTTCTTCTTCTTGTGAGGCAGTGAACTGCCGAGAATTTGAAGAAATGAAGGGAAGCAAGTGTGATTTTGTGGCAAAATCAAGAGTGCTAGCACACTCCGGGATCATGCGAAGGTGATAGGGAAGTCCACCCATGAGCCGGGAATCATTCGACGAAGCTTGGAGCTTGTTCGAGGACCTCCAATGGGTGCAAACTAGTGAGCTGCTACTGCACTACTGTGAGCTTCACAGTGAACAGATTTTAAGTTTTTGTTACCTTCCGCGTCGCTCAACCGATCGATGTAAGTATTCTGCGACTTCTCGAATGTATTCACTTGTGTTTCATGTTTGATTTGTGATCCTTGGGACCCTTAAAATCACCAACACTCCAAATCTTTAAATGTTTAAGACTTGGATTTCTATTGAACCATATCTGATATGGGTCGTATAAATAGCTTTTGATGGAACCCTATTAAGTATTTAGGCAGCGGTAAGTAAAGCGTAACCCTAAAGGTAATAAAAAAGATCTGTATAGCTCATCATTGTTCTCACCATATCCAATAAAGTACAATTTCTATGCTCAGACACTCCATTGTGTTGAGGTGTTCCTAATGGGCTATATTGGGCGAGAATTCCATGCTCCTTTAAAAATTTTCTGAATTCTTCACTCATGTATTCATTGCCTTGATCTGATCACAAAGTATGTGGAACTATCATGAGCAGCATGATTTAATGGACTACACACATCACTGTGTATTAGCTCCAGTAAATCTTCAGCACGGTGTCCAACACCTTGAAATGGGGCCTTTGTCATCTTTCCTTGGATACATGACTCACAAATCGGATAAGGATCAAAGGTAAGATTTTCAATCAAATAATCATTTACAAATTTAGATAGACGTCTAACACCTATATGGCCCAATCTCATACGCCATAATTCATTATTATTTAACTCAGACTTCCTACTTGTATTTTTCTCTATATTAAAGACATCTCTACATGTTTCCAAAACATAGTGACCGTTTGATAAAGAACATTCATATTTCAATAAATTATCTTTATCATATAAACATAAAGTTTCATCTTTAATGTTTATTTTATATCCCTCTTTATCTAATATTTCCAGCGATATTATTTGTCTGATAATTGAGGGAACATAATAACAGTCATGCAAATCTAATTTACATCCATTTAGGAGATCTAGAACAACTGTTCCTATGGCCTTGACATCCAATGTCTCGCCATTACCAACTCTAAGTTGGATCTCCCCTTTATCCAACCTTCTTCTAACCTCATTTCCTGCAGGGAATTGAAAATATGAGTAGGACTACAGTGTCTAATACCCATCCACTATTTTCATCCAAGGCTAATGAGATATCAATAATTGGAAAAATACAAAGCATACCTGAGGGTCCTGCTTTTCCTTTAAGCTTTGAAAAATCATTCTTATAGTGTCCAAACCTTTTAAAATGTAGACATTGATCATAAACTACTTTCAGTTTTGCGCCTTTGCGCTTCTTGGAGTTCTTCTTTGATATCTTCTTCTTCACCATCTTGATTTTCTTTGACTTCCCAGAAGTCTTTGAAGAGTTAGTTCCACCATGGAGATACAGTGTGGGGTTTCCTTTCTTCAAATCTTGCTCCGCCGTGCGTAGCATGTTATGAAGTTCTTCGTATATGGCTTGCATCGACCGCATATGGAAATTTAATACAAAGCCAACATAAGAACCAGGCAAAGAAGATAGAATCAAATTATGGCCTAACCGTTCATCAAACATAATGCCCTGTCGTTCCAGATATCGAATCTGGTCTATCATGTTTAAAACATGTGTACTGACATCTCCTCCCTCATTGAGTTCGAAAAAGTTCCATTTCTTGGTTTGCCTCGAACAACTCCTTGAGTGTTCGCATGATGCTCCAAGCATCCGGTACTTCAATATATTGTCTCAGTAAATCTGGAACCATCGATCCCAAGATGTACGATTTCACCTTCAAGTTATCATCCTTCCATCTATCAAAAGTTTCTCGCTCTTATGGAGTTGAGTCAGGATCGATATCAACATGTAGTGGATTGATAGTGACATAAGTCAACTTTTCATGCTCCAAGACAAGGCGTATTTTCATTTCCCATTCAAAATAGTTTCCGGCTCCTTTTAGCTTATTGGAATCCAAAAGTTTCATCAATGGATTAGCGACAGCCATCTACAAGACAATATTTTTGAGTAGTAGCACAATAGTTTTCTTTTCAAAAGTGATAACATTAATTGATTATGAAATTTTAAATCTATTAGTGCTATCTCACTACTTTACGTAATTCTGTAATATCCCTTAACGGAAAAATAAAAATTTGACTATCAAAATTTCATAGCGGGAAGTGGATCTCATGACATTTACTCCAGCTTCATACTAATGACGATATTGGCCTTTGTAAACTCATTAGGTAGACCTCCAAGGTCAATCACATTCATGTGACTCATAGTTTGGTCTTGAACCGTTTCTTATCCTCACACTAATGACGTTATTGGATTAAGACGTATTCTAGGTGTATACTTGTTAATGTGCACTAATGAGCTTCGTATGTACACCCTCACACTAATGACGATATTGGGTGACTACGTTAACTCATCACGCTACATCTAATATTTTACCAGAGCGACCTAAGTTCTAAACACTTATACCCTCACTCTAATGACGATATTGGATATAAGTAGTAAGAACTCATTCATCTCTGTATTGACAAGACGGACCATCCAATAATGATCCAACATTATTAATACTATTACTTAAAAGTAATCACCTAATCACGTGAGATTTATGACAATCAAGTCATTAACTTTATTAGGTCAAATTTTTAATTTAAAACATGCAATACATATCCAATATGCCTTATAAATAATTAAATTAAATTTACTATGGCATAGATTCAAAACATGTGTTGTGTGGTTAAGCCTTTGCTTTGATACCACTCTGTTGGGGCAGTTGTGGAACCCCTAGGGTCGGATCGGACCCGCGCAGTGGAAGTGGGTCTAACCTATAGATATAAAGTATAGGTATATTTTAAAATATTTTTATGTAAAACTACACTGATACGAGTCCGTAGAAAAAAACTGGGACCCAAACGAAGTCCGAAAATGAGAAAAATAAGTTTTAGTATGAATCAGGTCGAGGCATCGCGACGCCACCCAAAATGCCGAGAGCATGCTGAACATGATCAACGATGTGTCACGATGCGGAAGGGTTTGTGTTGCGACACAGATCAGGCAGTGAGTGATTTTTCATTTCAGAACATTACTAAACACTTCAAATTTTCTACTAATACTTCAAATACACTTAAAATCCAATTTTAACTTCATAACCACTATCAATACATGTTTTACAACTAGCATACATGTATTCTAAATACTTATATGCATTTGTTCGAATCTAATCACAAACCATTTTAGAATCCCAATTAGAAATATCTCATGAACAATTCTAGTTCACCTAAAGGTGGTCAAGTGAATCTAGAATGGTAGTCATAGCTCTAAGCTTTAATCTAGAGTTCATAACTCTTAATAATTGTTCTATGTCCAACATGAACATCTTTGACCTAATATATAAGTATGTTGTGTTTGTACTTCTAAAGTATCCTAACACAATTGATTAGCCTTATTTCAACATTAAGTTATGTGATCATGCATCTAATACATAAATAAACATAACTTAGGAGAAGATCAAACATTACCTAGTAAGCTTGATGCAAGATCCAATCTATTTCTCCTTTGTTGAAATTGTTGGAGAACTTCCAAGATGTGCAAGCTTGACTTCAAGATCCAATCTTGGTTTCCAATGCTAGCAAGCTTCACTTCAAGATCTAATCTTGATTTCTCCTAAATGAACTATTTTAGAGACCTCACAAGCTTCTCTAAACACTTCTCTAAATTAGGCTAATCTCTCAAGAATTACTTGTGTATAGCTTAACCAAGCTTTTGCTTATGCTTATACTTGTTCTTGTACTTGTAATTAAAACCTTCCTTAAGCTTGCTATTTATTGAAAAACTTAGGTAATTTTTAATTAATAAAAGTTGTAATCAATTTTTAAGTGGGCTTAATCCAATTTTTCCAAATATGTATAATTAGATCTGATTAATCTCCATTGTCTCCCACTTTGATTTAATCCAATTAAATCAAGCCAAGGATTAGGAAATGGATTAGTTAAATATTTTCCACTTTGATTTAATCCAATTAAATCAAGCCAAAACCACATATTATTACGTACTTACAATTACCATAATACCCTCAAATGATAGGGACAATTATGATTTTACAATTAAGCCCTTGAGTAATTATTGAATTAATCCAATTAACCCAAATAGGTCAAAGTAAATAATCAATGTTATCCAGTAACACTTGATTATCTTAGTTGATAATTATAATATCAAATATTATCTTTTATCAAAAATAATCGGCTACCTAAGTGCTCAACGAGTACACTTCATATTGGGACTCTCTAAGTTTAAACACGTTCGTCATATAAGCCTAGCTAATATGTACGCAATTGGGCCACCTATGAATTCATGAAGAACACGAATGACATTTCTGAACTATACAAATCGAGGTCATCTCATATGTTTAACAATCCCTCCATCATAGGCTATCCGTGTTGTGCTTAGGAAATATAAAATACACCGTCAAGTTTCCAAGGCACACATCTCATGTCGACATGTCTACGATTCTTTACAACTGATGCGATCTACCCTAGGTGATCGGTTTTGGCCAAAGTCCTTAAGAATCGTGACTTTACTTATATAGATACTTAAACCCCTTAGGGTACACATATAGGCCGACAGATCATATCTTGCTTTGCACTTGATTACTGAGTGCATTAGTCCATACCCAACGAACATCTAAAGGTCAGACCATGAAAGGTTTCTGACATACATGGCATCAAAGTGTGGAGGATCTCACATAAAATCAATGCTATCATCTAGTCAAAGGATTACATATGTTACTCGACTCGAGGAGATTCTTATTAACGGTGGTGTGTACTTCCAACTATTAAGAATCACCTATAAGTCATTCAGTATTCGCTTCAACGAATACCCACATGTCTATTCGAGTTTCCAAAACTCATGGTACATCAGGTTAAACCATTAGAACTCCAATTCCAATATACTACATGTGTTAGTCTTCTGGTTTATAGGAATTCGACCGTATTCCAAAACCAACGACTAGGAATATTTACTTTAAGAATAGTTTACACCTACTGTCAAGAATATTCTAAGATCGATGTCATTCTCAGCATTTTTATACATTAATCTAATACGTGTAATGATAGTACCATTATAAGGTATGAAATGAAAAAAAGTAGTTATTTTATTAATAAATAATAAAATGTACAAATTGAATTGGCACTCCAATCACCAACTCTATCATATATAACCCTTAAATTACAGCTCATCTTCTCCATATATTAGAAACTTTTCTTTAGTACCCTTAAGATATTTAAGGATATGTTTCATGGTTGTCCAACGGTTATTACCTGGATCAGATTGATATCGGCTAGTCATAATGACGTCGAAACTGATGTCAAGTCTCGTATATAATATAGCATACATAATGCTTCCTAGAAGCATATGGCAAGTTAGAAGTTCTAACTTTCTCTTCCTCAGTCTGAGGTGCTATTTTTTTCGAAAGATGTCTGCCATATCGGAAAGGTATATTTACTGCCTTGCAGTTTGTAAAACCATACCTTTCTAACATTTTATCTATGTACATGGATTGTGACAACCCTATAAGTTTCCTAACTCTTTCCCAGTAGAGCCGTACACCCAATATATAGGAAGCTTCACCCATGTCTTTCATGGAGAAGTTCTTGCAAAGATAGGCTTTCACATTTTGCATCAATCATATATCATTTACAATGATAAAGATGTCATCTACATACAAAACAAGGAAAACTATCATGCTCCCACTCATTTTCTTATAAACACACGGTTCTTCCTCATTCTTGATGAATCCAGATAATCCAATTATCTCATCAAGACGATGATTCCGGTTTCGGGATGTTTGTTTAAGTCCATAAATATACTTTTGGAGCTTACAAACCTAGTTTGAAGTCTCACTGGATACGAAACCCTCCAGTTATTCCATATAGATATTCTCCTAGAGGAATCTATTTAGGAAAGCGGTTTTCACATCCGTCTGCCATATCTCATAGTCATGATATACAACAAAGGCTAAAATAATCCTAATGGATTTTAGCATGGCTACTGGTGGAAAGGTTTCCTCATAGTCAATCCTAGGACATTGAGGTAACCTTTAGCTACCATTCAGGCCTTAAAGGTTTCCACCTTTCCATCGGGCCCTTACTTCCTTTTATAAACCCATTTGCAACCAATAGATTTAACTTCTTTAGAAAGTACAACCAAGTCCTAGACTTTGATTGTCATGCATAAAATCTATCTCGGACTTCATGGCTTTCTGCCATTTTCCAGAATCGATATCCAATATCATCTATTTCTACGTAGTCGGATCCGTTTCCTCCAAGAGGATAACATCAAGGCTGACATCAGATGTTAAAAACAATTTCTTAGGAGGCTTTCATATTTTATTCAACTTACGTAGAACCTGTGTTGAAGATCCTTCAACTAGTTAGATTTGTGGTTCCATCTTAGGTTCCTTATTGTTGGGATCAAACTCATCAAGTTCAATCTTTCTACAATTCTCACTTTATCTCATAAATTCCTTATCAAGAAAAGTGGCAAAGTGAACAACAAATACATTTTGTTGCCCAGAATCGCAGAATTCATATCCCAAAGAATTTTATGGATATCTAACGAACCTATATTTATACCACTGGGTGCTAGTTTATCCCGCTGCACAACTCTAACATATGCAGGACAACCCCAAATCTTTAAATATCTAAGACTTGGATTTCTACCGAACCATATCTAATATTATGTTGTAGAAATAACTTTCGATGGAACTCTATTAAGTATGTGGATAAAAGTTAAGTAAAGCATAACCCTAAAGGTAATATGAAAGATATGTATAGCTCACATAGATCGCACCATATCTAATAAAGCATGATTTATCCACTCAAACAGACTCAATTTCTTGATTTTCTTCGAATAACTCCTGGAGTGCTCTCATAATGCACCAAACATTTTTGGTATATTTATGTACTGTCTTAGCAAATTAGAAATAAATTTGACAGACATTGTATTGAGCGTAACATACCTCAATCATTTTGATTTCAAGTCAAAACATGTTCATTTCAAACTCTAAGTAGTTCAAGACTCCTTATAGATTCCAAAAGTCGTGCTAATGGTTTTTACGGTAGCCATCTACAAGACAACATTTAAACACTAGTAGTACATTGTTCATTTCAATATAAAAATACTAATTGATTATGAAATTTTAAAACTATTAGTAACCTCTCATTACTTTATGTAATTCTGTAATCTCCCTTAATGGAAAAATAGAAATTTGACTATAAAAAAATTTCATCGCGGGAAGTGGATCCCATGACATTTACTCAAACCTCACACTAATGACGATTTGGCCTTTATAAACTCATTAGGTAGACCTCCAAGGTCAATCACTTCATGTGACTCCTAGTTTGGTCCTGAACCATTTCTTATCCTCACACTATTGAGGATCTCAGATTAAGACGTATTCCAGGGGTATACACGTCAAAGTGCACTAAATAGCTTCATATGTATACCCTCACAATAATGACGGTATTGGGTGACTATGTTAACTTATCACGCTACAACTAATGTTTTACAGGAGCGACCTAAGTTCCGAACACTTATACCCTCACACCAATGACGATCTTAGGCATAAGTAATAAGAACTCATTCATCTCCATATTGAAAAGACAGACCATCCAATAATGCTCCAATATTATTAATATCATTACTTATAATAAAGAAATCACCTAATCATGGGAGATTTATGACAATCAAGCCATTAACATGTTTCGGTCAAAATTAAAATTTTAATTTAAAACATGCAATGTATGTCCAATATGACTTATGCATAATTAAATTAAAATACAAAGGCATAGATTCAAATACATGTCAAACATGTAACATGTGTTGTGTGGTTAAGCCTTGCATCTGATACCATTCTGTTGGAGCAGATGTGGAACCCCTAGGGTCGGATCGGTGCTCCGTACATAGGAAGTGGGTTAACCCATGGATATCTAGTATGAGTGTATTTTAAAATATTTTATGTAAAACTACATTCCGTTTCGGGTCCAGAGGAAAAAAATGGGGACCCAAACGGAGTCCGAAAACTCCATAATGGAGAAAATGAAGTTTCAATATGTATCAACTCGTTGCATCACGACGTGGAAGCTTGGGCGTCGAGACACTCCAAAGTTCCAGAGCAACTACGAGAGCTGAATGTCTCGGCATCGTGACGCGTAAAGGTTAGCCTCGCGACGCGCCTAGGTCAAATGCTCGATGGGGGTAGAGTCACGACGCTCCCTTAGGCAGTGAGCAATTTCTACATCAAACCAATATTAAACACTTCCAATTTTCTCCTAATACCACCTAAAATCCAATTTTAGCTTCATAACCACCATCAACACATGTTATATAACTAACATATATGTATTCTAAAAACATATATGCATTTGTTTGAATCTAAATACAAACCAATTTAGAATCCCACTATGAAATGTCTCATGAAAAATTCTAGTTCACCCAAAGGTAGTCAAGTGATTCTAGAATGGTATCCATAGCTCTATGTTTTAATCTAGAGTTCCAAACTCTTATTAATTATTTCATGTCTAACATGAACATCTTTGACCCAATCACAAACATATCGTGTTTATACTTCCAAAGTATCATAACATAATTCATTAGCCTAATTTCAACTTTAAACTTTGTAATTATCCATCCAATACATAATTCATCACTATATGTCTCACTAATGAAAATCACTAATGAAGAACAAAGCTTAAGAGAAGATCAACATTACCTAGTAAGCTTGATACAAATATCCAATCTCATTCTCCTTGTTGAAATTGTTAAAGAACTTCCAAGGTTTAGCAAGCTTCACTTAAAGATCCAATCTTAATTTTCAAGTAAGCAAGCTTCACTCCAAGATCCAATCTTTATTTCTCCTAGATGAAATGTTGTAGAGATCTTCCAAAGCATCTCTAAACACTTCTCTAACTTAGGCTAATTTATCCAAGAATTACTTTTATTTTGATAAGCTTAAGCTTATAAAGCTTATTTGGCTTATCTTTAGCTTAATTAAAACTTTGCTCAAGCTTGCTATATATAGCAAACTTAAGAAATTTTTAATTAATAAAAGTTTTAATCAACTTTTAGGTGGACTTAATCCAATTTTTCCAAATATGAATAATTAGGTGTGACTAATCACATTTGTCTACCAATTTGATTTAATCCAATAAAATCAAGACAAAGATTAGCAAATGGATTAATTCAATGTTTCCATTTTGATATAATCCAATTAAATCAAGCCAAATACACCTATAATTACATATTTGCAATTACCAAAATATCCTCAACTGGTAGAGATATTTATGAATTATAATTAAGCCATTGTGTAAATCTTGAATTAATACAATTAATTCAATTAGGTCAAAGTAAATAATCAATGTTATCTAATAACATTTGATTATCTTTGTTGATAATTATAATATTGAATATTATCTTTTATCAAAATTAATCGGCTACCCCAGTGCTCAACGAGTACACTTCATATTGAGACTCTCTAAGTCTAGACACGTTCGTCATATAAGCCTGACTAATATGTATGTAATTCGGTCACCTCCGAATTCGCGAAGAATATGAATGACCTTTCTGAACTATACAAGTCGATATTATCATATATGTTTAACAATCCCTCCGTTTTAGGCTATCCGAGTTGTGATTAGGAAATATATAATACACAGTTAAGTTTCCAAGATGCATATCTCTAATCGACACATCCACGATTCTTTACAACTTAATCAGAAACTATTTTTGATAAAAACGATCCACCCTAGGTGATCAGATTTTGCGCAAAAGTCTTAAGAATCATGACTTACTCACATAGATCCTATCTTAATATGCACTGTATTAACGAGTGCATCAATCCATACCCAACGAACATATGGAGGCTAGATCATGAAATGTTTCTGACATACATGGCATCAATGTGTGAAGGAACTCATACAAAACCAATGCTATCCTATAATCAAAGGATCACATATGCTACTCAACTCGAGGATATTCCTATTGACGGTGGTGTGTACTTCCAACTATAATGGATCTCCAACAGAAGGAAGAGACATCAGTCCGAGAGCACGTCTTAAGGATGATGACCTACCTCATTATGGTTGAAACCCATGGAGCTGGTATTGATGAGTGGATCCTGGTGACTTTGATCATGGAAACTCTTCCGAAGAGTTTCCTGCAGTTTGAAAGAAACTATGTTATTAACAAGGTGTCTTCTATTTTGACTCAGCTGCGGAATGAGCTCACCCATTACGAGTCCATGCTGGTGGATCCTTGTAAGCCCATTGGAGAGGCAAATGTTACCGAATCTTCTAAATATGCCAAGAATAAGAAGAAAGGCACTAGGAAGCCTAAGACAAAGGCTATGAAAAAGAAGAACAACAAAGGCTCCAAGCCCAAAGGAAAGTGTTTCCACTGCAACAAGGACATGCATTGGAAAAGGAATTGTCTTGAATACCTTACTGAGCTGAAAGAGGATAAAGTTACAGGTAAACACGATTTACTTGTTATCAAATCTCTATTAGTGGAGGATGATAAGTCTGCATGGATTGTTGATTCTGGAGCCACTAACCGTGTTTGTTCTTCTTTGTAGCTACTTGACTTATGGAGGGACCTTGTTGAAGGTGACTATACCATGAGGGTTAGGACAAGAGTTTCCATTTCTGCAAGAGCAGTGAGAGTTTCCAGTTTAAAATTTTCCAATAGTAGTTATTTAAATTTGAACAATGTGTTGTTTATTTCTGGTTTTCGCAGGAATTTGATTTTTGTTTCTAAACTTTTAGATAATGGTTTTTTCGTTTCTTTTAATAGTAATTTGGTTATTATTGGAAGAAATGGATTAATTATATGCACAATAAACTCAGAAAATAATTTATATGTGGTAAGGTCGTTAACACATAATTCACTCCTCAAAACTGAAATATTTAAAGTTGAAAAATCTAAAACAAAACGGAAAAAGATTTCTCACGATGACACATATCTGTGGCATCTTAGACTTGGTCATATTTGACCTGATAGATAGGTTGATAAAGAAATGAGCTTCTAACCAGTTAAAGCTTGGAATTTTACCAGTCTGCGAAGCTTTTCTTGAAGGAAATATGACCAAGAGACCTTTTATTGGAAAAAGGTATAAGAGCCAATCAACCATTTTAGCTAATATATTCGGACATTTACAGACCGATGAATGTAAGAGCCCGAGGTGGTTATGAGTACTTTATCACATTTATTTACAATTATTCCAAATATGGTACATTTACCTAATGCAGCACAAGTCAGATACTTTTGAAAAGTTCAAAGAGTATTGAGCTGAGGTTGAGAACCAATTAGGTAAGACGATCAAAACTCTACAATCAGATTATGGAGGAGAATACCTTGACAAAGATTTCAAGGAATTCTTAGTTGAGCATGAGACAGTATCCCAACTCACAGCACCTGGAACACCACGATAAAATGGTGTTTTAGAGAGGAGAAATCGGACCCTACTAGACATGATAAGATCTATGTTTAGTTATAGTTCATTACCTAGTTCATTCTTGGGGTATGAATTGCAAACAATGATGTATATTCTTAATGTAGTTCCATCTAAGTCTGTTCCAAATACTCCTTAGAGTTGTGGAGTATGTGTAAAATTAGTCTATGATATTTCCGCATATAGGGGTGTCCGACACATGTCCTGAAGAATAAGACTACTAAGTTGGAGCCACGTTCACATGTGTGCCTATTTTTAAGCTATCCTAAGGAAACTAGAGGTGGATTCTTTTATAATCTTGAAGATAACAAAGTATTTGTGTCGACAAACGCTACGTTTCTAGTTGAAGACTATATGAAGGAGTTCAAACCTCGAAGTAAGGTGCTATTCGAGGAGTTACTTGCTGGTTCGACCAACACACCATCGTCAACAACTGTTGATAAAAACATATGACCTTCAACATCTGAGCGTCAGATGCAAGTTTGTCACAATAATTTGCCACCTAGACGCAATGAGAGGTTGTACGACAACATGATCGCTATCTATGAGTTGAAGACACACAAGTTGTCGCCTCCAATGATGGTGTAGATGTTCCATTGACCTATTGTAGTGTAATAGATGATTCTGATAAAGAGAAATGACTTGAAGCTATGAACCTCTAGATGAAGTCTATGTACTCCAACTCAGTCTGGGAACTTGTATACCAACCTGATGGGGTAAAACCATAGGTTACAAGTGGATATATAAAAAGGAAGAGGGGATCATATGGGAAGGTATAGACCTTCAAGGCTAGGCTATTGGCTAAGGGTTATACCTAGAAAGAGGGAGTTGACTATGAGGAGACTTTCTCGCCAGTAGCCATGCTCAAATCCACTGCACTCTTCTGTCAATTGCCGCATATTATAACTATGAGATTTGGTAGATGGATGCCAAGACTGTATTCTTAAATGGTAATCTTGATGAGTGTATCTATATGGTACAACCAGATGGGTTCATAGCCAAGGTCAAGAGCAAAAGGTTTGCAAGCTGCAAAGTTCCATTTATGGACTCAAGCAAGCATCTCGATCTTGGAACATAAGATTTGATACCATGATCAAGTCTTATGATTTTGAGCAGAATGTTGATGAGCCTTGTATATACAAGCGCGTCATTGACGGAAAGATGGTTTTTCTCATTTTATACGTCGATGATATTTTACTCACTGGGAATGATGTAAAAATATTATCGGACGTGAAAACCTAGCTAGCTAACCAATTCCAAATCAAAAATTTGGGAGAGGCCAGTTATGTACTTAGGATCTAGATTCTTCAGGATCGTAAGAAATGACTGTTAGCTATGTCTCAGACATCCTATATCGACAAGATCCCTGTGCGATTTGGGATGCAGAATTCCAAGAAAGGAAATTTGCCTGATCGACATGGAATTCATTTATCGAAGGAACAGTTTCCTAAGGCACCTCAATGAGTTGAGTGTAGGATACAGAAATCGGCGACGCTGTTCCAGGCTCGCGGCCTAGTCGAGAGTACGGAATAGCCCACGGAGGAACTAAACTGGAGAATAATGGAGTTGCCACCCAGTATGAAGTGGGACAAAGATTTAAGGCCGCACTCACCCCTCGCAAGGGAAGACCTCAAACCGTTGGGTTCGGAATGGTCCCTTACTTATGCCACTTGTAATGAAATAATTTGTGCAATAACTTAACCGAATCCACGCAACATACATGCTCAAGAACAACCTATTTCTAGTTTGCATTCATAAAAGTAAATCCTATATCTAAGTTTGCATGCTTTAAAAGTAAGTCGAAATACGGTAAACACGCAATAACACACAATAATCTCATGAGCATATGGAATTATCAAACACGAAAAATAAATAATAACTTAAACATAAACGTAAATTAAATTCCTAATACGAAAGAAAACAACTAAATCATGCATAAAGAAATAACATACTAACGGCTAAATCATGCTCAAATATATGGTTGGATGAACGAAATATGTGTGTCCCTCAAGTGGTACGTGGAGTTGTTTCCCAAGTACAAACCGCACTACCGTCCATTCGGATTTGGCTACGGAATTTACGTCTGGGTTTCCATCCGATATACCATAAGAGAGAACACATATTCCATTAATCCCAAATTCATATCACATACCAATCCAGAATACTCATGCGAAATAAAGTAAAAAATAAATAAAAATAAAAGAGGATAAGTAAGATGGGGGCCCTCAAGTCTAACCTCTTAAGTCATCTTTCGGAAGTGCGTTACACGGCCGTCGGAAGGGTTGATGCTCCGTAACTCCTTCGGTTCACTGGTTCAACATTTTCCTTCGCTGTTTCACTGTTTGGGCTATTGTTTTTACTCCGTTTTGCTGCTGTTTTTGCTGTATTTTCTGGTCACTATTTTCACTATATTAAGGGACTGTTTTGGCATTTTTAAGGGGGTTAGGGCTGTAATTTTCCACTGTCTTTTGTGGCAGGTTTTGATGTTTTTTCTGGCATGAACTGGGTTGTTGTTTAGAGGGCAGAATTCGGTGATGATACGCAGTTTTTGGTATAGTTTTCAGTGGTCACAGGGGGCTATTTTGTATGCAGTTTTTGGTGGTCACATGAGGCTATTTTTAATGTTGTTTTCGGTGATTTGAAGGCAGTTTGGTGAAGGCTTTGTGCGACAGTCCAGAGCTGTATGGATTGATGTTTTGGCGTGGATTGTAGGGCTATTTTGGAGGGGATGCAGTGGCGTATTTTAAGGGGTGTATGTGAGGGTGTTTTGATTTTGATTATGCGGCAATGAGGGTGTTTTGAGGGATGTTGAAGGGACATATTTGATTTGTGAAGTTGAGGGGCTGCTGTGGAGTTTATTAGGCGTGAGTGGGGTTGTTGAAGGCTTGTTACGTGAGTGTTGAAGGAGGCAGATGGCGTGAGTGTATGGCTGCTTGAAGGCTTGTTACGTGAGTGTTGAAGGAGGCGTGCGGCGTGAGTGTATGGCTTCTTGAAGGCTTGTTACGTGAGTGTTGAAGGAGGCATATGGCGTGAGTGTATGGCGATGTGTGTGAAGGGTTGTTACGTGAGTGGGAGGAGGGCTGAATTTATGGCGATGTAGCGTAAGGTCAGAGAGGCTTAGAACATTAGGGTTGATTTCGTGAGAATGAGTTAGGGGTTTCAAGGTTGGGTTTAGGCTTATTTTTATAGGCAAGGTTTGGGGTTTACCTTATGCGAATAGGGAAAAGGATTTTGTAATTATGGGAAATATCTTTTAATTAGTATGTGATAAGGGAAAGATCTCTTTAATTAGGGATGTGATTTGATTTTATTTGATTTTATCTTTTTTAATTATGGAAGGTAATTTAATTGAATTAAGAAAGCATTTGATGAGATTTGATTTGTATCTTTTAATTCGGGAAGGTGATTTGTCTTGATTTTAGCATGTGTTTAATGTGTGATTTTCTTTATTTTGGAAGGTGATGGGCGTGTACTTTAGGGGGTTTGGGCTCAGGATGTGTTTTAAAATAGAGGTCCAACAAGAGAACCTGAAGCTAAACAAGCGAATTAAATCCAACAAAATGTCAATGTCTGACTCTTCCCTTCCGACGTCCATTTTCCGCGAATTCCACAATTTAAAGAGGTAGTGTCTCCATATGAGACTCATCATCGGGACTTATATGCAAAAATACAGTGCCTACATTGAGGAAAATAGACATATCCCATATTACTCAGCAGTTGATAGCTTTATGTATGTTATGTTATGCAGGAGACCAGACATCTTCTTTGAATTGGGAGTAGTCTGTAGGTTTCATCTAACCCAGTATCAGATCATTGGGTGGCTGTGAAAATAAACATATTCTTAAGTATCTTAAGAGAACGAGAATTATATTCTTGTATATTTTGGTGAAAATATGATCCTCAGGGGATATACAGACTCTAATTTTCAAATAAATATCGATTATAGGAAATCAACATCTGGATCAGTGTTTACCGTATATGGTGGGGCCATTATGTGGAGGATTATAAAACAATCATGTATTATTGACTCGACCATGGAGGCTGAGTATGTAGTAGCTTGCGAAGCACCTAAGGAAACAGTCTAGCTCTAGACGTTATTGGGATATCTGGAAGTTGTTCCATATATGGATAAACCACTCACACTTTATTGCGATAATAGTGATGCAGTGTCGAATTCTAAAGAACTAAGAAATCACAAGAGGGGAAAATATATAGAGAGAAAATATCATCTCATCAGGGAGATAGTACAGAGATGAGACATTTTTGTCATGAAGATTGCATCCGTATAGAACTTGGCTAATCCGTTTACAAAGATCTTATCGGCTAAAGTGTTTGAAGGTCACCTGAATGGTTTAGGATTATGTGACATGTCCTATTTGCTCTAATGCAGGTGGGAGATTGTTGGGATATATGCCCTAGAGCTTCATGTAATATTAACGAAATTATATTTTATGAAATAAAAAGATGTATTATTCATTTATCAAAGTGTTTGTTTAATATCGCATATTGTAAATTATCTTGTTTACCATTGATTACTCATGTGCCTTCAGACTTAGTGTATGAGTGTCATATACAAGAGGATTTAAGTCCGAAGTTAGTAATCTAAAATAGTCAATAGAGAGCAAACAAAGCGGGTAGTTTGTTTACGGTTTATCTATATCTGCGATCCATTCTATAATTGTATGGCAACCTTGATCCGTGATCGTCCATGTGGTGACATGAGAATGAAGGCACCTTAAATGATGTGATCATATAGGACTACACCTAGATAGAAATGAGTTTCTTATAATATCCGTTTAATAAAGAAATTCATTTCAATCTACTAGATGGTTATATATGGATTGATCTGAATCCTGAATGTACTGCGAACTCTTGCATGGTAGGCTATGTCTTTTGATTTATAAAGGTGAGTTTGGTGTAGCAATCTCGAAAATAGCTACGTACTTTAGGGACATAGTTTGGTAAGTAGCTGGGGACGTTATACATGGATAGGGAGTTCACTCCTTCTTGCGATGCTGGGGACGTTATACATGGATATGGAGTTCACTCCTTCTTACGAGAAGTAGAGGAGTATCTTCCTAAAGGGTTGATTCGGTACTTGAACAATTAGAGCACTCAAGTCTTTCTATTACGAATAGAAATATTAACAGTAATAATGGTTATGAATAAATTGTTCATTACAGAATCAATGGTACTTAAGGTAACAATAATTAGAGGGGCTTAACAGATATTATGACCCGGCTCTAATTATGATATACTCATGAAAGGTCAATCTGTATGTAGTGGCTATATCGATTGACACCGACATCGTTCGGCTTATATTATCTAATTAAGATTTTAATTAATATTTCGAGATTATTGGGGCTCGGAACTGTAGGTCCATTTGGTCTATGTGCTAACTCGATATACTGTAGTAGATTAAATATAATTGGATAGTCCAATTATATACTCACATATGTATATATATTAATATTTTTAATATGATTAATAATATTATTTTATCACACTTGAAACTATATGTTAATTTTAATATATGGTTCTATAATAAATAATTATATGATAATTATTTATTATAAGTTATTGAATTATATTGTATAATTTAATAAAGGTTTAAATAATGTATTTCGAAAAATAGGTTTTTGGAAACCTTTTGGTTGGAATGGATGTTATTTTTTTAAAAAAGGGTAATAACATATATGATTTTTTAACATCCTTTTGTCATAATGATGACATTAGATAAAAACTTTATGATGCAAAATTTTTGGATTCCAATCCTAAGGCTGGACGAATTTCTTATAGTAGGAAGGGAAGGGTTTTTTGTTGAATTTTGTAAATCAAAACCCTAAGTATAAAAAGAAAATAAGATTTTCTTTTTCAAACAATAAGTCATTCCAAACCTTAGCCCCATTTTGATGTTCTAAGTTTTCTCTCAAGAGTTGAAGAAAAACAAGAACAAGAAAAACTAAAAGTCATTGTGTGACAATTGTTTAATCTCTAAAGTGCTTAGATATTAGTTTGTTAGTTTAGCCCACACTATTTTCTGTTAGTTGCGAGACATATCACGAAAGGCTATTTGGTGTCGAACCAAAAATTAACTTCATCTTCTTTTCATCAACCTCACGGCAGTGAGCATATTTTGCTCACTGCCACCATTTACTTTGGGGTTTCGGGGCTCGATTTGATTTGGTGTTAATCCAGAAAAATTAGGGAACATTAAGGGGTGTTTCAAGAATGTTATGGGGCTATTTTTGGGGAAAATTCAGACTTGAAATACTAGTGTGATTAATGCAAAAGAGGGAATGATTTTGGCAGTGAATTGGGCGTATTTTGGGTCCAAGATAGTCCAGATCTAATCCGTTGTTCGGGGGGCTATTCCAAAATAGAAATTTTGTTAAAAACATAAGCAAAATTTCAGTAAAGGAGTTGGTTACATTCGGCCAAACAAGGGATGGGCGGGAAAAACTTATCAAGGCCGATCCTGGGTGCCTAAGATATTTTCGCTGCATTATGAAATTGGTTCCTACAATCGGTATGCTAGTGGAAGGGACCGGTATATCGGTATCTGTTTCAAAATACAGGATTCAAAAGTTGAAAATGATGGGTGGATGTCAGACCCCTAATGTCAGATTGGTGCCCGCACAATGGAAGTGGGTCTATCCCGTGGATATCAAGCATGTGTATTTTTTAAATAATTTAATGGAATACTATATTCCATTACGAGTGTATAAGAAAAAAACCGGGGCTGAATCAAAATCCTGGAACTTATAAATGGACAGAAATAAGATTTAGAGCGCGTCTGTACTATGCGCTCGCTGAACATAATTTTTTTCTGCATCAGCTCTCTGGAAACAGAGAGCTGATGGAATTGGATTTTTAACCCAATTTATTTCCAATCTTACCTAAACACTTCCAAACACCCAAAATTAATTTCTTTAACATAAAATCCAACATCAACACATGTTATAGATTAAAATCATTTTTTTCAAAATATCAAATATTTGTACAAAAATATAAATTTATTCTAAATACGCACATGTGTAAGTTTTAAATCCAAAACACAAACCAAATTAGAATCCTACAATGAAATGATTCTAAAATGGTAACCATAGCTCAAAGCTTTCATCTAGAATTTCTGACTCTAATTTTATGTTCCATGTCCAATATGAACATATTTGACCCAATTACAAGCATATCGTGTTTATGTTTCCAATGTATCTTTACAAAAATTTATTAGCCTAATTTCAACTTCAAGTTATATTATTATGTATCAAAACAAAAACATAGCTTATTAGAAAAGATCAAACTTACATAGTAAGCTTGAATCAAATATCTAATCTTCTTCTCCTTGTTGAAAAATATTGAGAACTTCTAAAGCTTTTCTAAACACTTCTTTAGGCTAATTTTTTCCCTTATACTTTGCCTTAATGGTTGTTTTTCTTAAAAACTTGCTCATGCTTGCCTTTTATAGTGAAGCTTATGTAATTTTTAATTAATAAAAGTTTTAATCAACTTTTAGGTGACCTTAATCCAATTTTTCCAAAAATGCATAATTAGGTGTGACTAATCACATTTGTCTACCACTTTCATTTAATCCAGTTAAATCTGGACAAAGTTTAACCAATTTATTAGTTCATTGTCTACCATTTTGATTTAATCCAATTAAATCTAGATAAAGTTTAACCAATTGATTAGTTGATTGTCTACCACTTTGATTTATTCTAATTAAATCAAGCCAAATACACCTATTATTACATATTTTGTATACCAATATATCCTTCAATAGTATAGATATTTATGAAATTATCATAAATCCCTTGTGTGATTTTGGATTAATCCAATTAATCCAATTGGGTCAAAGTAAATAATTAATTGACCGGCGTAATCACACACGTATAACGCAAGGGCACGTATCGTTCAAGTAGTATAAAAATATCGATCACACGAGGACTTAATTCCTACTGTTGTTATTAATTATTGATACTATTTATTTACAAGTACCTAATTAAGGGAGAAGAGAATGATTGCTTTTAGTTGGTTGAATGTGGATTTGCTTAAATAAAATAAACAAAAGAAAATACTAAGGAAAATAAATAAAAGACAAAAAGATCTAGGGTTGTGATTCCACACAATATTATCCTAAAGATGAATTGATTCTCTTATATATGTGTAATAAGTCAGTTTGCTAACCTGGAACACGAAGATATGCAAAAGACTCTGTCGATGGTCAGACGCAAATACCCAAATAACCCAATTAATCATATGTCTCATTAAGTTCAAGTTCCAAAAGTGGCTACCCCCGCCCGACATGTATATGTCTATCCTGTAAGGAAATCTATTAAAGGGTTATATATCTTCAAGGAAGATCGTGGGCTATTGAATCTAAGGCTGAATCCTAAAATCTCTTCGTCAAGTTCATTTTAAGTTTACCAAATCAATCTTATTAATGGCCAATTAACAAGAAGCATTAAGCTTAAGACTCAATAAACAAACTAAGGAATTACCCATAAAAAGAAAATCAATTACTAAGTGTGTGGATATTGTGTTTCATCACTTCCCTAGAATAAAAATAAAATGTTGGGGGTTGGGGGATCCACCTTTACTATTTCTATTTTAGAAATCTCATTTACTATAATATAGAATTTATTAGTGATATTACCAACCAGCCATATTGGCGGTATCCTCATTAAGTCAGATTTTAATTAAGTCCGACCGACCATAAAGGCGGTATAATTATTTATCCATAAACCAGCCATATAGGCGGCAATCATCTGTCACATAAAGACCGGCCATATAGGCAGTGTCACATTATGTCAAATAAATAAACCAGCCATTAAGGCGGTATAACCTTTTATGTTAAAATATAATTTCCATATTATAATTAAGGGAGATTGATCTAAATTAAAATAATAAAAGCTTCACCCTTCCCCCAGCGGAAATCTAACTACAAAACCTAAAAGAAAAGAAAAGAAAAGAAACTACTACTATTACTGAAAATAAAAATTCATAAATTAAATTACTAAAAATAATACACAAGATGAAATCCTTAAATTCCTTACAAAAACCTAAGGAAAGCATGAGAATTACAAATCAAATGGCTTGGTATTTATAGGAAAATCTAAAGGCTTCCACCAATTTCTCTACCAATTGCTCCACCAAACACTCCACAAAATTCTCCATCAAACACTCCACCAAACATGCCACAAGACACTCCAAAAAACACTCCACCAAACATGCAAGCATGTTTTGTGGAAGTTTGACAATTATAAATTGTCATTTTCCATTTTTTTATTTTTTGATAATGACTTTAGTAATTACACAAAACACATTGGATTTTTCATTAATTTCGGTCTTGCAAACTTCGGAATTCGAAACTATTTAAAATTTCAAAGTTGTATATCCTTGATTCTTCTTTAATTTTCAACTTGAATCAGCTCAATCGGATATCGTATGAAAAAGTTATGGCCAACCTACCAAACTTGCACAAAATTGGAATTTAGGACTGCACTTCGTGACACGTACAACAAATTTTCGTTTTTGGCCTTTTTTCCTCCGGATTTCATCGTTTTAGCCCCGAGTTGATTCCATTAAGTCCCAATATTATTTTTATCTACAAAATAAATAAAAAAACATCAAAACGTTCATAAAACTCGAGAAACTATACAAAATATTAGGTCAAATGAATGTGAAATAGTGATATAATTACCATTCATCACACCCCCAAACCTAACATTTTGCTAGTCCTCGAGCAAAACAGCAAAATAAAATAACATAAACATCTTTAAAATAAAATTAAGCTAAGCCACTTTCGTAGGGATCACGGTTGCATTTAGCATATGCAACAAGCCTTTAAACCCCTAGGTGTCCCTAGTGGACGAGTTGTAGTCTCGTGAAGGTTTTGACCGGCGTAAACACACACGTATAACGCAAGCGTACGTATCGTTCAAGTAGTATAAAAAATATCGATCCCACGAGGACTTAATACCTAAGCTATTAATTTTATGAGGTCAAATGATTACTAGTATCTAACAGGTTGTTTGATTGATTTGAAATGGCGACGATTCTAAATTTAAAGACAAGTAAATAAAATTTTTCAAAAGTAAGTTTTAAGAAAATTCAATATTAAAAACTATCTAGGGTTGTGAATCTTTTCAATATTATTTAAAGATGAAGTGGTTATCCTATAGCTGGGTAATATATTGATTTATTAACCTGGAACACTAAATTATGTGAAAGCCTCTGTCGATGGTCAGACACAAATACCCAGTTTAACCCAATTGAACCATATGTCTATGTCAACCAAATTATTTGGATTCATTAAGTTTAAGTTCCAATTATGGCTACCCTCGCCCGATAGGTATATGTCTATCCTGTAAGGAAATCTATTAAAGGGTTATCTATCCTCAAGGAAGATCGTGGGCTATTGAGTCTAAGGTCTCAAACTTAAAATCCATATGTCTAGTTCATTTTAAGTTTACCTAATCAATTTTATTAATGGCCAGTTAATAAAAAACATTAAGATTAAGACTCAATAAATAAATCTTTATATTACCCAAACTATAATATAACCCTTATAAACCAGTGATATTGAAATTCATCACAACCCTAAATAACTAACTTAGTTATGACACATGGGTAGGGCTAGTAAAAACTTAAAAGTAAAAGCCATAAAGTAAAAATGCGAAATAGTAAATGCGGTAAAGTAAATACTGAAAAGTAAATAACAATAAAATGCTACGGTAAAATGAATTACTTTTACTATTTACTATTTTAAATATCTCCCATAAAATAATATATAAACTTGTGATAATACTACCAACCAGCCATAAAGGCGGTAACCTGATTAATTCAAATTAAGTCCGACCAGCCATAAAGGCGGTATGATTTGTCCATGAACCTGCCATATAGGCGGTAAGAAAATTTAATTATCAACCAGCCATATAGGCGGTATCCTTGATTAGTCAGGTTTAAACCAATTTAAATTTAATAGCCAACCGACCAATATGGCGGTATCCTTATTAAGTCAATTTTTAAATAGTAAATATATTATATTTAAGGGAGATTAATCTAAATAGTAACAGTAAAAGAATTACCTTTCACCTTAGCAAGGAGAAGTTACCTCATCATGGTTGAATAGTAAAACTGAAACAGTAAAAACAAGATAAATTACTATTACTTTTACAAAAAGTAATTACTATTACATAATGTAATTAAAAATTAATTACAAAACTTAAATTAAAAGAAATTAGAGAGAGAAACTCCCTATTTACATCAAAGAAATTAGAGAGAATGGTGCCACTAAAACTGAAATCTCGAGCTCAATTTATAGATAATTTTTGCGTCCAGCGTCGCGACTCCAAGGGCTTCAGCGTCGCGACGCCAACACGCGTTTTCAGTCAACGCGGCTTTTGACCACGCGCATTGTCGGCAGAATCTGGTGATGACACGTGTCACACGGTAAAGGTGGTGCAATGAGAAGACGACACGTGGCAGACGGTGATTGACTGAGCTTTCGGTCTAATGAACATCTGACACGTGGCATGTGTTTAGGATTGGTCCAATGAGAGATTAACACGTGGCAGCATGTGATTCACCGGTGATTCGGTCCAATGAAAACTGGACATGTGGCATGCGCTTGCTTCGGTCCAATGAAAACTCGACATGTGATCTTCTGTGATGATGACACGTGTCACGACGCACGTTAGCAAAGTCAAACTTCTCAAATTCTGATCCGTTGACCCGGCGGACGTTAGCATGACCGGCACACTTTAGGCGTCGCGACGCGCAGAGTCTTGGCGTCGCGACGTGGATAAATTACCAAAATGCCCATTTTCCCAATTTTCACTGTTTTGCTCCAAATCACCTCCAGAATGTCCTGAAATTTTATTTATCTACAAAATAACACAAAACACATCAAAATATTCACAAAGCACAAGAAACTATACAAAATATTAGGTTAAATGAGTGGGAAATAGTGATAGATTTATCACTCATCAAGTTTATAGCAACGATACCCACAAACGTTTGATAAAAGTAAGAAGATAGTAAAACTAATGCACACAAAAGCAAAAAGACAAGAGAAAAGAGAATAAAGAAGTTAGTGACTAAACATGTGAAACTTCTACTCTAAGTTAGTAGTTGTTTTCTTTCTTTCTAAATTACCAAATAAGTAAATTCTCCGATTATTTTTACCATTCTCCACATACACAGCCTACAAAATATTAATCAACTCATTTTGCCCACAATAGTCACAAGTGCAGTTGAGAAGAGAGTATTATTTTTGTACTAAAGTTTTATCAGAATTCACACCTTTTTATAGCAATGATATAAATTTTTTTTTTATTTTTCTGATTTTTTTTTTCTGATTTTTTTTATTTATTTATATACAATATCTTCCGTCTATGTAGCGAGTTTTGGGTCAGTGACTCCCAAACCAGTTGGCTTTAGGGCACTAGGTTTTAAGACACCCCTCCAGACTTAATTACTCAGACTTCAGATATATATATATATATATATATATATATATATATATATATATATATATATATATATATATATATATATATATATATTGGCAACATCTTCGATCCATGTAACGAGCTTTTGGCCAGTGACTCCCAAACCAGTTGGTTTTAGGGCACTAGGTGTTAAGACACCCTTACAGACTTAATAACTCGGATCTCAGATGTTTTTTTTTCTTTTTTATTCTTTTTTTTTTCTACTTCATTTCCATTTATAGATGTTTCCTCCAATTAAACTAGAGCACTGAATATTACAAACTTTTCAATTACAGCTCATGTCTATATGTTACCATGCATGTTGATAATACCTGCCAACTGAGCATATGAAGATTCATTTTAGTCAGTTTTATGGAGAATTCACTTGTACCAAAAGGAAATAAACAAAAATTAACTGGTTCCGAAATAGGTTGAGATACGTCTCTGGAGTGGAAATTCCTTACTCGGCTATCTCTTGTACCAATTTCACCAGATTAGTCAAATAAAAACTCAAAAACAAAAAATATTTTTTTAATTTTTGGTAAAATTTTTCAATTTTTTGAAAAATATTTTGGAATAAAAATCTATAATAAACAAGATATTAATAAACTATTCCTTCCCCCAAACCTAAATGAGACATTGTCCCAAATGTCTTAAACAGTAGAAGAATAGTTTAGAAGATCATACCTGGTTAACTGAAATTCTACCAACAAAATTACCGATTAAGATCCATTTCCAATTTACGGTTCTTACCACGATCGCTATCTGACCAGTTCAACTTGGAAAGAATGAGGTCGATTTTTGGTTCAAAGGTTAAGATTTGGTCAATTAATTCCTCAGCCTTTGTTGCATTCAGGAAAATATCTTGTACTGATTTTGTGACGACCTCATGTCTTTTGGCTTCCGCAAGAAATACAAACAGAAAATCGAAAAAATGATCAATGTTGAGTAATCCAATGGGCTTCCGATGAATGTTTAAGTGCGCCCATGATGCCACTGTGAATATTTCTTCAAACGTTCTGAGCCCACCTGGTAAATCAATAAAAGTATCAACAGTATTGACCATTTCAAGGAGTTGTTCAGACATACTCGAGACAATTCGTTCATCTCCATTTGTTTTTCCGATTATGTGTTCGTCCGCCAAAGTTTTTGGAATGATTCCCAAAACATAACTGCCACCCTCATGAACGACTTTTGAAATGCTTCGTGTAGGACACAGAAATCGGCGATGTTGTTCTAGGCTCATGGCCTAATCGGGAGTACGGAGTAGCCCGCGAGGGACTAAACCGGAGAATAAAAAAGTAGCCACCCGGTGTGAACTGGGAAAATGATTTAAGACTGCACTCACCCCTCGCAAGGGAAGACCTCAAACCGTTGGGTTCAGAATGGTCCCTTACTTATGCCACTTATAATGAAATGATTTGTGCAATAATCTAACCAAGTCTACACAACATTCATACGCAAAAATAACATACTTCTAAGTTCACGTGCATGAAAATAAAACCTATATCTAAGTTTGCATGCATACAAGTAAGTCGTAATAACGACAAATACACAATAACACACAATAATCTCATGAACATATTTAATTATTAAACGCGAAAAATAAATAACAACCTAAACATAAACATAAATCAAATTCCTAATGCAAAATAAATAACTAATCATGCTCGGAAATAACCAACGAAATCATACATAAAAAATAAATAACATATTAAACGACTACATCATGCATAAACACAAGGTTGGACGAAACGAAATATGTGTGTCTCTCAAGCGATACGTGGCATTGTATCCCAAGTATAGAGCGCATTACCGTCCATTCGGATTCGGCTACGGAATTTACGTCTGAGTTTCCATCCGATATACCACAAGAGAGAACACATATTCCATTCATCCGAAGGTCATATCATACACCAATCAACAATACTCATGCGAAGTAAAATAAGAAGATAAATAAAAAAATAAGGAGAATAAATAAAAAGGGTGCCCTCAGGTCTAACATCTTAAGTCGTCTCTTGGAAGTGCGCTACGCGGTTGTCGAAAGGGTTAATGCTCCGCAACTTTTCCGATTTACTGGTTCGTTGTTTTCCTTCGTTGCCTCACTGTTTTAGGCTGTTGTTTCCTCTATTTTTGCTGTATTTTCTAGTCGTTGTGTTTGGTTACTATTTGCGGTATTCGGGGGGCTATTTTGGGGTTGTTTTGTGCGGTTTTTTGAGACTATTTTGTTGCAATTTTTGATGTTCTGGTTGTGTAGTTTTTTTGGAGTGTTTTGTGGTATTTTTGGGGTGCAGTTTGCCAGTTTAAGGGTACAGTTTGAGTGCAGTTTGGGTACAGTTTACGAGGTAATTTAGGGGCTGATCTGGGGACTGTTTGGGCGTGAATTTAAGGGTAGTTTGAGCATGAAGGAGGGCTTCTGTGGGAGCTATTTGATGCGTGTTGAAGGGGGTGCTATGGCGTGATGAAAGGCTTTAGGCGTGAATGTGGGCTGCTGAATGAAGGGCAGTGGCGTGAATAGAGGGCTTTAGGCGTGAAGGTGGGCTGCTGAATGAAGGGCAGTGGCATGAATGGAGGGCTTTAGGCATGAAGGTGAGCTGCTGAATGAAGGGCAGTGGCATGAATGGAGGGCTTTAGGCGTGAAGGTGAGCTGCTGAATAAAGGGCAGTGGCGTGAATGGAGGGCTTTTTTACATTAAGGGTTTGTGAGGGTTGGTTTGTTTGTCGCAGTGTGTGATTCAATTGAAGGGTTATTTGTGAGGAAGAGAGGCGTGAGGGAGAAGGGAATGCTCTGGGGTTTTTAAGGTTGGGTTTATGCTTCTTTTTATAGGCAAGGGTTGAGGTTTACCTTATACGAGTAGGAAAACCAAGATTGTGCAATTATGTGGGAATATTTAATTTGTGTGTCATAAGGAAATGATCTCCTTAATTAGGAAGGGGATTATTTTAGTTTAGGAAAGAGATTTAATTTAATTAGGAATGTGATTTATGGGATTTGATTTGATTTTATTAATTTGGGAAGGTGATTTGGTTTGATTTTAGCATGTGTTTAATGTGTGAATTTATTATTTTGGATGTGTTTTAATAGGTTTGGGCGTGAATGTGGTCCCTTGGGCGTGTGGTTGGTGTTCTGGTGGGCTTGGTGTGGATTGCCGGGGTTTTTGGCCAAGGATGTGTGGCTTGTGGGGATTTTGAGGTCAAGGATAAGTTTTAAAATAGAGGTCCAACGAACGAACCCACAACTAAACAAACGAATTAAGTCCAACAAGACATTGATTTCTGAATTTCCATTTCGACGTCCATTTCCCGCGACTTCCGTGACTTAAATAGGTAGTGCCTCCATATGAGACTCATCATCGGGACTTATATGCAAAAATGCAGTGCCTACTGTCGCCCCCACTTTGATGGGACTTGTGCAGTGTGTGACAGTGACAATCCTATCAAAGTTATGCAATGCATTTTTACTTACCTGGCTCGCCAGCTGCCACCTGACTTGCCTATCACTTCGAACTGAGTTGATGATGTGGTGAGGTGCTGCGACCCCTGAGGTTCATCCCTGCGAGATGCTGCGATATCTAGGAATCGCTACCGAACTGAACTGATGAGAGGTGGTCCATTTTTGAACTATGCTCCATTTTTGAAGCGCCATTTTCGGCATGCTAAACCTCATTTTGAGGCGTCGCTGATGCGATGGTTGTCTATTTTTGAACTGTGCTCCATTTTTGGAGCGCCATTTTCGGCATGCTAAACCTCATTTTGAGGCATCACTGATGTGATGGTGGTCCATTTTTGAACTGTGCTCCATTTTTGGAGCGCCATTTTCGGCATGCTAAACCTCATTTTGAGGCATCGCTGATGTGATGGTGGTCTATTTCCGAACCGTTACTTGATGAAAGATGGCTCATTTTTGAACCGTTACTTGATGAGAGATGGCTCATTTTTGAACCGTTACTGGATGAGAGGTGGCTCATTTTTGAACCGTTACTGGATGAGAGTTGGCTCCTTTTTAAACCATTACTTGATGAGATATGGATCATTTTTGAACCGTTACTTGATGAGAGATGGCTCATTTTTGAACCATTACTTTATGAGAGATGGCTCATTTTTTAACCGAGCTGCATGAGAAAGGGTAGACTGGTCGCCCCCAATCTCGGTTCATCTTTCTGTCCTTTGCTGATTTTTTATTTTCTTCAACACCTGAGAATAAAAATAAAACACCAAAAGAATGCAAGTACGTCACGTGTATGCATGCATGCATGGATGGGTTTCCTATTCCGTTGGGTTAGGTCTTCCTTGTGCTCTCTTGCGCCCTCCGCCCACTAACATCTTTGCTCGCCCCTGGGCATGCTTACAATTTCCTTTTGTCAGTTCTCTGTGGTGATTGCTCAGTCTTCTTTTATCTCATGGCTCGAGTTCTCAGTATATCCCTTATTTGCGAGGTGGTAGACTGGTCGCCCCTAGACTTAGCTCAACTTTCTACTCTTTACTACTTACATTAGGTCAAAGTAGATCATGTGATGTGACGTTTCCATACCAACATACTGTACTTCCTCTTACGAAATAGTCCCAATAGTTATACATATCGTTGCCCTCAAAGGATGCCCAGTGTTGAAACCAGAGAACCTTCAAAGTACTCGAGGCAACTCAAATCCGAGCGTTTGAATAAATGATCTGAACCATACTCAAAATATGTGTGTGCCAAGGTTCTTTCGCAGCTTAATCCTTAAGTAAGCCAACTCGATGATTTTGTCTTGGAGAATTGGATTAGTGGGTCTAACCAACCTATATGTCTTGATCATACTCTGTGATTACTTCCTCGTACTCAACATGATATGGTTTTCTTTTCTTTTGTCTCTTTCTTTTCATTTTGAACTTCTTCTTTTTTTCTTTTTCTCTTTTCTTCTTCTTTTTCTCTTTTCTTTCTTTCTCTTTCTTTTTTTTTCCGACACACCTACCCTTTAAGGTAGCATTTCTCCTCATGGTGGTCCTAATACTCGCCCATGGGTAGCTTCACGCTTATCGGTTATAAGTGGTCTATTTTTTCCTTTTCTTTTCAAAGACTTTTTCTTCGTTTCCAACCATATCATATATCGTAACATAAGTAAACCAGGATGGACATCTAGGTAAACGGTCATTCACCGATCTGACATCTCTTCAACTAGTCATCTCACCGACTACTCAGGCTTCCACTGCTAAGATCCTCTAATTAAGTGCTCGCGATTCTAGTCAAGATCAACTACTCAAAATATCAGATGAGAGTACATCTTGCACTTATCGTTTTTAAGGTTTCACCTTGAAGCAAACAATTTCATCATCAGACTCATGCTTAACTACTGAGGAAAAGACTCGAACAAGTAGGAAGAATCAATGTCTTTATTATTAATAAATGTGGGATCACAATTGAATAAGATCAGGAAAATTAACATCTCCATAATTTGCAACTTCGTCTTCCCCCGTCTTCTTGCTTTCTTCAAACATCAGATTCTCCAACTGCAGTAGTTCTTTTTCCCATTTACTTACCCTTTTTGCCACCTCCTTCTTGTCATTGTCTGAGAAGTTTTCCCAGAAATCCTCCATCTGCTCTATTTCATCTTCACTATTGTTGCCCCGTATCCCCATGCGGAAAGTTTGGTGGTTGTGAGTTTGGAGGACAAGGCTGTCGGGTAGGCTGAAGTTGATCATGTAGGTGGGTGGTGGGTTTCTGTGTGTGTTGGGTTGTTCTTTTTCCGGGTCGGGTATTTAATGGGCATCAATGAGGTCTTGGATTTCATGCCTAAGGCGGGTGCATTTGTCAGTGTCATAGCCTTTTTGCGGGTGGAGGTAACAATATAGGTTTAAGTCAAGGTAGCGGGGCACAGGGTTTGGAAGTGGTTTAGGTTCTAAGGGGTTTAGGAGTCCTTGCATTTTCAGCTCTTCAAACACCTCGGACAAAGGTCTACCAAAATTGGAGAATCGTCTGTTTCTGATAGGGGCGACCTCAGAAGGAGTGGGCTTGGTCCTTGAAGGTTCCCCAATGGTCTTTCTATTCTGGTTGCCAAACTTCCTATTATCGACCATACGGGGTACGGTCAAACTGACCACAGCATTGGTCAAAACTTGCAACTGCACAGTAATCTTAGTGATACTAGTTTCCAGTTGATCCATATGAGATCCCTCATTAACTAATTCGCTCATGTTGGCTAGTGGTCTTTTGGTGAGTCTGCCATCGTCTGCCATCTTCCCTAACCCAACGGGTAACTATGATATCTTTTAAAACTACAAGTTCGTATGTATGCGTGCGATGTATGGAATGTATAAGTCGGCCCATTATCATTTTAAAGCATTCAATCATACTATTGTGAGGTGCAAACTTGTCCTAGTTTAAAAAGGCCCAACAGGTTTACACTTTTGCGATACATGGCTAAACAACTTCAAATGATGAGGGGCATAAACACAAAATGGCCCATTGGCATTCAGAAGCTTTTGGCCCAACTACCATAAAGCATGGACTCGTCCCAGTTTAAATGGCCCAACAAGCCCATACCTCATGACAAAAAATCCAACTGAATCCAAATGACGACGGTCCTAAACGCAAGCATAAAGGGATAGTTTATATTGGTCATATAACTATGGTTCACATGTGAGTTTACGGGGATGTAGACAAAGGCTCTCGTCAACGAAGGATTGCCCACAACTAGGTCTACCCACTCAAGGGTTCGAGCGACCAAGTGAGCGCACCTTTTTTATACCTTAAAGTACGTGCCAACGAGTTATGATGCGTGACTGACTGTCAGATGGATTTTCTATTTAAGATTCCCCAGAGGGAGGGTGGAGCAGACTCTCTTAAATACCTAAACCTCTTAGGCTCTTATCGCCTTGGTAACAGGAATAAACAATAGGTCCTCCAAATTAGTCCATCACAGTAAGCTTCGAGTAAATGATTATCTAGGTGCTTTCACAACTTTTCCTTATAGAAAGGTAGTGAATGAAGGAATACACCAAACTATTACTTAGCTCTAATAGTGCCTTTGATTAAACCCATTTCAACCCACGGTAAGCACGGTTAATTAAAGCATAAATCACAGACATTACAAGGTATTATTTCGGGGCCGATTCTCTATCCCCAGTGGAGTCTCCAGACTGTAGGACCCAGAAATCGGCGACGCTGCTCTAGGCTCACGGCCTAGTCGGGAGTACAGAGTAGCTCGCGGGGGACTAAACCAGAAAATAAATGAGTCGCCACCCGGTGTGAACCGGGAAAATGATTTAAGGTCGCACTCACCCCTCGCAAGGGAAGACCTCAAACCGTTGGGTTCGGAATGGTCCCTTACTTATGCCACTTGTAATGAAAAGATTTGTGCAATAATCTAACCAAGTCTACGCAACATTCATACGTAAAAATAACCTACTTCTAAGTTCACGTGCATGAAAATAAAACCTATATCTAAGTTTGCATGCATAAAAGTAAGTTGTCATAACGATAAACACGCAATAACACACAATAATCTCATGAACATATTTAATTATCAAACACGAAAAATAAATAACAACCTAAACATAAACATAAATCAAATTCCTAATACAAAAGAAATAACTAATCATGCTCGGAAATAACCAACTAAATCATACATGAAAAATAAATAACATACTAAATGACTACATCATGCATAAACATAAGGTTGGACGACATGAAATATGTGTGTCTCTCAAGTGATACGTGGCATTGTATCCCAAGTACAGAGCGCATTACCCTCCATTCGGATTCGGCTACGGAATTTACGTCTGAGTTTCCATCCGATATACCACAAGAGAGAACACATATTCCATTCATCCGAAGGTCATATCATACACCAATCAACAATACTCATGCGAAGTAAAATAAGAAGATAAATAAAAAAATAAAGGAGAATAAATAAAAAGGGTGCCCTCAGGTCTAACATCTTAAGTCGTCTCTTGGAAGTGCGCTACGCGGTTTTCGGAAGGGTTAATGCTCCGTAACTTTTCCGATTTACTGGTTCGTTGTTTTCCTTCGTTGCCTCACTGTTTTAGGCTGTTGTTTCCTCTATTTTTGCTGTATTTTCTAGTCGTTGTGTTTGGTTACTGTTTGTGGTATTCGGGGAGGGCTATTTTGTGGTTGTTTTGTGCGATTTTTTGGGACTATTTTTGTTGTAGTTTTTGATGTTCTGGTTGTGTAGTTTTTTGGGACTGTTTTGTGGTATTTTTGGGGTGCAGTTTGAGTTCAGTTTGGGTATATTTTACGGAGTAATTTAGGGGCTGATTTAGGGACTGTTTGGGCGTGAATTTAAGGGCATTTTGAGCGTGAATGAGGGCTTCTGTGGGGGCTATTGGGTACGTGGAAGGAGGACTTTTGTGGGGGCTGTTTGGTGCGTGTTGAAGGGGGTGATGTGGCATGATGAAAAGCTTTAGGCGTGAAGGTGGGTTGCTGAATGAAGGGCAGTGGCATGAATGGAAGGCTTTAGGTGTGAAGGTGGGCTGCTGAATGAAGGGCAGTGGCGTGAATGAAGGGCTTTAGGCGTGAAGGTGAGCTGCTGAATGAAGGGCATTGGCGTGAATGAAAGGCAATGGCGTGAATGAAGGGCTTTTTTGCGTGAAGGGTTTGTGAGGGTTGGTTTGTTTGTCGCAGTGTGTGATTCAGTTGAAGGGTTATTTGTGAGGAAGAGAGGCGTTAGGGAGAAGGGAATGCTCGGGGGTTTTTAAGGTTGGGTTTATGCTTCTTTTTATAGGCAAGGGTTGAGGTTTACCTTATACGGGTAGGAAAACCAAGATTATGTAATTATGGGGGAATATTTAATTTGTGTGTCATAAGGAAATGATCTCTTTAATTAGGAAGGGGATTATTTTAGTTTAGGAAAGGGATTTAATTTAATTAGGAATATGATTTATGGGATTTGATTTTATTAATTTGGGAAGAGGATTTGGTTTGATTTTAACATGTGTTTAATGTGTGAATTTATTATTTTGGATGTGTTTTTAATGGATTTGGGCGTGAATGTGGACCCTTGGGCATGTGTTTGGTGTTTTGGTGGGCTTGGTGTGGATTTCGAGGGTTTTGGGCCAATGATGTTTGGCTTGCGGGGATTTTGGGACAATGATAAGTTTTAAAATAGAGGTCCAACGAACGAACCCACAGCTAAGCAAACGAATTAAGTCAAACAAGACATTGATTTCTGAATTTCCCTTCCGACGTCCGTTTCCCGTGACTTTCATGACTTAAATAGGTAGTGCTTCATATGAGACTCATCATCGGGACTTATATGCAAAAATGCAGTGCCTACACTTCCCATCAATCCAAGATTGCCACCTCCATATACTAGGTGCATATTTCATTCTGCTATGACTCTCACCAATTCCTTTGCAACCTCAATGAACTCTGGTTTATTACCAGAGTTGTATCCACAGAAAGCAAAAATTCGCTTGACTCGCTGCTGTGAAGTTGCTTCCATTTTCTCTCTCTTATTTGGATGTATATCTGGATGTGTCGAAGAGTGAAATGTAGAGCTGAATTTATAGAACCTGAAAATGGGTGAGTAATAGTAGCACTAGTACCTGCCAAATGACAATTATTAGATGAACGTTAAAATAAATCATGAAAAGTCAAAAAGTTTAGATCTTGTTGGTGAAAATAAAGGAAATAAAGATAGAAAAGCAAATCAAAGCAATTATTAAGGCAACAGAATTGTGTACGCAATACGCCACTAGCTTAGTATAAATTTATAAGGATACGTCTCAAGAATTCATTATTTACTCAGCCATCACAAATGAATTAGCTATCTTCTTTGTGATTGCCAAACACCATTCCTTCTGTCTTAAAATGCTCCGTTTGTGCTTTTCCCAATAAAAATATCACATAATATTAAAAACTCTACAACATGTATACACAAAATATGGAAACCGAATTTACAACAAATTGCATGGGTTGCCTCCCTGCTAGCGCTGAATTTTTTATCTTCAGCCAGACGTGACTGAAATCCATCTGTTAAGGAGGTTTCAGCGTCGTTTCGGATGTCCGATTAAAGACAATCCCGTGTGTGTTACTTTTGAAGGGTCTCTTCCAACGGTAAAGTGGCAAAAAGAGTTTTGTCTCATTCAGTGCTTATGCCATCTTTTTTATCTTTGTTGCTCCAATGGTTCCTGAAAAGAAAGAAAGAAAATATGGAGGTCTCGTATGGTGCTTGACTTGGAATGGGATTTCCATTCTGTCAAGCTTCTGGGTGATGTCTTTGATCTGTACTCCCCAAAACAGTGATGTTTCTCCTGAATGCCTGAGATCTTCAATTTGGTCAGACAGTTTCTCCTCCATTTGCTCTGCTTCTTGCTCCACATTTTCTTCACAAATGTATTTTAAAATTTCCGCATTCAGCTCTTCATATGTCATATGTGAAATGCATGCTTCATAAGTGTCAACTTGAGGATGTAAAGAAATGTCAGATTTTAGGTCTTCATCATTTGATGTGACTGGCTCAGGTAGATCTTCTTCAAACATTTTTGCAAAACATGCTCCAAGATCTTCATTTTGAGGACGGAAAGTTTCATCCTCGCTTATTGGTGCAGTTGGTACAAACAGCTCTACTTCTTGATCCTCGTCATAGTCCGAATAATAAAAATCAAATAGAGACTTTACTGGTTTGGGCTCCTGAACTGATACCTCTGATTCTTGATACTGCTCAGCCTCCTCTTCTACTAGAGTGTCATCGTGAAATGATTGGTACTCGAAGGCTTCATCAGTGTCATCTGAAAATGATCCTTGAGGTATGTAGCTCTGGTTTTCACTTTTCTGTTAATTGTCTCGTTTGATCTGTCAGTCTCTGAATGGACGCTGATTGTCTCTGAATACTTTTTAATTGATTCTGGAATGTTTCAAGCATTGTATCCAACTTTTCGTCTTATTTCTTGAACCAATCTTTGAGCATGTTAACCAATTGTTCTTCCTCTGATGGTTCTGGTTCTTGATGAATATCGTAGGTGGATGGTGGATAAAATGGAGAATATGATTTAGTGAAATATGCTTGTTCTTTGTACCTTGAATGATTCCGATAATTTTGCCACTCTGAAAGGTATATACATTGATCGCTCGGGTGGATACCATCACATATCACACATCTCCCCATTGCGTTTTGTTGAGTAAATGTAGTATTGCTTGGTTCTGGCATCCAGTGATAATTGTTGGGTTGGACAACCGGCCTCAGAAAACCAGACTTTTACTCCCAGATTTGAGGTGTATCTTCTTCTAGTAAAACTCGTAATCTTGCAATCTCCCAATGAAGATCCATGTCAACCACCTGAAAAATAAAAGAAAGAAATAAAAATTATAAATAAAAATAAAGAAAATTAGATACAAGTAATATAGATAGCTTCAAAATTAATAACGCAAGAAAAATAAGTCCCCGGCAACGGCGCCAAAAATTTCACCAGCATAATCACACACGTATAACGCAAGAGCACGTATCGTTCAAGTAGTATAAAAATATCGATCCCACGAGGACTTAATTCCTACTGTTGTTATTAATTATTGATACTATTTATTTACAAGTATCTAATTAAGGGAGAAGAGAATGATTGCTTTTGGTTGGTTGAATGTGGATTTACTTAAATAAAATAAATAAAATAAACAAAAGAAAATACTAAGAAAAATAAATAAAAGACACAAAGATCTAGGGTTATGATTCCACACAATATTATCCTAAAGATGAATTGATTCTCTTATATATGTGTAATAAGTCAGTTTGCTAACCTGGAACACGAAGATATGCAAAAGCCTCTGTCGATGGTCAGACGCAAATACCCAAATAACCCAATTAATCATATGTCAATGTTAACCAAGTTACCTGAATTCATTAAGTTCAAGTTCCAAAAGTGGCTACCCTTGCCAGACATGTATATGTCTATCCTGTAAGGAAATCTATTAAAGGGTTATCTATCCTCAAGGAAGATAGTGGGTTATTGAATCTAAGGCTGAAACCTAAAATCCTTTTGTCAAGTTCATTTTAAGTTTAACAAATCAATCTTATTAATGGCCAATTAACAAGAAGCATTAAGCTTAAGACTCAATAAACAAACTAAAGAATTACCCATAAAAAGAAAATCAATTACTAAGTGTGTGGATATTGTGTTTCATCACTTCCCTAGAATAAAAATAAAATGATGGAGGTTGGGGGATCCACCTTTACTATTTCTAATTTAGAAATCTCCCTTACTATAATATAGAATTTATTAGTGATATTACCAACCAGCCATATTGGCGGTATCCTCATTAAGTCAGATTTTAATTAAGTCTGATCGACCATAAAGCCGGTATCATTATTTGTCCATAAACCAGCCATATAGGCGGCAATCATTTGTCACATAAAGACCGACCATATAGGCGGTGTCACATTATGTCAAATAAATAAAACCAGCCATTAAGGCGGTATAACCTTTTATGTTAAAATATAATTTCAATATTATAATTAAGGGAGATTGATCTAAACTAAAATAATAAAAGCTCCACCCTTCCCCCAACGGAAATCTTACTACAAAACCTAAAATAAAAGAAAAGAAAAGAAACTACTACTATTACTGAAAATAAAAATACATAAATTAAATTACTAAAAATAAACACACAAGATGCAATCCTTAAATTCCTTACAAAAACCTAAGGAAAGCATGAGAATTACAAATAAAATGGCTTGGTATTTATAGGAAAATCTAAAGGCTTCCACCAATTTCTCCACCAATTGCTTCACCAAACACTCCACAAAATTCTCCACCAAACACTCCACCAAACATGCCACAAGACACTCCACAAAACACTCCACCAAACATGCAAGCATGTTTTGTGGAAGTTTGACAATTATAAATTGTCATTTTCCATTTTTTTATTTTTTGATAATGACTTTAGTAATTACACAAAACACATTGGATTGTTCATTAATTTCGGTCGTGAAAAATTCGGAATTCGAAAATATTTAAAATTTCAACGTTGTAGAGCTTTGAGTCTTCTTTACTCTACAACTTGAATTAGCTCAATCGGATATCGGATGAAAAGGTTATGGCCAAACTACCACACTTGCGCAAAATTAGAATTTAGGACTGCACTTCGTGACGCGTACAGTAAATTTTCGTTTTTGACCTTTTTTCCTCCGGATTTCATCGTTTTAGCCCTGAGTTGATTCCATTAAGTCCCAATATTATTTTTATCTCCAAAATAAATAAAAACACATCAAAACGTTCATAAAACTCGAGAAACTATACAAAATATTAGGTTAAATGAGTGGGAAATAGTGATATAATTACCACTCATCACACCCCCCAAACCTAACATTTTGCTAGTCCTCGAGCAAAACAACAAAATAAAATAACATAAACATCTTTAAATAAAATTAAGCTAAGCCACTTTCGTAGGGATCACAGTTGCATTTAGCATATGCAACAAGCCTTTAAACCTCTAGGTGTCCCTAGTGGACGAGTTGTAGTCTCGTTAGGGTTTACAGCAACGATACCCACAAACGTTTGATAAAAGTAAAAAGATAGTAAAACTAATGCACACAAAAGCAAAACGACAAGAGAAAAGAGAATAAAGAAGTTAGTGACTAAACAGGTGAAACTTCTACTCTAAGTTAGTAGTTGTTTTCTTTCTTTCTAAATTACCAAATAAGTAAATTCTCCGATTATTTTTACTATTCTCCATATACACAACCTACAAAATATTAATCAACTCATTTTGCCCACAATAGTCACAAGTGCAGTTGAGAAGAGAGTAATATTTTTGTCCTAAAGTTTTGTCAGAATCCACACCTTTTTATAGCAATGGAATAATTTTTTTTTATTTTTTTTTATTTTTCTGATTTTTTTCTTTTTTTCTGATTTTTTTTATTTATTTATATACAATATCTTCCGTCTATGTAGCGAGCTTTGGGTCAGTGACTCTCAAACCAATTAGCTTTAGGGCACTAGGTTTTAAGACACCCCTACGGACTTAATTACTTAGACTTCAGATATATATATATATATATATATATATATATATATATATATATATATTGGCAACATCTTCGATCCATGTAACGAGCTTACGCCAGTGACTCCCAAACCAGTTGGTTTTAGGGCACTATGTGTTAAGACACCCTTACAGACTTAATAACTCGGATTTCAGACGTTTTTTTTTTTCTTTTTTTTTTTCCTTTTTTTTTTCCTTTTTTTCTTTTTTTTCCTACTTCATTGCCATTTATAGATGTTTCGTCCAATAAAACTATACCACTGAATATTACAAACTTTTCAATTACAGCTCATGTCTATATGTTACCATGCATGTTGATAATACCTGCCAACTGAGCATATGAAGATTCATTTTAGTCTGATTTATGGAGAATTCACAAATTAAATAATTCAAAAGGAAATAAAAAAAAATTAACTTGTTCCGAAATAGGTTGAGATACATCTCAGGAGTGGAAATTCCTTACTCGGCTATCTCTTGTACCAATTTCACCAGATTAGTCAAATAAAAACTCAAAAACAAAAAATATTTTTTAAATTGTTTGTAAAATTTTTCAATTTTTTTGTATTTTTTGAAAAAAAAAATTGGAATAAAAATCTAAAATAAACAAGATCAATTATTCCTTCCCCCAAACCTAAATGAGACATTGTCCCAAATGTCTTAAACAATAGAAGAATAGTTTAGAAGATCATACCTGGTTAACTGAAAGTCTACGAATAAAATTACCAATTAAGATCTATTTCCAATTTACGGTTCTTACCACGATCACTATCTGACCAGTTCAACTTGGAAAGAATGAGGTCGATTTTTGGTTCAAATGTTAAGATTTGGTCAATTAATTCCTCGGCCTTTGTTGCATTCAGGAAAATATCTTGTACTGATTTTGTGACGAACTCATGTCTTTTGGCTTCCGCAAGAAATACAAACAGAAAATCAAAAAAAATGATCAATGTTGAGTAATCCAATGGGCTTCCGATGAATGTTTAAGTGCGCCCATGATGCCACTGTGAATATTTCTTCAAACGTTTCGAGCCCACCTGGTAAATCAATAAAAGCATCAACAGTATTGACCATTTCAAGGAGTTGTTCAGAGATACTCGAGACAATGCGTTCATCTCCATTTCTTTTTCTGATTATGTGTTCGTCCGCCAAATTTTTTGGAATGATTCCCAAAACGTGACCACCACCCTCATGAACGGCTTTTGAAATGCTTCCCATCAATCCAAGATTGCCACCGCCATATACTAGGTGCATATTTGATTCTGCTATGACTCTCCTTAATTCCTTTGCAACCTCAATGAACTCTGGTTTATTACCAGAGTTGGATCCACAGAAAACACAAATTCGCTTGACTCGCAGCTGTGAAGTTGCTTCCATTTTCTCTCTCTTATTTTGGATGTTTATCTGGATGTGTCAAAGAGAGAAATGTAGAGATGAATTTATAGAACCTGAAAATGGCTGAGTAATAGTAGCACTAATACCTGCCAAATGACAATTATTAGATGAACGTTAAAATAAATCATGAAAAGTCAAAAAGTTTAGATCTTGTCGACGAAAATAAGGGAAATAAAAATAGAAAAGCAAATCAAAGCAATTATTAAGGCAACAGAATTGTGTACGCAATACGCCACTAGCTTAGTATAAATTCATAAGGATGCTTCTCAAGAATTCATTCTTTACTCAACCATCACAAATGAATTAACTATCTTCTTCGTGATTGCCAAACACCATTCCTTTTGTCTTAAAATGCTCCGTTTGTGCTTTTCCAACAAAAATATCACATAATATTAAAAACTCTACAACATGTATACATAAAATATGGAAACAGAATTTACAACAAATTGCATGGGTTGCCTCCCCGCTAGTGCTGAATTTTTCATCTTTAGCCAGACGTGACTGAAATCCATCTGTTAAGGAGGTTTCAGCGTCGTTTCCATGTCCGATTAAAGATAATCTCGTGTGTGTTGCTTTTGAAGGGTCTCTTCCAACGGTAAAGTGGCAAAAAGAGTTTTGTCTCATTCAGTGCTTGTGCCATCTTTTTTATCTTTGTTGCTCCAATGGTTCCTGAAAAGAAAGAAAGAAAATCTGGAGGTCTCGTATGGTGCTTGACTTGGAATGGGAGTTCCATTCTGTCAAGCTTTTAGGTGATGTCTTTGATCTGTACTCCCCAAAACAGTGATGTTTCTCCTGAATGCCTGAGATCTTCAATTTGGTCAGACAGTTGCTCCTCCATTTTCTCTGCTTCTTGCTCCATATTTTCTTCACAAATGTATTTTAAAATTTCCGCATTCAGCTCTTCATATGTCATCTGTGAAATGCATGCTTCATAAGTGTCAACTTGAGAATGTAAAGAAATGTAAGATTTTAGGTCTTCATCCTCTGATGTGACTGGCTCAGGTAGATCTTCTTCAAACATTTTTGTAAAGCATGCTCTAAGATCTTCATTTTGAGGACGGAAAGTTTCATCCTCACTTGTTGGTGCAGTTGGTACAAACAGCTCTACTTCTTGATCCACGTCATAGTCCGAATAATAAAAATCAAATAGAGACTTTGCTGGTTTGGGCTCCTGAACTGATACCTCTGATTCTTGATACTGCTCAGAATTCTCTTCTACTAGAGTGCCATCGTGAAATGCTTGGTACTCGAAGGCTTCATCAGTGTCATCTGAAAATGATCCTTGAGGTATGTAGCTCTGGTTTTCTGTTAATTGTCTCATTTGATCTGTCAGTCTCTGAATGGACGCTGATTGTCTCTGAATACTTTCTAATTGATTCTGGAATGTTTCAAGCATTATATCCAACTTTTTTTCTTTTTTCTTAAACTAATCTTTGAGCATGTTAACCAATTGTTCTTCTTCTAATTGTTCTGGTTCTTGATGAATATCGTAGGTGGATGGTGGATAAGATGGAGAATATGAGTTAGTGAAATATGCTTGTTCTTCGTACCTTGAATGATTTCGATAATTCTGCCACTCTGAAAGGTATATACATTCATCGCGGGTGGTTACCATCACATATTACAAATCTCCCCATTGCGTTTTTTTGAGTAAATGTAGTATTGCTTGGTTCTGGCATCCAGTGATAATTGTTGGGTTGGACAACAGGCCTCAGAAAACCGGAATTTTGCTCCCATATTTGAGGTGTATCTTCTTCTAGTAAAACTCATAATCTTGTAATCTCCCAATGAAGATCCATGTCAACCACCTGAAAAATAAAATAATGAAATAAAAATTATAAATAAAAATAAAGAAAATTAGATACAAGTAAAATAGATAGCTTCAAAATTAATAACGCAAGAAAAATAAATCCCCGGCAACGGCGCCAAAAACTTGACCGGCGTAATCACACACGTATAACGCAAGAGCACGTATCGTTCAAGTAGTATAAAAATATCAATCCCACGAGGACTTAATTCCTACTGTTGTTATTAATTATTGATAATATTTATTTACAAGTATCGAATTAAGGGAGAAGAGAATGATTGCTTGTGGTTGGTTGAATGTGGATTTGCTTAAATAAAATAAACAAAAGAAAATACTAAGAAAAATAAATAAAAGACAGAAAGATCTAGGGTTGTGATTCCACACAATATTATCCTAAAGATGAATTGATTCTCTTATATATGTGTAATAAGTCAGTTTGCTAACCTGGAACACGAAGATATGCAAAAGCCTCTGTCGATGGTCAGACGCAAATACCCAAATAACCCAATTAATCATATGTCTATGTTAACCAAGTTACCTGAATTCATTAAGTTCAAGTTCCAAAAGTGGCTACCCTCGTCTGGCAGGTATATGTCTATCCTGTAAGGAAATCTATTAAAGGGTTATCTATCCTCAAGGAATATCGTGGGCTATTGAATCTAAGGCTGAAACCTGAAATCCCTTCGTCAAGTTCATTTTAAGTTTAACAAATCAATCTTATTAATGGCCAATTAACAAGAAGCATTAAGCTTAAAACTCAATAAACAAAATAAAGAATTATCCATAAAAAGAAAATCAATTATTAAGTGTGTGGATATTGTTTTTCATCACTTCCCTAGAATAAAAATAAAATGTTGGGGGTTGGGGGATCCACCTTTACTATTTCTAATTTAGAAATCTCTCTTACTATAATATAGAATTTATTAGTGATATTACCAACCAGCCATATAGGCGATTTCCTCATTAAGTCAGATTTTAATTAAGTCCGACCGACCATAAAGGCGGTATCATTATTTGTCCATAAACCAGCCATATAGGCGGCAATCATCTGTCACATAAAGACCGGCCATATAGGCGGTGTCACATTATGTCAAATAAATAAAACCAGCCATTAAGGCGGTATAACCTTTTATGTTAATTATAATTTCCATATTATAATTAAGGGAGATTGATCTAAACTAAAATAATAAAAGTTTCACCCTTCCCCCAGCGGAAATCTAACTACAAAACCTAAAAGAAAAGAAACTACTACTATTACTGAAAATAAAAATGCATAAATAAATTACTAAAAATAAACACACAAGATGCAATCCTTATATTCCTTACAAAAACCTAAGAAAAGTATGAGAATTACAAATGAAATGGCTTGGTATTTATAGGAAAATCTAAAGGCTTCCACCAATTTCTCCACCAATTGCTCCACCAAACACTCCACAAAATTCTCCACTAAACACTCCACCAAACATGCCACAAGACACTCCACAAAATACTCCACCAAACATGCACGTATGTTTTATGGAAGTTTGACAATTATAAATTGTCATTTTCCATTTTTTTATTTTTGATAATGACTTTAGTAATTAGACAAAACACATTGGATTATTTATTAATTTCGGTCTTGAAAACTTCGGAATTCGAAACTATTTAAAATTTCAAAGTTGTAGATCTTTGAGTCTTCTTTAATCTGAAACTTGAATCAGCTCAATCGAATCTCGGATGAAAATGTTATGGCCAAACTACCAAACTTGCGCAAAATTGGAATTTAGGACTGCACTTCGTGACGCGTACAGCAAATTTTCGTTGACCTTTTTTCCTCCGGATTTCATCATTTTAGCCCCGAGTTGATTCCATTAAGTCCCAATATTATTTTTATCTACAAAATAAATAAAAACACATAAAAACGTTCATAAAACTCAAGAAACTATACAAAATATTAGGTTAAATGAGTGGGAAATAGTGATATAATTACCACTCATCATTAATGTTATCCAATAACACTTAAATTATTTTAATTGATAATTATAAATCAAATATTATTTATTATCAAATATTATCAGCTATCAAAGTACTCAACACGTAAACTTCATATTATGGGATTCTCTAACACCAGACATGTTTGTCATATAAGCCTAGCTTATATGTAAGCAATTCGACTACCTCCGAATTCATGAAGAACACGAATGACCTTTCTAAAATATACTTGTTGAAATCATCACATATGCTTAACAATACCTCCGTCATAGGCTATCTGAGTTGTGTTTATGAAACATAACCGTCAAGTTCATGAGGCACACATCTCATATTATCGACATGTCCACGATTCTTTACAACTAATTAGAATATCATTTATGATATATGCGATCCACCATAGGTGATTGACTTTGGCCAAAGTCTTAAGAATAATGACTTACTCACATGGATATCTTAACCCATTATGTTACACATACAAGCTGACAGATCCTAGCTTGATACGTACTTGATTAACAAGTGCCTAGGTCCACACCTAATGAACATCTAGCAGTCAGACCATGAAAGGTCTCTGACATAAATGGCATCAAAGTGTGGAGGATCACACACAAAATCAATGTTATCCTATTTTCAAAGGATTATATATGCTACTCGAAATGAGGATATTCCTTTTGACGGTGGTGTGTACTTCCAACTATTAGGAATCACCTATGAGTCATTCAGTATTCACTCCAATGAATATATATATATCTAGGTTATAGGTGATGTGATCCAGAATGAGCTCTGTTTGTTGGAAAAAATTTACTTGAAGTTGTGGCTGATTGCATGGCTTGGTTAGATTTGTGCATTTGGACCATTTTGGTGGATTTACAAGATTCCTTGGGTTCTGGAATTTGGTCCATGCATGAGACTTTATATGAAGGCTTTATTATGTCTAAGGTAAGAATGGAATGGGTCATGGACATGCAAGGGCTGCCTAGATTGATTTTGGGCCTAGTTTTTGAATGTTGGATTAATAGTGGCGGGATTTGCACAGTCTTCATATTTTGGGTGTAACTTTCTTATATGATATTGTAGGAGCGAAACAGGGTTTTTCCCTATGCCTATGATGCTCGACGACCACGACACTGTTGGGCTCACAGCTCGTAGAGAGTACGGAGTAGCCCGCGGGGGACTAAACCGGAGAATAAAGGAGTCGCCACCCAGTGTGAACTGGGAAAAGATTTAAAGGCGCACTCACCCCTCGCAAGGGAAGACCTCAAACTGTTGGGTTCGGAATGGTCCCTTACTTATGCCAGTATAATGGACGGGTTCACAAAATGGTATAGTGATGAGTGGTAATTATATCACTATTTCTCACTCATTTAACTTAATATTTTGTATAGTTTCTTGAGTTTTGTGAATATTTTGATGTGTTTTGTGTTATTTTGTAGATAAATAAAGTTTCAGGACTCTCTGGAGGTGATTTGGGGCCAAAACAGGGAAAACGGATAAAAGGGCAAAATTGTAATTTTACGCGTCGCGACGCCTAACGTGCGCCGCTCCATGCTAACATGCACTGGGGACACGTGTCCGAATCTGAAAAGTTTGACTTGCTAACGTGCGTCGTGCCATATGTCATCATTCTATGGTGCCGACAATCGCAATCGCCACGTGTCACCCCACGTCATCGCCTCGTCAGCAGAAGACCAAGTCAACTTTTCCACATCACCCCACGTCATCATCAGCCAATCACAGCGCTCCATGTGTCACAATCCTTCGGTGCCGACAATCACTATCGCCACGTGTCGCCCAATTCTCCAGAAATATTCTTAAAGGAATATGTGATCTATATCAGGCGTAGTATATGTAGTATTGCGTATTACGATCCAGTATCGGATGTCACGTGCTAGGCCTGGGGCTGGAATTGTGTCTGCCCCGTACGAAGCACATATCGGATCTCTGGTAACTAGTCTCTATAATCGGATAATCATGACCTAGTCATATTATCCAGATGACTGCAGTACATAAGAGAACCAGTTACGTATCCTACGTGATCATCATCTCCACTATGACTGGAGTGATACTTCCATCTTGACATCACACCCAATACACTACGATTCTCAATATACCCAGAAGAGGCGTACACAAAACCTATTAAAGCCCTGGATGACCAAAACCAAAGTATATTGATTGTCGGTGCAAGCCTCAGGTAAAGACCAAATACACCTACCCTGATTCGGACTTCCATAGACACATAGTCATACTACCAATGGAATTCCGAGGGGTCTATCCAGAGAGAAGCTGTTTCCATACCATCGGTAAACACTGTAACATCCCAGATTTTCGGGACTGTTTTAGGAGATTCTCAAACTGGCGATATAGTCTTGGAATAGAATGATAATGAAGAATAAGTGTTTTAGTGATGGAATATGGATCAGAATAATATGAAATGAATTTTTGTCGCGTTAGAAAACGCGTGGGACCAAGAATCAGTTACGTGATTTTTACTATATGCGTATAGTTTACAGTTTTGGGCATGAATTTAGAAAACTAACTCCGATCGAGTTGGTTCTTGAACCATCAGACTCTTTTTTCCGAGACGAACAACTTTTACGTTGAACACATTTCGAGAATCGCATCAGAAGGGCTTCAAAAGTGATGATTTCCGATTTTACCCTTATAAGTGATGGCATTTTGGTAATTTATGAGTATAGATATTTTGTATTATTATTAATTATTTTTATTACTATTAGCCTAATACAGAAATCAAAGGAAAACAAAAATAATAGAAGCAGAGACGTGAGGGAGAGAGAGAAGAAGAAAGAGAAAAAGAAGGGAATATAGTTTTGGTCCCGATCCGGCCGATCCGTAGTCCAAACCGACCGAGCCTTTAAGGAAAAGTGTAGATCTCGTCGAAAGGATCATTTTGGTGGTGGTTTCATCTCGGGAAACTCCCAATTTTTGTAGAGATCTCGGTAAGAAACTTTTTATGGTTTTTCTTGATTTCCCGTTGATCCGGAACTCCGATCGACGAACCGTCAGTGGCATTAGATCCAGGAGAGGGAGAGGAATGTACGGCTGTCGGATTTTTCCCCATCCGACTGGCGCGTGGCGCTCACGCGCGCCTTATGTGGCGGCTCGTGAGGCCCACGCGCGGCCTGAGAGAACGGCGCATGGCCACCACGCGCCGGACAGAATCTTCGTGCCGATTTCCCGAGTCTCCTCCGTGATTTTCAGACCATTCCGAGTAGTAACGGACCTCCGAATCTTAATTTTCGTAAGTTTGCGAGAGCGACCGAACCACGTTTCTCGCATATTCTTTCATCTATTCTAGTTAGGATTATGTTCCTTATAGTAAATTCTTTTGTCTTTTAGGTGATCGTGATACTGTAAGCAGGGACAGTCCTGCTGCCTAGTTCCTTTATCTGTAGTCAGCTCACCAGGTGCGTGGATAAACCTGTAACATTGATGTTTTCAAAAGTATATAGTATGTATGTTTTCTTAAATGAATTCTTAAAGTAATGCATTAAATGATTTTGCTTTTAGAAAGAATATATTTTGGTATTAAGTATGGATCAGATATTGATTATGTTGAAAGCATGATTTGTGATATATGAGAATCTTGCATGATTTGAGATATATGAGCATGGATTTTAGAAATGAATTTTATGTTAGGATGCACCCCGTGTACTTATATGTGCCAGATTATTTTCCATGAGATAAGGTCTCATGTTGCCAGTTATTGCCGTGAGATAAGGTCTCACGTTGCTAGTTTTGCTCCGGATGCCAGTTTTGCCGTGGGGAAGCCCCATGTTGCCAGCTATGCCGTATTTGTCATGAGGTTGTGCATATAGATGAATAAACAGATTTTTCATTACAGAGTATTTTGAACAGTATGAGCTTTATGAGAAATGAGATTTATGATTTGAGTTTTATGAGAAATTAGATTTATGATTTGAGTTTTATGAGAAATGAGATTTACGATTTCAAATAAATGTTTGAGATATCGATTTACAGCTTATGTATTTATTTATATTATGAAAGACTTGTTCGATCCACTTTGTTACTTGATTATCCACGGCACTAAGCTGTGATCCATTGCACTAAGCGTGAGCTTACCCCCCCCCCCCCCCTCCTTAACATTTCAGGTTTAGCAGATTAGTAGATCGTTCTTTCATCTGCTATTTCGTCATCATTCCTGCCAGTAGAGAAAAGGTTGTGCCAACAGTAGAGCGTCCTTGTTATGTTTTGAGACTATCATTTTAGTTATGTATTTTCTTAGAAAAATTTGATGTTAGGCAATGAGCCTTTATTTTGTTACTGAGGATGTTGTATTTTCTTCATGGATATTATGTTGAGTTGGATCATGGAGATCCTATGTTATGATGATATTTTATTTTCCAGTTTAGATTTTTCCTTGTATTTGGAGGATTAGTCCATATTACAGGGGAAACTCTGCCTGTTTCTAGTCTCCGTCTCACCCCTACTCTACCTAAGGGGACGGGTGTGACAAACACAACCTCCTATTACACTTGCATGAGTATCATATACCTAAATATATGAGAACTATGCCGTTATGCTCCCACAACGCGCACAAGTGTAATACTAGTCAATTCTGCATTATCGATGTCCAATCTCGATAATACTACGACTAGGGATATTTAATGATTAAACGTTCGTGGATTGATATTGTCTCATATCATCTCAATCCGGAAATAATCATATGGACCTTTTATCATTTATACATCTTGGTAATCTAATTCTAAATGATAAAAGAGCAATTTCATTTGTCACAAAGTTAATTTGTACAACAACACCATGATCTGTACAAATAGTGATGCTATGGGTCATAATTGTCCAACAATCTCCCACTTGGCCTATAGCCAATCACTCAAGTGTCCTACACCTGAACTATGTACGGTTCGCTCAAACTTCTACTGAGGAAAGGTTTTTGTCAGCGGATTTACATGGTTATCATCTGATGCGATTTATTCGATCATCACATCGCCATGATGTATGATCCGAACGAATCAAATGAATATTTGAAATATATATATCTGGATCGTTGATGAGACCATTAATTCTTTAGCCTGTGTTGTAGTCTAGCTCAGCTCCTAACAGAACTACTCCTAATCTAATTAGGATTATTATCGATCCAAAAGGCTTCTATTGCTGCCTCAGCTGCAGCAATAATCCTCTTTTGTTGTTTATTCGGTAACAGTATCTTGCTTGGAAGATTTACAGCTCAGTGTTCCGTTATTCAAACTTTATAATACCTTTGTTATGACCTATAGTCATTTTTATCGATTAGGAAACTTGCAACAGTGATCCTTGTCACTTCAAGTTCTCATTCTCCATTGTATAAGAAAGCATCCTTAGATCATCTAAGTTACTAAAGGATGTTATTAACTTCAATACAGTGACTATCACTTGGATTGGCCCGATTGTGACTCCATATGCTCAAAGCATATGAGACACCAGGTCGCGTACATTTATTTCAATGTACGAGTTCTCAGAGAGAACCAACAACTTTTAGATCTATCCCAGTAGATCCTTATTCCTAGAATAAAGGTTGTCTCTCCCAAGAATTCTACGGAGAATTTTCATGAAAGCCAAGCTTTCACCGATTTGTATTATGGGAATTTCATTTCCAAGAAATGATATGTCATCATTACTTAGGACAATCATTTTCAGTGCACTCCCACTAACCTCCTTATATACACAAGAATCATTTTCGTTTTGAATTAAATCATATACCATTATGATTACATCAAAATGATAGTTCCAAGAACACAATGCTTGCTTCAATCCATAAATGGATCGAATAACTGATGAGCGGAAAATATATCAATATTTACCGCCCCTTTAACTTAATATTTTGTTTAGTTTCTCGGGTTTGATGAATGTTTTTATGTGTTTTAGTTTATTTTACAGATAAAATAATATTGGGTCTCAATGAAATCATTTAGGATGAAATATGGGTCAAATAAGGGCAATTATTGGACTTGATATTTTAATTTTGGAGATTGGAAATTTGAAAGGGCGTTTTGACGAAGTGCAGTTTTGGAAATTCCAGTTTTGCGCATCTGTCGTATTTTGGGTATAACATTTTATTCAGATATTGGATTGAGCTGATTCAAGTTCCAGATTAAAGAAGACTCAAAGATCTACAACTTTGAAAGAGAAAATAATTTCTAATTCTGAAGATTTCATGCCCGAAATTGATGAACAATCCAGAAGAGTGTATTGTGTAATTATTAAAGTCACTTTCAATCATTTTCAAAGCAAAAAATAAATTAATAAATAAATAATAAAAATTATCAAATCATCACCAAACATGATAAGAGATTAGTGGAGCAATTAATAATGGATTTGGTGGAGCAATTAGTGGAGCAATTAGTGGAGCAATTAATAATTGATTTGGTGGATGATTTGATGGAGGCAAAATTTTGCCTATAAATACCAAGCCATTTCATTTGTAAAATTCATACTTTCTTCTAAGGAATTCCTTAAGAATACTAAGAAGATTGTATCTTGTTTGTTTATTTACAGCTTTCAGTAATTAATTTCCGCTTTCGCACTTTCTTTTCTTTACTTTTCAGTTTTTACTTTCCGCAATTTACTTTTATGCACAGTACTTTTCTTTCTTTAATTTTCAGTTTTTACTTTTCAGTAATTTACTTTCAGCAATTTACTTTCAGCAATTTACTTTCAGTAATTTACTTTCAGCATTTAATTTTCAGTATTTAATTTCAGCATTTACTTTCAGCATTTACTTTTCAGTATTTAATTTTCAGTATTTTACTTTATGTCTTTTATTTTATTTAAGTTTTTTTTACTACCCGTAAATATGTGTCGTAACTAAGCCAGTTATCTGGGGTTGTGATGAAATCCAATATCACCGGTTTATAAGGGGTTAGATTATAGCTTGGGTAATATAAAGATTTATTTATTGAGTCTTAATCTTAATGCTTTTTCATTAACTGGCCATTAATAAAATTGAACTGGGAAACTTAAAATAAACTAGACATAGGGATTTTAAGTTTAAGACCTTAGACTCAATAGTCCACGATCTTCCTTGAGGATAGATAACCCTTTAATAGATTTCCTTACAGGATAGGAATATACCTGTCGGGCGGGGGTAGCCATAATTGGGACTTAAACTTAATGAATCCAGATAATTTGGTTGACATAGACATATGGTTCAATTGGGTTAAACTGGGTATTTGTGTCTAACCATCGACAGAGGCTTACACATAATTTAGTGTTCCAGGTTAATAAATCAATATATTACCCAACTTTAAGATAACCACTTCATCTTTAAAATGATATTGGAAGAAATCACAACCCTAGATAGTTTTTAATATTGAATTTTCTTAAAACCTACTTTCGAACAATTTTATTTACTTGTTTTTAAATTTAGAATCGTCACCATTTCAAATCAATCAAACAACCTGTTAGATACTAGTAATCATTTGACCTCATAAAATTAATAGATTAGATATTAAGTCCTCGTGGGATCGATATTTTTATACTACTTGAACGATACGTGCGCTTGCGTTATACGTGTGTGTTTACGCCGGTCAATAACCTGCAAACCTTGTTTGCTAGTTTTGGTACGACAAAACCGTCAGGATGTTGTAAACATCCTCCAAAAGGTTTCCTTTTTCAGGAAAGTGATTTTGACGTTCAGCTGCCATATTTCATAAATGAAACATGCAGCATTAGCAAGCATTATCCGAATGGATTTAACCATGGCAACGAGTAAAAGGTTTCGTCGTAATCGACACAATGTTGATAACGATACCTTTTAGCTACAAGCCTAGCTTAGTACGTTGGTATGTTGCCATCCATGTATGTCTTCCTTGAAGACTTATATAGTAACAATAGGCACAATGCCTTCCGGTACAACAACTAGTATCCAAACTTGGTTGGTATACATGGAATCCATTTCGGACATTATGGCACTTTTCCATAATAGGGATTCGATACCTTGTATCACTTCCTCATACGTAGTCAGTTCGTGTTCCTCAATAAGATTTACATCTTTATAAGGTCAGATCAGAAACCCATACCTCCCAGGTTGTTTTCTGACTCTCTCCGACTTAGGCGGTTCTTGTGTATTCGAAAATTATTGGTATAGTTTCATCCTTGATGAACTATTTGTGTTCCATTAAGGAATCGATGCCTAGAATAGTATTACTCTGATTTTCATCGAGTTTTAATTTCCTCCCGCTTACCACTGCATATAGGTATTCCTCTTAGGAAAACCGCATGGCGAGCAACAATTTCATTGTTCTCTTGTGAGTTGTATAAGTACTATACTTTGGTTTCCCTAGGATAACCCACAACTTAGGCACTTATCCGATTTGGGTTCTTGTTTGGTATCATCCAAACATATGCCTAGCATTCCCAAATTTTCAGGAATGAGAAAACCCAGTTTCTTTCCTGTTCATATCTAATATGAAGTCTGTCAAACAGATTTTTATGGAACCTTATTCAAAATAAGTTTTGCACTGTTTAATGCGTATCCCTTGAAGGAAATGGTAGCTCAGAGCGACTCATGATTAACTTTATCATGTCCAACAAAATTCGATTTCTCCGTTCAGACACACCGTCAAATTGACGTGTTCCGGGAGGAGTCCTCATTGAAAGAATACTATACTCTTTGAAGTATTCGAGAAACTTATTGCTTAAGTATTTTCCATCACGGTCTAACCGTGACGGTTTAATACTTTAGTCGATCTGTTTGTCTACTTCGTGTCGAAACTCTTTGAATTAATCAAAAGTTTCTGATTCGTGTTTCAAAAGAAACACATAACCATAACACGATGCAACATCCGTAAAGGTTACGAAGTATCCATATCCACCTCTAGCCTAGCTAGATATGGGCCCACTTACGTCACTATGAACGAGGGCTAACAGATTGGTGGCACTTACACTTTTACCAAGTAAAGGTGTTTTAGGCACTTTGCCCAATAAACTAGATTCGTAGACATTATTTGAATTGAATCAAATCAGTCCTAGTACCCACTCTTCGAAAGTGTGGATATACGAGTCTTGTTTAAATGTGTCCCATACAACAATGCCACAATTAAGTTTCAACTGATTAAATCAGTTTGAGCTATTTGTTTGTCATGTCATACGTTTGAGATTTATTTATATTCAAAATATAAATACTGTTATTCACATCTAATGTGTTTATCTCAATATCATCTTTATAAAATAAAACACTTTAGTGTTCTAGA